>OX235275.1:19572708-20177359 GCA_944472155.2 Trichobilharzia szidati
GAATTCATCTATCAGTACATACACAATATGGAGTGTACTGATCAGGATTAACCGAGGAAAGCAAGTTTAGTATGTGTGCTGACGTAAAGGCTTACAAGATTTTTGTCGCCTATCCTTTACCGGCCAGTTATTCTAATTCTCAGTATCTCACTGAGTGAAGCCAGATGTTGATGAAAGAAATGCAGTATGAACTGAATTTGAAATTTAAACATCTCCAGACGAAATTTCACAATGCAGTTTCTTTTTGGAAACCGAAATGAAAACATCAGAGAAAAAACCGGAGACTCTGACTGCACATAAGAAACCTCTATTTATTAAGTTACAATTTAATGGTGACTTATCAAGCGAGATTTTATTTTCAAAGAATTTCAAGGAGTATACGAAGAACATTTAACGCAGCACACCTATGTTTGTCATTCTCTAGCCGCCGAATGATTGGGACGCTGACGAAAGATAAGCTAGATGGTTTTGCCACATCTATGTGCATTTATCAATTCAACTGCACCTGCGGTGACAGTTATGTTGAGCCCACTGCTACTAGACAGCTTAGCCAACGTGTTAGTAAACATCTCCCATCGTGGTTTGGCGAAGGACAGACAAAAACAATCCATAGCTCAATTTTGTCACATTTAATGGATAGTGGTCATGTAGTGGAGAAAACGGGAGCCTTCAAAGTAATTCATCATATCCCACCAAATCTTTCCAATAGACTTCGTATTCGTGTACTACACACAGCTGAGGCAGGTGATGGGCATTCAAACTATTAAACCTAAACTTTGTATTCAAAAGAAGTTCGTACAGCCATTATCCCTCCCTTGTTGGCCTATTAAGACGTAACCAACTGATGACTTCTACACCACCCCTTGTTTATATTTTCAACCCCTTTCTTATCATCCCTTAATCTTATCACATCTTCCTTATAAACGTGTTTCATTTCCTTCCCTTACAATCTAGCATTACTTAATCGGTTCATTTGTTTTTACTAGCCTTTATCGACTATCTGCGTCTACCTGAACATTTGTTTGTTTAATCATGCTGTTTTTCATTATTCGTGTTATCACAGATTGCCTCACTTTTTCATCCTTATTATTGATAACACCATTTTTATTATTACTATTACTATTATTATTATTATCAATACTACTATTATGACTAATTGCATAATTTATATTCACCATCTTATTATCCTTTGGACGAAACACCATGGTTGGTTTATATTTGAATTTTTATTTGTAAACTTATATATATATTAGAGTTAAGCCTGATGAGATCTAATTGAAAACAATATTGTTCGCTTAAATGTGTTGTTCTAAATTTTACTATGGAAATATTTGATATATCGAAATTATTAAGACCACAATGCATGAAATCTGTTTGACATTACCATAAGTGGTAGTGAAGAAAGCCTCGTTAGCTAAGGGAGAATGTGTGTGTATATGTGTATTTATAGACCGCTAACAGCGTAGATTTGGTCAACTCAGGATGCTCACCTCCACAAGAAAAATCTCTCAATGTCCTACAGAGGATCCAATCAAACCTCTCAAATGAAGTTAGATCAAGACATCTGGGTATGACTGAAGCACCAGTGATCCGAAAATTTAAGCCAATACGCTATACATGTTCAAAAGAAGTCCCTTCAACCTTTATCTTTACTATGGTCGGCATAAACAGTCAATTCTCTCTCCGATTAAGTTTCTTATCCAAACTTCCTGTTCATTGTTCTCCCTATGTGTAATCATTGTTAAATACCCATTGTGACATTAGATTGAGAAGAACAAGAAGTTCAGCAAAGATGAAAATCTTTTCGGCGATTTCATTCTCAAAAGCAGCTGTACAATCGCATTTACATAGATTACTTTACATGGATACAATTCTTATTTGTTTAATTCCATATAGTAACGAAGGAGATAATAATTTTTTCAACTTGATATGAAAGTTTGAAGGTACGAATATAGATTACAAGGGGTTTAGAGACAAGATTGCATAGGATTAGAAAACAGTTACAACGTATGCAAAATTAATATTTTATAACTGGAGAAATAATTTCAAAGGCGAATAAAAGGTGACAATTATTTTCTGCAACTTGATATGAATTGCAAGAGGCTTAGAGACGCAGGGATAGAATGAATTACAGATGTGAACAAAATGAGCATGGAAACAAATTGAAATCAAAATTTCCAACTTGAAATGTAAGTTAGGATGAGGTGTGTGAATATAAATTACAAGAGGCACAGAAACAAAAAATTACACGGGATTAAAATATAATTGTAAAGTGGTTATTTTAAACGGATTACAAGTGTGATCAGGAGGAGCATGGAAACAAACTTAAAATAACTGGTTTTATAACTGAAAAAATGGGATGAACTGAATGAAGGTAGAGAGAGAAAATAACACACACAGATAACAAAACAAAAAAAGGATAAGAGAACATACCGAACTAGGTCCATGGATGATGTTCTCCAACACGTTTTGATAAGACCCGCCTCTTGTAATCTATATTCACACACACACTTACATTTCAAGTTGGAAATTTTGATTTCAATTTGTTTCCATGCTCATTTTGTTCACATCTGTAATTCATTCTATCCCTGCGTCTCTAAGCCTCTTGCAATTCATATCAAGTTGCAGAAAATAATTGTCACCTTTTATTCGCCTTTGAAATTATTTCTCCAGTTATAAAATATTAATTTTGCATACGTTGTAACTGTTTTCTAATCCTATGCAATCTTGTCTCTAAACCCCTTGTAATCTATATTCGTACCTTCAAACTTTCATATCAAGTTGAAAAAATTATTATCTCCTTCGTTACTATATGGAATTAAACAAATAAGAATTGTATCCATGTAAAGTAATCTATGTAAATGCGATTGTACAGCTGCTTTTGAGAATGAAATCGCCGAAAAGATTTTCATCTTTGCTGAACTTCTTGTTCTTCTCAATCTAATCATTGTTATTCGTCATATCAGTTGAACATCGAGTGGCAATAGTTCTGGAACTTTCTCACCCACTTACTATACTACAAATACTCATGAGTGTACACCCCAAGGTGATGAATTCGCCAAAAACAAAATCTCCTTCTTCTTTCCTTCAAATTGTAAATCACAAGTTACGAATCTGATTTGTGGTACTGCCAGTCCGTCTACGCAGCTAGCTAGCTAGCTGACCAGGCAGAAATTGGTTGTTTTTCGAACTAAGTTGGCTTTCTGAGCCTCTTCTATGTGTGTATCTACCAGTTTGACAGCTCCTGTGGAGCGTCCCAGTAACATAGGCCGTACAATTAGACGTGTTTTTCGTCGGATTTCCACACATCATCCTGCGTGGTTGGTTAAGTAAAGGACAGAACAGAACAGAAGATTGATGTTAACGAGGTGGCTTTCAAGGTCATCTACCACACACCAACTAATCTGAACTTCACCTTAAGAGTTCGTTTACTAAATATTGCTGATGCTGGCTGTGGGGATCCATATTAAGAAGCCTAACTTATGTATCCACAAGAAGCTATTTCAGACATTATCCTTACCTTGGCCGTCAATCAAGGTTTGAATGATCCTCAATTGTGGTGGAAATTTTCCTAATTTCAGTTGATATTCTATTTGCTATTGTATTTTTATTATTATTATAATTTAAGCATCTTTAATGAAGTGTAATTCCATTGTGATCTTACTTAACAAATCGATATTATTTAAAAAACACCAATATTGTTATTGACTACTGTTCTAGAATATTCTTTGTATATAAACATAACATGTAGATATAATTGTAGAGCCAGGAGAGGAAATTACCGAAAAGGAGATTCCTTGCTCACAGTTTTCGTCTCTTCTGGGCTCAGTCAAAGCGATTACACCGATGATGTACAGCTGGTCATCAAACGAGCTAAACAGCCGTCTAGTGATGCTTAGATCACTTCTATCCAACAGGCCGGCTGGCTAGCCGGCTGGCAAGCGCTACTGGTTGATGCCACTGCGTTGCATACAACTACTCATATTAGGAAATCCGTAGTGTGTACTTTTTGCACATTTAAAGTGTGCAGTAAGTGTGCTGGAAGTGCACAATGAATGTTCACTTTTTATTTAATAAGGAACTATACAGACAAATCGACGGTGAGGCAATGGGGTCACCACTAGGATCCATTCTAGCCGACATATTCCTTGCGAAACTAGAAAATGGGCCTGTGAAAGATGTAACTGACAAACTTGAATTCTATTGTTGGTACATTCTGGACAAATTCAACGATGTTCATCCTGCAATAAGTTTTACTATTGAGAAAGAAAAAGACTCTAGTATTTCATTTCTAGATGTCCTCATAACCAGAAAAGAGGATGGCGCAATAAGTAGAAGTGTATATGGAAAACCTACATCAACTGGTCGGTGGTATAGCGGTTAGGACGCTCGCCGATCATGCACATGGTCCGGAGTTCGATCCCCGGCCGACGCACTCCCTTACCTCGCTGAGCCAGAAATAATGCTGGTAAGGAGGAAAGGTTAGGCTTGAGGCTAGCAACCCCATCCTGTAAAATAAACACTGCTACAGAAACTTCAAGCCACAAGCTTGAAGCCCTATGTTCCACTGGGGAACGTGAAGGAAAAAAAACATCAACTGGTCAGTATACTCATTTTTACAGCTTTGTGCCTTTGCAATACAAACGCAATCTGATAAAGTGCTTGGTTCACCACACAGCAAGAGCAATCTGCACGGATGAATGTCTTGATGAGGAACTTAACAATATTAAATGGTTGCTGAGTGAAAACGGTTATTTAGAAACGTTTATTGAGAAGAATATGAATTTGAAATCAAAGCAGCACAAGTTACCAACAGTTCCAAAAAAGGCCTTATTCTTACAGATGCAGTTCCTAGGAGACAACACCAGTGAGATACTAACACAGCGCCTTAGAAATGCGATAAAAAGAGCATTCCCTGCTGCTGAATTACGCTGTATCTTTAAAACCACTCCTCTTCTGCGTTCGGGAATAAAAGACAAACTGCCTAATTTCGCCTCTTCTAAGTGTGTGTATATACCAATTTAACTGCTCCTGTGGAGTGACCCAGTTACATAGGCCGTACAATTAGGCGGGTTTCTTGTCAGATTTCCGAACATCACCCTGCCTGGTTAAGCAAAGGACAAACAAAATCTATTCACATAGCGCTATTCTATCTCATCTTGTGGATACAGAACACAAGATTGATGATGTTAACGAGGCGGCTTTCAAAGTCATTTACTACATACCAACTAATCTTAACTTCTCCTTAAGAGTTCGTTTACTGAATATTGCTGAGGCTGGCTGTTGGGATCCATATTAACAAACCTAATTTATGCATTCAAAAGAAGTTAGTTCAGTCATTATCATTACCTTGGCCATCCAGGTTTGAATGATTCTCAATTTTGGTGGAAATTTTCCTAATTTCAGTTGATATTCTATTTGCTATTGTATTTTTATTATTATTATAATTTAAGCATCTTTAATGAAGTGTAATTCCATTGTGATCTTACTTAACAAATCGATATTATTATCGATAACACCAATATTGTTATTGACTACTATTCTAGAATATTCTATGTATATAAACATATAGATATAATTGTAGAGTCAGATGAGGAAATTCTAGAAAAGGATATTCTTTGTTCAATTATTTTGTGTTTTTATAGATATCTGAATGAATGTTTTCGCTATATGGAAATGCCTTGCTGATGTGTTTCATTTTACCAGCCTGTATTAAGCTCCAAAATGAAAGAGACAAAGCTGACCATGCGCTAGGAAACCTCACCCTATAATTAAAACAATTCCAGTAATGAAAAAGAGCATCAAAGATCAGCAGATTTTTATAAAGTATTTTATTTTGTGCCTGCCTGGACATACACATACAATGCTTTGTTAGCTGAGGAAAAAGAGAATTTGATCGATAAAAACAAAATACAAAACAAAACGAAAAAATGAGATAGAAAACCGACATTATCAAGATCACTGTCATTATTTCCGTCTTGTGTATATAATTATAGTGCAGATAATTTCCATAAAAAGTGGTATCACTATTGTAAACCCAAAAATATACCATAGTCGATGAATACTCCACTGATCAATAATTAAAAATAGCGAAAATAAACATCCAATTGAGTGTATAAAAATACCTAAAATAAGGTTAAGGTAAATGGCAAAATTTTCAAAAAAAGCAGATCAATATATTGATTAATAATTCAAATTTCTTTGTTCAGAGTAAAGTTATATGAAGTCTAAAGCTATACGGGGAAGTGATATCAGTTAGAGAACTAATTAACTCCAATACAGAATACTTGGCAGCTGTTTCATCTTAGTTCATCACTCTTCAACAGAACATACCCATGACTTCACCGGGGATCGAAACGAGAACTCCCACATTACTTTCCAAACCCAAGCGACTGTTCAACAACTGGGACTCGGGATATACTCATACTCAACTAGGTGGATTCAAATGGTCATCACTCCTCACTAGAACCCTAGGCAACTCATACTGTTGTATTCGATCACCAGTGAGCATAAGGATAATTCTAAAGCGTCGGTTTGTAGGGACCACCTTTGAATATTAAGTAATCCAAAACACTGTACGATTATAGGGAATAATAAAAAGACGGTTGGAACGAAGAAAATTTTCTTTTCGACCAAGTCATTAACTAGATAGCTGTACATTTGTGTGTATTTATAATAAATGGGTGAGAAAGTTCCAGAATAATTTCTGGTCAAGGGTCAAATTAATAAAATTACAATTAGGAATTTTTAAAACAACCTTCAAAGTCACAGGCAAGATTCTGTCTAACCTATCAAAGGGAGTAAAATTAAGACACCTGGGCATGCCGATACACTAGCCATCGAAAAGCTTAAACCCATGCTATGTGTCCCAAAGAAATACATTCAATCCTTGCCCCTACCATAGCCATCATAAACAGGTAATTCTTTTAATAGTGACTATCCCATTGCCTTTATTATCCAAAATTCCTGTTTATTCGCGTTATTTTTCAGTTTTTCTTAATCCCTATTTACACTACCATATTTTCATATCGGGAATTCCCGTCTATTTCGTCATTTTATTATTTCTACATATTTAATCTCTGATTGCATAAACAATTATTTGTCACACTGGTTATGATCCGACTAGATTTTTTATCCAAACATCCTGTCTATTTTTGTTATTTCTACATTTCTAACCCCTAATTGTACAATATGTCAGTCTTATCAATAATTATGATGCTACTTTGTTTGAGTTTTATCCGTCTCCCTCCCGCGCGATTTATTATGGCATTTTAATTCCTAATTGTAATTTTATCAATTTGACCCTTGACCAGAAATTATTCTGGAACTCTCCAACCCATTGATTATAAATACACACGAATGTACAGCTATCTAGTTGGTGACTTCGTCGAAAAGAAAGTTTTCTTCTTTCCAACCGTCTTTCTATTCTATGATTAGTTTATGTGAATAAACTGGAAGTGATTTAGTATTTAAAAGTAATTTAAAAAAGGAACTTACTTAAAGCATACAGGATCACTACAAAGTGCATTATTGATCAGTAATACTTCTCAGAACCAACCAACCAACAACAACAGCAGCAACATCCAGCGCCAATCACCATTAACGGGAGGGATTTGAAAGAGGTTACTTCTTTCGCTTATCTAGGGAGCATTGTCTCAACTACAGGAGGAACCAACGAGGATGTCAAATCGAGAATCGGGAAGGCGAGAAACACATTCATCAACCTGAAACCAATCTGGAAATCTTCCACTGTCACTCAACTCAGCATCAACAACAAAATGATCCGGATTTTCAATACAAACGTCAAGTCAGTCAGTTCTTCTATGCGGATCAGAAACTTGGCCAGTGTGTCACAAAGAATATTTCCAACAGCCTGTTGCAGACCTTTATCAACAACTGTCTTCGTTTTATACTGAATATCAGATGGCCGCCGGAAAGAATCACCAAGAAGAAACTATGGGGAGAAACAAAACAAGAACCAATCGCCCAACAAATATGCAGGGGGAGAAAGTGGAGATGGATTGGACACTTGCTGAGGAGGCCGTTGGGTGACATCGCGCGTCAGGCCAGTGCTCGAGTGGAACCCGAAAGGGAAGCGGTGAGTGGGACGTCCAAGGGTGACAAGGAGGAGATCGTGTGAAGAGGAGCTGAAACAGTATGGACTAAAATGGATGCGGGTGAAAAGTACAGCAGAAGACAGAAACAAGTGGAGACGTGCAGTTGAAGCCCTATGTTCCACTAGGAACCCAAGGTAACAATAACAATACTTCTCAGATCCATCTATTTTCCTATTGAATCGAAACGAGGAAAGCAGGCGGGGGGAAGTATTCGCATTTTTATACTATCCACATGGTTTGGAAACTTCGAACAACATATAACATAAAAGTAGGTTCCTTATAATCATAGACTAAACAAATTTAATGCTGAAACGAAAAAATTTCCCGATTTCTATTTTTCAACGTTGGTTGCATTATTTGTACACCTTTTTAAACCTGGGTACTTGTCTTCCCATCAACGCGTGGATTAATTAATTGTAGTGCACCTTCCATGACAAGAAGATGAACTTAGGAATAAAATAAATTTCGTAGGTTCAGTGTGTGTTGATAACATCCATATCCTCAGAGATCATAGTTCAGCCAAATTAGCCATGAAATTTTCTAAATTCTTCTTCCACTATAATATCAAAACTTATTCTATCGAAATGTATCGTATTATCCAGCATACATTTCTAAATTATTCGTGTTTTGTAATCAGTATACTTAAAGATTTCAGTGTCGAACCTAGCTTAAGTGAAGCACTAATCTAGTGGGTACTGCAGTTAATTGGGCTCAATAGCCCTAGGGCTGGTACACAGTGTGACATATTAACAACACAGCTAGTTTCATGCAAATTAGTGGAAGTTGAAAAGTGGACTAGCTTCCTTTCAATTGGTTCACGCGCGATAGCTGCACGTAGTTTCAGATCCTTATGGGCAATTCTCAGAGCCTTAACTAGAATCACCAGGGATGTGTTTACCTCCATATATACATCTCTGGTGAGGTCAAAACTGGAAAACTGTAACCAGGAAGTCAGTCCTCGTCTTAAAGCGGACTCACACATTTTAGAAAGCGTTGAAAGGAAGGCAACACGTATGATTCTCAGCATGACTAACTTATCATACGAGGAAAGACTAGACAGTTTAAATCTCTTCTCCCTGTCAAACCGTAGGCAGAAAGGAGATTTAATCACAATGTTTAAAATTTTTTAAATAATAACTACGGGCCTGGCCTATTCTCCTTTTTTTCACATGGTCGGAACACCATTGAGGACATAGGAGGAGAGTTCAAAAGCCAAGAAGAAATCATATTGCTGTTGAGTACTGGTTCCCACACCGAGTGATAAACTCTTGGGACTGACTCCCAGAAGAAGTGGTGTCTGCAACCTCAGCTGATTCGTTCAAGAAGGGTTTGGACAACCACAGAAATTTAATAGAAAAGGATTAACATAGGCTCCGAGCCTTCTGTTCTCAACCAATAAATATGAAGTCTAAATCCATTGAGAGATGTGGATACAAACATTCAAAAGTCTGCTGAAGCAATGTCTTAAAGGAATCAGTATGCGCCTTTTCTTCATAAAACATCTATCTATAGATACTAAACCAACCCAAAAAAGGGAAAAGTGAGGCCATAGTTGTTATAAAAACGGTAGACGTAATACATTGAAACAGAGGACAAAAAGGGTTTTGTCTCCGGATGCTCCCTTTTTCATAGAAGGTGCATTATGTCCCCTGTTTGCACATAATATTCAAGTCTAACTCAAAATAATCTCCACCTGTATACTCTTAATTTTGCGTTTGCTGCAAATAATTTCCCCCTTGTGAGGAACATCCTCCTTTTGCTAAAAGCCTGCAGTCATTGAAAATTTCATCAGAACAAAAAAATAATATTTCTAGAATTCATAAAATCGTTTTCTTTGAAAAGGATACAAAAAATGTTTTGAATAACTGAACTCCCAACCGTTGCTATAAAGCAGAGGAATATCTCCACAATGATAAATGCTAATGAGAGGGCAGGAGGCAGAAGAAACCTAAATTCAAGTTAGTCTTCATGTGAAATTACTACAATGTTTACATCGAGCTTGATTTTAGAAATTCTGGTTGCACATAATAATCCTAAATCACGGTAAATATTTCAATTTCGCCTCACCAGACTCGAGATGATTACAGAGAATAGAATTATTTGTATGAGAGTAACTAAAACTCTGATTTCAAAGATCATAATGTAACTGACACCAAATTTAAATGTGCAACAGTGAATACTATAGCGACCAAACCTCAATTCAATATCCAATATCGTTTTTACGACCAAGTGCTCGCCTCTTGATTGTGAGGTATAGGTTCCTGATCTTCGGTAAACGTCTGCATAGCTCGTCCAGCCACTCGACTGTCATAGCTTTGGTTGACTCCAAAAGGAGTAGTGCAGGGATTAATTGTATGTGGTTTGTAGAATGAGGTGTGTTAAGACTGTTGCTACTGTGAATGCAGTTGATCCTTTCACCAGTTGGTCCTTCGGTGTCGTCGTCAATAGAAAAGAGATAATAATAATAGATATAATTATTGTAGGTTATTTGGACTAAAAGACAGAAAGAGAAATAAAGAAGACGTAAAAACAGACAACTAATTGAATTGGAAGTTGAGATATAAGTATATGTATATAATATCAACAATAATAATGAATGCAAGTGTAGTAGCTGGAGTAGTCAGGAGAATGTAAAGAAGCGAAACGATGAGTTTAGATGTCTACCCATTAATGGTGCGTGGGATTTTAAGGGGATAGGCCATTTAGACTCAGTCCTTGTGCCACTGCATGATTTTCTAGCCTTCGCTTAGAGCTGTCCACAGGTAGTGCTGTAGCTACGTCTGCCGGTAAGGAGTTCCAGGAACGGCAAACTCACAGTTAAAATAAGTGGGAGCGTACTCGATTCTTTGTTTTCTGGCAAGCTATCCTTCATGGATTTCCACGAGGAAGCACATACGTACTTAATTGCGGAACACCTATGTTTGGGTGATTCTGTTCACTTGTTATCTTAAGGGCATTAACCAAGTCCCCCTAAGCCAACTGCAGCTGGGTGTGAATAGGCCTAATTTTTTCAGCCTTTGATCATATGTTTTTTCGCCTGTCTTTCGACTCTTTCCAAGAGTCTGGCGTCTCTTCTAAGCAGTGGGGTTGCAATGATATTATGCATTTCAAGGTGTGGTCTGATATATGTTTTGTACAACCTTAGAAAGAGCTCAGGAGTGAGTGCACCTAACTGTCTATGTGTAAAGTGCAAGACCGCGATGAGGGGAGGGTCCATTGCGTGAACACATCTGAGCTGTCTGTCAGTATCATGATTTTGGATTTCAGCTGTGATTGTATGTGTCTAAGTTCAGCTATTTCGCCTCTTAGCCCTCTCACATTACTGTACAGGCAACTGGTAGTCAGTCTCACCACGTCCCCGTATTGGGGGGTGGTTGACGTGATGTGGGCTGTCGGTTGGGGAGTTATCCTACGAACTAGTTGGCCGATTCCCCGGGAACCGGCCTGTTGGCGTTTTTTTCTTCTAGTTCAATCGGAGCACTTGGAGGACACTGGCTATCATCGTCCGTGCTGCACCGCTGTATTGTGTCTAAGGGTTGGGGGTGTTCTTTGACAACGCTTTGTTCTCTCCTTTGGATATGAGGCCGGCTCTCGCAGCAGCGAATGTGTCTGCTGACCTTGTCCTTGGTCTCGTACCATCTCTGGAGAGCAGTAATCAACTGGTCTCGGGAGCTGAACTTGACAGCTAACAGACGTGGTATGTTAATTGACATAAGGTGAGTGGGTCGAGGCAGTCTAAAAATAGAGACAGCCCCTGAACTTCCCAGAGCCATCTGGGATGCCAACCGTCTCCATTGTTCCATTATGGGTAAATTTTATTTTGATAGAGTCTCACAGTGTTATACAGTAATATCAGTAAATATTACTGTATAACACTGTGAGACTCTATCAAAATAAAATTTACCCATAATGGAATTACACTCTACCACAGTGCCCAAGTTTTATTCTTATATCAACGTCTCCATTGTTGTACGTCGTGACAGTGCTTCTCGCAAGCGTTCCCAGTTACCAGTTCGGGAATGCCGTGAACAACCATGGAGGCAGAAGGAATAAGCTCTGGCGACTCCCTCGCCATCTGTCTTTCCTTCCACGGTCTGTCTGGCCTAACACGTATATTGCAGGTCCTCCCTATAGAAAGGACTTGAGAAGTCAGTAAAACTTTTTCGACATCCTCGGTAGAGCCCAGTGTTACCCTCAGTGGGGATGGTATGCCTTGAGAAGCAGCAGTGCCCCTATACAATCTGCATAGTTTTACTGGTTGGATGTCCAGACCCAGTGTGCTACACAAGTTGGACCACTGTTCCTGATCAAACATGGCCCTGTTTTTCAGCAGACTACTACTACAGTCTGGTACATTAAAGAGGATTACGCAGTTTGATCTACTAACCGTGGATTTAGGTTCGGTCCTCGCACATTTGTCATCCCCTTTAAGACCGTTTTGTTTCGTCTGGTGCGACTGGATATTATTGTGTGTCGCAGTGCCGCGGCCACTATTACTAGTAGACGATAAGGGTCTTTTCCCAGTGACAGATACCCATGGTGCTTCAGCCTCTGTGTCTGGGACAGTTATGGCAGGAATTGCAAGTTTAACCGGTGTGGATTTTGGTATCCCCGATTTACGTGCAATTATGCTGTTTTCCGAGTTGGTGGGAGTAGAACGTTTCACGTTTTTCCCTGGTACTTCTATGCCATCTCTAGCTTTCGAGGAACTACATGAGGCTGCATCAGGATGGCAACTTGGGCATATGTACCAGAACCATGGGCATGGGTTCTTACGCATAAAATCATAACATACTTTTGGTACCCCGAAGTCGCATCTACAATGTACCCATTGCTTGCAAAAGTTGCATCCGAAGGCAGAGTCTACTTGTTCGACAATAGAATTGCAGACCTTGCAATCGTCTGCCTTTTTGGGGAACGTTTTTGTCGTCTTGCGACGTCGTGAACGTTTCTTTTTGGCCTTCCTTTTTGTTTCAAGGCCTACTATGGAGATGGGTGTTATAATATTCTCACTTTGTGCAGATTTACCACTCGGCTGTATTAACCTAGTCGTGTTAACAGGGATGGAGCCACATCCGCTTAGTTGACTTTTCACAGTTTCACTGTAGGACTGTGGCGACATGGGCAATCTGTCCACGCAGGGAATATTTACCCTGGTCTTCAAGACCGGTATGCGAGAGTCCATCACCTTCACCTGTTTGCCTAATTCGGCTGAAGCCCTGGTGACTACGGTGTATGGTCTCCCATTACTCATCCTAGGGTGAGAATCTATCGTCGTATTACTCCTAAATTAATACCGATGATTAAATAATAAGAGACAGTGAAGTTTCGTCCAATAGACTCACAGCAAAAGACAATAGAAAGCACCGAACAGAAAGATAAGGTATATAAGTAAAAGCCTCTGACTTTACCTGTAACTTTCGGGTTATTCGGCTTCACAACAATCACGTAACAGACCAACAAGTCCTGTATATTAGGAAGAGTGAGGGGGATGTTGCTACAGAAGTAGCACCTGAAGCTTAGGCAGTAGTTCGAGACAGTGGGAAGTACCACACACAGGCTCGGTGAAGAAGAAATGGCTGAATAAAATTCGCCGGATAGGAAGATCAGGTTTCCCAAACGAATTATTATTATTTCCTGTTAGAGAGGAAAAAACACGTCGCATTCGAAGCGCACGCGGACTGTAAGCCTGCAGTCATTGAAAATTTCATCAGAACAAAAAAATAATATTTCTAGAATTCATAAAATCGTTTTCTTTGAAAAGGATACAAAAAATGTTTTGAATAACTGAACTCCCAACCGTTGCTATAAAGCAGAGGAATATCTCCACAATGATAAATGCTAATGAGAGGGCAGGAGGCAGAAGAAACCTAAATTCAAGTTAGTCTTCATGTGAAATTACTACAATGTTTACATCGAGCTTGATTTTAGAAATTCTGGTTGCACATAATAATCCTAAATCACGGTAAATATTTCAATTTCGCCTCACCAGACTCGAGATGATTACAGAGAATAGAATTATTTGTATGAGAGTAACTAAAACTCTGATTTCAAAGATCATAATGTAACTGACACCAAATTTAAATGTGCAACAGTGAATACTATAGCGACCAAACCTCAATTCAATATCCAATATCGTTTTTACGACCAAGTGCTCGCCTCTTGATTGTGAGGTATAGGTTCCTGATCTTCGGTAAACGTCTGCATAGCTCGTCCAGCCACTCGACTGTCATAGCTTTGGTTGACTCCAAAAGGAGTAGTGCAGGGATTAATTGTATGTGGTTTGTAGAATGAGGTGTGTTAAGACTGTTGCTACTGTGAATGCAGTTGATCCTTTCACCAGTTGGTCCTTCGGTGTCGTCGTCAATAGAAAAGAGAT
The DNA here is from genome assembly GCA_944472155.2 of Trichobilharzia szidati. Classification (NCBI taxonomy): domain Eukaryota; kingdom Metazoa; phylum Platyhelminthes; class Trematoda; order Strigeidida; family Schistosomatidae; genus Trichobilharzia; species Trichobilharzia szidati. The sequence goes on from OX235275.1 coordinate 19,587,205, forward strand.
AATAATAATAGATATAATTATTGTAGGTTATTTGGACTAAAAGACAGAAAGAGAAATAAAGAAGACGTAAAAACAGACAACTAATTGAATTGGAAGTTGAGATATAAGTATATGTATATAATATCAACAATAATAATGAATGCAAGTGTAGTAGCTGGAGTAGTCAGGGGAATGTAAAGAAGCGAAACGATGAGTTTAGATGTCTACCCATTAATGGTGCGTGGGATTTTAAGGGGATAGGCCATTTAGACTCAGTCCTTGTGCCACTGCATGATTTTCTAGCCTTCGCTTAGAGCTGTCCACAGGTAGTGCTGTAGCTACGTCTGCCGGTAAGGAGTTCCAGGAACGGCAAACTCACAGTTAAAATAAGTGGGAGCGTACTCGATTCTTTGTTTTCTGGCAAGCTATCCTTCATGGATTTCCACGAGGAAGCACATACGTACTTAATTGCGGAACACCTATGTTTGGGTGATTCTGTTCACTTGTTATCTTAAGGGCATTAACCAAGTCCCCCTAAGCCAACTGCAGCTGGGTGTGAATAAACCTAATTTCTTCGGCCGCTCATCATACGGTTTGTTTTGGAGACCCATCACTCTTTTTGTCGCCCTCTTTGGACTCTTTTTAAAACGTTTGCTTTTCTTCTAATCATTAGGAGTGCAATTATACTGTGCACTTCAAGGTGTGTTTTGTACAACCTTAGAAAGAGCTCAGTAGTGCGTGGACCTATCTATGTAGAAAGTGTATGACAACATGTGCCGTCGCTACATCCCCCGTGTAATTCACGCTTGTCTACATTTTCTTTGTCAGCACTAGATCTAAGTTACGCTGCAAGGTTGTGCAGGGCAAGCTGTCGTTGCACAGGATGTAACTTGCATTCTGCAGTCTACAGGTGCGTGATTTCCCCAGTTTGCACTTTTCAGGTTGAAATTAATACCATTCGCCACCACCCAGTCTTCCAAAAGCTTTAGCTCTGTCTGCAGCCTATCCGAGTCTTCCGAACACTTTATTGCTCTACGAATCTTTATGTCGTCAGAGTGAAGAAGAGTCGGGTAGCTTAGACGGCATGGTAGGTTACTGATAAAGATCAAAAACAGAAGTGGTCCTAGGATAGAACCCTGCGGCACTCCTGTTGACGAGCTGTGCAAGCACGATCGAACTCGATTGACCTTAGTTCACGATCTCCTTTCAGCTGGGTGGTCCTTCCAATGTCCAATAACTTTTTGAGATGACTTCTATAAATTTTATGATTTTTTGGTTTTCGCTTCTTGGTACTTCGGAACAGTTCCCGTTCTTTAGTTGATCGCATGTTTGCTGTATGTAAAACAGTAGTTACGTTGGTTCACATCATTTGTATCGTAGTGTTGATGGAGCACGAGCATGTCGTTCAACCAGGCAGTCCCCCGGCTGAGTGGACTGATACTCCAGGAAAAGCGATAAAAGCTGAGTTAACGCTAAAAATTGGACAAACTGAACAGAGAGAAGGTAGGTTTAGAAGATCTGGTAGAAGACAAGTAAGATAGCGAGAGTGCACGCATCCATAACAAAAGCATAGGGAAAGGAAAGAACAAGACTAGAGGCTACAGAGTTAATAATAAAAACAGCTGCAAAACAGTTGTCAATGGACGTGAACATTGAACGTTCGTTTATTGGAACTGGCAGCCGTTGGTGGGCAAATCGAAGGCGCGAATAGTACGATCGTGTGCAAGTTGGAAGAAGGTGGAAAGAACACGAATAAAAGTGCTTTGTAACTTCATTTGTACTTAACATTTGTTTGTAGACTTTGTAGTTTTCTTCACTTCAATTGCCAAACAATATAATTTCGTTCAAGGAATACTGGTGTTTTGGATTTAAAGTTGAAGGACATACATAGTATTTATCGGTTCAATCGCCTACGTCTTCATTACAGTAGGAACTTAGGGCTAAGTTCCTTGACAACAGTAAAACATGAAGAGATAAGCTACGGCAAGTGGGATATTTTCCGAACTAATACAATCTGCATGAACTGGTCTATTTCTGGAATGGACACACCCAAACCTATAATTTTCACACGATGGCATAGCCTTCTCTTGAAGTTGCTGGCTTATCAATCGGTTGCCACGTCTATGGGCAATGAATGCCATAGGTGGAGCAATCGAATGGAAAGGAGGTTTTCCCCTGCTTCTGACAGTGACCCTTGATGAGATTCAGTTATGGTTATAGCGAAGGACACCATAGTGCCATTCTGGGCTGCGCACTATTTCGTATAACTTGACGACGTTATTCTCAGGGCTGTGGTAGCTGGGTGCATACATATTCAGCTGTCTTAATCAGGCATTGTACGTCCCACATCTCAGTGCAATGACAGTTTCAGTTCTCATTCTAGGAGGCTCGCACCTCCTTTTAAGAGTGGTGTTACAGTGACCTGAACATCGAGGTATGAACTGATGCGAGTTTCAGACAGCTTCATAAAGAGTCCAGGTGTGTGTGACCTAGACTTCCGACACACGAATTGCATTCCTCTAGTCTCTTTGGTTCCATTTCCTACATAGTTAGCACATAGGCCCTCTACACAATATGCAATCGCCACTCAGATCTAGCTAGTGAATCAGAAAGCCAATGGTAAGAGGCGAGTAACAAAGTATGAGTCATAGCTTTTTATGATTTGCAAGGCTTTATTTATCTATAATAATAGTAATTTATATTTCGTATGAACGGGTAGGTTTACAAGAAATGCATGCCGCTTTTACAGGCACGATCAGTAATGTTATAAATTACTATGCAGAAGTATCATAAATTATTACTTTTTCAAAAGTCTGAATTGCTCAATTATTGTACAAGCAATCAGAACAGGTTCGTATAAATGTCAAACTGTAAACCCTTCACAAAGATCACCATCGAAGTTGAGCGACAACCCAAAATTCATTCTGTTTGTTACTGGAAGTTATGGCCAACCGATTAACAACATATATTTGGGTAAGTTCTATGCCCCCAACTGATGGAAAGCTACTTCAGGAAGAGAAGAACGTCCTGAGAAGCTGCAAAATGGCATAAAATACAATTGTAGATAATACACCATTGGTAGTATATTTACAAGATATATACAAGAAGGAGCTAGAGACTCCTTGGGATAATAGTATACATTTGGAATGTTTAATGCTAACCACATTGGCCTTAGTATGGAAACTATGATGTTTTCAAAGAAAGTATAGCTTTGTTCAAACAATGGTGTCGTCTTTGTGTTTTTTCCATCAGAGCAACCAGACTTTCAGCAATCAACGAATATGAACAAAAGAGTAGGTTTCGGCTTTATTAAAGACCCAGATAATCAAGATAAAATAGAGTATAATAGTGCGTAAATGAAAAGATATTTCAAAGATGATTGAATTAAAAGATCTGGAAGAGTAGAACCCGTAGAGCAAGCTGACCTGTAAGATGTCTCATGAATTTCTGTAGGGCCCAATGGGTTGCACCTTGACAAGAAGCTGAACATGCTTGTAGGTGGTAGGAGCAAAAGCACTTTTCATAATTAAGATCTGTACAACATTTATTATTTTTTTGTTGAGGGCCCAGACTAATGTTTAATTCTCGAGCTATCGAAAAATGCATGTTGCTGTCCTACAGATTGGAGCGATTCACATTTGTGACCGCTGCCATATCCGCTGATCAGCACGCGCCACCCTCCTTTCTTTTTGATGTTAAGGTATGAAAGTCTTTAGCAATAACCGTAGTTGCACCACTGCATTGCTTTGGACCCAGCACCAGCCATACAGTATACTGCACACTAATAGCTTTCATGACAAGTGCTTCCCATTCGATGACCATATTCATCGATACCTGAAGACATTCTTAGCAATATCACCTTTATACATGCGTACATGTATATAATTACCTGTTACAAACGACTAGGAAATTAAGTTTCCCTTAGAAATTTACAGAGTACAGAAGTAGTTAACATCACAGCAACTAAGTTGTAGTCTATTTAGCAGAGTAAAATGGGTAGTGGAACAATTAGTGATAAAATTATGTAGAATGATCCTGAAGAAAACAGGTGGAACAGCAATATGTAATTTGACGGCTCGAGATTTTTGTGAGAGCTTGAATCTTTATCTTGAAAAAGATAATAATGATCGCCTAGACAGATCATGCTTCTACCTTCAAACATATACCATTCGCTCAGCCTATTGTTGAGACACGACCACGTTGGCTCTGCACAGATTTATGGGGCATTTTATAAATTAACATGCTTTCCTTTGTCGAATCTTCGAATATCAGTTCACAATGTCTCATCTCATTCATTTTCTAACAACGTCTTCACTTGCTCATTATATTCCATTAAACCTAACATTTTATAGCTCTTTATGAATTTTATTCGACTTATCCTATTCCTATTCTCTAAAGGGTACGGTTGTGCACCAAATACACACAAAGGTATGGAATCAATACGACCGGCCTGTGGATAATTGTATTAAACCAAAAGTGGACATCATGATAGTAAGACCTATAGGGTAGCATTATACATTGCAAATGAATTTTTTCAGCCCATGGATTATAGTCTCATTGTATTTCCTTTATGAATGCATCTATTAATGATACATTGCACTTACCTATTTCATTACACTCTAATGATTCACCTTAGCACCTTTACTTTTCTAAAACAGCTTACTATCCCTTGTAAACGTTGTACTTACCTCAATATTGGTTGGTTATCGTATGCCTATAAACACAGGTTGAAAACGAGACGAAGTCGATTTTCTCGCTCAACCTGGAGGACTACTGTACAATTCAATAATCATACGGCCTGGTTCAGACAATGAGTGTATTTATGTATATATCAAATATTTAACTGTTCAAACATTATTAACTTGTAGACAATCTACTATTTGACATTATATCATACTTGATCGTGCCTGTAAAAATGGCATGCATTTTCACGTAAATTTATGTGTATATGAAAATATTATTATTATTATTAAGAAAGCCTTGCGAATCAGAGAGAGGATATGGCTCACACTTTCTTACTCGCCTCTTCCTTTTAATTTTCTGATTGACTAGCTAGGTCTGAGTGAAGATGGTTTACAGTGTCGTAGAAAACCCACGCTGAATTCCACTAACTGTTGGTAGTGGCGTAATAATTGTGATGAGGGTCTACTGCCTATGATCTCCCCCGGAAACAACCGTTTTATTTGGTGGTTTTCAGAAAACGAGTTGTGTTTTGTCACCTGGAGTGATGAGCGACGCCTAAGTTCCTGAATCTAATGGTTGACGAAGCAAGGTAATTTGGACTACACGTCTCTGTAACTCATAATCTCGGGTTTAATGCCTCTCTAGGAAACCGGTTAGTTTGGCTGCTTAAGTGGATTTAGTCTCACTTTCAGTCCGTTTCAACCTAAAGTAAAAATGGCATGTATTTTCATGTAAATTTATGTTTATATGAAAATATAAAATTATTATAAAATTATTATTATAAAGTAGCGCTCACGGTTTATCCGAGGCCATGTGTCCTGCTAGACCTGAACTTTGGCTACACTACCCGCTGACTCTTTGGACTGGCTCACCTAACCTAGTGTCCAGGCTAGTCTTAGCACCACCCCGACCAGCGAGCGGAGGATATAACACCTACAGCTGCCGAAAGGTGTATTTATTGACGATGATTTGAAAAGATGGCATAGATATACAATCACACCACGACGAAGCTGCCACGCCCTTCTCCCTTGAAAATTTAATGGTCCACCTCATGCCTCAATCTGCAAAGATAAATAAATAAATCGTTAAGGATTTGATTGATTTACCGAGCTCCTTTGATTCTCCACACTGTATCTGTCGAAGTCGGGCAGACCATAGTTAAGGATCGCGTCTATTAAATCCCGCTAACCTAACTCTCCTAAAAACTAAAGAAGCTAACTCAGCAGAAATGAAGGTTTTAAAGTCAGACTCCACGGATGGAAAATGAGAGACTGTAATGAACAAAAACTGAACTAAAATGTACTTACAAATTAAAGGATCTAAAAAAAATCAAAAATGATGTATATGATTTAACGTTGCCCATGATGCATAAGAAGGCTTATTGTGAACGAAATCAGGCTCACCAAATTAGCAACCAACTTTCCTGTCGAAATTACTCAGAATTGTCTCTCGATAAAGCGAGCATGACAGCTGTGAAGCTTGAGTGTGTATTTCGTAAGCACAGTGGTGGACAAATGAAGTGGGAAAACCTAGTCAAAAAGATAGAAGGGCGCTCATCACTCAGCAGGGGAAGGGAACCCCAGAAATTATAGAAACAATACAGTTCCCACATTGTTACTAGTCTTGTCCTTCTGAATACCTTAATTAACAGGTGCATTTGAGTGACCATAGCTATATATGTTGTACGGACCCCACACTTATACTTCTTGACACCAAAATCTTTTCTCAAATACATGCCAGTGACTGCATAGTTGTAGGGGACTCAATAGCGAGCTGGGTAACGGTGGAAAATATCAGGATAAAAGTCCAAGCTGGTGAAAGAATATTGAAACCGCATATTATAAATACTACGGCTCAGGAATTATAGAAGTTAATAGTTGCTTGATGATACGGTCAAAGTCCGCTGCTAAAAATTATTGATACAATCCATAAACGTTTTCATTGCTGAGGTCATGTCTACTAGTAGAAGCTGTGCACTAAAATAGTCTTTAGTTAAGAGGATCCTGCAAATTACAAAGGATACAACATGGTTAGTAGTGAAACAAGTAGCAAGTATGGACCAGTGAGAAGACGAAGCGAAAAGTAGCACGCTATATTTTTCTAATTGCAACACGAAGTTACGCATATTTTGCAACGAATCGTTTGAAACAAAAGTTATGTACAATGTTTCCATTCGTAACATCTAACAGAAAAGTGTACAGTCATACTGTTCCAGACTCCACATAGTACACGAATGACTTTCTGCATCACATCTGTGCCCGAAAATCAATCCACTGATGTGATACTTAGACAACAACATTTTGGGATGTTTTTCCTCACCAGACGGAGATGAATCGTACAGTCGACCACCCAGACACATGAGGCTATCCAGTAAGTTAGAGCGAGTCCATTTCTCGTGCTCCTCAACCACCGGATGACGCTAACAGTTTAGGTTCCTGCACTAATCTGGCTAGGCAGCACGGTTTCAACCACAGGCAGTCGGAACGGATGAAAAAGTCAGTGACAGTCAGAACTGGAAAGTCAAGATATGCCTTCACCAGCCTGAAATCAGTTTGGTAATCTTCTACACTCGTTCAGCATGTGGAACATGAATAGGATTTTCAACACGGAAATGAAACCAGTCAGCCTTTCTATACAGGTCAGAAACTTGCACTGCGAGTCACGAAAGGAATTTACAACAAGTTAACAGACCACCTTCGCTGGCTGGATCCATACTGTAGATCAAATGGCCGGATAGACAGCCAGAAAAACTAGCAACTAGAAACTCTGGCTGGGAACAAACTAACCAAGAGCCAATCATTCAACAAATGTGTAGTGGAAAATTGAGATAGATGGGTATACGCTGAGGCCGTTGAATGACTTCGCGCACAATGCAAGCCGTCGCTCGGGTGGAATCTCAACGGGAACCTACAAGCAGGTCATGCGAACGTGACATGGAAGAGATAGTGAAGGGAGGAGATGAGAGATTATGGGCGGTAGCCATGGAACCAGCCACCTGAAGAGGTCAACAGAAAATAGAACAAAGTGGAGATGTGTTGTTGAAGATATGTGTTCCACTCGGAACCCAAGGGAATAATTATAATATATAATATAACCTGGATAACTAGATGACTAGTGTTCTCTTATCCCCTTCAGAATGTGCCTGTTTTAGACCACCTGTCTCTAGATTCATAATTGAATATCGTCCTCAAATTGTTTAGTATTTCCTTGCTTCCAGTGAGGTGGTAACACACCACCTTACTTGGTGACCCCCATATTGTTTTGAAACTAATATGATCCATCCAATATGTGTTCTGGCTCAGAATAGTTGTCTTCCCTTCCAGTGTATTGATCCGAATCCGATTTAAGTCCTCAGTATACCGACCAGTCAAAAGCCTAACTGCAATAATCTTAACGTCTTCCAAACTTTTGAAGGCGTTTAACTTTTATTCAGTAAGGGGTTACCAGTAGATATTGGTAATCCATGTATTGCATAAGCTCCGCTTATTTTTGCCAAATTACAATCATAAAACGAAATGGTTCTAAGGTAACTGCTGAACTCACATCAATCATAAAGCATATAATATTTGCACACATAGCTGGTTGTAATATCGAGTACTTCCGGATAGGCCGCTGAACACATTTTCAGAATGTTAAAGACTGACCCACCTCACCCCCTTTATTTTTCTAAACTTAACCTAGCTCTTGATACACTGTAACTTCCTCGAGGCAATTATAGTGAGTTTCATATGCTATTTTCAATCATTTGTTGAAACATCGGGTCTTCTGCTAAGTGAGCATGGAATGATGCTTTCAGCTTACAGTTATTCCGTCTAACTGGTACTTATATTGGAGAAGAAATTATATTCTGTTAGTAGCAATTACCACATGCATGACTGATGACCATTTATTTTATAATTCTGGCTACTGATAGTCATTTTGTTTAGCTGTATCGAACGCAAGTTGCGCTAATTCAGTCAGACATGTCTCGGCCATCGAAAGAAGACTGGGTTTGTAGTGACCCAAAGTGAGATTGCCGGACTTCCATTAATATTATTTAGATGTAAAAATGTTAATTTTGCTAAAAGAGAGAGATGCAACCGCTGTGATAAGCCTAGGAAGCATGGACCGTCAAGCAAAGCTGGTTTTGAGGTCGGTAAACAGCTAGCTGAGAAAAGCAAAGGACTTTTTAGTCCAGATGATTGGATATGTAAGACGTAAGTCTGTACTAGAAATCATTGTTGGCATCGAAACCATTGTTGCTTCAGCCGCTTAGCTTCTGTTATAGGTTACATACTAGTCGATTTAGGAAAAACTGCACCATGGTTGTATTACATATGCGTTCCATAAACATCTAAAGTATATATGCAACCAAGTTAGTTTGTTGAAGTCGTTTGAAATAACAGTTGGGAAGCCAAATGTCACTGAATTCCCCAACCCTATTCTAGTTTGCGCCACACTGAAACGTCAGTTGGTTCGTCCATATTGGTGGAGATTTCGACATAAATTTTGTATATATGAACCATTTGAGTTAGCGAACTCTTTCATACCTCGGTCTCGTGTGTAGAGCTTCGTCTTTATTAGTACCTTTCTAAATATCAACCGAGCGTTTATTATATGATTTGCCTGTCCATTCAGTCTTTTGTTTGCTTAAACTGTTTTCTCGAGGATGTCTATCGATACTAACCTACCAGAATAACCCTTGATGACCTCTTAGTCAGCAATTCTTGGACAATCACTGACTTGATCTAATTACCGGACAAAATTCGACTTCGGGACATCATTCGAATACTAATGATTTAGATAAACAATCTCTTAAATGACTTGATTTTTTATCCGATTTAGTTAGTTCACTTTTTTTCTTTTGGTTAAACTGTATTCTTTAGCTTAATCTTTTCATAAGTGCATTTCATAACCTGTTAGTTTCTATTTTTATTCCTTCGGATTCAATCCTGAATGGAACATATACTGCTTCAAGGTTGGGGCATGAAGTTTCATTACTTGTGGTGTTGTTTTTGCCGGATAGGATTGCCGTCCTTGCACCCAACCCCCCCCCTACTCACCGCGTTTACTGCTGGCTAAGTGAGGTTTAAGCGTTCGTCTGTTGGTCCAGAATCAAACCCGAACCACTTGCGACGAATATTCTACCACCGAAGCAACTTGTCAATTTAGTATGAGTGTGAGATAGTTTAGATCCTTGAGGGCAGTAATGTTGCCTAAAGCTCGAAATCTAATATCGAAAGTTTTAGGTGCACTGCTCCTATCAACGAATTTTGTCACTACACCATCACACATTTCAAATCTTTAGTTTCATTAAGTTTCTTCTTGACATTATGAGATCTACCTATATTTGAATAATGAAACTATACACAGCTGTTTTTTTATGGGATTGAAACGTCTTTGCAAGCTGGTTAGTTAGGAAATCATTTGTGACTCTGCTTATCCAAGTTTTACGACTCCAACAAGCTGTAAAGTTCTCATGTCAAAATACGACATAACATCTTTCTTTTCATCAATGCCACCTTGTGTTAACGCTGTCAAAATCGCCAATGTCTAAGTAAGATTTGACGTTACTGTCCTAAATAGCTCACCGTATATCAAGGTGAAAAGTGATAAGGACTGATAATGCTCTTAAGAGTCATGAAATGAGGACAATAAAAGCAATAGAAATAGACGTCGATAGGTGTGCTGTATTTCTAGCGACATCTCAGAGTTTATGTCGATTTCCCAGCGGGCAACAAGAAAGTATGCACTAAATTGAAGGGCTGAGAAAAGTGGCCACTTTTGGAATCACCATCCTTACTCTTCTGTTTACTCAGTATGACTTTGGACAAAGTTAGGGGGATTTTTAATTTGTGGGTACATTGTAACCACTTCACTTCATAGCTTATAATCCCATCAACTAATATGCATCTTTTACCTTTCATGTCAAGCCATCCCTTTCCTCGATGAGCAATGTTAGCAAACAGGGTTAGATTGGAAAAGAGTTAGGGATGGTCAGACCAAAACTTGGCACCAGTCAATGAAATCTTTGACACAGTTGATTTTAGACAGGTACGGTTTGTGATGGTAGGAACCGATGTCTGGAAACTATTTGTGATATGGCTAGAATCTCTGTCAGTGGTGCAAATACTCCCACTCTTTGTGATCTCTAATGGTCCCCCCCCCCACGCTTTTCCATGGTACTATTCTTTCTCCCTCACATTTTTGTTTATTATCGTTCCTTGGAATCTCATTTTGCAGTAGCTGTAACTGGTGTACTTCTGTGTAAAGTTCTAGATTGAAATTCACTCAGTCATCTTTTATCCAAGATTAAGTGCAACCGATAAATTAATGATTTATTGGTTATACCGTGCCCAGACGACAATACGATAATAATAATAATGAAACACTCGAAATCGTCTTTAGTGATCATATAAGAAAAACAAAATAGGTTTTTATTCAGATTCAGATTATAAGGATAGAAGGCTCTTGTTGCCTATGTTAATCTTTGTGACATAGATTATCTCTGCAGAGATCCATTTTCTCTTTGAAAGCGTTCACCGATGGAGCTGTTATCATTGAATCAGGTAAGGAGTTCCAGTCTTTGACTACTCTGTGAGAGAATCTAAATCCCACACGCATTTTATTCGACCTCGGTTTGAGCACCTTCGTGTGGTGACCTCGTAAATGTATCCTAGAGGAAGAGAAAAGATTTTAAAGGTTAATCCCTAAATCAATCCTTAATATACGGTATGCCGAAATTAAGTCGCCTTTCGTCCTTCGGTTTGATAATGGGAAGAGATTTAAATGATCCATCCTCGTACCATAAGCAAGGTGTGAAATACCACTAATTTGGTTCGTACCCTCTGTACTCTTTCCAGGATATGTGCCTGCTTTTTGATGCATAAACTCGCCGTTTGTATGCAGTATTCTAGATGAGATCTGACATATGTTGCATAGAGTACTTGAAACATACACTCATCTAATGGTTTGAAAGCCCTTCGGAAAGCCTTAGCTGCGACTCCATTACGATTTGCCGTTATTTTTAAATCACAGCTTACAATAATCTCTAAGTCCTTTTGTCCCTTAATATCTGGCAGCTGTGTCCCCCAGGGAGTACAATGTATAAGATCTCTGACCTAGATGCATTACCACGTTTTTCTTGGAATTGATTTCCAGACTCCAGAGGTTAGCCCATTCAGCTGATTTATCTAGATCGTTTTGCGGCAACAACTTATCATCGTTATTATTTACAATTTTCCTTATCTTAATATCATCGGCAAATAATAAGGAAGATGAGGTGAGAATCTTCGGCACTTCATTTACGTATAGTAGGAATAGCAGGGGGCCAAGAACAGTTCCCTGAGGTACTCCACTTAGTACAGCTTTCCACCCTGACAGTACATCGTTAACCCTTACTTTCTGTCTTCTATCCATCACATAGTCGCTGAACCACTCACATAGGTTCCGAAACGTTTGAGTTTACTAAGAAGACCTAAACTGTGCGTCGGTGGCACAGTGGTTAGGACTCTCGCCGACCATGCACATGGTCCGGGGTTCGATCCCCTGCCGACGCACACCCGATATCAATGGTCGGCCTGCAAAATTTGGGCTACCGATATCACATGCTGAAAATTCCACACTTGTACCAAAAATACGGTGTGGAATCAAGCTATAATTTAAAAAAAATGGGATACCTTATCGAATGCTTTACTGAGATCGATAAAGACAATGTCCAATAGATAGTTCTTATCCCTGGCTTTGACCTAATCTTCCCTAGCTAACAGTTAGTTTGTCAGGTAGGATCGTCCTGGTCGGAATCTGTACTGTTCCACCGCCAGTAAGCCATGTTTCTCCATATGAGCTAAGAGCTGATCCCTTATGCATATATATATATATATATATATATATATGCTTTCTAAATCCCCCACTGGCAATTTTTTCCCAACCTGCGTGCCTGAACTCGAACCATTTTGCCTTCCCCATAATTCATGTTAGCTTAGCGTATGACGTAGTTGTAAATGTTTTTCGCAGACTTTTACTCAAATTTGTCAGAAAAACTCATCATTAGAGTAGTTTCTTGTGCATAATTTTTCTGATTTTTGTGTAGAGTTTGACTTGCTTATTAAAAAAAACTGAATCACCCAGCCGTGCAGTGAGAACTTTATTTTTCCACTTTGCTTCTTCGTTAGGCTTACTGTTGTCTGTTTGTTCATGAAGAAGTACAGTTTCCGTCACTTCAATTAACACTTCCTTTGCCTTGCTTACTGAAGCTGGTGTTCCTCAGCGTACAGTTCTCTCCTCTCCTTTCTTTTTTCTTCTTACATGGCTTACTGCTTTCCGATGGAATCTACTTCGTTAAATACTCTGACGATTTGACTGTCTCGCCACCAGTCACCTCCTGATCTAACTGTTCCAAACTCAATAGCTTTTTGTCGGACATCAGTCAATGGTCTGAGCTAAATGGCTTTATGTTAAATCCCCCTAAGCGTCATACAGCTGACTTCGCATTTTGGCTTAAAGGACGTGATCTACACGGACTGGTCCGTTAAAAAGATACTTGTAGCATAGATGTCACTGAAATTGAAACCCAGTCAAGAATCAAATACCTTGGAATAGTTCTATCCTCCGATCTGTTTTGTTCGGTCATTCCATATTTTATCGATCTCCAAAAAAGTGTTCCGTCTAAGCTACTACTACATTAAGAAACTAAGAAAATATGGTATCACTCAACCTCTACTTTTACAATTTGTTAACTCTTATATTCTTGCCTATTGCACTTTCCTTCTCCCCTCACTTTAGTCTTTCCTGGGCTACTCAAAAGGGACTATGTAATTCCTCTCAGGGGGTGTTAAAGGTTATTATTTGGGCAAGTGATAGTGTTCTATTTAGTCAACTTGCGCTACTCTACATTAGTTGACAGACATCTGGAGTCATGCCAGAAGTTGTCTAAAATCCATACTGTATGACCTTCAGCACCACCTCTACTCTCAACTCTTCCCTTGTATCTTATCTTGTAGGACTAGAAGTCTGTACAAAAGATGATATATGCCCTGTAGTGTACCAAGTACAGGAATTCAACGACACCATATTTTTCCCCCATGGTCTCTGTGATAGAGACAGTGTTAACCATGAATTCATGTCAACTTTTGACAATTTGTTCTCTCCTTTTTTGGTTTTGTTGTCGTTGTAGATGTGGTAATGTGAATTGGGCTCGTCGAAATACCTGTAATGTATGCAATGCTCCAAAAATTGATATACAAGGTGAAAGAACCGGTTATGGTGGTGGATTTATGGAACGTGATGAAGTAGTCGAATATCGTGAGCATAGAGATTCAGATGATGAATTTGATGAATTCGGTCGTAAAAAGAAACATTTTCGTAAAGGTCAAAGTGATCAATTGAACAGTAATCATGATTCATCGGATTCAAGTAATCATAACAACCTACAAGAAAGCCACAATTCAATGAGTCATGATCATATTGATAAAGCTAATGATCAGGTGGATGAAGACGACAACGAAGATGATGAAGAAGACGAAGAAGAATCCGGTGATGATGCTGATCTATCGAAATATGATATTTGGGGTACAGAAGACGATGATGTGACTACTAATAAGTCAAAAATGTCCGCCACCGCCAACAAAAAATCACATAGTCGAAGTGCTTCATCGTCTTCAGGCTCCGGCTCGGATTCCGATTCTGACTCATCCTCTTCTTCAGCCTCCTCTTCATCTTCCAGTCATGCTTCACAATCAGACTCATCATCCAGGTAGGTCAGAATTTTGTTGTTGTTGAAAGACTGGCTTCTTCCTAGTGTTGTATATGTTGTGTATGCGTATTTTTGATGTATTTTTCTATCCTGTTGGGACTTTAAGTAGAGAAGTCTTTCTATAGTTTGGTTTGTAAGGGTTTGTTATGTTTTTTCCCCAGTGGGTGCGTACTGCCGATGATTCCCAAACTAGGATGAAACAGCAGCTGTCCAGTACTCCCTGGTTTTCAATGGTTCTCTAACTGATATCAGTCCGTGATCAACTCGTAAAAACATTACAAACCCTTACAAACCAAACTATAGAAAATCAATCTGATGCTCGCTAGTGACTTGCTACAGGATGGAGTTTACTGGAGTTCTAGTGAGAAGTCGTGACCAGTGAGGTCCAATTAGATGTCACGTGTGTGGGTGGATGTCCCACCAACGACAATGGTTGGGGTCGCGCTAAATCACAAATTGGTAGAAGTTAGAATTCATGGGTTAGCCATTGAATTGGGTCCCAGTGGCTGAATGGTATACCAGCTTGCCTTGTAACCGGAAGGTCCTGGGTTCGAATCCCAGTGGGTGCGTACTGCCGATGATTCCCAAACTAGGATGAAAGAGAAGTCTTTGGTTAGAAGTAAGAATTTTCAAGTTTATTTGGTTTTGTAGGGATTTAGTTTTGATTGGATGCAGGATTTTATCATGAGCTGACATCAGTTAGAGAACCACTGGAAAACCAACTATTTCGTCAACCTAGTTTGGGATTCTTCAGCAGTACGCACCCACCCACCCACACTACGGGGTTCGAACCCCAAGACCTTCTGGTTACAAGGTGAGAGAGCTCGTAGACCATTGAGCCACTCACTGGGACCCAACTGATCCAATGGCCCATGAAGTAAGAATTGTCAAATACTGAAAAATTGAGTTGACATCGCACAACCATTTTTTACTACTGGATTTAAACATGTTAAAGACTGAGATCATGATTTAGTACTCCCCGCCGTGTTTATCGTGGCTGACTGGTTTCAATGTAGAACTTTGCACAGATGTGCAGCAGTTCGAGTTGCCACACTCTCCATGTATGTAGCACACAAAGCAAGAGAAGAGAGTAGAGAGAGATTCAGAAGAGAGATAATAAACTGAAATATGAAGAAAAAAGAATACTAGTAATATGGCAGAACAAAAGAGTTCTATCGGACATGACAAATCTCAAAGAGTGAATGCATCTGCGCCAGCCATTGAAAACGATTTTGAACCGTACCACTGATTGTCTGCAGCCGATGGTTCTTAGAATTCCAAGGACCTCAATTAGGAAGTCTACACCTCCCTATGTGGCCGGCTGGCTGGCTTGAACTAACTTTATGGATTTCATTGACTGGTGAAGCTATGTCTTGGTTTGACTACCACTAGCTCTTTTGTAACCTGATCCTATGTCAGCTAACATTGACAGTCGAGGAAGGCGATGGTTAGGACATGTGTGCTCAATCGATGCAGCTGCTTCACAACCTGGTCGATTGATTTCCCCTCCGTCTTACCTATCACTCGATCGATGCCTAACCTCAATATTACTCACCCTCTTATGCCACCCAACATGTATTGATGAATAATAGTGTGAGCTCAGGTTATGATAGTTTAAGCAGATGCACCATCCTTTAGTCTTTTCCAACGAAAATTCCTCATGGAAGACGATGGATAGTTTGACATGAGTAATATGTGTCCTAGCCCCACCCCCAGGACTATCCAACCTCGTCAACTGACTGAAGTTCCCTTAATAATTTCGATATCTACACTTAGCCCCCTTATTGACTGACTGACTGACTGTATTGCACCAACTAACATGAGAAGTTGAGTACAGATTAACTGCGGTCAAAATACCACAAATCTCTTCGAATTTTCCACTTTTAACGGCCAGGTTACATCTGTAGCAGAGTACACACGTGTTTTTGTGGGTTAACAGATATCATGAAAATGCCAAAGATGGCACAAGTCGGCATATGCAAATTGAACCATTCTGTACACGTGGCGTTGATGTTTCGTTAGCAGTCAGTCTGTCAGAGCTGATGCGACTGACTCTCCAAATAAGCGACATGACATTCAACCACTTGATGACTGACTCTCTGTTCTCATGTTAAGAAGCGGTGCCTAAGAGTACTGATTATAAAAACACAAACTAGATATATTATGAGCGCTAACATGCGCCACACATTGTTGTCATGTGTCATGCTTCACTTACTTGGGAAGTACCATCAGCCCCAACGGGTTGATCTCTGACGAAATCTCAGCACGAATACAGAGGGCTAGTTTCGCATATGCCAGTTTGCGCCGTCTCTGGCGTAGACGTGATATCCGACTGGCTATCGACCAAAGGGCGTGTGTACTGCTCAATAGTCCGCTCCGTCCTCCTTTATGGCTGTGAGACCTGGCCATTCAGAGTGGAAGACATGAAAAGCCTGGCTAGCTGTCTTTGATCATAGGTACCTGCGTTCTATCTCCCGTGTGAAGTGGATTAATAGGGTGAGCAATATTGGGGTTAGGCGTCGAGTGCTAGGTTAGGAGGGGAAATCAGTCGACGAGACTGTGAAATTACATCGACTGAGATGGTTAGGACATGTGTTACGCATGCATGCCTGGTCATCGCTTTCCTCGACAATGGGCAATGTTAGATGATATAGGGCCAGGCTCGAAAAGAGCTAGCGGCAGTCAAACCAAAACATGGCACTAGTCAATGAAATCTACAACAGTTAGTTTAAGCCACGTAAGAAGGTGTAGACTGGCTTCCTGGTTTGGGTCCTCGTGACGGTAAAAACCAATGAAGGCTGGAGACAACTGGTGATATGTCTCAAAATCGTTCTCAATGACAGCGCAGATGCATCCACTCCTTGTGACTTATGATTTCCAATTAAACTTTTGTTCTTCGTTACTACTATACCTTTGTCTCACACCTCTGTTTACTGTCTATACTACACATTTCTTCTCTTGCTTTGTGTGCTACATGGAGGGAGAGTGGTGACTTGAACTGTTGCACGTCGGTATAAAGTTCTATGTCGGAAACAGACAGCTGTGAGGGTTGGAATACTTCTTAGACGTATAGACCGAAGTAGGTGGTTGTCTTAAGAGACCCCACGGCTCCCCCCACGAGCCCTTAACTTGAAGTTCGATCCACAGAGCAGTGGAGCTGCGTTCTCATGGTTGGGCGGTGACCAAAACAGGCGGTTCATACGCCATTCGGTTCGTTCGGATTCTGGAGCCCATGTACACCATAGGGTAGACCATCATGTCCACCAGTCTGGTTGTAAACGCCAAACATCCTAATTCACTCCTGTGAGGAGGATCCCCGCCCCGTGAAGGTAGTGAATAGGATTTACCTGGCAGAAGCTATCCAGGTGAGTGGTCACAAGGGAGCATTTCGAAAGGAAGGCCGGAGTCTAGCTACCTTCGGCCCCACGAAGTCGTTTATGAGGCTATTTACGATATTGCACTAACTAACACGAGTAATTAAACACTTGCACGTGTGGTCACAATCTTCGAATGTCTTCGGATTTTCAATTTCTAATGGCCAGTTCTCAGGTGCAAAGTAATACGAAGTGAACTGTTGGATAGTGTGTACACGTCTTTTTGTCAGTAAACAGATGCTATAAAGGCGCAAAACATAGTACACAAGTTGGCATAGACAAATTGAGTCATTTGTATTCGTGTTGGTATTCGGCCAGTAATCATCAACCTGTTAAGCCTGATACAACCAACACATTCAACCACTTCACTCGCTAGCCTTCTTATACTAGGAACCGGTGTAGAAGAAGAGTCCTGCAGCAACATTTTACATTGTCCTATACTATACACGATCCGATCATATCTCTCTCTCAAAGGAAGCAAGATCAAGACATTTGGGCATAGCTTGAATGAAGCACTAGCGATCCGAAAGTTCAAGCCAACACTATGTGTATGCAAAAGAAGTATTGTCCCACCTTTCTCTCTTTATCACCATCATTATAGGCAGTTAATCCTCCTGTTTATTTTTCCTATTATTACGTGTCTAGTAGTCATTTGTAATCTTGTTATTCATTATAATTTAACCTTTGACCGGAAATAGTTCCGGAGCTTTCTCGCTTCTTGTGTTTAATATTCATCAGTGATGTACAGCCTCGTTGATAGCTTCGTCGAAAAGATTTTTTTTCTTCATTGCAACATATCGATCGGTCCAATAGTTAAGGTTAAATCATCTCTTTTATAATGACAGCGAAGCCATTGTGTAATCCTACCTGTTCAAAATTATTTCACTCCTTACAACAACTGTGCTAACATCCGGCCTGTTTTTATGTGTTACCTGTTTATTTAATGAGTTCGACTGACTGACTGACTAACTGCACCGATGTGTAGCAGTTCGAGTCGCCACACTCTTCACTCAGCACACAAAGCCAGAAAAGAAAGTAAGAAGCAATGCAAAATAGAGACAGTAAACAGAGATATGAGACAAAAAGAATAGTAATATCCAAGAACAATAGAGTTGTATTGGATAAGTCACAAGGAGTAGATGCATCTGCGCTAGCCATTGACAACGATTTTGAGCCATATCACCAATTGTCTCCAGCCGTCATTGGTGTTTACCGTCCCGAGGACCCCAACCAGGAAGTTTACATCTTCCTACGTGGCTGGCTTAAACTAACTGTTGTGGATTTCATTGACTGATGAAGCCATGTTTTGGTTTGGCTCTTTTCCAACCTTATCCATTCTCTGTCAGCTAATATTGCGAGTTGAGGAAGGCAGGCAATGGCTAGGCATACGTAACACATGTCCTAACCATCTCAATCGATGCAGCTGCTTCACAACCACCTCATCGATTGATTTCGCCTCCCTCCTTACCTAGCACTCGACACCTAACCTCAATATTGCTCACCGTATTAAACCACTTCACACGGGAGATAGAACGCAGGCACCTATGATCAAACACAACTAGCCAGGCTTTTCATGTCTTCCACTCTGAATGACCAGGTCTCACAACCATAAAGGTGGACAAAACGGACTACTGAGCAGTACACACGCCCTTTGGTCGATAGCCAGCCGGATGTCACGTTTACGTTAGAGTAGGCGTAAACTGGCATAATGAGGGTAGAGTAGATTCCTCATGTGCCAAACTGTTAGCTGTTGTGTCAGACAGTTCATGATACAGTATCCATTTGATGGTTAGGTTGGAATTACCTGGGAAATCTGACTGCAATTGACAAGTGCTTCAGCCCATGAGCCACATTCCCATTTTTTTGCGAGTGGAATGCAGAACTTCAACGGCACATCTCCATTTCACTCGCTTGTCTGTCATTCACTCTCTTGGTTGACTTGACGACTGCCTACAGGTGCTTTCATTTTCTCTTCACATGATCTTCGCCGAATCACCCTGGTAGTTACGACAAACCCGTTGCTTTTTTCCAGCCACGTTCCACTCGATGGCCTGTAAAGTTGTTGCTGGGTTCGTTGACTGCCAGAGTTTTCTTGTTATTTATTCATCCTTTCTGAGGCTATTTGATACATCATATGCCTAGTTATTATTGAACATTATTTAGTATTTAGCCACCTTCACGTGATGGTGGTAGTGTACCTCAAAACAGTGAGAGGGCGAACACGAACGTGTGTGTGCGTGTACATGGGCTCCAGAATCCGAAAGAATAGAGAAAAGCGTCCACCTGCAACGCTGCTCTGCTGAATTATGGATCAAACTCAAAGTCTCGGGGTAGGGTAGGGTGGTTGCTAAGAGCTGGTCCCTTAAGACAACCATCTGCTTCAGTCTGGGCGTGTCCAGACAGTATCCTACCTCTTATGTGATGCATCTCTTGGTGACCATCGGTGGCGCGGTGGTTAGGACCCTCGCCGACCATGCACATGGTCCGGGGTTTGATCCATGGCCGACGCACACTCGATATCAGTGGTCGGCCTGCGAAATTCGGGCTACCGATATCATATGCTGAAAATTCCATACTTGTATCGAAAATACTGTGTGGAGTCTAGCTATAATTAAATTTTTAAAATTTTTAAAAATCATGTACCAAGTTGGTGTTTTGAATGAGTAAAATACAAATAATCTAGTGTTTTCACATTATGATTAACATTATAATCCTTTTTTTATATGAACGTTTATATTTTCATTTTACTTCCTCCTTTATGACAGCGAATCCTCCTCCAAACCTGAAGATCAACAATCCAGTGGTGGGAAACGAGCTCATCCTAACAACAATAACAACAACAACAACAACGGTGATGTGCACAGTGATTCTGGCGATTCAACTCCAGTGAATCAGAAACGAAAAAGGCGTACTGCTGATGCTAATGATCATGGACAACGTGATCGGTCGAGGTTCGGTTTCAGAGAGGAAGGCCAATCTCTGTCTAATATGACACAACACCTCGCGTGTTCTATTTATATTATATGCGTTATTATATAGAATAGGGTTTTCTATTTTTTAGAAACTGTGTAGTGTGCAGGTTCGGAGTGGAACATAAGGCTTCAACAAGATATCTCTACGTTGTCCTATTTTCTGCGGTTCTCTTCAACTGGCTCCACAATTGCTCATAGTCTCTGATAGTCCCTCTCTGTGTCATCTTTGGACATCCAACTCATCTCCCACTCCGGGCTCCACTCGAGCGATGATCTGGCGTTCGGCGTCATTCGACGGTCTCCTCAGCCTGTACCCGATTCATCTTCATTTTCTTCAGCATATTTATTGGGCTATTGGTTTTTGCTTAGTTTATTGTCAGATTCCCTTGTTGCTAATCCATTCTGGTGGCCGTATGTGATATTCAGTATGGAGCGAAGGCAGCTGTTGGAAAGGCTTTTGGAGACGCATCAAGTCTCTGACCCACACATAGTACTTACACTTACATTGATATAGCGCAACTATGTGTCATAGATTTGCGCTAATCCACGGCATCGTTTATAGTTTGGCTACTTCTAGGTATTGATTCATGTATAAGGGAGAGTTGCTATCTCATCGCTGAGGTTTTATCTTCAATATAAAATAATCTACGACAATTTTTGATGTGGTTGTGTTCTCTGAGCTGGATAGTTAATTTGAGAAGCTTTCATCACCCTACTAGGTGACATCTTCAGCGCATACTTCAATTTGAAGTGAGCTTTGAGATTTCTCCACGAGTTTATCAATCATCTATCCTGGTGACCTTGGACGTGATTGGTTGTTTTGTGTTTTCACACCTTCTAGGTTACTTTGATATAAGAATAAAACTTGGGCACTGTGGTAGAGTGTAATTCCATTATGGTTAAATTTTATTTTGATAGAGTCTCACAGTGTTATACAGTAATATTTACTGATGACGGTTTGAGCACAATTTATTGCTCATAATCATATCAAGGTGATATGATTATGAGCAATTAGATTGTGCTTCTAGGTTACTTGTATTGGAACTGATTGTTTCTTTGACTTGAACTTTGACCCTTTGTGTGTGAGGTTTCTTTCTTATCGGTTGATAAATTTTGTCTATCTCGATGTGTCTATTGATTGATGATTCACTGGAATGCCAAGCTTCCAAAAATTCTCTAGCATTCTTGTTGTTTCCTCTGTCTAATATTTGAACGTTGTCCCAGTCGAATTGATGTCCGTGGTTGTCTGTATGTAGTGATATGAGGGAGTGGATATCATATCTTTTGACAGCTAGCTTATGTTCGTGGATACGAAGACGAATTTTTAGAAGCTTGGCATTCCAGTGAATCATCAATCAATAGACACATCGAGATAGACAAAATTTATCAACCGATAAGAAAGAAACCTCACACACAAAGGGTCGAAGTTCAAATCAAAGAAACAATCAGTTCCAATACAAGTAACCTAGAAGGTGTGAAAACATAAAAAAACAACCAATCACGTCCAAAGTCACCGGGAGAAATGATTAATAAACTCGTGGAGAAATCTCAAAGCTCACTTCAATTCAAATTGAAGTATGCGCTGAAGATGTCACCTAGTAGGGTGATGAAAGCTTCTCAAATTAACTATCCAGCTCAGAGAACACAACCACATCAAAATCATCCACCTGAGCTACAAATCTTCTCTATCATATCTATAATCTACGACAATTTTCTGATAGTAATACCTGGTTTAAACGATCCTTTTGTTTGTTATCATACATTTTTGATGTGGCGTTGTGTTCTATCTGATCTGGGTGGTGTTCATTATTGGCGAAGCGTTCATTATCCTCTTTCGAGACAACATCGCTTCAACTCATCTTCTTTCATGACTGAGAGGATCTAATTGTATCTCTCTCTCTCCCTCTCCTGACAACCAATTTGTCGTGATTGGTTGCATTAATTTGCATCAGTATCAACGTTTGTTTTTAATGTCAGAATGTTCTTTTAGTTCCTTCTTGAGGATAGTTTCTTGTTAGTAGTAGTAGCAGTAGTAGTCTGATTCGAGTTTAGACACTATATTGATGAAATTGTCAAAGAGGGGGGTATCCATTTTTCTTGAAGACAGGTGGCAAATATTTCTCTAATATTCTCCTCAGGACACGAGTACGGCGGATTTTGTTTTAGCCCTTTTGAATAATTTTTTATACACAGTTCCTTTTGTGTGTTGTCGGGCTGTTGTTGTTGTTGTTGCTGTTTTATTTGAGTATGGTTTGGTTTCCTGTGTACATGTGTGTCTGGATTGCCTGCGTTTCTTCTGTTGACGACTAAGACAATTTCATTGGATGGAGGATTTCATCATGAGCTGACACCAGTTAACGAACCACTGGAAAACGTGGGGCAGCTGTTTCAACCTAGATTTGGACTCTTCATTAATACGCACCCACCGGGCTTCGAAATCCTCCAACCAATCGAACAACACCCCTACAAAAAAAGAATACTTGAAAATTCATCTGATACTCACTAACTAGCGAATGACCCTATTCAGGCAGTTAACCTGGAGTTCTTAGTGGAAAGCCTTGACCAGTAGGATACAGCAGATTGAAGGTGGGGTCAGTTACTCATCGAAGAAGACATTGCAAAATGGTTGCGCTGTGTCATGAAATGGCAGAAGCTAGAATTCATTGGATCGGTTCCCAGTGGTTGGCTTAATGGTCTACGAGCTCGCTCACCTTGTAACCAGAAGATCCCGGGTTGGAACCCTGGAGGTGGGTGGGTGCGTGCTGCTGAAGAGTCTCAGACTAAACTGACGAAACCAGTACTCCCAGCTGGTTTCCCAGTGGTTTTCTAACTGATGTCAGCTCATGATGAAATCCTCCATCCAATCGAATAAAATCCCTACAAAACCAATACTTGAAAATAAAGACAATTTCAATTGTAGAAATCAATATAGGCTACATAGGAGAGATCATTGAAAACCAGCGAGCAAGCACTACTGGACAGCTATTTCACTTTGAAGCTATCTGTAGTGTCAAGCTGAAGGCATTTGTGACTGCATTGCATTGAGTAGTAGAGAATAAATTATTATTATTACTATTATTAAAAGCACAAATATTCTCACAGTTTCTACGACGGTTGAGATACTGTCTGGGCTCACAGACATCTATGCAGATGGTTGTCTTAAGAAACCACGCCGTGCACACACTGTGCCTTTGACTTGATGAAGACTGATTCACAAGACAGTGGAACAACGTCGCCACAAGCTACGTTCCCATTGTTTCCAGTGTCCAAAACGCTATTTGATCCTTTCGGATTGTTGGACCCACGTACACTGTGTAGATTTTGAATCAGGGTTTTCCATCGCCCCTCCTTAAGACTGACGCTCGTGGATATGTGTCTACCAGTCCGATTGTAGGCCGTGGGCGTTCGCGTTCACCGTTTCACTTTTTTGTGGGGAACACCCGTGCTGCGTGAAGGCGGTGATCAATAGGACTTATCTGGTAGGTGTTCGCGCCGGGCATTTTGAAAGGATGACTGAAATCTACCCATCATCCACGACTCCGTATCTGGTCGTTTTTGAGAGCTCGACAGTCGGAAACATATAATAATAATAATTATTATTACTATTATTGACCTTATCCAACAATAATCCAAACAAAGGCAGGCATTCAAGGCGTGAAAGCCCGCTGCCCAGTTTAATAGTCTTATAGATCTTATCGCTTAGTGTGTATCAAAACGGGTCGTCGAATGTTGACTTTCAACATGTTCGTTTTACTTTCTATCGGAAAAAAAGAGGCAGTAGGCATCAATTATTGTGATTACGTGCATACAAACAAGTTTGTTGTTTTCATGTCAAATATTAAAGCTATACAGAATAGTTTCACACCTTTGTTGGACAATATTTGTGCATATCGAATGGGATAATTTATTAGAAACAAAACGAATATGTTAGTGTGAGATGTGATTGCTACAACCAGAAAGGATGTGTTGTTATTGTGTGTAGGCCTGTGCAATCGATAATCTGAGAGGAGAAAGGCAAAACAATTCAGCATTTCTACAATTTCATGTTGTGCTTTCCCTCACCTCACCTCCCCACCCACTTACCACCAACCCTGTTAGCTACTAGATTGTTCACTCAATATTGTTTATTCTTGTGTGTTATTGGTGTTGGTGTTTTTTTTTATAAAAAGAATATCCACAATGTTTATTTTATTTCATATATATGTGCTAAATTTATGTTATCTCTAGTAAAATTAATATACATGAAGGTAGATGATGGATTAATAATGTGAAAATAGCTACAGACAGGCTTCAGTTGTTTTACCGGCAAGATTGGCTGGCTCAACTCCTATTGGTTAATTATTTTTGATTGTCAAACCCGTAGAGTTAGTATGTGTAGGTGTGTGTGTGTGCAGATGCGCATAACACATGTTCAATAAAAACAAATTGATCTAATCAGATAACGAGAAACATACAAAACGTTTGAAATGTCAACGTGATAACAGTTCTGGAACCTGGTAATATCTCAGTTCAGTAATGTGTAAACAGTAAAAGATTGTATTTCGTCATTTGTGTAGACCTCTAGATTTATTTTGACGTCAGCAACTGATAGATCTAGAGAGTAGTGTGAATTTCCTGGACACATGATCCGATGTGATTTGTTTTTAATTCCATAATTTTTGTATTTCTTTTTTTGATTGTATAATATGACATGTCGACTCCTAGAGTTATTTATGGGTGCTTTGACAATGTCTTCTGAAGATGATCAGTGTTTAGTTGGTGGTGGTGGTGGTGTGACTAGCAATGGTGAAATCCACTTCCACTTGGGGGGGGGGGTTCGTCAGTTGGATGTCCCTGTAGTCTTCAAGAGTTTGTACAGATTTGATGATCTGATTCAACTTGGATCACGGATTGATTGATATCAGTTAGAGAAGAACTATTGAAAATCAACAAGGAGTAGTGAACAGGACTGTTTCGTCCGTCATTGTTCTTCGGGACTCTTCGGTAGTACGCACTCACCTAGTAGTTACAGGACGAAATTGCCTGGAGTGAGTTCTAGTGGAGTTCACCCGACTAGACTTGCCGATAACATTGGCGCCGAAAATCACGAATTGATAGAAGTTGGAATTCATGGGCTGGCTACGGATTATTGGATCTCAGGGGCTGACTAGTCGTCTATTATAAGTTTGCTTTGCAACTGATGAAAGCTCCTTGGTTCGAGTCCCCAGTGGTGGTAGGTAGGTGCATGCACTACCGAAACAGCTCTGTCCAGTATTCCACATCAGGGTTTCAATAGTTCTCTAAGTAGATATCAAACTTGTTAGCTGTAACCCCAAGTGAGTGGTGGCGTCCCGTCCCGCCCCCCGTGTAACTTGAATCCATTGTGATGTGAATAGTAAACAGCAAAGTAGAATATTCATATATATCAGTGGTGATTCCAACACAAAATGTAGATCATTACTCACTCTACTATACACACAGTCTGGAACGGTTATCTGTCACCGCTATGATTTCACCTGTGTTATTCTATCTTAACTCAAAATATATCACTAACGTGAGTGTTGGTGTTTCAGTCAGTGGGATCTTCTTCTCTTAATAATGATCTAAGTATCGATGTGTGTTATCAAAATACAGACAGGGGTAAGTGGAAAGTTTTAATCACAGATGAATGGCCCTCTTTTCTATTAGAAATTGCCCCAATGTGTACACAAATGAGGAGTAATTTCCGGTTTAAACAATGAGATGATAAATTTTCAAGTATTAGTTTTGTAGGGAATTTTGTTTGATTGGCTGGAGGATTTCATCATGAGCTGACATCAGTTAGGGAACCATTGGAAAACCAGCTGTTTCGTCCTAGTTCGGGACTCTTCATCAGTACGCACCCACTGGACTTCGAAATCCTCCAACCAATCAAACAACCCCCCTACAAAAAAGGAATACTTGAAAATTCATCTGATGCTCACTAACTAGCGACTGACCCTATTCAGGCAGTCAACCTGGAGTTCTAGTGGGAAGCCGTGACCAGTAGGGTACAGCAGATTGAAGGTGAGACAGTAACTCACCGAAGAAGACATTGGGAAATGGTCGCGCTATGTCATTCATGAATTGGCAGAAGTTAGAATTCACGGGTTGGGCATTGGATCGGGTCCCAGCGGCTTAATGGTCTACAAACTCACTAGGTCCTGGGTTCGAGTCCCAAGCTAGACTGACGAAACAGCTATCTGGCAGTACTCCCTATGGCTGTTTTTCCAATGGTTGTCTAACTGATGTCAGCTGATGATGAAATCCTCCAACCAATGAGATGATAATTTCTTTAGGTGCATTTAACATTATATTGTTAATCCTACGTTATTTGCCCTCTATTTTTAACTTTTTACCATTTTTTATTTGTTTTTTCTTTTCATTTCTTCCCCTCCCCTCGCCTCCCCAACTTCATGTCTTCATGAATCCCAATTCGGTGATGATGATGACAATGTCCAATATGTGGAAATATCGTATCATAATATACAATTCATACATGTATTATTATTATTACTTTTGTTCAAAATTGATCAGATCACCTTTGTAAAACAACATGAATTACACCTTCTGCTATTACTACTTCAAATGTTTCCCCCCTCCGTTTCTCTCTTTCTCTTTCCCTATACAAATGGTTCATTCAGTCTCCGTGTTAACTTATTAACTAACATGGCTGTGCTAGTCTTATACATGAATGTTGTGGTGAATGGAACAACAACTGCAAAAACCCTCCTATTCTCCTGTGTATTGATTGTCTTCTTAACACCACACCTTTAGCGCTCCTTTAACACATTATTTTCTATGAATCAGTCTAGGTTAAGAGTGTTTGCTGCGAGCTCAAGTGCAAAACAAATTGTGAATATATATTTGAAGGTGTATCCTCTTTCTCCCTTTCTTTCTTTCT
Organism: Trichobilharzia szidati; assembly: GCA_944472155.2. Classification (NCBI taxonomy): domain Eukaryota; kingdom Metazoa; phylum Platyhelminthes; class Trematoda; order Strigeidida; family Schistosomatidae; genus Trichobilharzia; species Trichobilharzia szidati. Next base: position 19,614,847 of record OX235275.1, read on the forward strand.
TTCCATCTTTCCTTCGTTGTTTGTGAAACCCCCACTAGAAGCAATAAAGATCTCAATTGAAGAAATTTTTTTTCTATTTCAATTCTTTGCATAACACTATCTCTATCTATCTACTATTTGCAATTCCGATATCTTTCTTCTTAATTATTCCATTAATGTTCTAATTCTGCGTCTTTGCATTCATATATATATGTACAGTAATTGTAATGTGTATGTATGTTCGTGCGTGCGTGTGTTGTATGTGTGTGTGTATGTATGTAACTATAAAACTGTCCTTCTGTATTCGTATGTAAAAATATACACATATATATATGGATGAATACTGTCTCTTTCTCTCAGATGTTTATGGATTTGTGGGGTGCGTCGGTGGCACAGTGGTGTAGAATGCTCGTCCCGCGTCAACCACACCACCTGAGTGGTCTGCGATTCGATCCCCGGCCACTGGACGCGCACTGCTCTTTACCTCGCTTGCGCTAAGCCAAGTAGTAGTAATAAGACTGGTAAGGGAAGGTTGGGCATGAGGCTGGTTAACAGCTGCATCCCGTAAAAGAAAACACTCTACTGCTAACGAAATTTCAAGCCTCTAGCTTTAAGCCCTATGTTCCAGCACTGGGAACGTAAAGGAATATATATATATATATTTAGAACAACACATTTAAGCGAACAATATTGTTTTCAATTAGATCTCATCAGGCTTAACTCTAATATACCTACATAAGTTTACAAATAAAATTCAAATATAAACCAATCATGGTGTTTTGTCTATAGGATAATACGATGGTGAATATAAATTGTGCAATTAGTCAATAATAATAGTAACCATAATAATTATAGTAATAATAGAAATGGTCTTATCAATAACAAGGATGAAAAAGTGAGGCAATCTGTGATAACACGAATAATGAAAAACAGCATGATTAAACAAACAAATCTGTTCAGGTGGAAGTAGTCGATAAAGGCTAGTAAAAACAAATGAACCGATTAAGTAATGTTCGATTGTAAGGGAAGGAAATGAAACACGTTTATAATGAAGATAAGATTAAGGGATGATAAGAAAGGGGTTGAAAATATCAACAAAGGGTGGTGTAGAAGTGATTAGTTGGTTACGTTTTAATAGGCCAAGGGAGGGATAATGGCCGTGTACGAACTTCTTTTGAATGCATAGTTTAGGTTTAATAGTTATTCGAATGCCTATCGCCTGCCTCAGCTGTGTGTAGTAGACGAATACGAAATCTATTGGAAAGATTCGGTGGGATACGATGAATCACTTTGAAGGCTCTCGTTTTCTCGATTACATGACCACTATCAATTAAGTGTGACAAAATTGAGCTACGGATTGTTTTTGTCTGTCCTTTGCCAAACCACGATGGGAGATGCTCACTAACACGTTGGCTAAGCTGTCTAGTAGTACGCCCAATATAACTGTCACCGCAGGTGCAGTTGAATTGATAAATGCACATAGATGTGGCAAAACTGTCAAGCTTATCCTTCGTTTGCGTCGCAATCATTCGTCGGCTAGAGAATGACAAACATAGGTGTGCAGCGTAAAATGTTCTTCGTATACTCCTAGAAAGTCTTTGGAATAGAATCTCACTTGATAAGTCACCATTAAATTGTAACTTAATAAGCTTGATAGTTTTGCCACATCTATGTGCATTTACCAATTCAACTGCACCTGCGGTGACAGTTATATTGGGTGTACTACTAGACAGCTTAGCCAACGTGTTAGTGAGCATCTCCCATCGTGGTTTGGCAAAGGACAGACAAAAACAATCCGTAGCTCAATTTTGTCACACTTAATTGATAGTGGTCATGTAATCGAGAAAACGAGAGCCTTCAAAGTGATTCATCGTATCCCACCGAATCTTTCCAATAGATTTCGTATTCGTCTACTATACACAGCTGAGGCAGGCGATAGGCATTCGAACTATTAAACCTAAATTATGTATTCAAAAAAAGTTCGTACAGCCTTTATCCCTCCCTTGCTGGCCTATTAAGACATAACCAACTAATGACTTCTACATCACCCTTTGTTTATATTTTCAACCCCTCTCTTATCATTCCTTAATCTTATCACATCTTCATTATAAACGTGTTTCATTTCCTTCCCTTACAATCGAACATTACTTAATCGGTTCATTTGTTTTTACTAGCCTTTATCGACTACTTCCACCTGAACAGATTTGTTTGTTTAATCATGCTGTTTTTCATTATTCGTGTTATCACAGATTGCCTCACTTTTTCATCCTTATTATTGATAAGACCATTTCTATTATTACTATAATTATTATTATTATTATTACTATTATGACTAATTGCATAATTTATATTCACCATCGTATTATCCTATAGACAAAACACCATGATTGGTTTATATTTGAATTTTATTTGTAAACTTATGTAGGTATATTAGAGTTAAGCCTGATGAGATCTAATTGAAAACAATATTGTTCGCTTAAATGTGTTGTTCTAAATTTTACTATGGGAATATTTAATATATATATATATATATATATATATATATATATATATGGATTTGTAGTTTATGAATAATCCCTCCTATTTTAGTGTAAGTGTAGGCACTTGGGCTTACTGTGGTGGTAGAATATGTAATTCTATATTAGATAAGTTTATTTTACATACAATGGAGAAGATTTTTAGCTCAGTTGGACGGTTTTAATGTAGTTGTGTTCTCTGAGCTAGCTGGATGGTTTATAATTGCTAAGCTTTCATGATTGTCCTACTAGGCAACATCTTCAGCGCACGCCTCGATTTGAATTGAAGTGAACTTTTAAGATTTCTGCACGAGTTTACTAGTCATCTCTCCTGGGGACAGTGAATGTGACTCTTTGGTGTTTTTGTGTTTTCACACCCTCTAGGTGGCTACTTGTATTGGTACTGATTGTTTCCTTGACCCTTTGCGTATGAGATTTCCTTCTTATCGATTGGGCTCATTGCAGCACTCATACCATAAGGAAAATTGAAGAAAGATATCTCATGGATGTCTTCCAAAAGAATGGATGAATATCCACGGGACTTTATCTATAGACATCTTCCCCAACGCCAAATTGACACATTAAAGGCCGTCAAGGAAAACACAAAGAAAATCACCCCCCCCCACCACATGTAAAAGACAACATCTCAGAAATCATTGCAAGACTCTTCAATTCTTTAGGAATTGATGTCGGACACAAACCAACAAAATCACTTCACTCAGTTGGTTCTGTGTTAACCAAATGACTCAACAGAGAAGGTAGATAAAAGCAAGATCATCTACAAAGTAAGTTGCAACGGCTAGGAAAAACACTACATTGGCCAAATGGACGTCTTCGCATCCATGAACGTGAACTATCCGTCGAGAGTCATGATGTCACAGCAAAAGTCAAGACACAGAAACCAAGGTATATTTTTCATTGATCAAACCGCTGCATACAGACAACCACAGACGTTCAAGGTCGACAGGAGAGATGACTAATGGTGAACTCGTGGAGAAATCTAAAAGCTCACTTCAATTCAAATTGAAGTATGCGCTTAAGATGTTGTCTAGTCGGGCAATGAAAGCTTTGCAACTATAAACCATCCAGCTAGCTAAGGGAACACAACTACATCATAAAACAGTTTATTTTAAATGTCACACAGCGATGTTGCAGTATTCACAACTGGATGACAAGGTTTCGAGCATAAATTATCACCAATTACAATCAATATCAATTTTTGTCACATAGCTTCACAATTTATCTTATCTATATATTTTCTCATTATTCTGTTTCTCCAACTTCCCTTTGTTGTTTATTGCCACTTTCCATATCTCCAGTATAGTTGGCGTTGCGTCATTCCAATTGCACGTGTACGGTGTTGCATCTATAAACAAAGCTTTAGTGATCAATCTCTCTTTCTCCACCTAACTAACTATATTACTTCTCTAATACTCTCGCCCTGTCCTATCCACCCTATTTTGTAATTACATACAATTGAATGCAATGTAATGGCTGAGCTCTGTTTTCTAGATTATTTAACTTAACAGGGTCAATCATCATTTTAGATCCAGCTAAATTTTTATGTTCCAATAATCTAGTTGACCCTGATCTACTAGTTTGACCTATGCTTTAATTAACTTCATAGTTAGGATAATTGACCCTGCTAAGTAAGTTAAATAATCTAGAAAAAACAGAGCTCAGCCATTGTACTGCACTGCATTCACTTGCATGTAGTCACAAAACGGGCAGATGAGACGGTGAAAGTATTAAGAAGTAATGTAGCTAGATAGAGTCAGGTTGGTCGGTTTTCGACATAGAACTTTGCACATATGTGCGGCAGTTCAAGTCGCCACTCTCCCTCCATGTAGCACACAAAGCAAGAGAAGAAAGTAGAAGAAATGCATATTAGAGACAGTAAACAGAGGTGTGAGACAAAGGAATAATAATAACGGAGAACAAAACAGTTTCATTGGAAATCATAAGTCAGTCACAAGGAGTGGATGCATCTGCACCAGCCATTGAGAACGATCACTTTGAGCCATGTAACCAATTGTTTCCACCCTTCATTGGTTTTCACCGTCCCGAGGACCACCCAACCAGTCAGGAAGCCAGTCTACACCTTCCTACGTGGCTGGCCTAGACTAACTGTTGTGGATTTCATTGACCGATGAGGCAATGTTTTGGTTTGACCGCCGCTAGCTCTTTTTCAGCCTGGCCCTATATCAGCTAGCATTGCCCGTCGAGGAAGGCGATGACTAGGCATGCATGCGTAACACATGTCCTAACCATCTCAGTCGATGTAATATCACAGTCTCGTCAACTGATTTCCCCTCCTTACCTAGCACTCGACTCCTAACCTCAATATTGCTCACCTTATCATACCACTTCACACGGGAGATAGAACGCAGGCACCTATGATCGAACACAGCTAATCTTTTCATGTCTTCTGCTCTCAATGGCCAGGTCACACTCACAGCCATAAAGGAGGACGGGGCGGACTGTTGAGCAGTACACACGCCCTTTGGTCGACAGTTGGCCGGATATCACGTCTACGCCAGAGACGGCGTAAACTGGCATATGCGAACCTAGCCCTCTGTATTCGTCAGAGAGAGAGACATTGATCACTGAAGCTTTGTGCACTGATTCAACACCACACACGTGCAATTGGAATGACACAACGCCTATGCCGGAGATATGGAAAGTGACAACAAACAACAAAGGGAAGTTGGAAAGTCAAAAAGTGAGAAAATATATATAAAACGAATCGGGAAGCTGTGTGACAAAAATTGATATGATTATAAGTGGCAATAATTTATGCTTGAAACTTTGTCATCTAGTTGTTAACCCTTCTATCTAGGTCATCTTGAAGAGTGATAACCAAATCAGTAGTATTGTCTGTTAGGGTTGTCCACTGTCCCAATATTTTTTTTGTGTGTGTGGTTAATTTCATCATTGATGTACTCATGAAGTTCGCGACCGATAGCTGCTACCTTGACGTGGTGGTCGGACTTGTTTGCATATCACACTGAACCCCAACAAGCTACACCGGCTGGGACTATTGTTCCTCCAGGTCCTATCATGCCATTGAGTTATATATATATATAAGAAAAGGTATTCAGCGTTGAGTTACTGCTCTTTTCGGCGACATCATTCTCAAGCTCTGTACAATAGCATATGCATATAGAGTTAATTGTCTTAGCAACAAAATAAATATTTCCAAAGATGCGTCATTAGAATTTTAAATAAATTTCTTTAATGGGTTAGAAACTAAAGTAAGATTTAATCAGCAAGTTGAATGACGTAATTTGATTGATGGGGTTGAGTAGAGCTCAGCTAGGATGACAAACTGAACAAAAGTCAAGTTAACAACAGTGGCAATACGGGGTAGCGATTCAGGAAAATATTATGCAATTAAGAAACAAACAAGCAAGAAAAAGACGAAACGACACGTGGCACTGTCATATAGCCAACTGTTGGATGACGCTGAGGTTGATGAAGACCTGAGCACTTCATGCCGTAGTGTTGAAGTAGTTTCCAAATTACTTGTCGGTCAACACTGTCTGTCGATGAAGTTGAGCGAGAGGTTTGACTGCCATCCTATATGCTGTCTGTTCGATGACGATGCGTGGAGTTGCAACTTGATGAGCGCATGACTTCCCTTTCCTGAATCCAGCTTGTTCCGATGGGTGGCGGAGTTCTGTATCCAGTGCATCCTTTACTCGTTCCAGAATGACGCAACTCAGTATTTAACTTGGCGTGGACAAGAGCATTATTCCACGCTAGTCAGTTCTTGCAGAGGCCTAACTCGGTCACCCTTCTTTGGCAGCTTGATGAGGCAACCAACCTTTCTTCCAATCAGTAGGCACCTTCCCTTGCGTTTTCAGTGCTTCGCAGTCGGGAGAATACCGTCTGGTCCTGCTGCCTTCCCGGTTGGACTTTAGTAGCTTGATCGTATTCAGGATTTCTACTTTCGTTGAAGGACTGGTGTATTGGAATGAAGAAGATCATATATAAAACACAAAATAATCGAGCAAAGAATATTCTTTTTGATAAATTCCTCTTCCGACTCTACAATTATATATATATATATATATGTTTATATACATAGAATATTTTAAATTAGTAGTCAATAACAATATTAGTGTTTTTTAAATAATATCGATTTGTTAAGTAAGATCACAATGGAATTACAGATCATTAAAGATGCTTCAATTATAATAATAACAATAATAATAAAGATATAATAGCGAATAGAATATCAATTAAAATTAGGGAAATTCCACAAAAATTCTTGATTATTCAAACCTGGATGGCCAAGGTAATGATAATGTTTGAACTAACTTCTTTTGGATGCATAAATTAGGCTTGTTAATATGGATCCCAACAGCCAGCGTCAGCAATATTTAGCAGTCGAAATCTTAAAGCAAAATTGAGATTCGTAGGTATGCGGTAAATGACCCTGAAAGCATGATTAACGTCAGTCTTGTGTTCTGTCTCCACAAGATGAGATAGAATAGCGCTATGTGAATAGATTTTGTTTGTCCTTTGCTTAACCAGGCAGGATGATGTTCGGAAATCCGACGAGAAACACGCCTAATTGTACGGCTCCACAGAAGCAGTTAAATTGGTACATACACATGGAAGAGGCGAAATTAGGCAGTTTGTCTTTTATACCCGAACGCAGAAGAGGAGTAGTTTTAAAGATACAGCGTAATTGAGCAGCAAGGAATGCTCTTTTTACCGCATTTCTGAGGCGATGTGTTATTATCTCACTTGTGTTGTCTCCTAGGAACTGCATCTGTAAGAACAAGGCTTTCTTTGGAACTGTTGGTAACTTGGACTGTTTTGGTTTTAGATTCATATTCTTATCAATAAATTTTTCGGGATAACCATTCGGTTGATCTCAATAATTTCAGTTTCTAAAGTTCACTCACTGTACAGTGAAATTTTTATCTCCTTTAAAATTGTTTAAATTGTGAAACTGATTCAATGAAATCCAGACTTACAGTGGTGACAGAAATGAGATGTTTGTGATTATAATCGTAGTTAAATGTCAAGTGGCAAAGCAAATTAATGTCATATATATAGAATAATTCATAGGATGGATAGAACTTGAAAAAGGTGTGCAATTATAAGATTGATAGACAAATCGAATAAAATAAAAACGTTACGTAATTTGGCGTGAAATTCGATAACATAGAATTTAATGTTGTAAAAAGGAATTGACTTAGAATGACCAGTGGAACAAGTGAAATAATACTGGGGACAATTAAAAGTGAGAGTAGTAATAGTAACAATTGACGTAATAAGGAAGAGTATACAAATTGAATAGATAAAAATGAAAACAAAAATGAAAAATTGGTAGAGCTAAAATATGATTACGGATTACCATACTTTAGCATAGAGGGATTAAGACCATGAAAGTTGGAGGGGTTGAACGAACCTCTTTTTCTTTACACAGAGATCTGGCTTTTCTGTTTCGATAGCCAAGGCTTCAGCAATACAGATTAGTCGGGTACGTAGTGATTTCGGTAAATTACTCTTTGCCTTGTAGATGACTTTGAAGGCTATAGAGATAGGATGATCACTATCGACCAGATGTTCAATGATCGCGCTTCTTATTGCTCCACTTCCACCTCTTCGTAACCATGCAGGAAAGTGTTCTTGCACCCTCTTGGACAAAACTCGTGTCAATTCCTTTATGCAGCATTAAATTCTATGCTGTTAAATTTCACACAATATTACGCAACGTTTTTATTTTATTCGATTTGTCTACTAATCTTATAATTGCACACCCTTTTTCAAGTTCTATCCATCCTATGAATTATTCTATATATGACATTAATTTGCTTTGCCACTTGACATTTAACCACGATTATAATCACAAACATTTTAGTTTTAATTGCATTTCATATTATTATAATTATTTTATGCATTCACACCTATGTTTCAATTCCCTCACTGGATATATTTTCTGAAATGAGATGTATCAATAGAGAGAGATACACACATTTATTGTAAATATATTTTTCTTATTGATTTTTGTAAGATAATCGATCCGTATTATCTATAACAATAGCATGGATCAACATGAGCTTACTTTTAAGTTCTTAGAAGTTTTAAAAACTCTGTAATGTAGGTTTCTCTCTCTCTCTCTCTCTCTCTGTTTACTTACCTAAACTATATTGATTGGTATTTCTATTATTTAGTTAACTTATGAGAGATGCCAGAGTTTAAGTCTGTCTGTTCAGTTGAACAGATCCACTGAAGTTCATGATGGATCGTGTCAAGGTTTGTCAGTAATGATTAGATTACCATTCATCTTATTATTATTATTATTGTTTCCTTTAGTTCCTAGAGGAGGAACATAGGGCTTCAGCCACACGTCTCCATTGCGTTCAGTTCTCTGCCACGTCTGCCCACATGCTTTCATCTCCTCTTCTCAGCATGACATCCTCCTCCATGTCACCCTCACACTGAGGACCAACTCGTCACTTCCCATTTCGTCGGGTTCTACTCGAGCAGTGGCCTGGCATGTGATGTCACTCACTTGATGGTTTTTCTTCTCAGAGTATGACCAATCCAATCCACCTCTATTTATTCCTGCATATTTGTTGCACAATTGGTTCCTGCTGGGTTGGTTCGTTCATTGCCAGAGATCCGTGTTGCTGATCTTTTCTGGCCGACCATCTGATTTTGAGCGAAGACAGCTGTTGATGAAGGTCTGCAGTTTGTTCGAAGTGGCCTTCGTGACACGGTGCCTAGTGTCTTATCTGTATAGTAGCAATGACTTCAACATTGGATTTGAAAATCTGCATCTTATTTTTCATGCTGAGTGCTGCTTGCCTTGCTTTCCCTATCCTCCCCTTGATGATATGCTCATCAGTTCCGTCCGCCTGTAGTTGAAACGATGCTTCCCAGGTAGGTGAAGGAGGTTGCTTTTTTCATATTTCTCCCATTTATGCTGGCTGATTGTTGTCTGTTGTTGTTGCTGTGGCTGTCGCTGTTGGCCAGGAATCTTCATCACCACATCTGTTTCCTCAATGTTCAGCTGCAGTTCTATCTTGTTCTGCCAACTTGTTGCTTTTCATCACTTGCATATCTTCCAGTTTGTAGGAAATCAAACATATATATCATATCGGCGAAGTCCAGATCCTCCAAGTTTTTTGCATGGGTTCATTTTATACCCACTATTCATCTTAATGTTAACTTTTTCCAAAAGTTTTATTACATAAGAATGGTTCTAGTTACTATTAATATTTTCTCTTAAGCTTCCCAATTGAATTCTACGGCCTCAGCAGAACGTCTCCATTGTATTCTGCTACTTGTGATCTTTTTTTTTAGTTGGATTCAAAACTGCTCCACCAAAATTTCATTTCCTCTTTACACGTTTTCCCCATATAATTTCTCGGAGACAAGTCTATTTCGTCGTGGACTTCTAATTCAGGTTCTAGTATTGGTTTGTAGGGATCTGATTGCTTGGCTACAGAATTTCATCATGAGCTGAAATCGGTTAGAGAACTGTTGGAGAACCAACGGGGAGTCCTGGAGAGCGGTTTCGTCCTAGTTTGAGACTCTTCACAGTACGCACCTACCGGGTACGGCAGGTCGGCTGTGAGGACAAATACTCGCCACAGATGATATTCGCTAGTGCCAGTCTCGCCATATCGTGAATTGGCAGAAGCTTGAATTCATGGACTGGCTGGCCATTGGATCTGGTCCCAATGGCTTAATGGTTTACAAGCTCGCTGGTCTTGTACCCAGGAGGTTCAGGGTTCGGACCGTCGTAGTGGGTGCGTGCTGGTGAAGAGTCTCAAACTAAAACGACGAAACAACTATCCAGTACTCCCAAATAGTTTCCCAATGATCTTCTAACCGATGTCAGCTCATGATGAAATCCTGTAGACAATTTAGGTTCTATCAGATATGATAGAGAAGAATTGTAGCTCAGGTGGATGATTTTGATGTGGTTGTGTTCTCTGAGTTAGCTGGATAGTTAATTCGCGAAGCTTTCATCACCCTACTAGGTGATGATATCTTCAGTGCATACTTCAATTTGAATTGAAGTGAGCTTTTAGATTTCTCCACGAGTTTATTAATCATCTCTCCTGGCGACCTTGGACGCGATTGGTTGTTTTTTTGTGTTTTCACACCTTCTAGGTTACTTGTATTGCCACTCATTGTTTCTTTGACTTGAACTTTGACCCTTTGTGTCTGTGAGGTTTCTTTCTTATCGGTTCATAAATTTTGCCTATCTCGATGTGTCTATTGACTGATGATTCACTTGAATGCCAAGCCTCTAAAAATTCTCTAGCATTCTTGGTGTTTCCTCTTTCTAAAATTTGAACGTTGTCCCAATCGAATTGATGTCCGTGGTTGTCTGTATGTAGTGATATGGGGGAGTGGATATCATGTCTTTTGACAGCTAGCTTATGTTCGTGGATACGAAGACGAAGGGGACGTCCACTTTGGCTAATGTAGTGTTTTTCGCGGTTGATACAATCTATTTTGTAGATGATGTTGGTTTTATCTTCCTTCGCTGTTGAGTCTTTTGGTTGACATAGAATTGAGTGAAGTGACTTTGTTGGTTTGTGTACGACGTCAATTCCTAAAGGTTTGAAGAGTCTTGCTGTGGTTTCTGAGATGTCCTTTATATATGGTAAGGCGATTTTTCTTTGTGCTTTCCTTGGGGGCTTTTGGTTTGATAGGTTGACTTGGAGGTATATGTCTTTTGATGAAATTCCGTGGATATCCATTCTTTTGGAAGACGTCCATGAGGTAGTTTTCATCAACTTTCCTTGAGGTGGGAGTGTTGCAATGAGTCCTGGCTCTCTTGAATAGTGTTTGTATGCAATTCATCTTGTGTGATATTGGACTGTTGCTGTTGTAATTCAGTATTTGATCTGTGTGAGTTGATTTTCTATAGACTTGAGTTTCTAATTCCCCTGTGGTTGTTCGCTTGACTAAGACGTCCGAAAATGGGACTTGGTTTTCTAATTCCTCTTCTCTTGTGAATTTGATGTCGTTGAAGACGTTGTTTATCAGGTTGTGAGCTTTATCTAACTCGTTTCTTTTGATAATTACAAATGTGTCGTCTACGTAACGTTGTTGTGCTGCTATATTTTGACTAAACTAGCGTACACGTATATCTTAGTACTTCTTCGCGTTTATAATTGTGTCCTAACGTTGCGATTACTCGACATCCACAACGTAATTCAAAAGGCACTTGCGAAGGAATACGATAGTGTATTATTGCAGCAATCAAAATTCGAAAATCGAGCGACTACAAAAATATCAATTGTTAACATGCAGTCTTTAGGGTGATAAACAAATCAAAGTCCAATTACATAGTGAAAGTATACTGCGATGATGAGTAATAAAACGAGTCACTACAACGTATCCAAATCTTGGGTTTGATCTTTGGTAGAATTATGTTCTCGAGCCTTTGCATCACTGCTTCTGCAAATTCTCATCGACCACGCCGTAAGTGTTCCGTCCAGCTCACTCCTAAACCTCGCACGTACGACATGCTAACCGATGAGATTTGATGGTACTTCAGATATCCAGCAAGTCGATTGAACCTGGGAATTATTTTACCATAGAATACTAACAACCTAAGATGATTTCTCAGTATCAGACTGAAAAGAGGTAAATTCATTTGACCGTAAAAATTCTCAATACATGCTCTAAAAATTTAGATATTTCTCCCAATTAAAGTTAATTTTATTGAATTTTAGATTTTCCGGTCGATTAATTGATTGGACCGAAGTGCTTGGTCTCAGGTTGGCATTTCGGCGTTTGAAACTGTGGGCACTGGGTTCGGGCCTCGTTGGGAACATCATCAGTCACTGGGAAATGCAGGTACATCCAGTTGACCAGTCCCAAACAGGACGAAGTGCGCATCCTGGATTCCACTGCTATTCACCATCCCCCAATTAAAGTTAATTTTATTTAAAGTGAGATAAAACAAAACACTCGAAATGAAAAGATTTCTTTTTTTCTTCTGTTTTTTTCTTTGCTTCTTTTGAAAAAATCATTACAACAAAAATCAATAAAATCAAATAAGTGATCAAAATAAACAACTGATTACACCCTCCAGTGTATATGTGTATGTGTGTGATAAACACTTGTAGGAACGAAATTTGCCCATGAAAATGTTCAATAAATAAGCACGATACTACTAAATTCTATTCTTAAATTTCATCCAAAAAGTCTCTTATTTCTTTTACTACGAATATTCCTCAATATTTATGAATGAAAAACTGGAGTCACTGCGTTTCGCAAGATAGAATGGAAATTATAAAGTGATCTACATTACAATATTTTCTTTTCCAACCAAAAAATTAAGTATTTCAAAAATACGCATGTTCGTTAAATCAAAAAACACTATTATTTTGCAGAAAAAAACTTTCATTTGAACATACATATAATAATGAGAATAAATTAATTTTAACATAACACAGAAATGTCGGCTAATGGTCTCCTTTGAAAAATAAATATCTTATAAAGTCAGATCTTATTTATACAGTTTCCCTCTCTTTTGATTGGCTCTTTAAAAGGCACTTCAAGGTTATCTTGTGTACGTGGGTGTTGATAAGAAAAGAAAGCGTATTCTTATTGGTGGTCAGTCAGTGCTTCCTTCTTTAAACATTCATTTATCGATTCATTAAATCAGACCGAAAGTTATTGATTTTATACACTTTTAAATTGCATACAATAATAGGATGGTCAGATGCTGAGTTGAGAAAATTGATTGTTAACATTAGAGGCAAACGAAAAGCATACGAGAATGCTCATGAATGTAGGAATCAAAAAAAGGAAGAAAAAATATTTTGAATAGAGTGATAATTTTCACAGATTATATTCTCGTCTGCTGTTATGGTCATCGTCGGAACTGTCGTTATGATTATTAGTAGTATCATAGTGTATAATTGAAACACTTCCTTTACGCGTTGATGGAGGCACAGGAGCAGTAGTGTTGTAATTATATTGATTATTTGTGTAAGTCCGTTCAGTTTTATGCCCAGTATACACTGAATACATTCTTGGTGTACTTGGTTCAGACATTGATGAAATTGAGATGATTCTATTACGATTCACTGTCGGAGCATTACTACCAAGGTCAGGAGTAATTGAATGTTGTTTTGATACGTAGATAATTCGTGGAGATTGTGAGTTTACTGCATGTGAATTATTATTATTGTTTTTAGTGGTAGTACTAGTAGTAGTATTAGTAGTGTCGTTATTACTAGTGTCATTCACGCTTGTAATGTTATATTTTTGTGTAGGTGAGTTTGGTGCTTTCATAGCTTGACTTTGACTCCTATCAATTATTCGATCAGTAGAAATTTCAGGGTTACGGGGAGTATTTGATGAAAATTCCGGTAGCCTGACCCTGGTCACCTGTCCATTTCTATAAATAGGCGGCATGTCATAATAGGCTCGATTGTCTGATGGTAGTTGTCTTGACATACTGACTAGTGTTTCTGTACTACCAGTCGGTGTTTTATCATGTTGACGAGTTTGACTTGAATTCTTGGCAGTAACTCCTCTGAACTGATTTAATTGATAGTCATTTCCGACATGATGGGTATCAGGATTCTGACGATCGATCTGTAATAAAGTTTTATATGTTTAAAATTACTGCCAAACAATATATATATATATATAATGCGTAGAATACACCCGTCACATCAACCAGTAGTATCTGCTAGCCAACAGCCCAACAGAAGTGATCTAAACTCTAGGCAGTCGCTTCGTCCGTCTGGGTTCAAGATCATCATCGGCGATGTATCTAACTCTTGACTCAGTTCAGATAGCCGCAGCATTTCAGACTATCCAACCTCTGACTAGCCTACTTAGGCACTAGCTGGTTATTCCACAAATCGAATTCCAGTGTTTAGACCATTTCTGCCCGAATAGCTAGCTAGCCAGCTGACAAGTACTAACAGGGTGCTGTTCTCTCTCCGTTTCTCTTTTCCTTCTTCTTACATGACTTACCTCTTTCAGACGAAATCAACTTCGTCAAATATGCAGATGACCTGACCGTTTCAGATTAAATAGCTTCCTGTCGGACATCAGTCAGTGGTCTAAACTAAATGGCCTCATGCTGAATCCCTCAAAATATCGGACTACTGACTTCTCCTTTAGGCGTAAACGAGATCTACAAACACTAGTAAGTACTCATGAAGCCTGTTGCATTGAGGGGACTAAAATTAAAACTAAGCCTAATACAAAATACCTCGGTCTAGTTCTGTCTTCCAACCTCACTTGGTCATCTCATATCCTAACGATTTCTAAGAAAGTGTTCTGTCTTACCTACTACATTAAGAAACTTAGACAATCTGGAATCACCCAACCTCTACTTTCACAATTTGTCAACTTTTATATCTTACCTATTCTACTTCACTGCTCCCCGTTAGTCTTTCCTGGGCTACTGAAAAAGGACCATACCATCCTGAGAAGGATGTTGAAGGTAGTTAGTAGGGCTAGTGGTGACAAACTCAGTCAGCTCGTCACTACATTAGTTGAAAGGCATCTGAATACAACGCGAAAAATGGTCTAAAACCATACTCTCCGACCCACAACACCCCCTCTATTCCCAACTCTCGCCTTGTATCTCATCAGGTAGAACCAGAAATCAGTATAAAATAATCTATGCTGGTACAACCAAGTACAGGAACTCAACGATACCATACTTGGCCCGTGTTCTAAGTGACAGAGACAATGTTAAGCGCGAAACCTATAACTTGCTTTGTTGTTAATAACATAATTTTAGGTTCTTTTATTTCTCTCTCTTATTTGTATTCAATAGTGAACTCCTTCTTAAACATACTTAGCTACCTAAATTATTAACATTGGCTTACTTCTTTGCACTTTACTGTATTGCTTCTTTCGTGTATCTACTGGTTCCGACTATATTAGCACTATGAGTATTACAAAGTTGTCCTGTCACTAACCATCATGTGATTATTAGTTTTGTGGTTGTATTTTCTTATTTTTTTCGGCAATATTAACTGACAATCATTGGTTGTGAACGCCATTGTCACCACCTTAAAATTTTGTATTATGCAGGATTACTCACACTACCACTACAAACACCGCATTAGACCTGACAATAAAAAAAAATCCTGAAATGTTATTTTATGATTGTTTAGTGTTGTTTCAACCAAATTAACTGATAATCTTGGCGATAAACATTCTTAAATATCACTTCATAACTTCTTGTATGACTACAGCCTTACTGTCACCATGCATAATCATATCATAGCTTCCACTACCCAATACTGAGATACTATTTTATGTTGTTTATTTTCCTTTCTACTTCTTGGTATTTTTTCGCATTTTTTAAATTATTTTTGTGTTTTTTTGAGTTTCTTTTGGCTGTTGTTGTCTTTATATTTATTTATTTTTGAAATACTCCTTTTAAATGTTTGATAAAATTAGATGGAAATATTGTAGATATGTGCTGAAAATTCCACACTGTACCACTAGTACTGTTTCTGGAATAAAGCAAATTATTATTATTAAACTGGTTGATCTGAGTAGTAGACAACTAACTACTCACCTAAATCAATCGATAACTTTATGCATTTGTTCTTGCCTTCTTGGTTACCATTTATAATATCAAGTTGATCACATATATATATTGCTATCTGAATAATTTCGTTCCCAAATGGAACTCATCCCCCACCCTTAAATTGCGTAAACTCTATAAATATTATGCCGCCAAGAACATGAAGGTCATCAACATTAGACTATGCTGCCACTAAACTACTGATCAGCGAAGTTTGCTCACAAAATCCAGCAAAAAATTGCACAATACCTTATATGGGTTTTATAAGCACAGATATCTCTTTCACACACACAAATAGCTAATAAAACGACTCATTTGTGACACTTCCCTATCACAATGACACAACTGGTTATGATGTCTGGAACATATATGATCCCGTAGGTTATACTATCCTGGAAACGTCGGTTGTATAACGTTGAAACAAATTTGGGCTGTTATCAAGTGTTAGTTTGCAAAGATTTCATTGGTTACAGGATCGCCCCCGAGCTGAAATCAGTTAGAGAGCTATCAGAAATCACCAGGAAGTACTAGACAGATGTTTCGTCGTATTTTGGGACTCTTCGGCTGTAATGCGCATCCACCAAGGTTCGAACCAAGGACCTATTGGCTACAAAGCCAGCTTGTAGACCACTAAACCACTGGGATCCGATCTAATAGTCCATGAATTTCAACTTCTGAACTGTCACTGAATGGGGGAGGGTGTAGTAGCATAAAGGTGTTTTGCCTTTGGATCACCAGAACAGATCAGCTGTGCTGTCCTTCAGCTCTGGACAAAAGGCGTGAACTGCACTGGAAAGTCAACCCTAAGCATAATGTTTCCTTAATCTAACCCTGATATATCTCTAATCAATCCTAATCAGGTTTATTATTATTTATTATTGTTTCCTTTAATTCCTAGAGGAAGAACATAGGGCTTCAGCCACACGTCTCCATTACGTTCGGTTCTCTGCCAGAGTCTTCACCTGGCTCCAAGTCTGCCAACACGCTTTCATCTCCTCTTCACATGACCTCCTCCATGTCACCCTCACCCTTACACTGACGACCAACTCGCCACCGCTTCCCTTTCGGCCGGGTTCCACTCGAGCAATGGCTTGTCTAGTGATGCCACTTGGTGGTTTGTTTCCACAGAGTATGGCCAGCCAATCTATCTCCATTTCTTCCTGCCTATTTGTTTCACAATCGGTTGGTTCCTGCTGTGTTAGTTCGCTCACTGCCAGAAATCCCTCTCTGTTGCTGATCTTTTATGGCCGGCCATCTGATCTTGAGTAGTATTGAGCGAAGACAGGTAGCTGTTAATGAAGGTCTGTAGTTTGTTTGAGATGCTCTTTATGACGCGCAGTGCAAGTCTCTGATCTGTGTAGTGAGTAGCACTGACTGACTTCCCATTGGAGTTGAAAATCCGGATCTTATTTTTGATGTTGAGTGCTGTTGACCTCCACACAGACTTGAGAGTATTGAAAGCTTGTCTTGCTTTTCCGATTCTTGCTTTGATTAGGTTTACCTGATCCTAACTATTCCCTAGCTCAAAACTAACCCTAATCTTCCCCCAGTCTACCCAACCTTCTTTCTCCTGAGTAAACATCTTGTTTAGTATCATTACACCTGATTCAACGCTTCTTCTAATGAATACAGTTCAATTTTGCTGATTTCACCACCCTATTTTGATTGCGTGTTCTACGATTAGGGGCACGTGCTTGTACCTGTTGGGTGTTTTCATAACTGAACTTTGTCTTAAAAGGCATTAGAAAAGATGAATGGCATAATAAACAGTGCACGTTCCAACTTATTTCTCAGTTATAAGGATTTCTGTACAGACTAAACGCCACCTTAGTAAAAAAAATGTCCGTGTATAAGCTACCATAAGCTTCACAGCCACACACACATACACACAAATAAGCCAATGAAGTTAAAGCATAGTGTTCCTAGAGAAGAACTGCACGAATGCCCCTGAAGCGGCCAATCACAATCTCCTAGTTAGATTATGAGTTGACTGACATTGGTCAGATAACCACTGAAAATCATCAGGGAGTGCTGGATAGATGTTTTTTGTCGTAGTTTGGATCTCTTCATCAGCATGCACCCCTATCACTCTACTGAGAATTGAATCCAAGACCTTCAGGTCATGAGGCCTTACTCAATGACCAGTCAACCACTTGGACTGGAATCTAACGGCTCATGAATTCTGGCTTATATCATTCCGTGATGTATAGCACAACCATGAGACAATGTAACAGGCATATTCAAATGAACTGTCGTCAAGATTTGAATCATGAATCATGATTGGACAAAGTTTTTAAAAAGATGTGCCTTTTATATATAAAACCTCTGTTATGTTAATTTTGATTAATTTCCCTGAAGAAGTTCGGACCAGATTGCCGAACGAAACGTTGGAATTACTTATTTCAATATCGCTGAGATTTTACAAATATAATTTTTTACAAGTAACAGGCATATATATATGTCCTCACACCTGACCTGGTCGACCCCAATGGTCAAAAATTCTCATTGGGAGGACTCTAGGCTACTTCATCCTGCAGTCATTCACTAGTTGTGAACATCAGTTTAATTTTCAAGTGTGTGTAAGTTTGTAGGGATTAGGTGTGTATCAAATATGGTCACAGAGCGACGTCATTTAAAGAACCACTGCCTAGAGTTCTAGTGACAAGTCATAACCACTGAGGTCTACCAAGTCAGGTGTTAGGATAAATACTCAGCGATGAAATCGGTTGGCAATCGTACTGAATTTGTGAACTGACAGAATTTGGAATTACTAGGCCATTAGATTCCGGCCAAAGTGGCTGAATGGTAAACAATCTTGACCTCGTAGTCTGGAGGTCTCTGGTAGGGTTGTGAATGCGTAATCCTGGAGAGTTCCAAGCTAGCTAGATATAAATTATACAGTACTCCCAAATGGTTCTAACTGATATCGATGTGTAATTCATCTTGAAATGAATCAAATTTCAGCAAACTAAGTCTTAAAACTTGACCTGTTGCTTGCTATTGACTGCCTGAGGGATGAAGTTGACAGGAGTATTCATGATGAATGGATTTCAGATGGGAGTGATGAAAAATACTCATCGATGACATTGGCTGGTAGTCGCGCTAATATCACAAGTTGATAGAAGAGAAGTTAGAATTCATGGGCCGTTAATCCATATTCATGTGGCTGAATGGTTTATGAGCTTAACTTGTAAACTGAAGTACCTGTCAGGTTTGAATCCCGGTGGATGGTTTATTGCGGAAGTCCCAAACTTCCACAACACAGTTTTCCAGTACACCCTAGTGACTTTCAGAGGTTCGTTCACAGATATCAATCTGTGATCATACTTGCAACAAATCAAATCTCTACAAGCTGACTCTTGAAAATAACTCTTATCCACTAATAAAATCTGATAACAAAATGTGATAAAAATACTTAGCCTACTTAAAAACATCTATAAGTAGTATAAAAATATAACACAAAATATTTACTTTGATAGGTGTTGTTATTCGATTAGATATCAGTGTTGCTTTCCACTATTCCCAAATCGATTTATGCCTTTTCCTTGAGTCGAGTAATATTCATTATTCTCTATAATATCAAACATATCATGAACACCATGAATAGATTCATCATTTGATTCTAAACGTTGTAATTCTTCATAGATACCATTATTATTATTATTTTCTTGATCCAGCTCATTAATATTATTCTCGTAAAAGTACATATCTTTATTAATTCCATCCGATTCTTGATTTACTAAAAATAAAAATTTTCCTGGTTTTCTAGTATCTTTTCTCTTTTTATGAAATGCATTCAAATTGGGTAGATGTTTACGCGCAGATTTCAATTTCTGTAATTTTGATGTCGGTTGTTCTGGTTGACTTAGTGTTGTTGAATATGGCAATGGTGTACAACTGACTAATTCAATTCCAGGATCATCAAATGTCTTTTTACGTATCAAAGGAGATGGTTCATAATTCGCTGGATAAGAAGCCAGCGATGATGCCGAAGATGGACTGATTGTACGTGAAAATGTCGGTGGTGATCTATGACCAGAATAAGTGGCATAATTACGATTAGCACTCTCTGAGGGGATATTCATCAGTGTTCTTGATGTACGACGATTCCTATCGGGTGCAGCAACTTGATCAAGAAATAGCACAGTTCTACGATTTAAAGTCTGATCATTATTTTCACTATCAGAATGATTTCCATTCATAGAAGGAGGATAGGCGGATAAACGATTTGTAGAGTTTAGTCGACGTCGAACTTCAGGCGAGGTGGATCGTAGATTGACGAGTGAAACACTTGTTGATAGGTCAGTTTCACCTGCATCATTATCGTATTCTTCTTCTTCAAATGTAGATGGATTAGATGTGGCACGAGAAGTGGATCGAAGTATCGACTTCTTAGGCTTTTGAACTTCATAATTCTAGGATAAAGAAAATCAATAAAAGAAGAAAATTTCGCTAAAAACGACGCTCACCATACAATTATTTTCACAGTAATGACAGCTTTACTCTGAACAGTATTCATATACTGTACAGGATTTTCAAAGGAGTTTATTGCATCATATTTTCTCTTCATCTAGGACTTTCATAAAAAAGGTGCAGTTGCCTGAAGTTCTAGTGAGAAGTCGTGACTGGTGGGGTGAATGCAGTCAGTGAGGATGGAGTTCTCGTGGTTAGTGGTGAAGCTAAAATCACAAATTAGGCTGGCCACTGAGGAGTCAGGTCCCAGTAGCTGAATGCTCTACGAGCTTGCCTTGTAATCGGAAGGTCCTGGGTTCGGGGCCTAATGGTGGGTGCGTGCTTCCGTTGAGTCAAAAATTAGGATGAGACAGCCATCCAGTACTGTACTCCCCGCTTGTTTTCAGCGGTTCTCCTCTAACTGATATCAATCCATGTTCAAAATATGAAATCGATTTTATTAAGTTAGAAATCATAGGTGCTTTGCCCGAATATTGACTAGCCTGATCGAATAATCAACATGAAATTCCGGTGATTATAAAAATAATCAATACATTTCTTATAATTCAAGTTATCTCATGAGCTGACATCATTTAGAGAACCGCTGAAAACTAGGGAGTACTAATGCTGCAGGAGGGGATTCTCTGGAGTTCTAATGGGAAAACGTGGTCAGAAGGGTTGGGTGTGAGGACAATTACTCTTCAACAACATTAGTTCCCAGAATGTCACAAAGTAATTGTGTCTACAAGATAAAGTGTTCAGAATGTGATGCATGCTATATAGGGGAGAGCAGTAGGCAGATGAAGGTCAGAGTAAATGAACACAGACTATGCATGAAACGTCCACCACCTAGAAATGAAGTAGAATTAAAAAGTCTAGAAAAAAGATCGGCTATAGCAGTGCATGAGATAGACAGCGGACATAAGATTGATTTCGACAACGTCGAAATTCTTGGAAGAGGATTTCATTCACATTAAGAAAGACTGACTTCTGAAGCCTTACACATTTTAACCACATCAAATGCAGTAAATAGTAGAGAAGGGATAGACTTATCACCTATATGGCAAACTCTTATGAAGCAAGACAGATGAAAAAATTAATAAACACTCTATGAGCCTCCATGACCTTTCAGAAACATGTAGGATCTTGTTTATCACATATGAATTCACTTATTTTCCACATGACAAATAACATACACACACAAACACACTCATACAAAACTAATCTGTACAAATTAACTATAAAAGAGTGAACACAACAACAATTTGACATTAGTCATTACAAAAATATGTGATGACTGCTTACATATTTTCTATTGGTAAAAATGTCCATGGACAAATGACCTTCAAATAAACTGACTTCAATTTATGTAAAAAAATTTTTACTATATATTTTGATGATTAATAAAAATCCGAATATATCTGCTGAAGAAGCTGTGGCTTACACAGCGAAACGTTCGGAAAAATCTTGTTTGGATTTTCTTAATACGCTGGGATTAATTAAAATAATTTATGATGAACATTGGCTTACAGTTGCGTTATACATATATATATATATATACCACGAATTGGAAGGAGCTGGAATTCACAAGCTGGCCAATGGATTCCATCGTAGTGGTCTTAATAGTCAACAAGCTGGGCTTCAAAACCTGAAGGTTCCGGGTGCTCTATCTTCAACGGTGAGGTCAAACGTGCTTACGGCTATGGAGTCCAAAATTGGGACTAGTCACTCAGCTCACCTCTTAAACTGGGGGTTATGAACCCGGACAAGGACGAAACAACTGCCCAATACTTTCTGATTTCCAATGGTAATAGATTAACTGACAGTTTTAAGAAAAATCAATTATCGTCTAATCTGAAATGGTGTCTTTTATCGATTGATCAATCGATCGATAGATCGACTGATTGACAGATAGATAACCTGTTAACCTTTCATCCGTTGAAGCATCCGAAATTAGGCCCACTATTGACTTCTCTCTCTTCCATAGTGGCTGAACGATCACCAGACTAGCCTAACAACCTAGAGGTTTTGAGTTCGATCTCCAAAGAGTGGGATCAGGATCGCCTATTGGATAAATTGTCTCAAAATAGGGTGAAATGTATCCTATCCATCTGAGGACAGCAGATATTATAGTTTAGGATACATCTTTTAGTGAAAATCATATAACCTCTTAAATGCGAATATGTTTCATGATTATACTGATAACCTGGCATAAAACGGTTTCATTGGCAAGACTGAATAATTCCATATTAGTTTGTTTATCAGATGTATCACACAGTGAAACAGTATTATTACATACTGGATGACAAAGTTTCGAACACAATTCATCATTGTTCATAATCATATCATCAGTTATAATCACACGACTTCGAAACCTGAATTTTATAGTTTTCTTTGTTCTCTCCTATTTGTCGTAGGGTTAGTAGAATTTTCCAGAAATCTGGGACAGGTGTTGAATCATTCCTGTTACACGTATTCTCTAGATTTCCTATCTTATTCGGGTCAAATAATCTAAATTTTCCTAGGTTTTCATGCTCGGTTAGTCTGACTGCACCTGTTCTACTACTTTGACCTATGTATTTGACCTGACAATCATCTCAGACAGGGTATTAGATAAACTAAATTGTTTTGTTTAATTGGCTCCACAGGGTATTTTCACCGATAAAGCTTGTTTCTAATTGAGTTTGTGCGACGGGGGGGGTGAATGCTACTTTTATTCCTACCTTGTCAAGAATTCTGAGTAAGGTGGTTTCCGAGGTTCCTTCTTTGTATGGAAGTACTACTGATGATTTAGATTCCTTATTGTTGGTGTTGTCATTATCCTGCGCATTTTTGACATGCATTTCGTCATTAATATTACTATTACTATTATTATTATTATTATCAAAGCTTCTCTTATATGCCTCACTTCCTGTCTTAGATTTTCCTTGGTACTACTTAGTTTTTGTGCTCTATCACTTAAGCATTTCACCAATCCTGTTTTTACTGACATAGTGTGGGTGGGATGATCGGAAGTCCAAATATCGGTTTGAATGCGTGGGTTTCCTGTAAACACACACCAGTGTTTGACTTCCCATCTTCTTTCCTTTTTACGCTACAATCCAACATTGGAAGTTCCCCTTCCTGACTTTCCAATTCATAAGTGAATTGAATTACCTCCACCTTCGAGATAATGTGTTAACGTGTGTTTGATAACAGAAGCTTTGTTTATCGAATCAACTGAGGAAAATACGTGTAATAGGAATGATTCAACACCTGTTCACCCGGACATATGGAAAATTCTACTACCCCAACAACGACAAACAGGAGAGGACAAAGCAAACGCTTAAACTCAAGTTTCGAAGTCGTGTGATTATAACTAATGCTATGATTATGAACAATGATGAATTGTGTTCGAAACTTTATTATTATTGTATCCTTTAATTCCTAAAGGAACATAGGGCTTCAGCCATACCTCTCCATTGCGTTCGGTTCTCTGCTAGAGTCTTCACCTGGCTCCAAGTCTGCCCACACGCTTTCATCTCCTCTTTACATGACCTTCTCCAAGTCACCCTCCCACTGACGACCAACTCGCCACCGCTTCCCTTTCGGGTTCCAATCGAGCAATGGATTGTCTAGTGATGTCACTTGGTGGTTTGTTTCCTCAGAGTATGGTCAGCCAATCCATCCATCTCCATTTCTTCCTGCCTATTTGTTTCACAATCGGTTCCTGTTGGGTTGGTTCGCTCATTGCCAGAGATCCCTCTCTGTTGCTGATCTTTTCTGGCCATCTGATCTTGAGTATTGAGCGAAGACAATTGTTAATGAATGTCTGTAGTTTGTTTGAGATGCTCTTTATGACGCGCAGTGCAAGTCTCTGATCCGTATAGTAAGTGGCACTGACTGACTTCACATTGGAGTTGAAAATCCGGATCTTATTGTTCATGCTGAGAGTTGTTGACCTCCACACAGACTTGAGAGTAGTGAAAGCTTGTCTTGCTTTTCCGATTCTTGCTTTGATATCCTCGTCAGTTCCGCCGGCCTGTAGTTGAAACGATGCTTCCCAGGTAGGGTAGGTGAAGGAGGTTGTTTCTTTCAGGTTCCTCCCATTTATGCTGGCTGATTGTTGTCTGTTATTGTTGTTCCTGTCCAAGAATCTTCATCACCTCTGTTTTCTCTATGTCCACCTGAAGTCCTATCTTCTCTGGATGCTTCTTCTGCCAACTTGTTACTTTTCGCTTGCATATCTTCCAGTTTGTGGGAAATCAGACATATATCATCGGTGAAGTCCAGATCCTCCAAGTTCTTTTTTGTGTGAGTCCATTTTATGCCTGTTTCCTCATTGCCCGCTCTCTGTCGCATTATTCAGTCTACTGCAATCAGGAAAATCATTGGCGATAGTAGGCAGCCAGCTTGTCTTACTCCTGTCCTCACTTCGAAGGGTTCCGTAAGTTTCCCGTTGTGGATTACTTGGCATGCAGCATTGTCGTACAGCTGTTGGATGAGATTTATAATTGTCGGTGGCACGCCGTAGTAGTAGTAGTAGTAGTGTGATACATCTGATAAACAGACTAATATGGAGTTACTTACTACCACAGTGCTCAAGTTTTACACATATATTAAGACTGAATAATTCCTGCGATTCAAAAAACATATTCAGTGTCTGTTTCCTACTGCACATCTATTAAACAGCTCAGTTCATCGCATATAATTTTTCTAATAGTATTGCTTACTCTGACGAGTATTTAAAATGTTTAAAACCTGCTGATTCTCAAATTTCTACTAAACATAAGGAAAAAAATATTATTCTGGATGAAAGGCTGAGATGCCAATACATGAGATGATTGTTCCTGAGAAGTGAGGTCCTTGACTCTCAAAATGTACTCCTAAACCTTTTATAATTGTCATTCAGATCAGTTTGCGTTTCAAGGTCAGATGACACTGTGTCGAACAATCAATTGTCAATTAAACTTTTCATACAGCCGGTTCCTTTCATTCGTTTCAATAAAGAAAGAATGAACATATTTGCAAGCAGGATAATATGAGCTCATTTTATTCCGTGGATCTTCTCTCTTTCTTCAACTGCACACATCCTAAATAAATCAATAATACATTTTGCAAAATTGTGTCTGAACACACCTATTTTTACAATTATTTCAAGTTATAGATAGAAAGTAGTATATAAGCAACATAATTCCAAAGATGATGTAAGTAGTTTAATTGAATTCTAGATTTTCCCATCGATTGATTGGACCGAAGTGCTCGGTCTCAGGTTGACATGTCTGTTGGCTTCTTCTTGTGCAGATGCTTCGACGATGTCCCTGGGCATTTAATTAGTATTTAATTGGTGGATGGTGACTAGCAGTGGAATCCAGGATAACGCGTATTTCGTCCTATTTGGGACTCGTCAGCTAGCGGGATGTGCATGCATTCCCCAGTGAGTTTTGTTGTTGTCACCGAGGCTCGAAACCCAGTGCCCATAGTTCCAAAGTCGAAGCATCTGCACAAGAAGCCAACAGACATGTCAACCTGAGACCAAGCACTTCGGTCCAATCAATTAATCGACGGGAAAATCTAAAATTCAATTAAATAATTAATATGACCTGTCGCAAAAGAGACAGTGGCTCTCGTGGCCCAAGTGTTCTAGTGGATAACGCTTTGCCGTTTGAAACTATGTGGCACTGGGTTCGAGCCTCGGTGGGAACATCATCACTCATGGGGGAATGCAGCCACATCCCACTAGCTGACGAGTCCCAAATGGGACGAAATGCGCGTTATCCTGGATTCCACTGCTAGTCACCATCCACCAATTAAATTATGATGTAAGTAGTGTTTAAAAAAAGAATAACCATCTTTATACTAATTAGACAACTAGGTGGAGTTCAGATTTCTCTCGGAAACAATTATGGACTAGAGACAGAATACAAGATAGAACACCATGGAGTTAATTTATACATATTATGGTGGAGAGTTCAGGAAAGTGGGTGGTGGTGAATAGTCAAGTAAAATTATAAAAATAGATAAGATAATTTAAATCAGTAGATTTTTGGAATCTTAATAATAGTGAGTTCATTGGGAATCATCGGCAGTACGCACCCGCTGGGATTCGAACCCAGGACCTTCCGGTTCCAAGGCAAGTTTGTATACCATTCAGCCACTGGGATCCGATTCAGTGGCCAGAGCATGAATTCTAACTTCTACCCATTCGTGATTTAGCCCGACCCCAACCTGACTGATATTGGTAGTAGTGTTTTCCATATTTCTGGTATGAGTGATGAGTCATTCTTATTGCACGTGTTTGGTGTAGACTCGATGAACAAGGACGCAGTAATCAACCACTCCCTCCACTTACCTAGATTACTTTTTAGAAATGTAACCGTCTCCCACCCTATTGTGTGGTTGTGTGTTAATGCATGCACTGTGATTGCTTAGCTTTTTTTTAAATTACTTATCTTCATGATATCAATTATTCTGACCTTAGCTAAATTCTTATGTTCTGATAATCTCACTACTAGTGATCTACTAGTTTGACCTATGTAGCTGACCTAACTCACAGTCATTGCAAGGTATTTTGTAAATTATATTATTTTTTCTAACTGGATCAACCGACAGGGTCAACCATCAAACTGATATCAATCCATGATCAACTCGTAAAACATAACTAACCTTTACAAACCAAACTATAGAAAATTAATCTGATGCTCGCTAGTGACTTGCTGCAGAATGGAGTTTCCTGGAGTTCTAGTGAGAAGTCGTGACCAGTGAGGTCCAATTAGATGTCACGTGTGTGGATGGATGTCCCACCAACGACAATGGTTAGGGTCGCGCCAAATCACGAATTGGTAGAAGTTAGAATTCATGGGTTAGCCACTGAATTGGTCCCAGTGGCTGAATGGTATACGAGCTTGCCTTATAACCGGGAGGTCCTGGAGTTCGAATCCCAGTGGGTACGTACTACCGATGATTCCCAAACTAGGACAAAGGAAACAGCTATCTGGCAGTACTCCAGTGTTGGTTTTCAATGGTTCTCTAACTGATGTAAGTTCGTGATCAACTCGCAAAAACATAACTAACCCTTACAAACCAAAACAATAGAAAATAATAATAATGAGAGACTGAAGAATATTTCTAATTTAGCATTTAAAACTTCTACAATTAGTTATTGTTTTACTGTAATCCCTTAATTGAAATTCGATTTATATCGATTTCAATATAGCGAAAATATTCATTCAGATATCTATTAAATACAAAATAATTGAGCAAAGAACATTCTTTTCGACAATTTCCTCTTCTGGCTCTACAATTATATCTACAAGTTATGTTTATATACATAAAATATTCTAGATTAGTAGTCAATAACCATATTAGTGTTTTTTAAATAATATCGATTTGTAAATTGAGATCAAAATGGAATTACAGTTCATTAAAGATGCTTAAATTATAATAATAATAAAGATATAATAGCGAATCGAATATCAACTAAAATTAGGAAAATTCCACAAAAATTCAGGATCATTAGAACCTAGGTGGCCAGGAGGGTAAGGACAATGTCTGAACTAACTTCTTTTGGACGCATAAATTAGGCTTGTTAATATGGATCCCAACAGCCAGCCTCAGCAATATTCAGTAATCGAACTCTTAAGGCGAAACTAAGATATGTTGGTATGCGGTAAATGACTCTGAAAGCCGCCCCATTAACATCAATCTTGTGTTCTGTCTCCACAAGATGAGATAGAACAGCGCTACGAATAGATTTTGTCCGACCTTTACTTAACCAACCAGGCAGGCTGATGTTCAGAAATCCGACGAGAAACACGCCTAATTGTACGGCTCCACTGTAGCAGTTAAATTGGTAGATAAACACACATAGAAGAGGCGAAATTAGGCAGTTTGTCTTTTACTCCCGACCGCAAAATAGGGGTGGTTTTGAAGACGCAGCTTAATTCAGCAGCAGGGAATGCTCTTTTCACCGCATTTCTAAGGCGCTGTGTTAGTATCTCGCTGATGTTGTCCCCGAGGAACTGAATTTGTAAAAATAAAGCCTTTTTCAGAACTGTCGGTACCTTAGGCTGCTTTGGTTTTAGATTCGTATTCTTATCAATAAACTTTTCTGGATAACCATTTTCACTCAGAAACCGTTTAATATTATTAAGTTCCTCATCAAGACATTCATCCGAGCAGATTGCTCTTGCTCTGTGGCGGACCAAGCACTTTATCAGATTGCGTTTGTATTTCAAGGACACGAACCTGAAAAAATGAGTATACTGACCAGTTAGTTAATGAAGGTTTTCTTTATGCACTTTTTCTTATTGTGCCATCCTCTTTTCTGGTTATAAGAACAACACCATTTCAATTTCAGGTAGTGGCACAGATGAGAATATTAAAAGATAGGATTGGGTAGGGGAAAGCAAACCAGACTTTCATTGCTCTGAGGTCATTGTGGAAAACTACTGCCTCGAACACAGCATCAAGAAAAAAGATTCGGCTCTTCAACACCACTAATGTCTATTCAGCCAGTGGTTCTCTGTGGTTCAGAAACTTTGAACAACCATCAAAATAAAAAGCACTTCCAGATGGTTGCTGCAGCCTTTCATCCACAACAGTTGCCCAAGGAAATAAAGATGAACAGATTAAACTGGAAACACAGTAAACAGGCCATCGAGTGGAATCGACCAGCTGGATTGCTGCATCCAAAGAGGATACAGAGGATCAACACGTGGAACCAGCTCAAAAACAGTGTGAAATGGTGATGATGCCCCGATGAAGCCCTATTTCCCACTCAGAACCCAAGGGAATAATAATAATACCACTGATACTATTAAACAAATAACTCTACAGAGTTTTATTTTGTTCGTTTGTTCGTTTTTTTGTTCAGCAAAACGAGAAATTAATTTTTTCCAAGGTGAATTTCACATTCAATATCTATTTTAGCTGACGTCTTTGACAGAAGCATCGCTAGCCAAATAAACCCATTTCTACGTTATTTTTCGGTGAATTGAGATATCTGTATTGCATTGTATAAATTAACTAGAGCCTTAATCTGTCCGTCTGTCTATCCGTCTACTTACGTACATATATCCACCTGTCTAGCCATCCATTTATCGATCTAACTACCTGTTATTGGTATTTATTTATTTATTATGTAAACGTGTGTGTGAGTGTGTCTGTATGTCTATTCGTGAGTCTATTGATCGAGATACAACATGTATCGACCGATTCATCTAATCTATTTAAATTCTTGGTTTATCGATAATAATTCTTCATCCAGATATATATTATGCTATATTTATCTACATACCTGTCTTTATTCGCTTATTATCTACAGATATATTGTATTATATTAATGTGTAAAACATTTAAGAAGTGTACTCAACTCAACATTGAAAAAAGAAAGAATTTATTATTTTTTAGATTATATTGGCTTATCCTTGTAGCGATTTAGATTCATTTCAATTGTTAGATTGCTTCACGAACCAAGAGTATCACATTTAGAGATGTTATGAAGCTAATGCTGTGAGTAGTCGTGACCAGTGGGTGATGTGTCACCCAGGAGGTCAAGGTGAAGTGAATGCACATCGAAGGTATTGGCTGAAGGTAGCGATATATCATGAATAGACACAAGTTAGAAATAAGTATAAAACTTGGCCACTGTGTGGCAGAGTATAACTCCATTATGGATAAGATTTTATTTTGATAAATCACACAGTGGAGTGTTATACAGTAATATTAACTGATGACCACGTTTCGAACATAAACTATTGCTCATAATTATATCAAGTTACTTATACAACTTTTTTTCCTTCATTTATGTACATGTGTGGAATCGACTAGATATTGGAATAAAATTCAATATGGGAAAATATACATTCAGAGATAATAATATGAGTGTTATTGGTCAAATACAATTATATGGGAAATAAAACGAGTGTTTCTATAGTCATAATAAGTTAATTGTTAGAATGTTGTGATGTGTTTGAATTGAAATAGAATATTAAGATTATTTATTATTCTCTTCTGATTTGACCGGCGGTAATAATATCTTCCATATTTCTGGTATTTGCATTGAGTCATTTCTGTTGCATGTGTTGGGTGTAGACTCAATCAACAAGCATTCTGTAATCAACCTCTCTCTCCACCTATCTATGATGCTCTTTAGAATTTTAACCCTATTCCACCACCCTATTGTGTGGTTGTTTGTTAATGTGTGAAGTGCAATTGCTGAGCTTTTTTCTAAATTACTTATCTTCTCGGGGTCAAACATTCTTCCCTTAGCTAAATTCTTATGTTCTGATAATCTGACTACCCCTGACCTACTAGTTTGACCTATGTAATTGACTTCAAAGTCATTACAGGGTATTTTGTAAATTAAATTATTTTGTTTAATTGAGTCAATCTACAGGATCCTTTAACCTACAAGTTGGAATTCATGGATCACGGAATTCCAGCCCAAAGAGATGAATGGTCTCGCAACCTGAATGTCCTGGGTTCGAACCCTGGGGGAAGGGTCGTGAGTGTTCATGACTGGAGAGTTCCAAAAAACTAGGAGAAAATAATTGTGTACAGTGCTTCTTGGATTTCATTGATCTCTAACTGATGCATTGCACTGGTTTGTGATGGGATCTACTTGGGAAGAATTTATGAATCTATACACAGTTAACGATAATTGGATCTGATCTGCTCAATACTGAAGATCAGATGACCGGAAAGAACACGAACCAACAAGAAACTATGGGAACAAATAAAACAAGAACCAATCGCCCAACAAATATGCAGGAGAAAGAAGTGGAGATGGATTGAACACTCGCTGGGGAGGCCGCTGGGTGAAATCGCGCGTCAGGCCAGTGCTCGAGTGGAACCCGAAAGGGAAGCGGCGAGTGGGACGTCGGTGCAAGGGTGACATGGAGGAGATCGTGTGAAGAGGAGTTGAAACAGTATGGACTATCATGGATGCAAGTGAAAAGTATAGCAAAAGACAGAAGCAAGTGTAGACGTGTAGTTGAAGCCCTATGTTCCACTAGGAACCCAAGGGAACAATAATATTATAATAATAATAATAATCATTAGCTGACATCAGTTACAGAACCATTGGAAAACCTGCAGGGAGTATTGGACAGCTGTTTCGTCCTAACTGATGTCAGCACTTGATGAAATCCTGTAACCAATCAGTCAAATCCCTACAATAACCAGCACTTGAAAATTCATCTGATCCTCACTAGCTGGCGACTGGCCATATTTACGCAGTTAACCTGGGGTTCTGGTGAGAAGCTGTGACCAGTAGGGTGCAGCTGGTTGAAAGTGAGACAGTAACTCATCGAAGAAGACATTGAGAAGTGGTCACGCTATGTCATTCATGAATTGGCAGAAGTCGGAATTCATGGACTGACTGGCCATTGGATCGGGTTGCAATGAATTAATGGTCTACGAGCTCGCTAGCCTTGTAGCCAGAAGGTCCTGGGTTCGAACCCTTGTGGTAGGTGGGGCGTACTGACGAAGAGCCCCTAACTAAGCTGACGAAACAGCTGTCCATTACTCCCTGCAGGTTTTCCAGTGATTCTACAAAACAGATGTCAGCTCATGATGAAATCCTGTAACCAATCAATCAAATTCCTACGAACCAATACTTGGATTACATTCATTTTGAATTGAATGCACGAATCTTTGTGTTCCCTCTCCTGTCCGCGTGCATGTATGCACTTGTGAATATGTGCTATCACTACAGTAATTCAGTAATCATATTATTGTTATTAATATTCCCTTGGATTCTAAGTGGAACATTAAACTTCAGCCACACATTTCTCTAAAGTCTCTTTTACATGGCTGCGTGAATTCTCATAAGCTTTCGTCCTCTCCTCTCCACACGATCATCGCTATGTTACTCTAGAACCTACGCTCAACACGTCCTTTCCAATTTAGATTCATTTCGGGTCGTTACCTTCTCAGTGAGTTCTCAATCCACCTCGATCTCCTTGTGCATATTTTTTTTGGCTGATTCTCTGTCTGCCAGAGCTCCGTGTTGCTTACCCTTTCCGATCAATCGCCTAATCTTCAGGATGAACTGAATAAGGACAACTGTTGATGAAAGTCTGCATTAAACTGTTGAAAATGCCTTCAGTGATGCATGTGTCAACTCTCTGAACCATAAAGATTATTATTACTGTTTCCTTTAGTTCCTAGAGGAGGAACATAGGGCTTCAGCCGCACGTCTCCACTGCGTCCGGTTCTCTGCCAACGTTTTTATCACGTGGCTCCATGTCTACCCACATGCTTGCATTTCCTCTTCACATGACCTGATCCTCCTCCATGTCACCCTCGCACTGATGACCAACTCGTCGCTTCTTATTCAATTGGGGTTCCACTCGAGGGCCTGTCATGTGATGTCACTTGATGGCTTGTTTCCTCAGAGTATGGCCAATCCAATCCACCTCCATTTCTTCCTGCTTATTTGTTGCACAATCGGTTCCTGCTGTGTTGGTCCGCTCATTGGCAGAGATCTCTAGTGCCGATGTTTTCTGGCCCGCCATCTGATCTTGATTAGTACTGAGCGAAGACAGCTAGCTGTTGATGAAGGTCTGTAGTTTGTTCAAAGTGCTTTTCATGACGCCCCAAGTCTCTGTATGCTTCCATGTATGGGGAAATGGAACCGTACAGAAGTACTGACCAATTTGACATTAGCGTTGAACATTCTCATATTGTCCTTCAGCCTGATTGCGGTAGATTCCCTCATTGAGTAATGAATGTTTATCTGACTTTTCCGGCCTTGCTTTTGACATTCACA
Organism: Trichobilharzia szidati; assembly: GCA_944472155.2. Lineage (NCBI taxonomy): Eukaryota > Metazoa > Platyhelminthes > Trematoda > Strigeidida > Schistosomatidae > Trichobilharzia > Trichobilharzia szidati. Next base: position 19,648,106 of record OX235275.1, read on the forward strand.
GTGAGCATACAATTTAACAGACATGTAAAATGTTCTCTGCATGTATGAACTGTACTCTTTATCTTTCATTTTTTAGGCATCATGATCCGAGTTACTGAATTCAACATGAACTGAGAGCAGTTAGAGAACTGTGTAAAATCATCCAGTACAGAAGAGGTGTTTCTTTGAAATTCGAGAAATTTCAGCAGTGTGTGTAGTAGTGAAAACACAAAGGACTGCACAAGGAACAATATCCTGTACTCAACACTAATTTCAAGTCACTTGGGGGTTCTGTTTCATTCAGGAACTTGGAATGCTCAGCATCAAAAGCACTTCCAACAGTCTACTTCAGACTTTCATGAATAGTTACTTTCTCTCTATACTGAAGATTAGATGGTCAACTGGAAAGAATAAGCATAAAAAAACTGGCAGACGGGTCACAACGATCTATCTTCTAACAAATATTCAGAGGGAAATGGAGGTTACTTCGATTGGACACTTCACTTACTTGGGAAGTACCATCAGCCCCAACGGGTTGATCTCAGACGAAATTTCAGCACGAATACAGAGGGCTAGGTTCGCATTCGCCAGTTTACGCCGTCTCTGGCGTAAACGTGATATCCGACTGGCTATCGACCAAAGGGCGTGTGTACTGCTCAACAGTCCGCTCCGTCCTCCTTTATGGCTGTGAGACCTGGCCATTAAAAGTGGAAGACATGAAAAGTCTAGCTAGTTGTCTTCGATCATAGGTGTCTGCGTTCTATCTCCCGTGTGAAGTGGTATGATAAGGTGAGGAATATTGAGGTTAGGCGTCGAGTGGTAGCTAAGGAGGGGAAATCAATCGACGAGGCTGTGAAATTACATCGACTGAGATGGTTAGGACATGTGTTACGTATGCATCCCTAGTCATCGCCTTCCTCGACGGGCAATGTTGGCTGATATAGGGCCAGGCTAGAAAAGAGCTAGCGGTGGTCAAACCAAAACATGGCACCAGTTAATGAAATCCACAACAGTTAGTCTAAGCCACGTAGGAAGGTGTAGACTTCCTGACTAGTTGGGGTCCTCGGGACGGTAAAAACCAGTGGTTGGAAACAATTGGTGACATGGCTCAAAATCGTTCTCAGTGGCTAGCGCAGATGCATCCACTCCTTGTGACTCATGATTTCCAATGAAACCATATTGTTCTTTGTTATTTCTACTCCTTTGTCTCACACCTCTGTTTACTGTCTATATCATGCATTTCTCCTACTTTCTTGTCTTGCCTTGTGTGCTACATGGAGTGTGGCAACTTGAACTTCCGCACATATGTGCAAAGTTCTATGTCGGAAACCGACCGACCTGATTGGACACTAGTAACTAGTGCGATGTGTCTAGTCCCTGGTGTTTGGTGTAGACTGAATTCTATCAGTCAGTCAGGTTTGCAATGTGGCCGCCATCATTCTAGGCAGCTCGCCACCACCATGCACATTGATCTGATAATATTAGATGATTGCAGGTAATCGGCCACAGGAAGCCTTGCCTGACCTAGGTTTTGTGCTAGTTGACTGGCACTCACCAGTCAGCAAGGCGTATCTACGACTGCCTTGAAGGAAAAACTCATTCCCACCCCTCTGAGATTCGAGTCCGCGTCACCCAGTGCTAACTGCAGTCAGAGACCTGACTGACAGAATTCAGTCTGCACCAAACAGTGGACTAGATACATCACACTAATTATTTACTAGTGTCCAATCAAAGTACCCACCAGTCCTACAGGATGTCAATCGCGAGCCCAAATAGCTCAGTGGTAATGTCTCTGACTGCGGGCGGCACTGGGTGACGCAGGTTCAGATCTCAGAGTGGTGGGACATGAGTTGTTCCTTCAATGCAGTTTCAGATACGCCTTTTTGACTGGTGAGTGTCAACTAGCACGAAAGCTAGGTCCAAGTAGGGCTTCCTTCCGATTGCCTCCAACCATCTTATATCAGGAAATGGAGCTCCATTGGAAACACTGAGGAGTCCATTAAGCGGACAGGTCCTCGACCACAGTCCGAATGGGAAACGACAAAGAGGAGATTTTGTGCAGAGAAGGAGATGTTAGCTACTGAGAAATCATGGAGACAGGATGTAATGGAGATGTGCTGGTGACGTCAGAAACTCTGAGAACAAACCAACCAAGAACCTATTACTGAACAAGTATGTAGAAGAAAATGGAGAGGAACCCCAAATAGGAAACAACGACTGAGGTATCTAAGGATAAAGTAAAGGAGGTCGAACGAGGAGAAGACCAGAGGATATGGGAAATCGTGTGCCAAGCTAAAGACGAACACAGGGAATAAGACAAAGTAGTGACGCGTTGTTGAAGCCCTACGTTGCACTCGGAACTCAAGAGAACAATAATAATAATTAACAGTGAGAAAAGAGCGTATTTTCGCCCAACCAGCGACCTAAGCCCATCACTAGTGAAGGTTAAGGATAAAAATGAAAGGCGACCAACAGAATGGCGTATGGGAATTGTAATAGTGTTAATGTAGGAGAATCCTTCAGACAGGCAATGCCTAAAGGTAGTTCCAAAGACCTCATTAGGTTTAGAAAAGCTAGAAAACAAGTTAGTGATTACACTATACACTCGATAGAAACGGGATACAAGATCGATGCTGATGATAGGATCAAGGTTCAGTGACTCTAACCTACCTAGAACAGTCCAAAAAGAAAGGATCTAATGTGAACGGATTAATGATCTAGAGCAGCCAATCAGATGGGTTCGTAGTATACAGGAGCAATTAGGAATTATTATTATTATTACTATTGTTCCCTTGGGTTCCTAGTGGAACATACGGCTTCAACTGCACGTCTCCACTTGCTTCTGTCTTATGCTGTACTTTTCACCTGCATCCATGTTAATCCATACTGTCTCAGCTCCTCTTCACACGATCTCCTCCATGTCACCCTTGCACTGACGTCCCACTCGCCGCTTCCCCTTCGGGTTCCACTCGAGCTATGGCCTGATGCGCAGTGTCACCCAACGGCCTCCTCAGCGAGTGTCCAATCCATCTCCACTTTCTCCTGCATATTTGTTGAGCGATTGGTTCTTGTTTCGTTTGTTCCCATAGTTTCTTGTTGGTTCTTGTTCTTTCCGGCCATCTGATCTTCACTATAGAGCGAAGAAGACAGTTGTTGATAAAGGTCTGCAACAGGCTGTTGGAAATATTCTTTGTGACACACCGGCCAAGTTTCTGATCCCCGTATAGAAGAACTGACTGACTTGACGTTCGTATTGAAAATCCGAATCACTTTGTTGTTGATGCTGAGTGACGAAGATTTCCAGATTGGTTTCAGGTTGATGAATGTGTTTCTCGCCTTACCGATTCTCGATTTGACATCCTCGTCGGTTCCTCGTGTAGTTGAGACAATGCTCCCTACGTAGATAAGTGAAAGAAGTAACCTCTTTCAAATCCCTCCCGTTGATGGTGATTGGCACTGGATGTTGCTGTTTTTGTTGTTGGTTGGTTGGTTATTTTGATAACCTCCGTCTTGTCTATGTTCACCTGGAGTCCTGTCTTCGCTGGCTGCTTCTTCGACCAGTTTGTCGGTTTTCGCTTTTAAGTCTTCGATCTTGTGTGACATCAAACATATATCATCCACGCGCGAAATCCAGGTCTTCTAGGTTCTTCACGTAGGTCGGTCAAGGATATCCCTGTCTTCTCGTTTCCCACTGTCTGACGCATAATCCAGTCCACCACAATTAGGAATATCATTGGTGATAATAAGCACCCTTGTCTGACTCCTGTGTTTACTCCAAACGCCTCGCTGAGTTTTCCGTTGTGCATGACTTGACATGTGCCGTTGTCGTACAGCTGTTGAATAAGGTTGATGAATATTTGGGGTACGCCGTAGTACTTGAGTAATTTCCAAATTACTTCGGCAATTATGGCTGCTGTACACGAATTACTTGGCGAATTTTATCTTGATCTAATATTTAAGTACCGTTTGGATAACCAGCTCACAGGAAGAGAGAAAACATGTAGATATGGAGGTTTTGATGAATTCGCAAAGATACACCGGTTGCATTGATGGATTTGTGTACAGGTGCAAAGATTGCCGAAGCAAGGAAATCAGTTCGAGAAGGTATACCGTTCCTATTTTTAGTTTATAAGGTCACCTAAAAATAGGACCACAGTGGTGAATAGATGGATCAGACAAAATCATGACGACTAACAGTTATCTCGACAAATTTATGTACAGAAAGGATAAGCAACACGGAGCTCTGGCAGACAGAGAATCAGCCAACTAACACGTATACAGGAGATCGAGGTGGATTTCGAACTCACTGAGAAGGTAAGGATTCGAAATGAATCCAAATTGGAAAGGACTTGTCGAGCGTAGGTTCTGGAATAACATAGAGATGATCGTGTGGAGAGGAGAGGACGAAAAGCTTATGAGAATTCATGCAGCCAGGTAAAAGAGACTTTAGAGAAATGTACAGCTGAAGTTTTATGTTCCACTTGGAATCCAAGGGAATATTAATAACAATAATATGATTACTGAATTACTGTGGTGATAGCAGATATTCACAAGCACATATATGCACGCGGACAGGACAGGAAACACAAAGATTCGTGAATTCAAGTCAAAATGAATGTAATCTAATTATCCAAGTATTGGTTCGTAGGGATTTGGTTGATTGGTTACAGGAGTTCATCATGAGCTGACATCTGTTTTGTAGAATCACTACAAAACCTGCATGGAGTACTGGACAGCTGTTACGTCAGTTTAGTTTGGGGCTCTTCGTCAGTACGCACCCACCCACCACCACCAGGTTTCGAACCCAGGACCTTCTGGTTACAAGGCTAGCGTGCTCGTAGGCCATTAAGCCACTCACTGGGATCCAACCGATCCAATGGCCAGCCAGTCCATGAATTCTAACTTCTGCCAATTCATGAATGACATAGCGCGACCACTTTGCAATGTCTTCTCCGATGAGTTACTTACTGTCTCACCTTCAACCTGCTGCACCCTACTGGTCACAGCTTCCCACTAGAACCCCAGGTAACAGCATGAATGTGGCCAGTCGCTAGCCAGTGAGCATCAGATGAACTGTCAAGTGTTGGTTATTGTATAAGGAGTATTATGTGGGATTGATGGGATTTTCTTGGAAAATATGTAGCTGTTTTGTGAAAATCGAATGACTTTGATTGAACACTAGGTAGTAACTAGTGTAATCTGTCTATTCGTCTGCTTGGTGCAGACTGAATTCTATCAGTCAAGTTTGTAATGTGACCACCAACAAGTTGGGTGGCTCGCCATCATGGTGCACTTCGAATTGTTGATATCAGATGGTTGAAGACAATCGGCCACGGGAAGCCTTGCTTGACCGGTTTCCCAGATGCATAGAACTAAAGGTTCGAAGCTGCGACCTGGCGCAAGTCTACCAGGCCAGCGTTCATGCAGTCTAGCACGAATCCAGGTCCATATGCGGCAGCCAAACCGGATCACTTAAACATTGTAAAAGGGGGGGAACATTATCAAGGCGAGACTCATGAATATAGCACATAATCATTAGGTTACGTACTGTCGTCCCATCGCCCTTGGTGAATCTGGAAACCTGATGTAAGTTTCGTGCTAGTTGACTGGCACTCACCAGTCAGCGAAGCGTATCTGCAAGTGCCTTGAAGATGACGCGGGTTCTAATCTCAGAGGCTTGGGAAATGAGTTCCTCCTTCAAAGCAGTTGCGGATGCGCCTTGCTGACTGGTGAGTGCCAGTCAACTAGCACGAAACCTAGGTCAGACAAGGCTTCCTGTGGCCGATTGCCTCCAACCATCTAATATCAACACTTAAATTACTTTTAGGTAGACATTTCTGTTTTCAAATTATGCTCTTTTACTTCGGATGCACCTGATTGGTCGATAAAGATTTGTCAAGGTCTTTATTAAGTATTTTCGTTTGTGGGGTTTCTGCAGTTTAGAGTAACTTACTCAAAGTTCTACAGAAAGACTTTTGTTCGTATGAAGATAGATGGACTCCAGGAACCTTACATATATACATGGGTGAAGCAAAGTTCAACACTAGCGTCCAAAAAGATTGCGAACGCACGAGTGCCCTTCAGCCGACCAATCATAAAAATGGGGAATTTTTGCACAAAAAATGACGTATATTTACAAGAAAATGCATGAAAACACATTAAAAAGGGTATCTTTCTCTGACATGACTTAAAAATACGTCCCAGTTATAATGAGGAGTATCAGTTGCTAAGTTAGACTAGTTTCTGTACTTGTATTCACCCAGATGACTGAAGATGAGTTGTTTTTATGAATAGTTTATCTCTCTTATCCTGTTGCGTAGTCTTCCTCAAAAGCCCTCGGTCGAATTACTATGGTTTCCGGTAAGAGGATCGACAACCACTTACCAGGAAAATGTGGATAGTAAAACAAATAAAAATAAACGACATCAACTCTAAATCTATCCATAACCGTAACCCTAACCTTAATCCTAACCCTAATTACAACCCTTATTATAACTGTAAACCTAACCTTAATCCTAATTATGACCCTCATCCTACACCTAACCCCAATACTTACCTTAACCCTAATCCAAAACCCAACGAGCTATTAACACACTGTCCAAACAGTACTTAAAAACGTGATCTGGGTGAAATTTGCTTCTCATTTGGTGAACAGCCTTGATATCTCAGCTATGATAATGACAGGTGCCCTTGGCCAACGACTAGCATGCGTTCAAGGTCATTGGAGCGTTCGCACCCCTTAGGGCGCTATTGTTGAACTTTGCCATGAGTGAATCTGAAGAGTGTGAATAGACATGACGATGTAATTATAAATTATTTAAACAACTTCAAAGACTATTTACCTCACATAATATTAAAGTCTATGTCAAACCTTCCAATTCTCTGGAGAAAGCGTTGGTGCATGTCAAAAATATAGTTCCCAAAATGTCACAAAGTAATTGTGTCTACAAGATAAAGTGTTCAGAATGTAATGCATGCTATATGGGGGAGAGCAGTAGGCAGGTGAAGGTCAGAGTGAATGAACATAGACTATGCATGAAGCAGAATTAAAAAGTCTAGAAAAAAGATCAGCTATAGCAATGCATGCGATAGACAGTGGACATAAGATTGATTTCGACAATGTCGAAATTCTTGGAAGAGGATTTCATTCACATAAAGAAAGATTGACTTCTGAAGCCTTGCAGATTTTAACCACATCGAATGCAGTGAATAGGAAGGATGGGATAGACTTATCACCTATATGGCAAACTCTTATGAAGCGAAACAGATGAAAAAACAACAAATACTCTATGAGCCTCCATGACTTTTTAAAACATGTAGGATCATGTTTATCACATATGAATTCACGTAATTTCCACATGACAAATAACATACATACATACAAACACACTCATACAAAACTATTCTGTACAAATCAACTATAGAAGAGTGAACACAACAACAATTTGAAATTAGTCATTACAAATATATGTGATGACGGCTTACATTTGTCTATTGGTAAAAATGTCCATGGACAAATGACCTTCAAATAAACTGACTTCAATTAATGAAAAACATTTTTGACTATATATTTTGATGATTAATAAAAATCCGAATAAATCTGCTGAAGAAGCTGTGGCTTACACAGCGGAACGTTCAGAAAAATCTTGTTTTGATTTTCTTAATACGCTGGGATTAATTTAAACAATTTATAATGAATCAATCTGACTAGGCGCTCAAATTATTCCAGGAAGTTCGTAACACCTACGGTCTGGAAACCTATAATGACGATGTAATGTTAGCTGATGTTAGCTTATCAAGTCTCAGTGAATAAATAAAATCGATATACAATCAATAATTTATCATGCTTAATCTGTCATCCTGATAATAAGCATCTTCTTATTTCAAATACTAACAACAAATAATGTACAAATGTTTACATATGTAGATTTTTCTTAATACCGATTCCAATGACCATGACCTTTATCGAAAAAACACAAAAATCTGGTGTAAAAGTACACTCATTGTTTACAGTGTATAACAAAATATAGACTAAAAATAATTTTGAAGTGAACTGGTGCATGGTGGCTGCAGTGGAATCTAGGATGCGCATTTCATCCTATTTGGGACCCGTCAGCTGGATTTACCTGCATTTCGCAGTGAGTGATGACGTCCCCACCGAGGCTCGAACTCAATATCCATGGTTTCAAATGCTACCACTAATTCACTTCTAATTAACTGCCCAGCCATTGTCGAAGCATCTCCACAAGAAGCCAACATGTCGACCTGAGACCGAGCACTTCGGTCCAGTCAACTGATGGGAAAATCTAAAAGTGAATTAAGAATAAGTTTGTATTTAATCATGAGTTGACATCAGTTATAGAACCATTGGAAAATCAACCGAGAGTGCTGGCAGACAGGTGATTTATCAGTCTAGTTTGGGACTCTTCAGCAGTACGCACCCACCCACCTCCACGGTTTGGACCCAGGACCTTCTGGTTACAAGGCTAGCGATCTCGTAGACCATCAAGCCATTCACTGGGACCCGATCCAATAGAATCCTCCAACCAATCAAACAAAACTCCCTACAAAAACCAATACTTCAAAATTCATCTGATCCCCACTAGCTAGCGACTGGCCATATTCACGCAGTTAACCTGGGGGTTCTGGTGAGAAGCCATGACCAGTAGGGTACACCAGGTTGAAGATGAGACAGTAATTCATCAGAGAAGATATTGCGAAGTGGTCGCGCTGTGTCGTGAATTGGCAGAAGTTGGAATTCATGGACTGGTTGTCCATTGGATCGGTTGGCTTCCCAGTGAGTGGCTTAATGGTCTGCGAGCTCGCTAGCCTTGTGTAACCATAAGGTACTGGGTTCGAACCCTGGTGAAGGGCCTCAAGCTAGACTGACGAAACAGCTGGCTGTCTAGTACTCCAGACGGCTAGTTTTCCAATGGTTCTCTAACTGATGTTAGCTGCTGATGAAATCCTCCAACCAATCAAACTAAGTCTCTACAAGAAACAATACTTGAAAATAAGTTTGAAGTAAAATCGTCTTGATCACACTTCATGCAATTCCGTTTATTTCATTTTGATGTTTATTCATGACTGAGATAAGATGTATGCCTTCATAAATATATACTTTAGCCATTCTAAATTTGATTCATTTCCCTGATCAAGTTCGGAGTAATTTGTCACCGTGACACTTTGGAATTATTCATTTCAACAGTTGGTGTTTGTAGGGATTTGATTTGTTCTCCAAGTTTGATCAGGGGGTTGATGTCATTTAGAGAAGAACCTAGTCCCAGTGGCTTTATCGTCTACGAGCTAGATCGCCTTGTAACCAGAAGGTCGAACCCCGGAGGTGGGTGTGTACTGATGAAAAGTCCTAAACCAGGAAGAAACAGCTGTCCAGTACTCCCAGGTTTTGCGCGTCGGTGGCTCAGCCATAGAGTGCTGGCCGATCATGCACGTGGTCCGGGGTTCGAGTCCCAATCGGCGCACTACTTAGGCGGTTATAATCCTGAGAAAGAGGATAGGTTGGGTGTGAGGATAGCAAATTCACCCCGTAAAAAACACCAATGCTACTGAAACTCTGAAGTGAAATCTTGAAGCCCTATGTTGCACTGGGAACGCAAAGGAGAAGAGAAGAAGAACCACTGAAAACAAGTGGGAATTAATGTACTGGATAGCTGTCTCATCCTAGTTCGGGACTCATTGGAAGTACTCACGCACTATCGGGCCTCGAACCAAAGACCTTCTTATTACAAGACAAACTGGTATACCACTTAGCTATTGGGACCCAATCCAATAACCGAACCATGAATTCCAGCTTCTATTAATTCGTGAATTTAGTGTGACCACTAGACAATATCGATATTGGCGAGTATTTGTCCTCACTCCCATCCGACCGACTGGACCCCAATGGTCACAACTTCTCATTGGAACTCGTTATTTAGCCAGTCGCAAGCATGCCTCAGATCAATTTTCAGTTTTGCTGAGATTTATACAAATATACTTCTCCACTTGGTGCCCAATTACACTGTTGAACTATCCGATCAAATCTTGATCGTTTAGCAGATATCTCTATGTTGTACAGTGAGAGTTTATCGGATGATTTAATTGAAAATGTGCCACTTTATAGAAGGTATGTAGATGATATTGTAATCATAAGTGATAAGCGCCTTGTTCTGGCACCTCAATTTTAAATCAAATGAATGAAGTTCAGAATAGCACATCCCTTCTACGTTTGTAGAAAAGGAAGATAATTGTTTATCTTTCCTAGACATATTGCTTAGTCGACGGCTTGATGGGTCAATAAAAAGATCTATTTATAGAAAACCTACCTGAACAGGACACGACAGTATCTTAATTACCACAGTTTCTGCCCTGTTCGGTACAAAAGAGCCTTAGTCGGCGAGGTGCCTCTTCAGTAGAATCCAACAAATATGCACTGAGGATACACTTGATGAAGAAGAAAGAAAGTTGACACAAACTCTGGTTGATAACAATTATCCAGACAAGTTCATTAGGAGATATGAAGTAGTCAGAACACCAAGACCCAATCTACAACTCGCCTCTAAGAAAGACGTGTACATCAAGCTACCCTATATAGGGCATCATAAAAGGCAGCTTGATAACTAGACAAAGATTGAACGCTGCTGTTAAAAAGACTTTTTATGCAGATAAGATGAGAATAATTGAGAATGCGAAGCCGATATATCCATCGAAGCGTTTTGAACATGCAAAAAATGGTGTCACATCCCAATTTATTTACCAATTTGAATGTACGTGTGGACACACATACATAGGAGGGATGACTCATCGATCTCTGCAAGTAAGGGCTGGCTTCAGAGCATATTCCTAAATACCTTAAGAAGCAAATAGAATCCCCAGAACCCATTAATGGTGAGATCAGGAGACCCAGCTCCTCTACTGCGAAATATATAACAGAAGAGACAGGTCATAAAATTGTTGTTCACACATCTTTTGAACCTACCTATAAAACATGTTTCGGGGAGGGCGTATTCTAAAGTTTGTGGAAGCCTGAGCTGGCAATTAGAAAGTTTAAACCACCTTTATGTGTTCAAAACAACAATTCGTCATCACACTAAGCCTTCCTTGGTAAACTCTGTTTTGATACCAGCCAGCCAGGGCAGATGTACTATCATCTCAGTTATTTGGTTTAGTGATTGATCTTCATTGTTATTTTGACCTTCAATATGGCGGCCTTTTAACTTGACCTAAGTAGTCTATTTTCTCGCCTCTTAACTCTATTAATTTCATAATATATTCCTATGACAAGTCCGTGCGTGTGATCAGATGGTTCGAAATGTGTTGCACAAATGCAACATTACACGATTCAGACAAATTACGTCTTCTTACTGCTTTGTCTAAATCTTGATCACAGTTCGAATAAATTACATTGATGGAACTTAAGAATTTTAATGAAGCAGGAATAGGGAATGAGTCTGAAACCTATAAATTCACTTAGGGATAAATTTATTGGGCTAAAGGATCCTGTTGACCCAACCAGACAAAATATCTTAATCTACAGAATGCCTGGTAATAACTTTAGGGCCAAGTGTATAGGTCAACCTAGGAGATTTAGGTCATTTAGGCTATTGGAAGAGAAGAAACTGAATAAGTGTAGAATGAAGTGAAGGTAGTGAAAATACCCACCCACCCACCAACCAACCAATCAACCAACCGCCAACAACAAGAAGTACCAATCTCCATCAATCGGAGAAATTTGAAGTAACTCAACTTGTTCATTCTGCCTAGACAGTATCGTTTCGACTGTAGATGGCGGCACAGATGTGGATGTCAAAGCCAGGGTGACATTGGGAAAACAAGCCAAACTCTCAGTAGTCGGAAAGCACTGTGAAAATCTAATGCGTCGCACACAGCGTGGGAAACAAGATTTAGATTTTTAACTCCAATGTCAAATCACTTAGTGCTTCCGTCTACTTCAGAAGCTTGAGGCATCAGTGGATGCATTTGCAACAACCATCTGCTGACTTTTACCAACAGCTACTTTGGCTGACTTGATACTGGAGACCAGATGATCAGGCAGAAAGGAGAACCCAAGAACAATAAATCAATAAATGACCCCCATTCCACAACAAATGGAACGAATAAAATGAAGATGAACTTGGTTCCAAGGGTATAACTCCATTATGGATAAGATTTTGTTTCGATAAATCACACAGTGTGTTGTACAGTAATATTTACTGATGACCACGCTTCGAGCACAATTTATCGTTGCTCCTAATAATCATATTAAAGTACACACTCACACAACTTTATTGCTTCATTTATATACATGATTAAAAATTGATGACTAGGCATTTGAATAAAATCAGGTCGGAAATGATAATACAAGTATTATCAATCAAATACAATCAGATGGGAAATAAGATGTTTTTATAGTAAAAATAAGTAACTTTTTAGAATACTGTAATGTGAATTGAATACATTTTAAGATTATTTATTATCTTCCTCTGATTTGACTGGTAATAACATCTTCCATATTTCTGGTATTTGCTTTCAGTCATTTCTGTTGCATGTGTTGGGTGTAGACTCGATGAACCAGGATTCAGTAATCAGCCTCTCTCTCCACCTACCTAGATTACTTTTTAGAATTTTAACCCCCTCCCACCCTATTGTGTGGTTGTGTGTTAATGCGTGAAGTGCAATTGCTGAGCTTTTTTCCAAATTACTTATCTTCTCGGGGTCAAACATTTTTGCTCTATCTAAATTTTTATGTTCCGACAATCTAACTACCCCTGACCTACTAGTTTGACCTATGTAGTTGACCTCAATCACAGTCATTGCAAGGTATTTTGTAAATTATATTATTTTGTCTAATTGGGTCAATCTACAGGGTCCTTTAACCTACAGAGCTTGTCCTATCTGAGTGAGTTTGTAGGTTTGAATGCCACCCTGATTCCTGCTTTATTGAGAATCCTATATAGGGTCTCAGATGCCCCACCTTATATATAGTAAAACTAGTGTAGATGTCTTATATTCTTTCTTATTTATGTTATGCCCAAGTTTTATACTTATATCAATGGTCCCAAGGGTGTTTTGCAAGAGATCGTATGACGAGGAAGAGATGAGAGCCTATGCGGAGTCGTTGAGTCAGTCAAAGACGACTGGGGAAAAGGAAAAGATGAAATGAAGTTGTGCTGTCGAATCCCTCTGTTTCGCTCGATACCTGACTGAGTAGTAATAGAATGACTGACCTCAAAAAGGTGAATAGTTAAGAAAAAAATCTCAACAACTGCGATGCACAATCACACAATAAGATGGGAGACAGAACTATAATAATAATAATAACAGCTTTACTCCAAACAGTATTTGTGGTACATGTATGGAATTTTCAGCGTGCATCACAATATTGCATCTAATTGCCTCATAAATTTTACAAGATTTTAAAAACAAAAAGCAACAGAAATTAAAAAAATAGATAAATAAAAAGAAATAAAAAAAGAACAGCATTGCTTTCACATTTTAAACAATGCACCACAGGAATATGAAATATAAAATTAGTGTGTCATAGAAGATGTGAACAACAATATAATAGTAACAAAGAAAGGAAAACAAAAAGTAATAGGAACTATTTGTTAGAGTGCCACAGTAAGTTGATCATGTCATACCTAATGGATTTCTCATCACATAACAGCTGTGCTAGATAAGGTATTGTGGAGTTTTTTTACTTGGTAGTCCTAGCATATAGCCTCCTATAGCTGCTTCTAGTTCTATCAGATGAAATGCAAGGAGAGAGCTACGTATAGAGAGGATGTTCGGGGTCTAACAATATAGTATTCGCTAGTTTCTTACATGACATTATATGTCTATCCACAACAGCGTTAACCAGTTGGTTTAACGATATCCCACCTCCCCTGCTAACAGCTCTTAGTGCCCTTCCCAGCAAAGCAAAATCTTTCTTAAGTAGTCCAGGAAAGATTAATGGGGAGCAGTAAAGAGGGATGGGTAGAATACAAGAATTGACGAACTGAGAAAGCAGGGACTGCTTTATACCAGACTGCCTTAACTTCCTAACGTAGAACGTTAAGCGAAACATCTTTCTAGTCACTAGCAAGATGTGAGAGGACCAGGAGAGATCGGAGGAAATACTCAGTCCAAGGTACTTGATATTAGATTTAGTTTCAACCTCTATGCCGTCAATGATAGTGGGGCCATGTGAGCTAGCTAGTTGCTGTAGGTCACGTTTTCGTCTGAAAGTGAAATTGACTACCTGACATTTAGACGGATTTAGCTTAAGAGCGTTTGAAGAGGACCACTGACTAATTTCCGACAGAAAGTAATTTAATTTGGAACAATCTGACTTAGAGTTGACAGGCATAGAAACGGAGAGGTCATCAGCATACCTGACAAAAGTGGCTACATCAGAATGGGGCAAGTCATGTAAGAAAAAAGAAAACAGAAAAGGAGAAAGAACAGCACCTTGAGGGACACCAGCGGTCAGGACTCTCGTCAACCATGCAGAGGGTCCTAGGTTCGATCCCCCGCCGACGCACACCTGATATCTATGGTAGGCCTGCTAAATTCGGGCTACCGATATCACATGCTAAAAATTTCATACTTGTACCAAAATACTGTGTGGAATCAAGCTATAATAAAAATTTTTTAAATAATAAAATAGTGGAGGACTTTCCATTAAAGACGGTGTACTGCTTCCTATCAGAAAAATAGGAATGCAACCACTGCACTTTTAAAACATAATATACTTAATAGGAGCGACATAGACAGGTTGATCACTGAATCTTTGTCCATCGACTCTACACCTAACACACTAATGCCGGATAAAGGAAAGACGGATATTATTACTGGTGATATCAAAGGATAGCATAAGAAAGGAACTATATATAATAAATACGAAATCTTAAGGAAGTTATGTGTGTACCAGCAAGTGGATATTGATTATGAGAGTGATTATGAACTGTGCGCTATAAAAAAGGTTCTCACTGGGATCATGTGTATCTCTGATCAAATAAACTGATTCTATCATAGCATATTAGATGTTAAAACTTTCTACTACCCCCGTTTTATAACTATGAATAGTGATCATGTCAATAAATACGCGAATTAGAGAAGAAGAAGAAATTTGACAAAATGCGAATCATAAGATGCTTGAATCACGTGACACCGAGTGAGTGAGTGAATGATATATGATGATATGCAATGACCTAAATCTCCTCCTTTTATCAGCAAATTGAACCGAGTAACCTTAAAATAGGATGACCAAACCTGATGAGTTCTCCATTTTAGTACTCGAAAAAAGAATATCGATTCATACTTAAATTAATCCGTTACGTAATCGTGAAGACTGCTAAAACTACTACTGGACCAGGATTCTTTTTCTTTTTCCTTAAGACTCTGAATTGTTAGAAGTTAATTGGTGGATAATGACTAGCAGTGGAATCCAGCCAAGATGCACATTTCGTCCTATTTAGGACTCGTCAGCTAGCTGGATGTGCCTGCATTCCCCAGTGAGTGATGATGTTCCCACCGAGGTCTAGTGGGTAACACTTTGTCGTTTGAAACTATGAGCACTGGGTTCGAACCTCGTAGGAAAATCATCACTCACTGGGGAATGCAGGTACATCCAGTTAGCTGACGAGTCCCAAATAGGACGAAATGCGCTTCCTGACTGGATTCCACTGCTAGTCATCATCTACCAATTAACTTCTGATTACATGCCCAGGCATTGTCGAAGCATCTGAAGCACAAGAAGCCGACATGTCAACCTGAGACAGAGCACTTCGGTCCAATCAATCGATAGGAAAATCTAAAATTCAATTAAACTCTGAATTGTTGTTGTCGGATTATTGGAGATAATCGGAAGGAACCCCTGGCTGGACCAAGATTCCGTGCTTGTTGTCTGACACTCACCAGTCAGAAAGGTGGATATGGAATCTTCGAGACTCGAACGCGAGTTATCCATTAGAGCCTGAAGTCAGGGACGTTACCACTGAGAGCTATTCCAGCTCGCAACTGACATCTTCTGTATGACTATAATGGATACTTGGATTGAACCCTAGGCAGTAAGTAGTTGATACCATGAGTACACTGTGATGACGAGTCATCTAGCATTGTTGTGACCATATTGATAACTTGATTGATAGACTCCACCAACCAGAGGACTAGATGCTTCACTTCAGTTACTATCTGGTGTCTGATCAAAATATTATGAGGTTTCTCCCAGAGAGTCAACTATACATGTATACCTTCTCACAACCACTCCAACTTTACATTTTTGAAATGAAGGTTAAACTATCTAATTTCGCCTTCTCTATGCGTATCTATCAAATTGACTGCTCCTGTAGAGCAAGTTACATTGGGCGTATAATTAGGCATGTTCATTATCAGATTTCTGACACCTCGCCTAGATGATTAGCCGGGCATTAGTCTGGGAACAGACGGTAGGTTGTTTGTAGGTTTGGGGCTAGAGACCTCCGTTTGGTGCCAGCTGAACCCTATCAATCAAGTTTACAATATGGCCAGAATACTAGTTGGCTCGCCATCACAGTGCACTCTGAAGTGTTGTTGGATGGTCGGAGGCAGTCGTGTCATCATTAAACAAAAGGACTGGACACATGACACTAACTACTACCAAGGGTCCAATCAAAATATCCATTAAAGTTGTACAGGAGATGTCAGTTGCGAGCTGAAATAGCCCAGGGGTAACGTCTCTGACTTCAGTCACTACTGGGTAACCCGTGTTTGAGTTTCAGAGGAAACATTAATACCTTGAAGTTTGCAGATACGCCTTTCTGACTCCTGAGTACCAGCCAACAAGCACGAAACCTAGGTCGCCATATGGCTTCCTTCCAGATACCTCCAACCAGCTGACTACAATATGTACATATTTGTTAAAAGGGTGACAGGAAGTATTATTGAAAAAATATGTGGTATGTGCTACTGATAAGAAGTTTTGTAAGTAGTATCATTTATGTGCAAGTACAATCTCTCTAGATGCTTATTTTCGATACTACAACCATTATAATAAGACACTCAAAATATTGTACGGAATTCATATGATTTCAAATCCCAAATAGAACACCGGGAAATTGATAAATAAGACATTATGGTAAGCTATGATATTAACTCATTATAATACTAGCATCCCTATTACCGAAAGTCTTGATATCATTTCCAGTCTACTAGAAGCAGCTACAACGCTATCACAAAGATGTCCACTGGACACCAGTGAAATAATTAAGAGCTTAAAATTCTGTCTAGAAAATAATTATTTTACATTTAAAGGGAGTTTATATAGACAGACAAATGGTGTTGCTATGGGTTCAACAGTTTCCCCAATAGTCGCTGACCTTTTCATGAAGAGATTCGAAGATAACATCTTTTCAAGCATACTTACTCCTAAAATATGGTTAAGATATGTAGATGATACTTTTGTAGTACTAAAACGAGATCTACACAGTTCATTCTTGAAGAAACTGAACTATCCATCTCCCAGAATCCAGTTTACTTCAGAAGCAGAATCAGACGTCAGTGAACTACCATTTCGAGACTACCTGCCTAGTTAAGAGGAGGTAAAACGGACACTTAAGTATATCCATATTCAGGAAGAAAACCCACTCCAACAACAAATATTTAGACTTCGGATTATCACACCCCATCAGCTCAAAGGTATCAGTTGTTTCAAGTCTTCTTAGACGAGCATACTCTTTGATGTTTACGGATGGGGAAGAAAAAGAAGAAATATCAAACATTACTGAAACTCTCCTCAAGCAAAACAACTTCCCAAGGAACTTCATCAACAAAGTCAACACTGATATTATATATGGTCGAAAACGTATTCCGAAAACATGGGCCTCAACATTTGTCATTCCATTTAGAGCAGAGACGTCAGAAGACATCAGAAGAGTACTCAATCAGCTCGACATTAGAGTTTTCTTCAAAACATCAGATACACTGCGTAGCAACATTGTCCATATAAAAGACCAAATCCCTAAAGATTCTCTATCTAATTGTGTCTATAAAATAAAATGTTTGCTTGGAATGTGATGCGATACACATCGGACAAACATCGCCAGAGAGAAGTCAAAATCAGAGGAAATGAACAATGTAGAGCCGCCTCTGTTCGACCACCGAGAAATCCCGTTAGTAAACTAGAAAAGCTTGTGAAATCATCAGCCATAGATTGTCCACACGCTATAGAATCAGGTCACAAAATTGATTTTGACGATGTTGAAATAATCCAGAAAAGCATTTCAGAAATCAAAAAGAACGTCTCACATCTTCAGAAGCATTTCATATCAAATGGAATCCAAATTGTCTGAATAGGAATGATGGTCTAAAACAGAATTTGACCTGGTTACAACAACCCGTCCCCTCACCCCATGAAATGACAAAATCAACACGAATGTGATAAGCAATTTCATTATGTAAACATATGCTGTTTTTACAGTTTTATACACTTATCAAATCCAACAATCTACAGCAAGTTTTGTTATCTCTAGTAATTGGCCAACTTGACAACGAAGTAAAGGCTGGCATATGTACAATCCAGCCATCTCTATTTCATTCCGCATATTTGTTCAGTGGTAGGTTGTTGATTGGTTCGCAGCCTCCAGAGTTCTTTATTGCTTATGCATTATGGCCCGTCTTCTGTTCTTCGACACCATGACAGTTGACAGGGCAGTTATCGATGAAAGTCTGAAGTTACCTTTTGTTGACGCGTGGGGAATCGCTGACTAACTTGACATTAGCATTGAAGATCCAGATGTTTTCCCTTATGCTGAATGTAATAGATTTCTACACAGATTTCAGAATAATTCGACAGCGTCGATCGATCAAGCGGTAATTTGCCAACTACTTCGCTACTACGGGGTGCCGCCAACAATTATACATCTCATCCAACAGTTGTGCGACAGTGCTGCATGCCAAGTAATCCACAACGGGAAACTCACGGAATCCTTCGAAGTGAAAACGGGAGTAAGACAAGGCTAGCTGCCTACTATCTTCAGTGATTAATTTCCTGATTGCGGTTGACTGGATAATGCGACAGACAGACAACAGGCCGAGCGACGAGGAGACAGGCATAAAATGGACCCACACAAAAACTTGGAGGATCTGGATTTCGCCGATGTGATATATGTCTGATTTAACACAAACTGGAAGATATGCCAGGTAGAAGAATCATCCAAAGAAGATAGGTCTTCAGGTGAACATAGAGAAAACAGAGGTGGTGAAGATTCCTGACCAACGGCAGCAGTAGCAACAACAACAGACAAAAATCAGCCAGTATACATGGGAGAAATATGAAATAAGTAACCTTTTTACTTACCTACCTACCTAACTACCTGGGAAGCATCGTTTCAACTACAGGCGGATAGAACTGATGAGCATATCGTTATTGGGAGGATCGGGAAAGCGAAGCGAGCTTTCACTACTCTCAAGTCTGTGTGGAGATTAACACTCAGCACTCAGCATGAAAAATAACATCCGGATTTTCAACTCCAATGTGAAGTCAGTACCACTTACCATACGGATCAGAGACTTGGCTTCGCGTCACGAAGGCCACTTCGAACAAACTACAGACCTTCATTAACAACTGTCTTCGCTCAGTTACTACCCAAGATCAGATGGTCGGCCAGAAAACATCATCAACAGGGATCTCTGGGAAAGACGAACCAACTCAGCAGGAACCAATTGTGCAACAAATATGCAGGAAGAAATGGAGGTGGATTGGATTGGCCATACTCTGAGAAAAAAACCATCAAGGGGGTGACATCACACGCCAGGCCATTGCTTAAGTGGAACCCGACCGAATGGGAAGAGGCAAGTTGGTCTTTAGTGCGAGGGTGACATGGAGGAGGATGTCATGAAGAGAAGAGGAGATGGAAGCATGTGGGCGGACGTGGAGCCAGGTGAAAACGTTGGCAGAGAACCGAACGCAATGGAGACGTGCTTTTGAAGCCCTATGTTCCTCCTCTAGGAACTAAAAGAAACAATAATAATAATTTCAGAATAATTGAACGCCTACTTCGCCTTCCCAATTCCTGTCTTGATATCATCGTCCACACCATCCACATCTGTACCGATGATGCTTTAATAAGTGGAAGAAGCAAATTCCTTCAAACATCTTCCGTTGATGGTGATTAGTGCTGGTCGCTGCTGTTGCTGGTTAGGTATCTTCATCACTTCCGTCTTCTCTACGTTCATCTGAAGTGCTGTCGTTGCTGCCTGTCTCCTCTATCTACTTACTGGTTTTCACCTGCAGGTCTTGGGTTTTGTATTACGCTGAAAATGAATCGTTCTCCAAGTCCAAATCTTCTCATCGCTCCAACGTATTCCTGTTTTCTTGCACCCCCAAAATCTACTTCATGCTCCTGTTGACCACAATCAGGAATATTATCGTCGGGGATAATCTTTCGTCTTGCCTTATCTCTTACTCCTGTTTTCACTTCAAAAAGGTAATAACGATTGGTCAAATTTCACTTTCCACTGTACAACTTAGTCACTCAACTGCTGGGTGAGGGGCGAAGTGATGCAGAGATTAAATGAATTTCAAGATAGCGTTTTCGCGTGGAACGAACAACAGTTAGAAAAAGAAAATCACCGGAATTCGAGTAGCATTGGACAGCTTTATCTTCTAAAATGTTATCGAACTCTTTAGAAATACATGCATAATCCCATCGCAGATGGGATCTAATACCCTTAAGGATTACTAACTAACCAAGCCCTTTGAGCAGTCAGTCACCAAGTAGTGGAAAGGAATATGCTGGAAACCGTTTGAAGCAAGAAGACGTACATGAGTTAGACAAACGAGAAGACCCTTAAAGATCCAGATGTCGTGGGTGATTTATGTCTAATGTTACACAAACTCAAAGAACTACAGGGGAAAAACAAAAAGTTGGTTGAAGAGACAGGCAGCGAAGACAGGACTTCAGATGAATACAGAGAAGATAGAGGTGCTGAAGATACATAATCACTACCACAAGCAGCAACAAAAACAACAACATCGAACAAGCAGCAATCACCATCAGTGGAGAGATTTGAAGGAAGTCACCCCTTCCGCTTACTTTGACTGCATCGACCGTTTCAACTACAGGCGGTAGCAAAGACAAGGATGCTAAAGTCACTCTGGATCGGAAACGTGAGATAGGCATTGTTCACTACTCTGAAATCTGTGTGGAAGTCTGTGCTGCATTCAGCAGTCGGTCAGTGCTTCTCTATGATTCACGGACTTGATGTCCACTTCTTTCGATGACAATGAAAATCAGATGCTGCCAAGCCAGAAAGGATACAGAACTCTTTCAGTTCAGCGAAGCAACCAAGAACTTATTGCTCAGTTAACATGTCCAAGGAAATGGAGTCGTCTGAATTCTAAATTCCTCGAGGAGACGGCTAAGTGACGTCGCTCACCCGGTCATCACTCGATTGAAACCCATCGACGACAAGTTAGGCATGCATCCGAAGGTGAAATAGACGAGATCATGTTAGTAGGAAGAAATGGAAGAAATGGCTTATAGGCAATCGTCGTGGAGACAGTTCAAGACAACTGCGGAAAACAGGAAGAAATGGTAATGTGCTTTTGAAGTCCAATGTTCCACTTGGAACCAAACAGACTTTTGGGTTAGCAAACAAAGAATACTCAAAATTCTTCACACGTTCAATAAAATCTATGCCTTATTTGTTTAATTAACTTACTAAATGGTACCACGCAAACACACATACGTACACACATATACAAGTAACTTATATACTGAGATTGTTGAACTAATGAAGGAGGCAATATATGATTTTACTGAGAAAATGTAAACAAACTATCTGACAAAAATGTGAGTATCTGTGGTTGTCTGTGTGTGTGTGTGCAATCTTATCAAATATTCACATTTTATTTATTTATTTATTTTCTAGAAAAATGAGTCTTCTTTTCTCTGCTTATCTACGTAATTATTATTATTATTATTGTTATTATTGATATTTTAAATTGGACTCCAAAACAAAATTGAGTAACTATGGTGAACATTAAAGAATGTGTGAGTTCTGATTGGTCAATTTTATTCAGTTGAATGTTACATATTTTGGTTATGTATTACTAGTGAGAAATGAGTAGTAGCATTAATAGTGTAACAGCAGAAGGCAAGACACGGCAGGCAAGGCATATTTTCCATTGATCAAACCGCTGTTTATATATATGTACAGTTTATATTCTTTAACCAATCACTGAGCGTGTGATTTCGGTTTACATTAAACAACATGAACTGTATAGACAAATCGACGGTGTGGCAATGGGGTCACCACTAGGACCCATTCTAGCCGACATTTTCCTTGCGAAACTAGAAAATGAGTCTTTGAAGGATGTTAATAATGAACTCGAGTTTTATTGTCGATACATGGATGATACTTTTTTGATTATGAAGAACGAAAAGGAAGCAAAGAACATCCTGGATAAATTTAATGAGGTACATCCTGCAATAAATTTTACTAGTGAGAAAGAAAAAGACTCTAGTATTTCATTTCTAGATGTCCTTATAACCAGAAAAGAGGACGGCACAATAAGAAGAACTGTTTATAGAAAACCTACATCAACGGGCCAGTACACACATTTTCTCAGCTTTGTGCCCTTGAAATACAAACGCAATCTGAGAAAGTGCTTGGTCCACAGAGCAAGAGAGATTTGCTCGGATGAATGTCTTGACGAGGAACTTAATAATATTAAACGGTTTCTAAATGGTTAACCTGAAAAGTTTATTGATAAGAATATGAATCTGAAGCCAAAGCAGCCCAAGTTACCAACAGTTCCAAAAAAGGCCTTATTCCTACAGATGCAGTTCCTAGGAGACAACACCAGTGAGATACTAACACAACACCTCAGAAATGCGGTATAAAGAGCATTCCCTGCTGCCGCCAAATTACGCTGTATCTTTAAAACCACTCCTCTTCTGCGTTCGGGAATAAAAGACAAACTGCGTAATTTCGCCTCTTCCATGTGTGTTTATCTACCAATTTAACTGCTCCTGTGGAGTGTGCCAGTAACATAGGCCATACAATTAGGCGTGTTTCTCGTCGAATTTCCGAATATCACCCTGCGTACTTGGTTAAGCAAAGGACAAACAAAATCTATTCACATAGCGCTATTCTGTCTCATCTTGTGGAGACAGAACACAAGATTGACGTTAATCATACTTTCAGGGTCATTTACCGTATACCTACGAATCTCAATTTTGCTTTAAGAGTTCGACTACTAAATATTGCTGAGGCTGTGGAGATCCATATTAACAAGCCTAATTTATGCATCCAAAAGAAGTTAGTTCAGACATTATCATTACCTTGGCCATCCAGGTTTGAATAATCCGGAATTTTTGTGGAATTTCCCTAATTTTAATTGATATTCTATTCGCTATTATATCTTCATTATTATCATTATTTAAGCATCTTTAATGAACTGTAATTCCATTGTGATTTTACTTCACAAATCGATATTATTTAAAAAAAAAATTAATATTGTTATTAACTACTAATTTAAAATATTCTGTGTATATAAACATATATATAATTGTAGAGCCTGGAAGAGGAATTTATCGAAAAGAATATTCTTTGCTCCATTATTTTGTGTTTTATAGATGTCTGAATGAATATTTTTGCTATATTGAAATAGAATGTTCAAATAGATACACCGTGTTCTGTTGTTAATGCCGAATTTAACTGTGGGAACATGTGAGAATAACACTTCGTTGGCATACATTGTCTGTATCACACCACCACAACAACAGTACTAAGAGTAAATGAGCACAAGTTATGCCTAAAAGTAGTTCTAAAGACCTCTGCAGATTTGGAGAAGGTAGAAAACAAACCAGCGATTGCACTGTACTTGATAGGTAGTAATAATAATAATTTGCTTTATTCCAAAACAGTACTTGTGATACAGAATGGAATTCTCAGCATTTTTACTACAGTATTGCATCCAGTTTGTACACTAACAATAAACAAAATTCTACATAGATTAAGGGTAATCTAAGTTAGTTTTGACAACACATTGGCATGTCGGTAGCAAAGCCAAAGTTGAACAGTGTTTGAAGGTGTTAGAAAAGTAGGTGCTATCATATTTACTGGCGTAAGCGAGAGAAAGAAACAAAGCAGCACATAACGGAAAAAAAGAGAGAGAGAAAAGGAAAAGAAAGAAAGAAAATGTTGTACCTATAAATGATATGAGTTGGAAAGACGAGATCCAGTTGTTCCACTGACTATTTAATAAATTATAGGTGTCACGCCTAATGCTTTCTTTATCGCACAGAACACGAGCTAAGTAGGGTATGGTTGAGTTTTTGTACTTGCTGGTGCGAGCATATAGTTTTCTATATAGGCTTTTGGTTTTGCCTGATGAGATGCAAGGGGAGGGGAGAGTTGTGAGTGAAGAGGGTGGTGTGAGTTAGATAAAATGGATTCGGCCCATTTTTCACACGAGTCCATGTGCCTGTCAACCAGAATATTAACAAGCTGGTTGAGTGGCACGTTGCTTACCCTGCCAACAACCTTTAACATCCTGCGTAATATGTTATAGTCTTTCTTCAGTAGCCCGGGAAAAACCAAGGGGGAACAATAGAGAATTATAGGCAGAATGCGACAGTTAGCGAATTGTAGGAGTAAGGGTTGGGTTATATCAGAATGTCTTAACTTCTTTATGTAGAAGGTAAGACGAAATTTTTTCTTAGAAATCGCCAAGACATAAGACGACCAGGAAAGATCAGCAGATAGAATGACGCCTAGGTATTTAATTTCCGATTTGGTTTCTATTTCAGTGCCATCTATGTTGCACACCTCGTGAGAGCTAACCAGTTTGTTTAGGTTGGATTTATGCCTAAAGGTGAAATTGACTGTTTGGCATTTGGAGGGGTTTAAGGTAAGAGGTAAGGTATGAGACATATGATCGAAAATGATAGTGTTGTGGTGGTGTGATACAGACAATGTGTTCCAACGGAATTTTATTCTCACATATTCCCACAGTTCATTACTGCATTGGCAACAGAATTCTATGTATATTTGAACATTCTATTTCATGTCAATTAATATAAACCGAAATAACACGCTCAGTGATCGGTTAAAGAATATAAACTGTAGGTATATAAACAGCGGTTTGATCAAGGGAAAATATGCCCTGGCTTCCATGTCTTGCCTTCTGCTTTTACAATAGTAGTGATAGTGATGGTGATAATAATAATAATGATAATATTAATGACGACATGCATGTCAAACATACACAGAATAATGACAACACCAACAATAAGGAATCTAAATCATCAGTAGTACTTCCATGTGAAGAAGAAACCTCGGAAACCACCTTACGGAAAATTCTTAACAAGGCAGGCAGGCAAGCAGGAATAAAAGTGGCATTCAATCACCCCGCAAACTCAATTAAAAATAAGCTCTGTCGGTTGAAGGGTCGATTAGACGAAATAATAATTGAGTTTGGTTACAGGATTTCATCATGAACTGACATTAGTTAGAGAACCATTGGAAAACCTAGGAGTACTGGACAGCTGTTTCGTCCTAGTTTTGGACTCTTCATCAGTAAGCACCACCGGGGTTCGAACCCAGGACCTTCTGGTTACAAGGCTAGCGAGCTCGTAGACCATTGAGCCACTGGGACCCGATCCAATGGCCCATGAATTCTAACTTCTGCCAATTCACGATATAGCGCAACCGCTAGCCAATGTCTTCGGCGAGTATTTGTCCTCACATCCGACCTGCTGCACCCTACTGGTCACCAAATCCTTACAAACTAATACTTGAATAATTGAGTTTATCTAATACTATGTTGAATGATTGTCAGTGAGGTCAAATAAATAGGTCAAAGTGGTAGGACGGTGTCGGTTAGTCAGATTAGCGCAGCACAAAAACCTAGCTGCGAAATCTAGATTAGTTGACCCCAACAAGATAAGAAATCTGGAGAACAGTCAGTTCAGCTATAGCACTACACTACATGTAATTTCACACAACCATACAATAGGATGGCTGAAGTTGATGACAGTTTTAAAATCTATTGTAACAGTAGGGTGAAGGGAGAGACTGATAACTGACTGAAGCTTTATTTATCGAATCAACTGCAAATACATGTAATAGGAATGATTCAACACCTGTTTACCCAGCCATCTGGAAAATTCTACTACCCGTACGACGACGAATCGGAAGGAATAAAGAAAACTATAGGAGTCAAGTTTCGAATTCGTGTGATTATAATTGATGGCATGATTATGAACAATGATGAATTGTGTTTGAAACATTGTCATCCAGTAAATAACGGTACTGTTTCACTCTCTGTGTGATGTATCTAATAAACAAATAAATATGGAAGTACACTAACGAGTTTGTGAGAATTTGATTAACATCAAGCTGGATTCCATTTGTTAGTTAACATCAATTAACAGAACCATTTGTGAATGCACAAGTGGTTTAGTGGTATAATGCTCATCGACCACGCCGTAAGTGTTCCGGAGTTTGACTCCCGTCCAGCTCACTCCTAAACCTCGCTTAGCTGGTAGTTGACCTGACAAAGGGGGAAGGTTGAACAATTGAGGCTAGCAACCCCACCCCATAAAAAATGCTGCTGAGACTGAGATTTCAAAGCTACAGCCTTCTGTATTCCACTTCGATCGCAAAGGAATGAGAATAGGAAAACAGAATCATTTGAAACTAAGAGGCGCTGAATTGGTGTTTCTTTCTAGGCTGAGAGAGTTCGAACCCTTGGGCACTTGGACTAAAGGGCATATAGATTATCACATGGATTTTGGGTATTGTTTATGTCTAATGACACACAAACTTGAAGACGTACAGAAGAAAACCAGTAAATTGGCTGAAGAAGGTGGCAAGCAACGAAGACAGGACTCCAGGTGAACATCGAGAAGGCGGAGGTGATGAAGGTGACCAACCAACAGAAAAAACAACAACGACTAGCACCAACTGCCATCAACGGCAACAAACCAACCAATTGCTCAACAAATATGCAGGGGAAAATGGAGATGGATTGGGCATACGGTGAGGAGATCGTCGAATGCCATCGCGCGTAATGCAGGCCATCCCTCAAGTGGAACCCGAATAGGAAACGACGAGTTGGGTGTGTCTGCGTCCGAGGGTGACATGGAGGAGATGAGATAGATACTCTGGACAATCGTTAGATCAATCAAAGAAGACCGCAGAAGTTAGGACAAAGTGGAGATGTGCTTTCATATTAGTTTGTTTATTAGATGTTTCACACAGTGAGTGAAACAGTATTATTACATACTGGATGACACAGTTTCGAACAAAATTTATTGTTCATAATCATATCAATTGTAATCACACGACTTTGACACTTGAGTTTTATAGCTTTCTTTATTATTTCCTATTTGTCGTGGGGGTAGCAGAATTTTCCAGATATCTGGCTGGAGAGGTGTTGAATCATTCCCATTACACGTATTTGCAGTTGATTCGATAAACAAAGCTTCTGTTATCAATCTCTCCCTATACCCTGTCACATTAGATTTTAAAACTGTCATCCTATCCCATCTTATTGTATGGTTGTGTGTAATTGCATGTAGTGAGTGGTATAGTTGAACTGTTCTCAAGATTTCTTATCTTATTCGGGTCAATCAATCTAGATTTTGCTAAGTTTTCATGTTCAGCTAGTCTAACTGCCCCAGTTCAACTAGTTTGACCTATGTATTTGACCTGACAATCATCGCAGGTAGGGTATTAGATAAACTAAATTGTTTTGTTTTAAAGGCTCTACAGGATCCTTTAACCGACAAAGCTTGTTTCTAATTGAGTTTGTGGGTTTGAATGCCAGCCATTTTTATTCCTGCCTTGTTAAGAACTCTGTGTAAGGCTTCCGAGGTTCCTTCCTTGTATAGAATTACTACTGATGATTTAGATTCCTTATTATTGGTGTCGTCATTAATATTATTATTATCACTATTATTATTATTATCACTATCGCTACTATCATTATTTATTCTATTTTTTACATTTCCTTACATATTTCCTAATTAATTTATCCGGGTAATTATTAAGTTTCAAGGCTTCTTTTATGTGTATCAGTTCCTGTGCTGTTAAAGCCCTATGTTCCACTCGGAACCTAAGGGAATATTAATACTAATAATAGTAATATGTAGTATCTCACTGCCCATCACCATCGAAAAATTAACTTTGATGGCATACAGTGTTCGGATTTTTAGTCTTTCACTTATTTCATCTCCTTCCTCCCCTCTTTTCCGCTTGTTGAGAGTCATTTCACACCAATCACTAGCGACTAGCCCTATTCAGGCAGTGACCTGAGTGTTTTAGTGGGAAGCCATGACCAGTAAGGTACACCAGGTTGAAGATGAGGCAGTAACTCATCCAAGAAGACATTGCGAAGTGGTCACGCTATGTCATTCATGAATTGGCAGAAGTTAGGATTCATGAGCCATTGGATCGGGTCCCAGTGTGTGGTTTAATGGTCTACGAGCTCGCTAGCCTTGTGTAACGAGAAGGCCCTGGGTTCGAACTGTGGTGATGGGTGGCTGCGTACTGATAAAGAGTCGCAAACTAGCCTGACGAAACAACTGTACAATAATCCCAGGTTCTCCAGTGGTTCTGTAACTGATGTCAGCTCATGATGAAATCCTCCATCCAATCAAATATGAAATAATCAAAAGACCAACTTAAATGACACAGAAATGAACCTTTAATTATTACATAGATAGATAGATAGATAGATAGATAGATAGATAGATAGATAGATAGATAGATAGATAGATAGATAGATAGATAGATAGATAGATAGATAGATAGATAGATAGATAGATAGATAGATAGATAGATAGATAGATAGATAGATAGATAGATAGATAGATAGATAGATAGATAGATAGATAGATAGATAGATAGATAGATAGATAGATAGATAGATAGATAGATAGATAGATAGATAGATAGATAGATAGATAGATAGATAGATAGATAGATAGATAGATAGATAGATAGATAGATAGATAGATAGATAGATAGATAGATAGATAGATAGATAGATAGATAGATAGATAGATAGATAGATAGATAGATAGATAGATAGATAGATAGATAGATAGATAGATAGATAGATAGATAGATAGATAGATAGATAGATAGATAGATAGATAGATAGATAGATAGATAGATAGATAGATAGATAGATAGATAGATAGATAGATAGATAGATAGATAGATAGATAGATAGATAGATAGATAGATAGATAGATAGATAGATAGATAGATAGATAGATAGATAGATAGATAGATAGATAGATAGATAGATAGATAGATAGATAGATAGATAGATAGATAGATAGATAGATAGATAGATAGATAGATAGATAGATAGATAGATAGATAGATAGATAGATAGATAGATAGATAGATAGATAGATAGATAGATAGATAGATAGATAGATAGATAGATAGATAGATAGATAGATAGATAGATAGATAGATAAATGGAGCTTTCTGTCAACTGACAATTTGAAATTAATATTGAATTAATTTACTTTTATAACCTGGTAGTAAAAATTATCCATTTTTGCTTATTGTTTAATGACTGACTCATATGACGGTTTGGTGAGTGAGTGAGTGTATGTTTCAGGTCATATATTTTAATGTTTCAGCTTAATTCAGTCATTCATTACTCAACACTGATTAATTGATAAATTTGAAAATTTAAATTTAAAACAAACTAGGATAAAGAGAAAATAAAAATGTAAGAACAGTTGAAATTATGGTTATGAGAAGATTCACGTGAATTTAAAAAAACAAGCAATAAAGGTTAATAAAGCAGGATGATTTAATGAATTCATCAGATTTCGGTAGAACTCGTCAGCTGAATACTCTACATACACGGATATATATATATATATAAATGTACTATTGAAATTACATTGGGAGATATAAGACTGATAAGTAAACAAACTACATTGAATTAGTCATCCAGAAAGACTATAATTATTATTATTGTTATTATAACTATTACTATTGATATTACTCCGTTTGCAATTCTTGTTATATTCTCTAATGTCTAATTGTTTATCTAAGTGATGTAATTGAAGCGTAATGAAATTTATCTTAATTTTGATCTCTCATACTCTCTCTCCCCTTATCTATTCGAACATGACCTCAAGAAACATTCGCACCTGTCTTTCTGCATGACTAATTCAATGTAGTTTGTTTACTTATCAGTCTTATATCTCCCAATGTATTTTTTATTTTTATTTTATTTTGATTTACAGCTTGATTCCACACCGTATTTTCAGTACAAGTATGGAATTTTCAGCATGGATATCGGTAGCCCAAATTCAGGCCGACCATAGATATCGGGTGTGCGCCGGCAGGCGATTGAACCTTGGACCATGTGCATGGTCGGCGAGAGTCCTAACCACTGTAATTTCAATAGTACATATATATATATCCGTGTATGTAAAGTACTCAGCTGACGAGTTCTACCGAAATCTGATGAATTCATTAAATCATCCTGCTTTATTAACTTTTATTGCTTGTTTTAAATTCGTATCAGGAAATAAAAGTTTTCAATCCACATGAATTGCTTCTAAAAATTTTCTACAGTTGGTGTGTAGGGATTTTATTTGTTGTGAAGTTTGACCACGGGTTGATATCAGTTCAAGAAGAACCATTTAAAATCAGAGAGGAGTACTGTACTGGATAGCTGTTTTGTTGGCCTAGTTTGGGATTCATCAGGAGTACACATCCACTGTGGTTTGGATCCAGAACCTTCCAGTTACAAGATAAGCACGTAGACCATTCATCCCCTGGGACCTTAAAAACCAACTCTTGAAAATTAATCTGACTCTTGGTATCTATTCGCTGCAGGATAGAGATTCCTGGAGTTATAGCGGGCAGTCGTGACCAGTGGGGTCCACCCAGTCGGAACGGAGTGACGACAAATACTCGTCCCCGATGACATTGGCTGGTACCAATCGGGTGAAAATCACGAATTAGTAGAAGTTGGAATTCATGGGCTGGCCATTGAGTCAGGTCCCAAAGGCTGAGTGGTCTATGGGCTTGCCTTGTAACCGGAAGGTTCTGGGTTCACACCCAATGGATGCTTACTGCCAATTAGTCCCAAACCTGGCTGGTTTTCAGTGGTTCTCCAACTGATATTGATCCGTGGTCATATAATTGTAAAGATTCTGCCTTCTTTATTATATCCCTCTATGTTCCAGGCGGAACATGGGGCTTCAAGCTAAAGCTCTGATGTTTCGATGACAGTAATTGTAATTCTACGGGGTCGGGTTGCTAGCCTCACACTCAGCCTTCCCTCTTTACCGAACTTCGAGAGCCTTTGGGAGCGCGTTGACCATGGATTGAATCCCGGACCACTTGAGGCGTGGCTGACGAGCGTTCTATCTCTCAACCACCAAATCGCTTGTAAAAATATCGATCTATTATTATAATCCTTACTGTCAGTAGTAGTGACAGGATTCTCCTGATTCATTTCGATTGCGTTCTGAGTGCAAAAACATAGAGCTTCAAGGTTTCAAAGCTCTGAAGTTTTGAGTAATTGTGACGTTAAGACTCTTTAAGATTGTTAGTCACATAAATATAATCTTCTTACTTTACCACAGGCTTATTATACCGCTTACGCGAGGTTTAGCAATAGGTCTGTCGGCGGGGAATTAAACCCAAATGTCCGACGTGTGTGGCTGCCAAACATTCTAAAAGCGGACCCCTGGAGAGAGATAAAAAAAATTAGTGGAGATTTACAGCCTAGATGGATGTGTTTGGTGTGGTTGCATCCTTTCAACAGAATGGTCCACTGGAACGTTGAAGACAAGATTTCACTGGAGCTCACTGGCAGACATATGGACAAAGGGCTTGTTGGATGTCCTGGATGTCTGGCCCCATTCAAAAAGGTGTATGAACCGAACTCTGGTCACCGACTGCCAATGGATAGTGGACTCCCTACTCCACTCCTACTGCCTTGTAGGTCACACTTGGTTGTGTAAAGGCTAGAGCTGCACTCTCAAACAAAAGGCCGAGCGATTCTGGGGACATCACTCGTACCAAATTCCCATGAAACTTCATGAACTCTCTTACAAACGATTCGAGATGTTCATGAAGCCGGCTCATCCTCCCGTAGGAGATAGCCGAAGTAAAGTAAAGTAAGTAGTATTTATCAGTCCACTTAATCCTGTGGAGTTAAGTAGATAGGCTGTACCAGAAGGACATTCATTGTCTTGGCGAACTCATAAATACTTACCAGAACGTTTGTCAAAAGGAGTAATGCAGAACAGTCAACAGATCGAATCTGCAGCATATCATTATTACTTGTAGTCACAAAACATCAGAAAAGACTTCATTCACAGTCATGAATATACAGTTAAATCAAGGTGATCACAAGAAGAACTTCTCTTGCATCTTCTTCATGTAGTCGAAGTTTTGACAGTCCATAAGGGAAAATCCTGAACTTTTGTCTTCAGATACGCTTTATCCAGCCTCTTGTACGACCATTGACTTAGTGTCAATTTTTGTTTTCCTGAACAGTCACATAATCTCGAGTATTGGTTTTTGTAGGGATTTTATTTGGTTGATTGGAGGGTTTCATCATGAGCTGACATCAGTTAGAGAACGATTGGAAAACCAGCCATAGGGAGTATTGGACAGTTGTTTCGTCAGCCTAGTTTAAGAATCTTCACAGTACGCACCCACCTCCAGGGTTCGAACTCAGAACCTTCTGGTTACAAGACAGGCTCGTAGACCGTTGAGCTTCGGTGGGTGCGTACTGTGAAGAGTCCAAAACTAGGCTGAAGAAACAGCTGTCCAATGCTCCAGTGGTGGTTTCCCAATGGTTCTCTAACTGATGTCAGCTCATGATGAAATCCTCTAACCAGTCTCATAATCAGCTCCATGTGGTTATTTCTACTCCCTCATTTTTGTTACCCACTTTCAGTCCTTTGTCATCCTCTTTCCGATCAATTATTTCCACATGATTATTCATCACGTAACTGAATAGTTGTCAACACGCACACACACTCTCCCTTTCTCTCTCTCTCTTATGATTACGTAAGATTGCTCACTATTTCTCCCACATTCTTATTTACAATACACTTGGAGGCAACAGTAGAGAATAGGCACCAAAGTCAAATGACCTTGAATTAACCAATCAGATCTCTCGACATTTCAAATTGATGTTTTTCATAATCATCTTCGCTGCAAATTTTATCCTGATTCAGGATTAAGGCAGTTAGGGTGAAACTTGCAACGAGGATTATGTAAAGCATCTATTTGTAGTGCTGATCGATCTGATTGGTTGGTGGGTAAAGGTCATATGACGACAGTGTCTATTCCCTACTGTTGCCCACTTTGATTTATTCTGATCTCTATTGTCAATTATCACTGTACGATGTGAATCTCTCAATAACTAATTATACAGCTTTCAAGTGGAGTTATGAAATGAGGTGATCTCTTTTGATGACATTAGATGGTTGGAGGCAATCGGCCATAGGAAGCCCTACTAGTAACTAACTAGTGTGATGTGTTTAGTCCTTGATGTTTACAGCAGACTGAATTCTATCAGTCAGGTTTGTAATGTGGCCAGCATGCCACTAGGTGGCTCGCCATCACGGTGCACTTTGAATTGCTGATTTTAGATGGTTGGAGGCAGTTGGCCACAGGAAGCCTTGCCTGACCTAGGTTTCGTGCTAGCTGGCACGCACTAGTCAGTAAGGTGTATGTGAAACCTTGAAGGAACAACTCTTGTCCCACCACTCTGAGGCTAGAACCCACGTCACTCAGTACTGACTGCAGTCAGAGACGTTACCACTGAGCAGTGACTTAGTGTCAATTTTTGTCTTCTTCAACAGTTTCATAATCAGCGCTAACATCTATTTAGTCCTTTCTACTTCCTTATTTTTGTAACCCACTTTCAATCGTTTGTTCCCTTATTTCCGATCAATTATTTCCACATGATTATTCATCATGTAACTGATTAGTTGTCAACACACACTCTCTCTTATGATTGCGTAAGACTGTTCACTATTTCTCCCACATTCGTTGTTATTTCTCGAACATTTTGACTCATTTTGTTGCTAACTGACAATAACCTATCACCTCTGTTGTCACTTATTATTGTACATATATGAACCGTCTAAATGACTAATTGTTCAGCTTCCAAGTGAAGTCACGGAAACAGGAGATCTCTTTGTTGACGCATGTGTTCTGAATATTTGACTTATGAATCTTTCACACTGTTGTCAATCTAGACAACATCTTCAAGTGATAAAGTTAGTTTGAGGGGAGTCGTATGAAGATGTTGTCGAGGAACACAACGCATGCCCCACAATCAAACCACTTAGCTCAGCGGATACAACCACACCATCATTTAGTTGATGGTGGATGCCTTCTAGCAGTGGAATCCAATTGAGGCTATTTTAGTCTAATTTGCGGAACTCGTCACCTGGACAACCCTACACTCCACCGGTTGATGCTGTTCCCATTGAGACTCAAACACAGTCATTATCTATCGTCCCAAACGCTAAAGTGTCAGAGTTTCAGTTGGAACACAATCACTCGCTCAAGTCTGAGGTAAATCCACTGACGAGCCCCACATGGAACGAAGTGCTCATCCTGGATTCAACTGCTCGAAGCCACCATCAACCAAATTAATATCATCTTAAATCTTGAACATTGTTGATGAGGTATCCATACTAGAAGTCATCTAGTCAAGGAAGACCGAGCATCTTTGTCCAATGGAACTCGATTAACAAGAAATATGGGCACATGAAGTAGTTTCAGAAGCGTTCAGTTAGAGTTAACAGAGGGTCATAATAGATCTTCTTTCTTGATGACGTTACTACGCTTATCATAGGCACCTATCTACTTAACCATCGCAGTCTACTCATAGATATCCGATGACTGATAGACAGTACCACTAGACTGTCTAGTAAAAGGAATCGCCTGCGTAGGTCAAAGCATTTCACTACTTATGAAGAAAACAAAAGTTTATCAGACATTCTAGCCGATTGTCAACAGACACCCGCAGTTTGATTGCCCCTAGAACGACTTGTCATGTATAACTAGCGATGTTATACATCTCAAAACAACACAGGACAACCCGTGACCTCTCAGATACCACGACTTGCTGGGAAACTAAACAAATAAGCAACTCCCCCGAACAATATCGCATGAATAAAACTGGCTGGCTATGAATGAATAACTGAAAAAAGATCCAGTAATTTCATAGAAAACAATTTCTTAAACGGGAAGAATTTAAAGGGAGTCTACGTCTTTCACTTAACTCAGCTACAGACGGCGACACAGATAAGGATGTCAATGTCAGTCTAGATTGAAAAAGCAAGACAGTTTGTGCAAAAATCTAACCTCTGTTGTCAATTGTCATTGTGCAGTTAAAACCTCCTAAATGACTAACTACTGATCTTTCGAGTGAAGTTATGAAATCAGGAGATCTCTTCGCTAACAGCAATATATGAAGTGAATCCTCTGAATTTGTTGTCCAGAAGGACAGGGAAAGCCTCACAATTGATGAACCAGTCAGCTCAGAGAACAGAACCACAGCGAAAAACGAAGAAAGGCGTGATATCCATAAGAAACTCTGAGGTGTTTTATTTCCGATTAACCAGAATTCGTCGAAAGTCTTCATCAGTAGACACCCATCGCAGCTTCAACCCAAGACCTCTCGGTTACCAGGCCAGTAACCGGCGGGTGCGCACTGTTCAAGAGTCCAAAACTAGCACGAAATGGCTGTGTGACAGTACTTCAAGGTTTTCGTCGAATGGTTCCATAATCGATATCAGCTCATGATGAAATCTCAGTGGCTGAATGGTCCACGAACTTGCCCTGTAACTGGTAGGCTTTCAGTTCGAAGCCTTATGTTGAGTGCATTCGGCCGATGAGCCCAGGACTAGGGCAAAACAGTTGTCTGGCAGTACTCTCAAGATTGATAATGGTTCTGTAACTGATGTCAGCTAATGATGAAATCCTGAAACTAATCCAATCCCTGCAAACCAACACTTGATTAGTTTTTATAAATGTTGACCTAATTGCCGGAAGACTATTCAGTTACGACATTTATGGTGAACTAA
Organism: Trichobilharzia szidati; assembly: GCA_944472155.2. Classification (NCBI taxonomy): domain Eukaryota; kingdom Metazoa; phylum Platyhelminthes; class Trematoda; order Strigeidida; family Schistosomatidae; genus Trichobilharzia; species Trichobilharzia szidati. The sequence goes on from OX235275.1 coordinate 19,684,168, forward strand.
CCGTCTGACTGACTGACTGACTTACTCTAAAGCACCCTTCATCATGAAATCCTCTTCCCACTGAATTGCTGACTTCAATTTCAACAACCGACTGACTTCTTTTAGAGAATGAGTGAGACTCAAGGGGATTCGTCCCAGTTTGGAACTCTTCACCAGTATACACCCATGACCTTACTGCCAGGGATCGAACTCAGGATCTTTAGATTAAAAATTCATTGATTAATTGCCCTTCTCTAGAAAGAAGCAGATCATTATATAAAGATCATTTTAGAGATTAATCAATTCCACACCAAATGATCAAAGGTGTGAAGTACATTGAAATATACTTTACTCTGATGTTACAATATTAGATCCTGTGGAATGCTGCGATGAAATAAGCTTATAAGAAGATGAATTCAAAATAAGTCTCATGTTTAGGTCACCTACAGATTGATAAATCATAGGAGGTATATAAAAAAAGTAGAATTTGAGCATTGTGATAGGATATAATCCCATTCATTATATAATGATTTTATTTGATAAGCACACATACGTACACTGGTGACATTTTGAGCACACTGTATTACTTACTCATAATCACTATCAATACTTTTTTTCAATACTTATGTCAATTTAGTCATTGCTTCTCTATGGTTCGGACCGTCGACGAACTCGTCATGAAAGGCGTTTCCAACAATCCCCTGCAGACTTTAATGACTAGATTCCTGATCGGGGTAGGAAAGGAAAGGCAACTAGAAACTGTAGGTGACAACAAACCAATCAAGAATGTGTCGCCTCACAAATATACAGACAGATAATATGGAGACGGTTGCATTGGACACACTCTGAGGAGACCGCTAATTGACACCGCGATAGGCAAGGTCTCGAGTGGGATCTTAATGGGATACGACGATTTGGGTATGTGTGTAAGGGCGATGGGAAGGAGACCATGCAAGGAGGATATGAGAGATTATGGGCAATCGTTGGGCTAGTTAAAAGAGATTGCAGGAAGTCGTGTGAAATGGAGATGCAATCCTGTAGGTCTTCATCCTACTCGGAACCCAAGGGAATAATAGTGCTTATAATTCCGAGACGTCTTTCATTTTCTAAAGTTGGTTTGTAAGGATTAGATTTGTTTTTACAAGTTGACCACGGATTGATATCAGTTAGAGAACCACTGATGATTCCCAAACTAGGATGAAACAGCAGCTGTCCAGTACTCCCTGGTTGGTTTTCAATGGTTCTCTCCATGTTCAACCGGTAAAAACAAATCTAATCATTTAAGTTGGTGGATGGTGACTAGCAGTGGAATCCAGAATGCGCTTTTCGTCCTATTCGGGCCTCATCATCTGGATATACCTGCATTCCCCAATGAGTGATGACGTTCCCACCGAGGCTCGAACCCAGTGCCCATAGTTTCAAACGCCAAAGCGTTATCCACTAGACCACTTGGGCCACGAGACGGGAAAATCTAGAATTCAATTAAGTAATTAATATGCCCCGTTGCACAAGAGACAGTGGCTCACGTGGCACAAGTGGTCTAGTGGATAACGCTTTGGCGTGTGAAAACTATAGGCACTTGGTTCGATCCTAGGTGGGAACATCATCACTCATTGGGGAATGCAGGCATATCCAGCTGACGAGTCCCAAGTAGGACGAAGTGAGCATCCTGGATTCCGCTGTTAGTCACCATCCACCAGTTAAATTCTAATAACATGCCCAGGCATTGTCGAAGCATCTGCACAAGAAGCCGACATGTCAACCTGAGACCGAGCACTTTGGTCCAATCAATCGACGGGAAAATCTAGAATTCAATTAAACAAATCTAATCCTTACAAACCAACTATAGAAGATTAATCTGATGCTCGCTAGTGACTTGCTACAGGATGGAATTTCCTGGAGTTCTAGTGAGAAGTCGTGACAAGTGAGGTCCAACCAGTCAAGTGTGAGGATGGATATCCCACTGATGACATTGGTTGGTGCCTGTCTCGCTAAATCATGAATTGGTAGAAGTTAGAATTCATGCAGTGGCTGAATGGTATGCGAGCTTGCCTTGAAACCGGGAGGTCCTGGGTTCGAACCCTAGAGGTGAGTTGGTGCGTACTGCCGATGATTCCTAAACTAGTGGGATGAAACAGCTGTCCAGTACTCCAGTGCTGGTTTTCAATGGTTCGCTATCTGATATCAATCAGTGATCAATTCGTAAAAAAAATTCTTCAGTTTCTGATTATAGAATTGGTTGGGATTTTGTATTAGTATCATTTGTTAGACTTTTGTCACGAACCAAAATGTCGAGGTGAAGTAGATGCCCATCGAAGGCATTCGCTGACGGACCGACAGGAGTTAGAATTCATAGATTGTTGAATTCCACTAACCTAAGTGGCTGAATGGTCAACGAGTTTGGTCTTGTAACCTGAAGGTCCCGACTTCGATCCCTACCGGGTCATGGGTACGCATTTCTGAAGAGTCCAAAAGTGGGACGAAACAACTATCGAGTGCTCCCTGTGTTGTTGCTGAAACTGACAAATCTACCTCGTCACGAATTCCCCCCCACATTGGATGAAGAGTCACATTTTATTGACTTCCCAGTTCATCTAGAGACCACATTTCTGAGCAGTTACAACTGGTTAACGCTGCACAACCCATGCACACATTGGTGAGTTAAGCAAGGTGACCAGACAGCTATTGGGCTCAACGGCAACCTCAACAGAACCACCGAAATCGAACCAATGGCAGCCATTACAATTCCATCAGTTATTGAAACGAAATTTTACATCTTTTATGGATAGTACTATCAGAAGCTTTCTCATGTCTTCACTTGGAGGTAAGGGAGGCAATTCAGACGCTGTTTGCAAATAAGTCGTCTCTTCATCAACTGGGAGGTAGGTGGACAAGAAGGATATATCGAAAGACACCATCAAGAATTCATTGGGGATGTCCATATTGTAACGACAGAAGTCAAGGGCCAGGAAACAGATCGTTTATTGAGAAAATCAACAGATATTTATAGATTTTTATGTGGATGACTATTAGCTTTATTGCTAGCAGAGAAGCAACGTCTTCTGATTGGTTGTTTTCTCGCTTAAGGTTATCCTGTCATCTCTTTGTGGCCGTTTCTTAGAAAGTTAAGCCATATATCTGAGAATCGTATTTGCACACGTTAATTCTGTTGTGATTGGTTGTTGAGTTCCTCAAGGTTAAGCTTTGTTAATGCTTTTTTCTCACGACCTGATTCGGGATGTAAATATCGACGTAAATTTTTGTCCACAATACCACTCAGTACGTCAGAAAATGTAGAAGTATCTTCTAGTTTATTCACAATCAACCTGCATCGAATAGTTACTAGCTTGTCTGTTAGGCGAAAAGGTAGTTTATGGTACAGCAAGTTTATCATTAACAGTATTGATCTTAGAGGGATATTTATTCTTTCATTCTTCTGTACTTAAATCATGTTCTGGTATTAATGTTAAATTAAGACCTATGGCAATTACCACTCCTTTTTTTGAAATTAATACAGGAATCGCTTTTACTCACCCTTGAACCCTCCTTGAAACGTTTTAACGACCCCAAACAGTTTGCTTATAAACAGGGCCGAAGTACCCTAAATACTGCTACTATCTTGCATCATTACAGGGCAGAAGTCTCCTCCTCAGACAAACGGGCTAAATATGTCCGTTGTACCTTCCTTGACTGCACATCTCCTTTTAATTCTGTACCCAGATACCTTTTGGTAAATAAAAACTTTCCATGACACAACCTCAGTCCTGGGCTGTTAACTGGTTGCATTCTTATTCCTTAAATAGAATTCAGTATACTGTATATGACGGTGAACCTTCTTCTGCCTTGCTTACCTAAGTTGGAGTACCTCAAGGTGTTGTTCTCTCTACCTTCTTCTTTTTTCTTTCTACTTACGTGACTTGCTGCTTTTGGGTGAAATCAACTTCGTTAAATACTCTGATGATTTGACTGCCTCACTGCTAGTCACCTCCGACCTGATTCTTCCAAACTCAATAACTTTTTGTTGGACAGTAGTCAGTGAATGGTCTGAGCTAAATGGTTTTATGATAAGTCCCACTAAGCGCCAGACAGTTGACTTCGCATTTAGGCTTGAACGACGTGATCGACACGGACTGGTCCGTTCACTAGGAACTTATAGCACAGTAGGCACTGAAAGAGAAACTAAGTTAAGCATTAAATACATTGGAATAGTTCTATACTCTGGCCTTTCTTGTTCAGTCATCCCATATTTTTTCGATCTCCAAGAAAATGTTCCGTCTAACCTTCTACGTTAAGAAGTTAAGACAATCAGGTATAACTCAACCTCTACTTTTGCATCTTGCCCATTATACTTTACTGCTCCCTCTTTGTCATTCCTGGGTTACACTTCAAAAGGGACTATTTACTATTGCACAATGTATTAAAGGTTATCAGTCGCGCTAGAGATGTGCCACTTACTCAGCTCTATTATACGATCGTCGACAGACACCTGGACTAATGCGAGAATCCATATTGTCTGACTATCAACACCCTCTGTGTTGACAAATCTCCCCGCCTTGTATCTCATCAGGTGTGACTGATTGACCAAAAACTGGAAGATATGCAAGTGATGAAAAGCAACAAGTTGGCAGAAGAAGAAGCATCCAGAGAAGATAGGACTTCAGGTGAACATAGAGAAAACAGATGTGATGATGAAGATTCCTGGCCAACAGCAACAACAATAAGAGACAACCATCAGTCAGTATAAATGGGAGAAATCTGAAAGAAACAACCTCCTTCACCTACCTACCGACCGACCTGAGAAGCATCGTTTCAACTACAGACGGATGGAACTGATGAGAATATCATCAAATCGAGGATCGAGAAAGCAAGGTAAGCAGCACTCAGCATGAAAAATAAGATCAGGATTTTCAACTCCAATGTTGGTGAAGTCATTGCTACTATAAGGATCAGGGACTTGGAACCACGTCACGAAGGCCACTTCGAACAAACTGCAGACCTTCATTAACAGCTGTCTTCGCTCAATACTACTCAAGATCAAATGACTGGCCAGAAAAGATCAGCAACATGAATCTCTGGGAACGACGAACCAACTCAGCAGGAACCATTTGTTCAACAAATAGGCAGGAAGAAATGCAGTTGATGGATTGGCGATACTCTGAGAAAACAAACCATCAAGTGAGTGACATCACACGCCAGGCCATTGCTCGAGTGGGACCCTATTGGAATGGGAAGCGGCGAGTTGGTCGTCAGTGCGAGGGTGACATGGAGGAGGATGTCATGCTGAGAAGAGGAGATGAAAGCATGAGGGCACATGTGGATCCAGGTGAAAACTGACGGAGAACCGAACGCGATAGAGACTTGCGACTGAAGCCCTATGTTCCTCCTCTAGGAGTTAAAAGAAATAATAATAATTGTACCAAATACTGAGAATTCCAAACTGTATCATAAGTGCTGTTTTTTGGAATAAAGCAAATTATTATTAGTATTATTATTATTATTAATATTTCCTATATCTCTAGTAACAGTGTAGCATCATTCTTATTACAAGTGTTTGGTGTAGATTAAATGAACATCGACTTAGTGACCAACCTATCTTTTGACTTGATCCTCAAAGTTACTGCTCCAAGTTATTTTTGTAGATGAGATTATTCTGTTGAACTGAATTATTCGAGATCCTAAGGTCCTTCGCATTTCTTCCATTGAGCAAGTTCATAGGTTTAAATATCCCTCTAATTACTATTTTAGCAAAATTTCAATGGCCAAGCTAAAGTATAACTGCCCAGGAGTGCGGACGCTCCAGTGACCTTGAACGTAAACTGTTCGTTGGATAACGAGACCTACTATTACTGTAGTAGTGCCACTGTAAACTCTGTGCACGAAATGAGGCGCCAAATTTCATCCCAAACTCGTTTTTAAATACTGCTTGGATAATATGTTGATAGCTTGTTAGAGTTACGATTAGGGTTGGGGTAAGGATTAAGGTTGGGAACAGGGTTTATGTTATGATTCGGGTTAATTTTGGGGTTGGGATTAGGGTTAAGGCGTTAAATTTTTATCATCTGCATTTCTCTAATAAACATCTGCCGACCTCCTTATTGGAACTCATACTAATTCAATCGAAGTCTTTTGGGGAAGACTGGAAAAACAGGATAGAGGCGATAATGGGTCGTGAAAATAACTCATCTTCAATTACTTCGGTGAATATATGCATAGAAACTGGTTGAACTTGAAAGCTGACACTCCACATTATAATTTGGAGGTATTTTTAAGTCATGTCATCGAAAAATATCCTGTTTAATATGTTTTCATGTACTTCTCCTAAAAATAAACGTGACTTTTATGCAAAAAACCATTTTATTTCCTGATTGGTCGACTCAAGGTCACCAGTGCGTTCACATTCCATGGAACGCGATGGTTCTTACTTTGCCACTCTAATATGTAGAGTTATAAATACTGCTTTTTTTAAAATTATAACTGCATTAAATTGTTTCTTATTTATGTGTAGTCTAAAAGATCTAGTTGATAAGTTTAGAGAAAATAATTTAATCTGCACATTACCTTGTAATGACAATGACAACAATCCAGGAAGTAGATCGGTGTCAGTTTGACTGTCCAAAAATAGTAATATTGCTAATTATAGAATGATTCACTCCAGGAAGAAAAATAATTTAAACAATAAAAAAGTTCAACAAGCGTAGTACATGCAGTGATGTACACACTCGGTCGGTCGGTCGGTTTTCGACATAGAACTTTGCACCGATGTGCACCAGTTCAAGTCGCCAATCTCCCTCCATGTAGCACACAAAGGAAGAGAAGAAAGTAGAAGAAATGCATATTAGAGACAGTAAACAGAGGTGTGAGACAAAGGAATAGTAATAACGAAGAACAATATAGTTTCATTGGAAATCATTAGTCACAAGGAGTGGATGCATCTGCGCCAATCATTGAGAACGATTTTGAGCCATATCACCAATTGTTTCCAACCATTGGTTTTTACCGTCTCGAGGACCCCAACCAGTCAGAAAGTCTACACCTTCCTACGTGGCTGGCTTAGACTAACTGTTGTGGATTTCATTGACTGGTGAAGCCATGTTTTCGTTTGACTGCCGGTAGCTCTTTTCTAGCCTGGCCCTATATCAGCTAACATTGCCCATTGTCGAGGAAGGCGATGACTAGGCATGCATACGTAACACATGTCCTAACCATCTCAGTCGATGTAATTTCACAGTCTCGTCTATTGATTTCTCTGCTTACCTAGCACTCGACCGATGGCCTAACCTCAATATTGCTCACCTTATTATACCACTTCACGCGGGAGATAGAACGCAGACACCTATGATCGAAGACAGCTAATCTTTTCATGTCTTCCGCTCTCAATGGCCAGGTCTCACAGCCATAAAGGAGGACGGAGTGGACTGTTGAGCAGTACACACGCCCTTTGATCGACAGTCGGATATCGCGTCTACGCCAAAGATGTACACACTAGGTTAGGATAGAGCTACTGACTGAGCAATTTTCAATGTAGAACTTTGGTGATATTAGATGGTTGGAGGCAATCAGCCACACCAAGCCTTGGACACCGCCTAGGTTTCGTGCTAGTTGGCACTCACTAGTCAGTCAGCAAGGTGTATGTGAAACCTTGAAGGAACAACTCTTGTCCCACCACTCTGAGGCTAGAACCCGCGTCACCCAGTGCTGACTGCAGTCAGAGACGTTACTACTGAGCTACTCGGACTCGCAGTTGACCTCCTGTAGGACTGTATTGGATATTTCTGATTGGACACTAGTAAAAATAACTAGTGTAATGTGTCTAGTCCTTTCTTTAGTTATGTTGGAGGAGATTTGTAGCTCAGGCGGATGATTTTTGATGTGGTTGTGTTCTCTGAGCTAGATAGTTTATTTGCGAAACTTTCATTGCCCTACTAGGCAACATCTTCAGCGCGTACTTCAATTTGAAGCACAGGACACATTACACAGGTTATTTACAAACGTGTCCAATCAAACATATCCAATACAGTCCTACAGGAGGTCAGTGGCGAGCTCAAATAGCTCAGTGGTAGTGTCTCTAACTGCAGTCAGCACTGGGTGACGCGGGTTCTAGCCTCAGAGTGGTGAGACAAGAGTTGTTCCTTCAAGGTTTCAGATACACCTTACTGACTGGTGACTGCTAACTAGCTCGAAACCAAGGTGGTGTCCAAGACTTCCTGTGGCCGATTGCCTCCAAGCATTTAATATCATCAAATCAATGTGCACCGTGATAGTGAACTACCTAGAATGGCGGCCACATTGCAAACCTGACTGAAAGAATTCAGTCAGCTGTACTAGTAGGGCTTCCTATGGCCAATTGTCTCCAACCATCTAATGTCATCAAAAGAGATCGCCTCTTTTCATAACTCCATTTGAAAGCTTTATAATTAGTTATTGAGATATTCCCATCGTACTGGTCTCTCTGGTCTGGATTCAACATAGAACTTGGCACCGAAGTGCAGCAGTTCGAGTTGCCACGTTCCAAATAGCACACAAAGGTAGACAAGAAGATGAGTGAAGAGAATCAATAGAGTTTGTTAAGTGTAAGAGTGAAACAAAGTGAATGAGTAATGGTAGAAAGGAATATCGAAGATTACAGAGACTGAATACATCTGCGTAAGCCATTGACAACGATTTTGAGCCATGTCACCTATTGTCTGCCTCCAGCCATTGATTCTTAGAGTCCCGAGGGCGGGCCGGGCCCCAACCCGGAAGTCTGCATCTCCCTCCCTACATGACTCAGTTTAACTGTCAAGGATTTCATGGATTGATGAGGCCATGTTTTTGTTTGGCCACCACTTACTCTTTTCCAACCTGCACCTATATCAGCTAGTAATACCCGTCGTGGGAGGTGATGGTTAGGCATGCGCAGCATATGACCTAGCCATCTCAATCTATGTAACTTTATAGCCTCGTTGATTGATTTTCCCTCTTTGCCCAACACTCTACGTCTAACGCCAGCATTACTTACCTCATTTTACCACCTAAAGTGAGAAAGAGATTGTAGACATCTATGATCAAAAACAGTCAACCTTTTCATGTCTTCAACTCGTATTGGCCATGTTTCAGAGCCAGTCATAGAGAAGGACGGAGCGAATTGCTGAGCAATACACACGTCCCTTGGTTAATAGCTGGATGTCACGCCTACGCCAGAGATGGTGTAAGTTAGCGAAAGCAGCCCGCGCTCTTCACATCGTACAGTGATAATTCACAAAAGAGATCAGAATAAATCAAAGTGGGCAACAGTAGGGAATAGACACTGTCGTCATTTGACCTTTACCCACCAACCAATGAGATCGATCAGCACTACAAATAGATGCTTTACATAATCCTCATTGCAAGTTTCACCCTAAATCCCTTAATCCTGAATCAGGATAACACTTGCAGCGAAGATGATTATGAAAAGCCTCCATTTGAAATGTCGAGAGATCTGATTGGTTAATTCAAGGTCATGTGACTTTGGTGCCTATTCTTTACTGTTGCCTCCAAGTGTATTGTAAATAAGAATGTGGGAGAAATAGTGAGCAAACTTTCGTGATCATAAGACAGAGAGAGAAACAGAGAGAGAGTGTGTGTTGACAACTAATCAGTTACATGATGAATAATCATGTGGAAATAATTGATCGGAAATAAGGGAACAAAGGATTGAAAGTGGGTTACAAAAATAAGGAAGTAGAAAGAAGTACATGGAGCTGATTATGAGACTGGTTAGAGGATTTCATCATGAGCTGACATCAGTTAGAGAACCATTGGAAAACCAGCTGGGAGTATTAAACAGCTGTTTCGTCAGCCTAGTTTGGGACTCTTCACAGTACGCAACCACTGCCAGGGTTCGAACTCAGGACATCCTGGTTACAAGGCAAGCTAGTAGACCGTTGAGCTTCGGTGGGTGCGTACTGTGAAGAGTCCCAAACCGGGATGACAAAACAGCTGCCCAATACTCCACTGGTGGTTTTCCAATGGTTCTCTAACTGATGTCAGCTCATGATGAAACCCCCCAACCAATCAAACAAAATCCCTACAAAAACCAATACTTGAGATTATGTGACTGTTCAGGAAAACAAAAATTGACACTAAGTCCATCGCCAAGTCGTGCAAGAGGCTGGATAAAACGTCTCTGAACACAAAAGTTCAGGTTTTTCCCTTTTGGATTGTCAAAACTTCGACTGCATGAAGAAGATGCATGAGAAGTCCTTCTTGTGATCACCTCCATCTAACTGTATATTTATGACTGTGAATGAAGTCTTTTCTGATGTTGTGTGACCAGGAGTAATAATGACATGCTCTAGATTCGAGCTGTTTACTGTTCTGCGTTACTCCTCACCACAGCCATACTGATATGCATTCATGAATGTTCCAAGATAATGAATGTCCTTCTGGTAAGGCCTATGTACTCAACTCGATAGGACTAAGTGAGCTGATAAATACACACTGAAATTGTCAACAATGGGACATTGTCTTCAATGGTTCAATGAACTATTCGGTTGAAAGAATGTAACGACACCAAGCACATCCATCTAGGCTGTAAATCTCCACTAATTATTTTGAAATTCTTACGTTTCATTGAGTGAGTCGGTGGCATAGAGGTAGAATGCTCGCCTCCAACCACGCCGCCTCATGTGGCTTGGGATTCGACTCCCGGCCACTGGACGCACTCCTTTACCTCGTTAAGGCAGTAATAAGACTGGTAAGAGGAGGGAAGGTTGGGCATGAGGCTGGTTAGCGACCCCATCCCGTAAAAATAAATACCCCACTGCTATCGAAGCGTCAAAGATCTAGGCCTGAAGCCGTAGTGTTCCACTGGGGATGTGAAGCAATAGCAGAGAAAAAACGCATTTCATTGAGAAATTAGAAAAGTAATTCAGTCGTTCCACCTTAAAATGCTCACCAACAACTCACGTGAGACTTTCGGGTTCGATTCGCCTAATTTACGAACCCCGTAATCATCGCAGAGAAGGCACAGGGGTTTGGCCCTCAGGTCAACAACCCTAGTCACACCGTAAAAAGGGCGAACACCACCCCAATTGAAACTCGAGAGTTCAAATTTAAAACCTTATGTTGTTCCACTGGGAACTGAAACTAATGAAACATACAAATAATAATAATAACAATAATAATAGTAAATATGTAAATTGTATTACTCACCTCATTTTCACTATGCTTTTTCTTACTAAGTCGTTGCAACCAACCCATTTTCGCTGGTTTTTTTCTTCTTATGTTATTAGAATTAAATTTATCGGAAATTTTTAAAAATGAGCAAAACAAATGTACTCTATTTGTAGCGTTCGGTTTGATTACTCCAAAATATGATTAATTATTATTATTATTAATATTGTTACACAATTATTTCTTACTGTTTATATAATCAAGTATTTTTAATTATTTTTGGGTTGTATTTTTCCTTCAAAAATTACCAAAATAATACTAATAATAATGGCATTGATCAATGTTCAATTTGTAGCGCGTAAAACGAAATTCAATGTTCAATAGTATCCGTTGAAGTAGACTGATATTCTCGTAGTATTGAGTATTTCCAACATGTTCTCTCCTCCTCTTCTCTTTGGGACAAAATATTTCAGTTCAGTGTGTAGGAAAGGTGTCCGAAGGATTCCTCCCTTCCTTCAATTAATCTCACCAATGAATTATAATGAATATACAAAAATATATATGTATATATACTGGTTTTCACATTGGATTCCACATTATCTTTGCTTTGCGCATAAATCATTCATACTAGAGTAGAACTTTATGTGTTATCTAAGCTAAGCATGACATATCACAGAAAGTAACACAGAAAGACACCCACTTACCCAACCAACCAACGAACCAACCAACCAGTCACCCACACAGGCACTCACACAACTCATCTGCAGCACACAAACACATTCTCCGCATGTATGTGTGTGTGTATTTTTGTAAATGGATTTGTATATTTGTATTCATCATGTGGGTGATCTCATATACATAGTGTATTATTAAGGAGCAGGAATGTGTAAAATCAATTTACTTAGTCTCTTAATGTGCGTAGGCGTGCGTGTGTGTGTGTTAGTGTGTGTTGTCGTAATAAGTACTGGAGAAAATAGAATTCGTTTTTATTATGCGGGTTATACCACACAGTACATCAGAGTACATCAGAGCATAGCACTGATATAGCATGGCATTGATATTTGTGTCATGTTAGGTGTACACTTAACATTTATGTTATGTGCTCATATCGATGTATATACTCTTGTGTGTACTGTGTGTGAATGTGTGTGTGGGGGGGGGGGGTGTAGGGACGAGTGGTAGTGAATTTCACACAGTCAAAATTGACTGATGAACTGTGCACCACTGTAAAATGTCATTGGTTGGAATTCATTAACTAACTAACTAATTCACTCACTCACTCATTCAACTGGTAGTGGTTTGTTTAAATTGATTATTTCATTTTTGAAAGTTTTTGAGTTTCGTTCAAACATTTCAGTCAACATGGAATGTTGAATAATTGGAAAATGAAAAAGACAAAGTAAAAAACCATGTGATTATTATTGATGAATGAGTAAGCTGATAGAGGCAATTGAAAGCGAATAATGTATTATTGGTTGAAATCATGTGTTGTATTATTATTACGATTATTATAGTTCCCTTGGGTTCCTAATGGAACATAGAGCTTCAACTGTGCACGTCTCCACTTGCTTCTGTCTTCTGCTGTACTTTTCACTTGCATCCATGTTAGTCCATACTGTTTCAGCTCCTCTCCACACGATCTCCTCCATATCACCCTTGCACTGACGTCCCACTCGCCGCTTCCCATTCGGGTTCCACTCGAGCAATGGCCTGACGCGCGATGTCACACAAAGGCCTCCTTAGCTAGTGTCCAATCCATATTTGTTGAGCGATTGGTTCTTGTTTTCTTTCTTCCCATAGTTTCTTGTTGGTTCTTGTTCTTTCCGGCGGCCATCTGATCTTGAGTATAAAGCCAGCGAAGACAGTTGTTGATAAAGGTGTGCAACAGGTTGTTGGAAATATTCTTTGTGACACACTGGCCAAGTTTCTGATCCATCCGTATAGAAGAACTGACTGACTTGACGTTTGTGTTGAAAATCCGAATCATTTTGTTGTTGATGCTGAGTTGAGTGACAGCGGAAGATTTCCAGATTGGTTTCAGGTTGATGAATGTGTTTCTCGCCTTCCCGATTCTCGATTTGACATCCTTGTCGGTTCCTCGTGTAGTTGAGACAATGCTCCCTCCGTAGACAAGTGAATGAAGTAACCTCTTTCAAATCCCTCCCGTTGATGGTGATTGGCGCTGGATGTTGCTGCTGCTGTTTATGTTGGTTGGTTATTTTCATAGCCTCCGTCTTGTCCATGTTCACCTGGATTCCTGTCTTCTCTGGCTGCTTCTCCGACCAGTTTGTCGGTTTTCGCTTGTAAGTCTTCGGTTTTGTGTGACATCAAACATAAATCATCCACGCGCGAAATCCAGGTCTTCTAGGTTCTTCACGTCGGTGGTCCACGATATCCCTGTCTTGTCGTTTCCCACTGTCTGACGCCTAATCCAGTCCAACACAATTAGGAATATCATTGGTGATAATAATCACCCTTGTCTGACTCCTGTGTTTACTGCCAACGCCTTGCTGAGTTTTCTGTTGTGGATCACTTGACATGTGCCGTTGTCGTACAACTGTTGAATAAAGTTGTCTTACTATATATATGTATATATATATATATATTAAATTTCTAAAATCATTGTCGGACTGTTGGAAACGCTCTGAATAGATGCCGCCGTCCACTAGCCAACAAAATCATTTCACTTCCGAAATATGTCAGTCGAAAGATGTAACAACAAATGAATACAAAACCAGTATGATCTACAACAGCTGAAAAAAAAACACATTTTATTTGTCAGATTGGACGTTGTTTCCCCCATCTCATCGATAGACATCATCTGTCCGTCCGTCAACAGACAAGTGATAATCATTCCTTCATATATCAATGCATGCAGTTAGCTATGGACAGAAATTCTCCGTGGGAAAAAAACATACAAATATTATACAAAAAAGGTACAGGTACATGAATGCCAGGGAAATCTTAGAAGCCTGGTACTTTTAGATGAAACTGAGATCAATAGAAATACTGCTAAGAGATTAAAAAGTAAGTCACATTGATAAAAAGTCAAACATCAGATCAAATATTATTTTATGATCACTATTATTATTCCTGTTATTCCTTTGGGTTCCGAGTGGAACATGGAGCTTCAACAGCCCATCCCCAGTACATTCTATTCTCTGCATAACCCTTCAGCTGGCTCCATGAGTGTCCACTGTCTTTCATCCCCTCCTCCACTGCCTCACACGACCGCCTCCACGTCACCCCAAGATTCACACTCAACTTATCGCCTCCAATTCGGCTTGCACTCAAATGGCCTAATTAGTCTATGATGTCAGTCAATGGTTTCCTCATGGGTATGTCCAATTCATCCTCATTTCCTTTTGCCCATCTGTCAGTCTTTGTTGATAATACGATGGCCCACTGGGATTCGAACCCAGGACCTTCCGGTTACAAGGGAAGCTCGTATACCATTCAGTCACTGGGACCCGATCCGTCAGTGGCCACTACATGAATTCTAACTTCTACCAATTCGTGATTTAGCGTGACTCCAACCATTGTCGTTGTTGGGACATCCATCCACACACATGACATCTAATTGGACCTCACTGGTTACGACTTCTCACTAGAACTCCAGGAAACTCCATCCTGTAGCAAGTCACTAGCGAGCATCAGATTAATTTTCTATAGTTTGGTTTGTAAGGGTTTGTTATGTTTTTACGAGTTGATCACAGATTGATATCAGTTAGAGAACCATTGAAAACCAACCAGGGAGTACTGGACAGCTGTTTCATCCTAGTTTGGGAATCATCGGCAGTACAGGATGAAGCTTCCTGGAGTTCTAGTGAGAAGTCGTAACCAGTGAGGTCCAATTAGATGTCACGTGTGTGGATGGATGTCCCACCAACGACAATGGTTGGAGTCACGCTAAATCACGAATTGGTAGAAGTTAGAATTCATGTAGTGGCCACTGACGGATCGGGTCCCAGTGGCTGAATGGTATACGAGCTTCCCTTGTAACCGGAAGGTCCTGGGTTCAAATCCCAGTGGGTACGTACTGCAGATGATTCCCAAACTAGGATGAAACAGCAGCTGTCCAGTACTCCCTGGTTTTCAATGGTTCTCTAATTGATATCAGTCCGTGATCAACTCGTAAAAAACTATAAATATCTGTCGATTTTCTCAATAAACGATCTGTTGCCTGGCGCTTATCTTCTGTCATTACAGTAGTAGGCAGCAGGTCAAATAAATTATTAAATACCAATAAGTCAAAAGTCAGGATACCCTATTAGGCCTATAGTTGATTTAAGAAATTCACCTACTTATGAATTATCTAAATATTTAGCTATGGTAATAAATCCTCTTCAAAGCCACTCAAAATCTAGACTTACAAATTCTTATGAAATAAAACATTGATTAGACAATTTAAAATTAGATAATGAAGAGAAAATGGTTAGTTTTTACATTGTCAGTTTATACACACGTGCACCAATAAATATGGCCATGGAGGCAGTCAGAAACAAACTCATTTCTGACCAAGAATTTGAACTTAGGACGAAAGTGCCACTAAAGGACATAATGCTAGGAGTACAGCTATGCCTGACTTGCACAGTATTTAAATTCCAATGGAAAATATACAAACAAACTGAGGGAGTTGCCATGAGGTCAGCGATATCCCCGATTGTAGCAGATATATTCATTGATAGCTGGGAAAACTTAGTGATTGAGACGTTCACCCCCATCCACACCAAAAGTATGATGGAGGTATGTAGATGATACATTCACTGTACTTAGAACATATCAACCCGAACGTGGAGGCAATTCAATTCACTTATGAATTGGAAAGTCAGAAAGAGTAGGGAGCTTCCAATGTTAGACTATAGTGTAAAAAGGAAAGAAGATTGGAAGTTAAACAGTAGTGTTTACAGGAAACCCACACATTCAAACCAATATTTGGATTTCCGATCAGCCCACCCATCGTATGTCAGTAAACATAGGATTGGTGAAATGTTTAAATAATGGAGCATAAAACCTAAGTAGTACCACGGAAAGTCTAAGACAGCAAGTGAGGCATACAAGAGAAGCCTTGAAACTTAAAAATTACCCTGATAAATTAGTCAGAAAGTATGTATGGAAATGTAAAAATAAAATCAATAATGACAGTAGTGATAGTGATAATAATAGTAATGATAATATTAATGGTGACATGCATGTCAAACATGCGCAGGATAATGATAACACCAACAATAAGGAATCTTAATCATCAGTAGTAATTCCATACAAGGAAGGAACCTCAGAAGCTGTACGCAGAATTCTTAACGAGGCAGGAATAAAAGTGGCTGGTATTCAAACCCACAAACTCAATTAGAAACAAGCTTTGTCGGTTAAAGTATAAATGCTGTGGAGCCAATTAAACAAAACAATTTAGTTTATCTAATACCCTGCTTCAATGATTGTCAGGTCAAATACATAGGTCAAAGCAGTAGAACGGGGATAGTCAGTCAGTCTAGCGGCGCATAAAAACCTAGGAAAATCTGGAGAGTAGTTCACCTGTAGTATTCACTACATCCAGTTATACACAACCATACAATACGATGGGATGGGATAAGATGACAGTTATAAAATCTAATGTAACAACAGGGTGGAGTGAGAGATGGATAACTGACTGAGGCATTATTTATCGAATCAACTGAAAAGGATACGTGTAATAGGAATGATTCAACATTTGTCCACCCGGATATCTGGAAAATTCTAATAATACCCCTATATGACAACAAATGCGAAAGAATAAAGTAAACGATAAAACTCAAGTTCCGAAGTAGTGTAGCTATAATTGATGGCATGATTATGAACAGTAACAAATTGTGTTCGAAACATCGTTTTCCAGTAAATAATAATACTGTATCACCCACTGTGATATATATATTACTATTATTTTTTATTATTTATTATTGTTCCATTGGGTTCCTAGTGGAACATAGGGCTTCAACTGCACCTCTCCATTTGCTTCTGTCTTCTGCTGTACTTTTCACTTGCATCCATGTTAGTCCATACTGTTTCAACTCTTCTTCACACGATATCCTCCTTGTCACCCTTGGACGTCCCCCTCGCCACTTCCCTTTCGGGTTCCACTCGAGCTATGGCCTGACGCGCGATGTCAACCAGCGGCCTCCTCAGTGACTGTCCAATCCATCTCCACTTCTTTCTCCTGAATATTTGTTGAGCGATTGCTTCTTGTTTTCTTTCTTCCCATAGTTTCTTCTTGGTTCTTGTTCTTTCCGGCGGCCATCTGATCCTCAGTATAGAGCCAGCGAAGACAGTTGTTGTTGATAAAGGTGTGCAACAGGTTGTTGGAAACATTCTTTGTGACACACTGGCCAAGTTTCTGATCCATCCGTATAGAAGAACTGACTGACTTGACGTTTGTATTGAAAATCCGAATCATTTTGTTGTTGATGCTGAGTTGAGTGACAGCGGAAGATTTCCAGATTGGTTTCAGGTTGATGAATGTGTTTCTCGCCTTCCCGATTCTCGATTTGACATCCTCGTCCGTTCCTCCTGTAGTTGATACAATGCTACCTAGATAAGTGAATGAAGTAACCTCTTTCAAATCCCTCCCGTTGATGGTGTTTGGCACTGGATGTTGCTGCTGTTGTTGTTGTTGGTTATTTGCATAACCTCGGTTTTGTCTATGTTCACCTGGAGTCCTGTCTTCTCTGACTGCTTCTTCGACCAGTTTGTCCGTTGGTTTTCGCTTGTAAGTCTTCGATTTTGTGTGACATCAAACACAAATCATCCACGCGCGAAATCCAGATCTTCTAGATTCTTCACGTCGGTCCAGGATATCCCTGTCTTCTCGTTTCCCACTGTCTGACGCATAATCCAGTCCACCACAATTAGGAATATCAATGGTGATAATAAGCACCCTTGTCTGATTCCTGTGTTTACTCCAAACGCCTCGCTGAGTATTCCGTTACGGACCCGATTAAGGTTAGATATCTACAGAATATTTCAGCTATATCACTCACTCTATGCAGTTGCACACAACCATACAATACTATAGGATGGATGGGATAAGATGACAGTTTTAAAATCTAGTAAAACAACAGGACGGAGGGAGAGACTGATAACTGACCGAAGATTTATTTATCGAATCAACTGAGGAGAATACGTGTTATAAGAAAATCTGGAAAATCCTACTACCCATACGGCGACGAATAGGAAAGAATAAAAAAGAACTATGAAACGAAAGTCTCGAAGTTGCATGGTTATAATTGATGATATGATTATGAACAATAATAATGAATTGTGTTCGAAGCCTTGTCATCCAGTAACTAATAATAATACTGTTTCACTCACTCTGTGTGTGTGATATATCTAAAAAACAAATTAATATGGAATTACGTTTTCTCTCTTTTGGTATAGTTGTATTCTCTGATCTGTGGATGACTGAACTGCAAGACTTTCATAATTGTATTTCTCAATAACATTTTCAATGTTGACTTCAACATGAAGTAGGATTTTATAAATCACTTCATGAATCTAGTAGGCATCGTGTTAGTTTCTGAAGATTTACTTTCTCCCTCGTTCACTCTTACTTGTATTTAATAATTTGGTTGACCTGCTGCCTACCACTGTAACGACAGAAGATAAGCGCCAGGCAGCAGATCGTTTATTGAGAAAATCGACAGAAATTTATTTATAGATTTATATGCACATTATTGTTAGCAGAGAAACGGCGTCTTCTGATTGGTTGTTTTCTCGCTGAAAGTTAATCTGTCATCTTGAGCTGATATTAGTTAGAGAACCATTGGAAAAGCTGTGAGTACTGGACAGCTGTTTCGTCCTAGTTTGGGACCCTTCATCAGTACACACCCACCGGTATTCGAACCCAGGACCTCCTGGTTTACAAGGCGAGCTCGTATACCATTAAGCCACTGGGACACGATCCAATGGCCCATGAATTCTAACTTCTGCCAATTCACGACATAGCGCGACCCCTAGCCAATGTCTTCAACAAGTATTTGTCCTCACACCCGACCTGCTGCATTCTACTGGTCACGACTTCTCACTAGTCAGCTCATGATGAAAATCCTGCAACCAATCAAATCCCTACAAACCGACACTTGAATAATCTGTCATCTCCTTGTGGCCGTTCCTCTGAAGGTCAAACCATATATCTGCGAATCGTATCCGCCCACGCGAAGTTTCCTGAGATTGGTCGTTGCGTTAGTCTTTGTTCTTGTTTTTTTCTCATGACCAACATATAGGACGTAAACATCGACGTAAATTGCTGTCTACCAATTTTAACTAGAAGATAGCTCTCATCACAGTACTCCTGATGAGATTTCTGCTTGCAGTTGAATGGATCATGTTGTAGACCATATGGAGCAAGAAGACAGGAATACACTGGAGTGATCGATAATAAGACTCTAGAAGATCTGGATTTTGTGTGTGGATGATTTATGTTTAATGTCACACAGACTCGAAGACTTACAGGCGAAAACCAACAAACTAGCTGAGTAAGCGAGAGGCGATGACAGGACTGCAGGTGAACATAGAGAAGACTGAGGTGATGAAGATAACCAACCAACTGCAACCACAACCAGAAACAATCAGCACTGACAGGAGGAATTTGACAGAGGTTACTTCCTTCACTTATCTGGTGGGCAGCATCGTTTCAGCTTAAAGGGGAACCAATGAGATTATCACAACCCCAGTCGGGGAGGCAAGACAGGTTAACACCACTTTGAAATATAGAATTACATACTCCTACCACTGTAGTGCCCAAGTTTTACACATATATCAAAATAGAAGGGGCATTTCGTTTCAACATAGTCAATCGGGAGTCGGGCTGGGGCTGGGGGGTAGAGATGATCCGCTATAACCCGAATCAATAACCTAGTAGACAAGACTTTGGCATTTAAAACGATGGATCCAGGATGTGATTCTCACTGGCCACATCATAACTTACTCAGAGTTCGGATAAATCCTGCTGACGAGTCACTCCTAAATAGAACGACGAAATGCTCAATCTAGATTCTACCTATCTACTTCTATTTACCATGATCCAAATTATACCCAATAATCTAGCTAACTCACCTAGATTGAGTATAGATTCAATTCCAAATTCAAAAAATGAAATTTCTTTAAAATGTTTCAGCAAAATTTATTTTCTTATGAATCTCATCTCTCGTCTTTCATGTGATGCTTTCTAACTTCAAATGGAATGTATATAATTAACCGCCAAAGATAAATTTGAAAAAAAATGAGTATAGAAAAACAACGGATTTCTTTCACAAGAAGGCAATGTGATCTCGTTTTTCTGTGGACTTGAACATGTGTTCACTCAGCCGATTGATCAGAAATTAAAAAATTGCTATTAATAATAATAATGATAAAAATTAATTTTCAAAAGTTTACTGGTATTGATTTGATTTGTTTCATATTTGATGACAAATTAATATCACTTATAGAGAAGAACCATTGAAAACCTTTCACAGTTGTTTCGTCCTAGTTTGAGACTCTTCAAGTGTACGTACCTACCGGGGTTCGAAGCGAGAACCTTCAGGTTAAAAGTCAAGCGGGTGGACCATTTAGCGAATGAATTCTAACTTCTGTCAATTCTTGATTTTAGCGTGACTGGTACCAGCCAGTGTCATCTTTGGCGAGTATTTGCGAGTATTCACTCCCGACCCAGTGGGCTCTACTGATTTCCACTTCTTAGGAGAACTACAGGCAACTTCGTCCTACAGGTAGTCACAAGCTAGCATCGGATTAATTTCCAAGGCTAGTTGTTTTTGGCTACAAGTGTGTTTGCTTCCTATATCCCATGTTAGGTTTTATTATATATATATATATATATATTTGGGAGGTTAGGTGTCGAGTGCTAGGTAAGGAGAGAAAATTAATCGACGAAGTTGTATAGGTGAATCGATTGCGATCGCTAGAACACGCCTTGAGTGTGCCAGGCCACTGCATTCCTTGATTAGCAATATTGGCTGATTTAGTACTAGGTTGGAAAATACATCACTTTGATCAAGGCGCTCTACTTGAGCTTATACAGTCAGCCATCCAAGGGTGAGAGCCTACGGAGAGTTGTCATCTGAAGTGGTGACAACCAGTGTGCAGTGGTGTCCGTCAGGCATGTCCACTTTCCCCATAACTTGTGTTTAACTTCATCGTAGATTTACCAATGGACTTAATACTAAGTGACTTCAGTGACTCAGGCACTGACTTGGTACCATCGGAGAGTAATCTTATTGTGACTTAGAATATATGCTGGTGATATGGTCCTTCTCGGTGAAGATGTTGACAAAACAGAGCAGCGTCTTCTGAACACCTTGAGCAGCTAAGCAGTAAACTTCGAATGTTTGGCATGCGATTCGCTCCCTCTGTCAAATGTAAGACTTGACCTTGGCGGCCTGTTCGAATTTTTGGGCCTGCTATTATAATATCTACTATTGCATCCAATCTACAGTTTACTCTCATTTATTTATCACCTAAATATGAATTCTAACAGGATCATTTACTCTCGTAACTTTATTAGCCATTTACGACCCATTGACTTTCAGATTACCAAGAAATCAAGGAGGAAGCATCTTAGTGGTTGACAGAGAGCTCTTAAACGTACACCAATGCACCTAACTACGGTCCCTGTCATTATGAACACTAACTGCCGCTCTCTGCCTAACAAGATAATGTACCTGCAATCTTTGATGTCCACTGACACTTATCATAATACTGCCATAATCACATTACAAGAAACGTGGTTACATGAACTGTATGATGACAATCTCATCTCACTAAAGGACTTCATCCTATTTAGACAAGACCGACAATGTTGTAATAAGAAAAATGGGGGCGGCGTTGCAACTTTTATTCACTCCAAATGGTCTATTTCTAATGATGTTTGCTTCTCATTCTCAAATGACTTCATAGACTGTATTACCGTCAAATGTCGTCCCAAATATAAACATATCTTTGTTACAAACATGTACATTTCTCCCAGTTGCTCACTATCTAATCTTTCAAATTTTGCTGACGAATTCACCATGTTTGTCGTTGCCAACTTCGACAACTCTCTATCAGTTATTACTGGGAACTTCAACTCGTCAGATTGCTCTTTCCTTGAAGCACTTGGTCACACAAACATAGTCAAATTTCTCACTCGACTTGACAAAACACTCGATTTAGTTTTCACAAATGACGAAGGAATATATGAAACACGTAAACGTGCACCGATACTTAACTGTGATCACTCTATTGTTCGTGTTTTACCAAAAATATACAGCAAAACACATATTAAAGTCTTCTCACATCTGTCTATGAAAGCACAACAAAGATGCTACTCATCTGACAACTTACTCAGTCTAAGGTGCGTCACAAGTACTGTTTTGGAAGAAAGCAAATTATCATTATTATTAAAAAAAGATGATGATGAGCACTGTACTGGACTAAATCGACTTCTCCTAGCCTAAAGATAGACGGGAGTGAGTGAAGTAGTTGTTGAGTGTGTTGACCACTTCACTCTTATTTGGAGAGTTGCATCAGTCAGGATTAACGGACTGATTGCTATTGACGAAATCTCAGCATGGATACAAAAGTCTCACGTGTGGCATTTGCGAATCAATCTACATCGTATCTGTAGCGCAGACGTGATATCCTACTATCCCCATCAAAAGAAGTATGCAGTTAACATATCAGTTCACTCTGTCCTCTAATATGGAAGATAAGTAAAGAGTTTCCTTGTAGGGATTTGATCTGTTTCTAGTTTGATAACGAATTAATATCATTTAGGAAACCATTGAAAATCCCAGCACTGGAGTTGCTGAACAACTGTTACTTCCCCCCTCGGGTGTCTTCAGTAGTACACACCCATCAATGGAGTCTGAATTCAGAAGCTTTCGGTTACAAGACAAACTTGTAGACGATTCAGCTACTGGGACGCAATCCGATGGCCAATCCATGGTTTCCAATTTCTGCCATTTCGCGATATAAATATAGCTCAACAACCAGCCAATGCCACCGACAGTTTTCTGGGGTCCTGTAAATGATATTAATTTGCCATCGAATTCGAAACAAATGGTTTATTCTTGTTTTATGTAAAAGCTACTTTCCTTTTTAACATCGATTCGTTTTATATGAAGACATTTCACTGGTTTCATTTAGTTAAACAGATGTTTTTCGCGGTCACTTAAACTGAGACTCTATGATCACTTCCAGTCTAGATTTTGTGATTATTACCTTTGGACTTTATCAGGTAAAATGGGATAGAGTTTTTGTAATATCCTCCATCGTCGAACACCTTATCAACTCTGGACGTCGACCACTCCCACATTTTTCAGCAAAGAGTTAATCCAGTCTAACTTTTAGGGATATGATATCATTTTTGGCCATATCGTTTTGTTTATTTATCAGTTTACTTGTTCATGTAGACCAAAGTATGTCGACTGTATGCAAGGTTAAGTCCTCGAAAGTATTCTGGAACACCATGCAGCCTGCCTAGCTAGCCAGAGGAGAAAAAGAGATAACCAGCAGCTCTATCCTCAAACACCTTGTCTAGTCTGGACATCAAGCACCTTCACTCCGCATAAATGCATCACAGTGCTACACAGAATCGCCCAATATCGTACGAAAGGACTTTGAATACTCCATCTATAAATATCTGAATCATTAGCTATTCAGGATCTGAAACCGGACCTGGGCATTCAAAAGCACGACATGCATTTACTCGCCACACTACCATGGTCAGAGTAACGTTCTCACTGTAATTTTGCTTCTTTTTATTATGTAAGTTTATTATTATTATCACCATCCTTATTGTATTATCCTTCTATCACTGTTTATTAATAACACTGCATTTTCATACAGATTTTATGTAAAAACACTTTATCTTCTTTCCAATAGTTCCTGTCCACTCTATACAATTATATTGACTAGTCATTTTCTCACATTTATTACATCATCCCAACTTCTTCCCCTTTTCCAGTTTCCAATTAGTCACCCCGTCTAAATTACACCTTTTATTAAGTAATACGTTTTCGAGGACAAACTTTACCAGTATCCGATTAGTGTTATATATATATATATATATATATATATATATATAAATTTATAAATCACTCCTTGAGGACTCCACTTGCTTTCTTCTATGCTGCTGTCGTCTATCTTCTTTTTCCTCTCCCTATTTCACCACTTACAATGACAAATGATCTGCAAACATTACTGGTCCCATATCTTACAATTGTCTCATGAATTACCCATAACCTTCCTCCGCGATGCATCCTGGATGAGACAATTGTGGAATATTACCTTTATACCAATAAAAAAAGTTCCAGTAACTATCTGTTCGGCGCCAATAAATCTGGTTATTTAAGAAATAATGAACACATGCTGATGGTTGCATTTGAAATCTCACTGACTCACATGATGATAATTTCCAGCTCCTACATGCTCTAATTGTCATTTTATATGGACTAATTCACCATTATTCTCGTTCCTGGCTGCATATGGACTGAAAATAACCTATCGCTGTAACAATATTTCTTTGTATGTTTAACTGGACACTAACTGCTGTGTTTCCTATAACGTTCTTCTCTTCCCGAAATAGCTTTTAATAACGTGGCGACATAGCACTCACCAAAATATATGCGGTTCACTATTATTGTATTATTATTGTTCCCTTGGGTTCCTAGTGGAAAATAGGGCTTCAACTACACGTCTCCACTTGCTTCTGTCTTCTTCTGTACTTTTCACTTGCATCCATGTCAATCCATACTGTTTCAATTCCTCTTCACACGATCTCCTCCATGTCACCCTTGCACTGACGTCCCACTCCCTGCTTCCCTTTCGGGTTCCACTCGAGCGATGGCCTGACTGACGCGCGATGTCACCCACCCAGCGGCCTCCTCAGCCAGTGAGTATCCAATCCATCTCCACTCTCTCCTGCATATTTGTCGACCGATTGCTTCTTGTTTTGTTTGTTCCCATAGTTTCTTGTTGGTTCTTGTTCTTTCCGGCCATCTGATCTTCAGTATGGAGCCAGCGAAGACAGTTGTTGATAAAGGTCTACCTGCAACAGGCTGTTGGAAATATTCTTTGTGACACACTGGCCAAGTTTCTGATCCATCCGTATAGAAGAACTGACTGACTTGACATTTGTATTGAAAATCCGAATCATTTTGTTGTTGATGCTGAGTTGAGTGACAGTGGAAGATTTCCAGATTGGTTTCAGGTTGATGAATGTGTTTCTCGCCTTTCCGATTCTCGATTTGACATCCTCGTCTATTCCTCCTCCTGTAGTTGAGACAATGCTCCCTAGATAAGTGAATGAAGTAACCTCTTTCAAATCCCTCCCGTTGATGGTGATTGGCGGTGGATGTTGCTGATGCTGTTTTTGTTGTTGGTTGGTTATTTTTATGCGGTTAACTGGTTGTCGCTCAACTTTGATGGTGAAGGGTGTACAATTTAACATCTATAAGAACCTGTTCTGATCGCCTATACAATAAGTGAGCAGTATTATTTATAATGCTTCAGGATTGTAATTTATAACATAACTGATCGTGCCTGTAAAAATGGCATCCATTTCTTGTAAACTTACCCGTTTATAAGAAAATATAAATCGTTATTATTATTATTAATTATTACAAATTCTCTGTTAAATATAATTACGATTGTACAGAAGCTTATGCATAAATGAATCGTCGAAAAGGGAAAATTTTCTTCGCTGTTTACGTCTTCTTTTTCTTACAATATTTGAATGTTGACAGTTCTATTCCGCATAAAATTATTCTATGGAATAAAATCATTGTAGTTGGAGGAATTGATTTCAAAATCCCTCCATGAACAGTTCATTTTACAATTGTTTTTTTCTTCCTTTATGTTCCCAGTGCTGGATGGAACATAGGGCTTCAAGCTAGATGCTTGAAGTTTTGGTAGCAGTGGCTTTTATTTTTTAAAGGATGGGGTTGTTAGCCACCTCATGCCAGCCCAACCCTCCCTCTTTACCAGCCTTTTAACTCACTTGTGCGTCGGTGGCACAGCTGTTAGGACGCTCGCCGACCATCCACATGGTCAGAGGTTCAATCCCCGGTCACTGGACGCACTCCTTTACCTCGCTAAGCCAGAAATAAAACTGGTAAAGAGGAAAGGTTGGGCTAGCATGAGGTGGCTAGCAAGCCCATCCTGTAAAAATAATCATCACTACTACAGAAACTTCAAGCCTCTAGCTTGAAGGCGCCCTATGTTCCATCCAGTACTGGGAAAGTAAAGGGAAAAAAATTACTGACTTATCGAGGTAAAGGAGTGCGTCGGTGGCCGGCAATCGAAACTCGAACCACATGAGGCGTAGCTGGCGGCGAGCATTCTACCACTGTGCCACCGACGCACGCTCATTTTACAATATTGATACTTATTTCAATTTGTACGTATTTTAAATAATTTTGTAATAACTACACTTTTTCCGCTGAATCATAGTCCTGACGTTTTTGCAAATCTTCTTTCCCTGCTTAATTCTTTCATTATTTGACTTTGTCTTCTTGTTGATCCTTATACTGAATGCCTCTTTTTGTTGTGGTGTGATGGTGGTGGACTGTTGATACACAAATTTAGTTGTTTTACTATAGAGACTTTGTTTGAATGCAGTTGAGGTTACATCGTAGACTGTCTGAGGGAAAGGCGTCTTCTTCTGTTGAATTCTTGCAGAGATAGTTGTAAAGCCACCTAGTTGTGAAGATTCTTGGAAAGTTTGTTGTTGTGTTTGGCCAATTAACTTTTTTGCACATTTCATATATATATACATTCCTATGACAAATCCGCGGAGTGTGAGCAGATTGTTCGAAATGTGTTGCACAAATGCAACATTGCACTATTCAGACAAATTAAGTCTTCTTATTGTTTGGTTTAAATCTTGATCATAGTTCGTATAAATTACAGTGATGGAAATTTGTAAAAAATTATATTTGTAAAATCTCAGCGAGATTGTAATGAGTAATTCCAACGTTTCTTTCGGCAATCTTGTACGAACTTCTTCAGGGAAATTAATCAAAATTAACATAACAGAGGTTTATATATAAAAGGAACAACTCTTGTTTTTAAATTTTGTCCAATCATGAGTCATGCAACAGGCATCAACATGTATAATAAATAAAATTGTATGTTTATATATATAAAAGTACATCTCTTGTTTTTAAAATGTTTGTCCTGTCATGTGAATCAAGAAACAGCTATCAATAGGTATAATAAACAAAACAAAACAAAAATTTTATATGAACTGGGATCGAAATTTGACCTCAGACTTTCAAAATTAGTCTACTTTTGTTAAGATAGGTCCTGAGTTCGAATCCCGATGGGCGCGTACCGCTGAAGAATCCCAAACTAGGACGAAACAGATGTCCAGTACTCCCAGGTTTTCCAGTGGTTCTCTAACTGATGTCAGCTCACGATGAAATCCTCCATGCAATTAAAGAAAATCCCTACCAAACCATTACTTTAAAATATATGTGTAAATGCAGTACACAATGGTGTGTGTGTGGGTAAACAGTTGTAAAATATTTCTTAACGTCTCCATAAGAAGATATGGACAGTCGAGAATTTTGACCAAGTATTAATAATTAGTGATACATATCCATTTTTTATTTATTAATAAGGATTTCCTATGCATCAGCTAACATCACGCCTTCATGTCTGTTCAAACTGTTAGTATCTAGAATTTTATGATTAGAAGTATTTTCAAAATTATGGTGTTGAGGATTAGAGTTTAGTAGAAGCCCCTTGTCGCACTTATTGCTTTGCCTTCTTTCTAAAGATTGAGCTGCTTTATTCGACCTACTGGAGTTGTCAGGTGACTCAACAGCTACGGATTTAGGATATGCATTCTGTTGCAGACAACGGAGAGTGAAAACACGGTGACTGTGCCAATTACCTAGTTTCTTTTTTAATTTGATTCGATTGCAAAATAATTCAAATGAACTGTCGTCAAAATTTGACAGAGTAGTTCTAAAATAGTTGCAAAATAATTGAGATTTCTTTTACAAATATAATATAATTGTATAAATTTGTCATTCTCTCCATGAGAAGACGTAGACAATCGGGAATTTGATCAAGTGTGACTAGTTGTTGAAAAACATATCCAATTTATTTACTAGTCAGAATTTGCCATGCATCAGCTAAGATCATACCTTTACGTCTGTTCAAACTGTTGGGATTCACCCATATATGTAGGGCTTCTGCAGTCAGTCTTTCTTTATATGAACCAAAACCTTTCTGTAAAACTTTAGTCTTATTGTTAGAATAAACATAACTCCTAACTCCAACAAAACTCGTTGAAGAAGCAGCGAAGACAGCACTCCAGGTGAACATAGAGAAGACAGAGTTGATGAAGATAACCAGTCAACCAATAGCAATAGTAACAACAACCAGCACCAATCACTATTAACGAGAGAGATTTGACAGAGGTTACTTCCCGCCGTCAATTTATCTGTCTAGGAATCATCGTTTCAACCACAGGCACATGGAAAAGATAAGGGTGTCAACACGAGCCGAAATCGGGAAGGCAAGATATACCTTCATCAACTTGAAACGAGTTTGCAAATCTTCTGCATTCATTCAGCATGGGATTTTCAACACCAATGTGAATTCAGTCATTCCTTCTGTACGAGTCAGAAACTAGACCAGTGTGTCACGAAAAGGATTTCCAAAAGGCCAGTGCAGACCTTTATTAACAGCTGCCACCTTCGCTGACTGGCTTCATACTGAACATCAAATGGCCTGCCAGCTGGCCAGAAAGAAATAGCAACAAGAAACTCTGCAATGGAACAAACCAACAGGCGAGAGCCGATTGCTCAACAAATATGTAGGAGAAAATGGAAATGGATTTATCGAGCATACGCTACTGAGGAGGCCGTCGAATGACATCGCACACAATGCAGGCCATTGCTCGAGTGAAATCCGAATGGGAAGCAACGAGTGGGTCGTTCTACAGTGACATGGTGAAGGTCGTATGAGGAAGAGATGAGAGAGTTTAGGCAGTTGTGGAGCCAGCCAACTGAAGAGGATGGTAGAAAATAGAAGAAAGGGGATATGTGTTATTGAAGCCCTATGTTCCACTCGGAACCCAAGGGAAAATAATAATAACTGTGAATGACTGGATTAAATTTGGTAGGCTACACTGAAGAACGTATCGATTATTATCCTGCATTCAGATCAAAATATTTAGGCGTTAGTCATTACAGTGATTATCAAGTTTTGGTTTCCAAGGATTTCGTTGATTTCAAGTTTGGTTACGAACTGAATGATATCAGGATTTCATCATGAACAGACATCAGTGAGAGAACCATTAGAAAACCAGGGAGCACTGGACGGCTGTCTCATCCCAGTACCCACCCACCAGGGTTCGAATAGAGAACCCTCCGGTTACAAGACAAGTTTGTAGATCATTAAGCCACTGGGTGTCGGTCCAGTGGCCCATGAATTCCAGATCCTGCCAATTCACGAAATAATGGAACTTCTGGCGAATATCACTGGTCTCTGTCCAGTACACCCAAGTTTTCCAATGATTCTCTAACTGATGTCAGCTTATGACATCTTTAGGCTGCCCACTGTCTTAAGTGGACCAATTATTTTAGCTAATGGCGACTATTTTACTGATAACAAATACAAGTAGTATAACTAGACTACCAGAATTTTGAGCAATAAGTTCAAATTCACTCTGTTGGTTTGTTGACAAATGATCTTTGAACCTACAGTGTTCTACACTGTTTCACCGGGCTAATTTTTAACCGGAGTAATTCATCTTACTACACTAAAATTCATTTGATAGATAGGGCAGTATAAATGGCGAATCCCAACAACTGTTCTTGAGTATTTAATTGGTGGATGGTGACTAGCAGTGGAATCCAGGATGCGCATTTCGTCCTATTTGGGACTCGTTGTCTGGATGTACCTGCATTTCTCAGTGAGTGATGATGTTCCCGCCGAGACCGAGCACTTCGGTCCAATCAATCTACGGGAAAATCCAAAATTCAATTAAAACTGTTCTTGAGGTTAACGTCTTCTTACGAACAGTATTAATGATTTCACACAAAGACAAGTTGCCTGCCCATTATCACCCACGATGATAATCGTAGTTTTAGTAGACTGGATTATACTCCAGACTGTGGATGAGAGCGAGAAGACAGGAATACTCTGGACCGATACGAAGAATGACTCTAGAAGATCTGGATTTCGCGTGAGGGTGATTGATTTATGTTTAATGTCACACAAACTCAAACACTCGCAGGCAGGTGAAAACCAACAAACTGGCTGAAGAAGCTGGCAGCGAAGACAGGACTGCAGGTGAACATAGAGAAGACGGAGGTGATGAAGATAACCAACCAACCAACCACAGCAACAACAACGACTACAACCAGCACCAGTCACCATCAACGGGAGAGATTTGACAGAGGTTACCTCCTTCACTTATTTAGTGGGCAGCATAGTGTCAGATACAGGTGGAACCGATGAAGATATCAAACTGAAACCATTTTGGAAATCTCTTGCACTCAGCCAACATAAATAACAAGATTCGGATTTTCAACACAAATGTGAAATCACTTAATGCTTCTATACGGGTCAGACACTTGACTCGAGCTTCATGAGAAGCATTACCAACAGTCCACTTCAGACTTTTATCAACAGCTCTCCTGTTCGCTAGCTCCATGTTGAGGATGAAATGGCCGGATGGTCAGCTGGTCAGAAAGAATTAGCAACAACAGACTATGGGAACAAACCAACCAAAACCTCCACAAGTATGTAGAAGAAAATATAGTACAATCAGAATAGGAAAAGATAAGTGGGTCGTCAGTGCGAGGGTGACATGGACGAGTTCGTACGAGGAGGAGATAATAGACTACGGGCAATCGTGAGCCCAGTCAAAGAGGACTGCAGAGGATAGGACAAAGTGGCGACTCGCTGTTGAAGCCCTATATTCCACTTGGAACCCAAGAGAACAATAATAATAAATATTAATACTGACCAAAGCTGGAAGAGTAAATTGAGAATAAGAAGAAGAATATTAAAAACTTTGTTTGAAAGAATGGCTTTTTGCAAGGAACGAATCGTTTCTGAAGATTGTTCACAGGACAGTGGATTCATAGACACAAAACGACACCAAATATTAACGGAAGATTCAGTGTCGCTGGCAAGAAACCAAACCTCTTTAACCTTGAATTCAAAGGTGACAAGATTTTTGGAGAAGTTAGATATACAGAAAGTACTTTACTCAAGAGGAATCGTCCATCTGCAAGGTAGCGTTGTAGTGAGAGCTGTCTGGAAGCCAAAATTGTAGACAACAATTTATGTCAATGTTCACAAATCAACAGATATTTATAGATCTTTAAGTACATTATTATTAGCGTTAATGTTAGCAGACCAGCAGCAACATCTTCTGATTTGTTGTTTTCTTGCTGAAGACTATTCTGTCATCTCTTTGCAGCCGTTTCTTGAAAAGTGAAGCCATATATCTGCAAATCGTATCTGCACACCTTAATTCTGCTGTGATTGGTTGTTGAGTTCCTCAAGGCTAAGCTTTGCTATTGTTTTTTCTCATGACCCCGATTCGGGAAGTTGACATTGACGTAAATTGTTGTCTACAATTTTGGTTAGCAGACAGCTGTCACCACAAGCTTAGATTTCAAGGTTAAAGAAGTTTGGTTTTTTATGCGTAGCATATTTGGTTTCCTCTCGGGTCGAAGAATCTATCTCCGTGGTTATCCATCGACATTTTCTGAACTCAGTACCTAATGTTTGTATTCGTACACTGGGGCCCAACTCATTGGCGAGCTCATGAATTCTACCTTCTACCAATTAGTGTTTTTTCCACGACTAGAAACCAACATCATTGGTAAGTATTTGTCCTCACTTCTCCCCTGGTGGATCCTACGGGTCACGACTTCTCACTAGATCTCCAGTCAACTCTAACATGAAATAAAGACGTAGAAGCGCAATACGAAAGGAAAAATCAGCCCAATACAGAAATATGTATGCTAATTGTGATTTTAATATATATGATAGACGCATAAATTATGATGATATTAGGTGGTTGGAGGCAATCGGCAGGAAGCCTTGGACCTAGGTTTCGTGCTAGTTGGCACTCGTCAGCAAGGCGTATCTGCAACCTTGAAGGAACTCATGTCCCTTCTGAGATTCGAACCCGCGTCACCCAGTGCTGCAGTCAGAGACGTTACCACTGAGCTATTCGGGCTCGCGATTGACCTCCTGTAGGACTGTAGTGGATATTTTGATTTGACACTAGTAACTAGTGTGATGCGTCTAGTCCTCTCTTTGGTGCAGACTGAATCTTATCAGTCAGGTTGTAATGTGGCCACCATTCTAGGTAGCCCACCATCACGGTGTACATAGTTTATGATGATACTAGGTGGTTGGAGGCAATCGGCAGGAAGCCTTGGACCTAGGTTTCGTGCTAGTTGGCACTCGTCAGCAAGGCGTATCTGCAACCTTGAAGGAACTCATGTCCCTTCTGAGATTCGAACCCGCGTCACCCAGTGCTGCAGTCAGAGACGTTACCACTGAGCTATTCGGGCTCGCGATTGACCTCCTGTAGGACTGTAGTGGATATTTTGATTTGACACTAGTAACTAGTGTGATGCGTCTAGTCCTCTCTTTGGTGCAGACTGAATCTTATCAGTCAGGTTGTAATGTGGCCACCATTCTAGGTAGCCCACCATCCAAGGCTTCCTGCCGATTGCCTCCAACCACCTAATATCATCATAAACTATGTACACCGTGATGGTGGGCTACCTAGAATGGTGGCCACATTACAACCTGACTGATAAGATTCAGTCTGCACCAAAGAGAGGACTAGACGCATCACACTAGTTACTAGTGTCAAATCAAAAGACGCATAAATTATTAGGTTACAAAAATTCTATTGTCTTCTGTTGTTACACATGCAGTGTAAGTTTCGCTTTAATAATTTTCTGCTAACCTGACTTTTTGCTCTTAATCTCTGAGGTCAAGCTTAACAGTTAGATTAAGGTTAAGCTGTGGCATAAGTCGTAACTACTTGGGTCTACCAGGTCGGGTTGAGGACAGATAATTACCAATAACATTGATTGATGGGGACAATAAAATCCCAAATGGATAGGAGCTTGGATTCATGGGTTATCGAATATGGTTCCACTAGCTGAATTGTCTGCAACCTTTCCTTGTAACCACAGGGACGTGGATTTGAATCCTGATGGTTGAGTACTGATGAAGATTCCAAAGGTGGGAAAAACAGCTGTCTAGTTATCCCATCTTATTTCCCGGTAGTTTCTTAACTGCTGTCAGCTCATGAAACAGATCAAATCCCTACAAACTAACTATTGAATATAATGCGGAATTGTTCTGCTTAGCAGTGTAAACATTTCAATGTACAATTTATCAGTAAGCTCAGAGGGTTACATTCGTTTATTTGTGTTGTGTGTTAAAGAGCATTTAGTGGCTGCTGTGGTAG
Source organism: Trichobilharzia szidati (assembly GCA_944472155.2). Classification (NCBI taxonomy): domain Eukaryota; kingdom Metazoa; phylum Platyhelminthes; class Trematoda; order Strigeidida; family Schistosomatidae; genus Trichobilharzia; species Trichobilharzia szidati. The sequence continues at coordinate 19,717,757 of OX235275.1, forward strand.
TCTGTCTTCGAGCATAACATATGTTTCTATCACACAGCTAATAACAACCTCTATAAGCCTTAGATGGTTGGAGGTAATCGGCAGAAAGCCTTGAACCTTGGTTCCGTACTTTTTGACACTCATCGTGGCATCTGAGAACATGACACTTCCTGTCGACAGCTTCCAATCGCCAAACATCAATTCAGAGGGCAACGCCACAGAGAACCACCTTGGTAGGTGACTGTACTGGAATTCAGTGTGCACCCAGCACCAAGGACTGCTCGTATGATGTTGATTATCCCCGCCGCATGCTTCACAGGCAAACACATCAAACCCGAAACTAGCAAAGAGAACCACCGAAGAACACGATGTACATGAATGTAGCATTCAAAGGTGGACTTCTAACTGATACTCTAAAGAAGAGAATATCGAACATCCTGTACACTTTTACACTAAGATGGGTATTCTCTTGCCAATCAATATTCCCCCAATAACCCTGAGGATAAAATATCGCATTTGACCACTTTTAGTATGTATCTATCAGTTCACTTGCTCTTGTGTAGAGAGGTATATAACTCTTTCAATGAATTGCTAGCAGCGAAAACAGGACTGAAGGTGAACATAGAGAAGACGAAGGTGATGAAGACAATCAACGAACAGCAACAACAGCAACCAGCACCAATCACCATCAACGGGAGAGATTTAACAAAGGTTACTTCCTGCCTTCACTTATCCGGCTAGTTAGCATTGTTTCGACTTCAAGTAGACGGCACGGATGAAGATGTCTACACTAGGCAGCCAGAATCGGAAGGCAAGATATGCCTTCGTCAAGCTGAAACCTGATTAAAAATCTTTTGGGCTTCGCCTCACTATAAGGAACAAGATCCGAATTTTCAACACCAATGTCATAGCTGTCCTTCTATACGGGTCAGAAACTGTCCCAGAGTTTTACGAAAAGGATTTCCAACAGCCTGTTGCAAATTTACATTAACAACTCTATTCGCTCAATATTGAAGATCAAATGGCCATCCAGAAAGAATTAGCAACAAGAAACTCTACAGTGGAACAAACCAACAGGCGAGAGCAGATTGCTCAACACATATGGAGAAGAAAATGGAGATGGGTCAGTCGGGCATACGTTGAGAAGGCCGTTGAATGACATCGTTCACAATGCAGGCCAGTGCTCGAGTGGAATCCCAATGAGGAGCGACGAGTGGTTCGTCGTTGCGAGGGTGACATGGAGGAGATCGTGTGAGGAAAAGATGAGAGATTATAGTCAATGGTGTAGCCAGAGAGCTGAAGAGGACAGAAGAAAATAGAACGAAATGGAGATGTGTAGTTGAAGCCTTATGTTGCACTTGGAACCCAAGAAAATAATTAATAATAATAATAACAATAATAATACAACAAAGTCCAACTAAAATAACCTCTGAAAATCTACTGTCTTTTAATTCACCTTCACAGAATCTTGCCTACAATCTTAATCGTGACTACCGTGACTACTGTTGTCCAATCAAATTCAACTATAGACAAATAAACAAAAAAACTAGACAACCTTGATATATGACTGAGATAAAGCTTAGGTCGTTTAAGGTCAAATCCAGAGCAAATCGATTATTTATAACCTTGACAAATCACATGCATATACATATGTATGTATTAAATGTCCTGTTCCATTAAAAAGACGTAGACGAAGTCATTTGACGCATAGAAGAAAATCAATAATTTTTAAGTGAATTCTAGAGGTGAAATTAAACGAAACCTTTACACTGCCAACATTTTTTTCTAAATCTGGCCATCCAAGAATATTTTAGTGTGTACATTCTAGAATATTATGCTACAGGATGTTAATATATATAATTAGGGCTTTAATATTGTTGAGACTTGAATTTTCAGTTGCGACGATTCTTGACGAATGAGATTGCTAGTTTGCAATAAGCAGTGTTCGCTGAGGAGCTGGTTGGTTTAATTGCGGAGCTTTCGTCCTCCTTCTGGGCGACATCTTCAGCGCAATTTTTAGCATAAAGTGGACTGATTTAAATTCTTCATGAATGGTAGAATTGCGTCTCCCGGTAACCATATTTACATATGTATTGATCATTTTTTATTGACTTAGATTTTAAACTTTCTCGTCACATGATTTACTTTTTATTAGTTAGTATATTTGACCTATAATAACATGTTTGTTAGTCGGATATTCCTGTGAGTACCAGGCTTCTAGGAATTCCCTGGCAGTTTTTGGTGTTTCATCTCTAAAACATTTGGACATTATCCCAGTCATCAAACTGATGTCCATAATTATTACATGCATTGGTATGAAAGAATAAATATCATATCTTTTCACAGCTGATTTGTGTTCTTGGATTCTGATTCGCAGTGGACGCCGACTTTGGCCGATGTAATGTCTGTCACTGTTCATACGTGCAATTTATTTCGTAAATGGTATTAATTTGATCTTCTTTTTCTGTTGGATGGGTCTTTTGGTTTGCACAATATCGAATGAAGTGATTGTGCTGGCTGTTTTAAATATTCCAGCTGTTATTTCAGAGATAGTTTTTATGTATGGTAGGGTGAATGTTCTTGTAGTCTTTGACGATGGTTTCTTGTTGGTGTTGTGACTCGATTTTAAAAACTTTCTGATGAAATTGAAGACGCTTAGTAGGTGTTTTTCTTCCATTCTCTTCAACACAGGAGTGCTACAGTGTATGCTTGAACTCTTTTAAACAATTTCTGCACACACATCTAACCTCTCTTCTTTACTAGGCTTGCTACCAGCTCGAAAGTTTCAATGTGTATCAAATGGGGATTTAATCCCAGAATAAATGCATGGTTGGTGAGAATTGTACCATTGAACCACTGGAACTCAACGTACATTTCGTCTTATTCAAAATTCGTCATTCAGTTGCATGTTCCAAGTGTTCGCAGTAAGTGACAGTGTTCACGTTGAAACTCGATTTCTGCATCTATCATTACAACTATAAAGTCACTATCCATCGGACACGAAGGCTAAACCCTACTGCATTTTATAAATTGTTACATTCTATTTGGGGGATTGCATCATGACCTAATATCAATTAGAGAACTAGTGGAAAACCAACAGGGAGTATTGGACAGCTGTTTTTGTCCTAACTTTGGGATTCGAACCCCGGTGGGTGCATACCGCTGAAAAGACCAAAAACTAGGACGAAACATCTGTCCAGTATTCTCTATAGCTGGTTTTCCAGTGGTTCTCTAACTGATGTCAGTTCATGATGAAATCCTCTAACCAATCAAACAAAATCTCTACAAAACCAATGCTTGGAAATTTTATATTCTGTATTTAAGAGAAAGCGTTTGGAGTAAACACAGGAGTCAGACAAGGGTGCTTATTATCACCAATGATATTCCTAATTGTGGTGGACTGGATTATGCGTGAGACAGTGGGAAACGAGAAGACAGGGATATCCTGGACCGACAAGAAGAACCTAGAAGACCTGGATTTCGCGCGTGGATGATTTATGTTTGATGTCACACAAAATCGAAGACTTACAAGCAAAAACCGACAAACTGGTCGAAGAAGGAGCCAGAGAAGACAGGACTCCAGGTGAACATAGACAAGACGGAGGTTATGAAAATAACCAACCAACAACAGCAGCAACATCCACCACCAATCACCATCAACGGGAGGGATTTGAAAGAGGTTACTTCACTCACTTATCTAGGTATGGAGAATTGTCTCAACTACAGGAGGAACGGACGAGGATGTCAAATCGAGAGTAGGGAAGGCGGGAAACACATTCATCAACCTGAGACCAATCTGGAAATCTTCGTCACTCAGTATCAACAACAAAATTCCGATTTTCAATACAAACGTCAAGTCAGTTTTGCTTTACGGATCAGAAACTTGGCGGGTCACCAAGAATATTTTCAACAGGTTGCAGACCTTTATCAACAACTGTCTTCGCTCCATACTGGATGAAGATCAGATGGTCGCCGGAAAGAATCACAAACAAGAAGCTATGGGAACGAACGAAACAGGAACCAATCGCCCAACAAATATGCAGGAGGAAGTGGAGATGGATTGGACACTCGCTGAGGAGGCCGTTGGGTGACATCGCGCGTCAGGCCATAGCTCGAGTGGAACCCGAAAGGGAAGAGGCGAGTGGGACGTCCAAGGGCGACATGGAGGAGATCGTGTGAGGAGGAGATGAAACAATATGGAATAACATGGATGGAAGTGAAAAGTACAGCACAAGACAGAAGCAAGTGGAGACGTGCAGTTGAAGCCCTGTGTTCCACTAGGAACCCAAGGGAACACTAATGATAATAATATTTAAGAGAAAATCAACAGGATGTTCTACACCCATATTGGAATCTCTGTGGAAAAATAAGATAATTATCTCCAAATGTGTCTCTAGCGATGTCCTCAACACTAAATTTCAAAACAAAATCCTGCCTAGTACTATAGTGTCGTTCATTTTAAAAGATTCTTTTCGAACTACTGATTACGCGACTAGCCATTTGATTTCTTATGCTCTTGGTAAAATAAAAGCTACTTAAAGTATCCTCTATGGAAAGCGAAACAGCCTCCAGGATATCTGTTAAATACATCGTAAGAACAAGATATTTCTATTCCGTTTACGGACGCAGTTCCATACGTACTTAATACATCCAATCATAGACATGACCCTTTTCTGTATTCTTGAATACTTGTGTATGTATTACAGCCGTCAATATATGATAAAAGGTGTCGGTCCCCTAAATTATGATCACTGATGTCAACTACTTATCAATCAAGAAGCCTACATCTGCTAAAGCACCTCTCAGCACCGTCTTACTCCACGGTCAATAGGGTAGTCACGCCTCTCCGGCGCCTGAAGCTCAACTTTGCCGTCTTACGCAAGATTTAATCGTATGCGGTGATATAGTATACCGAACTAGACCATGCAGTACATTTTGAGGACGATCTATGACTTAAAACCATGCCTCACATATACAAAATTAAAACCCTGGCCTACAGTGCAGTATTAGTGTCCACTATAAATGTCTCTGTCCCTAAGAGTAATCCTACCACATTCAAATTGTGAATATTGATTGCCACATACTGGCCCAACAACTTAGTTATCATTGTAAATGCATTCCAATTTTACAGTTTATTCTATATATAATAACCATAGAAAGAACTATGCATGAAACTAAAACGTTAGAGTGCGGAGACTGCTTTTTGCTTGCTTTTGAAAGGCTTACAGAGCAGCTAATGGGCAGAAGATTGCTATTAGGTTAAAACCAACAAAATTTGTTGATCGATATTTGAGTAAGAAGCATCCACATGACACACCACTATAAATTGAATAGCTATTATATAAACATGTCATTTTGACGAATCGTATGTTAGTTTCAGTTAAAGAGAGGGAGGAATTAACTATTGACTAAAGGCGAATAACATGGAAAATAACCAATTAAAATGCTTGTCCAGAAAGATAGTCTAATGAAATAAACCAATCACAAAGATCAGATTGACCTACAATTCATCCTTCTCTCCTAATTGCATGTTGATTGGTTCATTGAAGGTTGATCGATAGGCTCTGCCTTCAAGGTAATATTATAGGTAGATAGGTGAAAACATAATGTTTTCATGCCTCAGTCTCATGGTCCAACTCTTCGGGGCTGTATACACTAACACCTTGTGCCCGTGTCAATATTCAGGCCGCCCGCTTCTGTCGACCGCCTTGTGCGCCGAGCTGTCACGCGCCAAGGTAATAATAAAGTAAGCATTTTTTTGACTTTGTGCTGACCTTGCCTTGCGTTATACACATTGACGTGTCTATATGGTGGCGTGCCTTAATGTTGTATATATCAGCACAACAGACCAAGGCCTAGTATTTTTTTCTCTCTAAGCTATTGTATAATAAAGCCTACGTTCATCTCTTAGTAAAAGAAACTAATTTGCTTGAGTTGAATATGTTTATTAGTTTACATCGTATACTAATGACAATTATGTGTGTATCACATGTTCAGTTGAAGATAATCAGTTCAACAACTTTATCAAGCTCGGCAAATATTGGATTGTACTTATACAACTACATAAAGTGATTCATGTTGACTAACAGTCAGTTGGAAAGTATTTTAATTAGTAGTTTCAGAAATTGATGCATATTTCATTCGAATTGTGTACAATGGTACCAGGGGAGTATCTTTTACAATGGATATAATAAATGGGAAATATTAAAAACACCTGGATTACCAAAGCGTTGACAGCTTAATATTAATGGGGCATATCACAGGAGTTGTGCTATTCAGATTGCCTAACACATTTGTGATGAAAGAAATGTTATTACATGATGACTACGTGTTATTAAGGGGAATGTATCTTTATCAGAAAATATCTGCTTCACATTATTGTGGAATTTGTTGATATTTATAACTTCTGTGTGATGACTCTCTGAACTTTGACTTTTGAAGGTGCCTACGTGGTTATCTTTTTGATCATAAATGAGATTGTTATTGTTACTAGAATAGAATTATGTTTACACAAATTGAGTTGTTCACTGTATTTTTTTTTCGAGGATTCTAACACCTTTGGAATGTTACTAACTAATTTGCATATTGTAAATGTTACCCTAATGTTATAATGCGATCTAAAACATTCATCGTAGTACGGTGGTCATTTGTTTACATTCACATACACTGTGAATGAGGTGGCTTGATTAGACATTTTGGAATTTTCGCTTATGCCCCACTTAGTCTGTCAGTGATCACTTGAAAGTATGTGTAGACGCAAAATGTATTGTACTGTTTCATGAAGCTGTTGCACCAAGTATGATATTATATTGTTCTTTTTTTGGTTTGGTAGGCATAAAAATAATTATTTAAGTCAGTTTTGATTTCCCCGTTGATTGACTGAAACGAAATGTCCGGCCTCTGTTGATATGTTAGATCCTATTATGGAAGCCTAGACGATGTTTGAGGATTAACATTGATGTCTTGTGGTCTAATTTTTATAGTGGATGGCGTTTTGAAGTTTGAAATAAATAACAGTGTTGGATGTAAGTCTCGATGGGGACATCATCATTGACTACGGATTGCACCTGATGAGTCCCAAATAGGACGAAATGCACATCCTAGGTTCCACCACTAATCACCACAAACCAAATTACTTCAAAACATTTGACTGTCCTATTGTCTTTTTCATGAATCAAAGAGATTTTGCGTGCATTTGCTTCAACCCCAGCGAGCGTTTTACCATCAGTTTTTTCTAGAGATGATAAATTGTATAAAGTAGGATTAAGACGTTTGGGCAATAAGTTTGTTATATTTTGTGAAAGGGAATAGTGGGCGTAGATTTCTTATTCTCACAAACCATTCCATCATTTTTTAAATGCCAGATTTGATACGTGATTTAAATGTGGGAAACTACCCCTTTTTTATCCACTTTAATTATGTTCACGAAAAAATTTCCGACTGGGATGACTTCTAGTAGTAAATGTTTGAATATTAACGTTTGGTTTTAATGGATCTTCTCATCTTGGCATTCCTGCGTAAGTAATTTAATTGATAAAACACAAACTCAGTATATTTTGCACCAAGAGATGCACCACATAAAATCTGAGTTTGTGCGAGGGTTGGGATGTTGCGCAGGCTGAAGTAGGCGGTTGTCTTAAGGGGCCACCCTTCGAGCCTTTGGCTTAAAGTGGGCAGCAGAAGAGCATCAAGAGCTGTTTCCCCGTGGTTGCCAGTGGCCAAAATCGGTTCATGTGTTATTCGGTCCTTTCGAATTCTGGATCCTACATACACCATAAATTTGGAATCGGGATTTTCCAGCTCTCCTTGGCAGAACTGCATGACTACCAATTCGTTTGTAAGCGCCAGGCTTTCAGATTCGCCTTTTCGCTTTCATGAGGGACACCGCTGTGATGGTGATAAATCGGACTATGAAGCCGCGTGGTTACATGGGGGCATTTCGAGAGGAGGATTGAACCCTGCTTACTTGCGGGTGTACTAGGTCGTGGTACACATGCCTAGTCACCGCCTTCTTCGATGGGCAATGTCAGATGAAATAGGATGGGTCAAGTTGGGAAAGAGCCAGTGGTCGTCAGACCTAAACATGGTTTCATCAGTCAATAAAATCCGTAACAGTTATTTTAAGCCAGCCAAGTAGGGAGGTGTAGACTTCCCGACTGGCTGGTTGGGGTCCTCGAGATGCTAAGTAGCACTGATGACTGGAGACAATGGGTGATATGTCTCGAAATTGTTGTCAGTGTGTGACTGTGGTGGATTCACTCCTTGTGATTTATAATATCCAATAAAATTCTGTTGTTCTTCCACATTACTATTCTTTCTGCCTCATTTTTCTGTTTATTATCCCTTTTGTTGAATCTCTCCTCTCTTGCTATGTGTGGTACATGGAGGGTGAGTGACAACAGGAACTGCTGCACATCTGTGCAAAGTTAAACATTCAAACCAATCAGTCAGACTAGGTCGTTCATGAGGGCTTAAGTTGCTCAGTATATGGTATAGGTCTGCTGGCGAATTCCTAATGCTGGAGGACAGATGTAACGGCATTACGTTGATTCCCTGGGACATATGGCAAGCCAGCTTTTCAATCCGAGCAGGGATTAGAAAAGGTCAACCCTTTAGGTGTTAGTAATCAATGTTAACGTCCACCTTCGGATAAGCCTAACGTGATTGATCGCATACAGTTGTCCTCTTGTCTTTGAGGTCATCTGTTATCTAATTCAGAATTCTGTCCATTACTAACCATCTTGTATTTATTCCGCTGGAATTACTATTCTCTAGACATTTTTCATCTATTCCTAATTCACTGACCATTGCTAGCGATTTGAATCCCGATATCATTGTTCCTAGTTATGATAAAATCATACTGCTAACTTCATGTAGGGGCTTTCGATGTCAGTACCATGAACCATGTTGTATAGTAAGCCTCAGTCACGAATACTATGATTATCTTTAGTTTTGGATACTTGTTGTATGTTTGCAAAGTGCGTACAAGGTGGAAGCTTAGTTGTTCGCAAATATCATCCTACATGGTGTCAGAAAATGTTCACCTGCCAAACCCGACCCTGAATGAGGTGCAGACAATTATCTCAGTGATTCTGATGTTCAAGTAAGGAAAGTAAGTCAGTCTGAAATGTATGGTCACGTTAGACAGGAGACTGTTACCCACAAAGCTTGTGTATCCCAACTATGTATAAAAGTGACACCCTGGATTTTTCTGCTTAGAAGTTATTTGGTCACATGACTGTAGATCAGTCTTTGTAGTCGTCGTTTACTTCATTATTCTGCCGTTTTTACATATTCTTTCTGTATGCCGATGTAGCATTGTGTATTTTTAATAATTTCCTTTTTTGGATGGTGTTTTGTAGTGAAAGAGCTTGAAATGATGCTGTTTTTTGCGAAGTACAGTCTGTCTTTTAGAATACTGTGTAGTTTGCAGTAAGTTTTTGGGGTGTGATTCCATGTCTTTTCAAAAGTTTGCTGTAAAACTTCATGATTTATTGCCTTATCAGGATTATCTACCTTCAAAAATGCACTTGGGAAACTATGCTCCAGACATATTGAACATCTCATATAAGTAACCATGTAGGGAGGTGTAGACTGCCTAGTTTGGTCGTCATCAGTATGCTAAGAACCAGTGGTGGCTTGAGACTATTGAAGAAATAGCTTAAAATCGTTGTCAGTGACTCAGATGTATCCACTTTTAGAGGCTGAAGTTATTGACATTCACGAATAGTACGAAGTATACTAACGCAAGATCTAACACCCACAACTTCTATGGTATTCATTTCGCGTAGTCTAAAGGCAAAGCAAAACACCAGAATTGTGATCGTCCAAATTACGAGTTATATTTCGGGACCAAATCGGAGTGCGAGATGATGATTGTTTAACTAGCTAGGGATCGTGTACGAACGGACGTGACACGACAGCATACCAAGTGGCGTGAATGCTTGACTGGACGCCTTCAGCTAAACAAGTTTACTTAAACAGTGAGGGTCAGGATCAAATGTTCAGTGATGAATGCTGTGGCCAATAATTCTGGGGAATTAATTATCTACCGCTACACACCCTTTGTAGTCTCTCAGATTCGTTGGATTCGCATGCTTATCCATGTTACAAGTCTTTGTTCGGATATATTATTGTTCTTTGGAATCTTTTTTCCCTACCTTTGTGCTATGTGGAGGGAGTGTGGCAACTTGAACTGCTGCTTCACTTCTGTGCAAAGTACTATATTAAAAATTGGTCAGTTCTCATTTTAGTGGTTAGTATTGTGCACCGTGTTCATCCTCCTAACTGACGTAGGTTAGAGAGAACCACTGGAAAATCGAGGTGTTTCTGAAACACCATTTATATTTCTGTGCAGATATTGGTAAGCTGCGTGTTGTGTGATATTTAATGGTAATACCTGACTACGGTAATCTAGTTAGGTGGGGCTGGGTTGGCGTCAAAGAAACTAGCAGTTTGAAGTTTGAAACGCCTAACCTAGCCTAGTGAGCCACAGCCCCCGTGAGAACTTTTAAACAGTTGTTTTGATGTTTTCATCTGTGCACACCTGTGGACTCAACATGGACAAAGCGCAGGATATTCACGTTAGGAGGTAAGCATGTCAGCATCCTATCACTCTATCAGAATCCAGTAGTATATGAGTTATAACTTCTGTTAGCTTGCAGCCACGATACAGTGTCATATGCCACTTGGTAGACACCACCTGTAAAGTGGTTTTTAGTGGTTCTGTCACTACTGATCGGTCAAAACCTAACTCTTTGTAAGTTAGTATTAACTTTGTCAAATATGTTTTGCCGTTTAGGAGATATCAGTAGATCCTCTATGGGGGATTCGAATCACTGACCACCACTGGTGCTATATTTTTTGTACTTTGTTTTGATTTTCAATTCCTCTCTCGGTTGTATTGTTAATTTTTGGATTATTTATCCTGCACTCAGGGTGGTGTACTCAGACCAAATGCTACTCTTTCTAAAGAAGAGTTATCTTTGATATTACTTCTGATCTAGTTTAATGCTTTTGAGCAGGGTTGTTTTGAATCTGCTGACTTAGTTCGTAGTCGATCCTATTAGTTACAAATCACACTCATAACTTGTTGCAAAAGAACTTGAAGTTTACTCAATTAGTTCTCTTAGAAATTTGTACCACTTCTATTCTCATTGTGTTATATATTATTATTATTATTAATTACTTAGATTCCGAGCAAAATATAGGGCTTCAACAACATATCTCCATGTCATCCTGCTCACTGCAGTTATCTTAAGCTAACTCCGTTATTTCCCATAGGTTCTCATTTTCTCATCATACGATCTCCTCGGCCCACACGCAACTTGTCGTTTCCTGTTTGGATTCTACTCGAGGGCCTACCTTGTGTGTGTGTGATATCATTGGACGGTCTCTTCAGCGTATGTTTGACCCATCTCCATTTTCTTCGGAATATTTGTTGGACAAAATGTTCTTTGTTGGTTCGAGGCCTGTCAGGGTTCCTTGTTTGTATATCCTTTCTATCTGACCAACTGATCATCAGTAGTATAAAGATAGCGAAAGCAGTTGTTGATGGAAGTCTAGTCTGGTGAGAATGCGATCCATATAGAAGCACTGACTGACTTAGCTCAGAGACTCAGGGATTGACTTGTTACCACCAGGGAATAATCTCGCAGATGATATAGTCCTTCTAGGTGAAGACGCTGACAAAGTGCAGCACCTTGAGTTGCAATCTGCGAATGTTTGGCATGCAATTCGCTCCCGCCAAAATTAAGATGATGCTATAGGACTGGACTACATTGACTACTCCAAGCTTAGAAATAGGCAGTGAAGTGATTACTGAGCGTGTTGACCACTTCACTTGTTATTTGAGGAGTTGCATCAGCCAACGCTAACGGGTTGATTACTGATGAAATCTCAGCAGGGATACAGAGGGCTAGTGTCGTATACGCCAGTTTACGCCGTCTTTGGCGTAGATGTGATATCCAGCTGACTATCGACCAAAGGGCGTGTATACTACTCAGCAGTCAGCTCCATCCTCATCTATGGCTGTGAGTGTGACCTGGCCATTGAGAGTGGTGGACATGAAAATGCCGGTTAGCTGTCTTTCATTATAGGTGTCCGCGTCCTATCTCAGATGGTATAATGGGGTGAGCGATATTGAGGTTTGGCATCGGTAGAGTGCTAGGTAAGGAGGGGAAACCAATCGACGTGGTTGTGAAGCTACATAGACTGAGATGGTTAGGAGATGTGTTACCCATGCATGCCTAGTCATCGTCTGCATCGATAACAGGTGATGTTAGCTGATATGGGGTCAGGTTGGAAAAGAGCAAGCTGATGATCAAAGCAAAACATGGCTTCATCAGTCAATGAAATCCACCACAGTTAGTTTAAACCACGTAGGAAGGTGTAGAATTCCTGGTTGGGGTCTTCAGGATGGTAAGCACCAATGGCTGGAGACAATAGGTGATATGCACCAAAATCGTTGTCAGTGTCTGGCGCAGATGCATCCACTCCTTGTGACTTATAATTTCCAATGAAACTATATCCTTCTTCGATGTTACTATTCTTTTTGTCTCATATCTCTGTTTACTGTTTCTGCTTTGCATTTCTTTTTACTTTCTTCACTGGCTTTGTGTGCTACATGGAGGAAGTGTGGCAAATTGAACTGCTGCACATCTGAAACCAGTCAGTCGACCAACTGCTTGGAAGAATTGAAGTGCATATTGACAATAAATGTCAGTTAGTTGAATGAAGGGCACATACCGCTAACCCCACTTGCAGCTTTCAGTGTTCTACGTAATATGACGTAGCCTTTTTTGAGAAGTTTAGGGAAACATAAGCAGGTGGGGTGAGTTTGAAGAAAAAAGACGAGTGGACAGAATTCATGAATTAATAAACTGTAAGAGAAAAGGTTGAGTTTTTTTCCAAAGCTTCTCAACTTTCTTATTATTATGTAATAAGTCAAACAAAAATTTTACTTATAAATCACACCCCTATTGGTGATCTGCTGCGTAATCTCTTGTTTAACTACACTTTGGAGTAAAATCGATAATAATAGGCGCGGAAGATTTGTCTTCCTCTCCTGTCTTCACTTCATTGTGTTACAGACATACATAAATGTTGGAAAATTTCATCATCAGTTGATATCAGTTAGAAAACCTCGGAGTAGTACTGGACAGCTATTTCGTCAGCCTAGTTCGGGACTCTAACTGATGTCAACTCATGATGAAATCCTCCAACCAGTGAAACAGACTGCCTACAAAAGCAATACTTGAAAATTTACAAATGTCTTATGGTTTTTTACTTTTATGCACTGAGAATAAAGTTTGTATACTCTCTCTCTCGCTTTGTTTCTGTTGTGATGATGGAGACATGTTTAATAAAGAAATTTGCATGTGATTGTCACCTGGTTAATTGGATTTTTAAAGAATGGAGTATAAAAAAAACAGCAACAACATTTTATTATTTTGTAACACGTGACTAATTAATCGATTTTATGCAACATTAAGCTTTATATACTTCTCTTTGTCTCTCTCTCCGGCATACACTCTGTTCAACTAAATAGAAGTGATTGATGGATTCATAGAAAATGTAAAGAATAGTTTGGAAGCAGTTTTTTCTTCGATTGAGATTCCTAAAACATATGTGTTTCGTATGTTATTTATGAGTCGCTACACCTTCCTCGTTGAGGAATGTCAGTTCACATAGCATTAGGTTGGATAAGAGGTGTGAAGATGTTGACAAAGTGCTGAGTCTTCTGAACACCTTGAGGAGTGGTAATCTTCGAATTTTTGATACGCTCCTGTTAAGTGTAGGGTGATGCTACAGCACTGGACTTCATCGGTTTCTGCTAGCCCAAAGCCGGAGGGTGTTGACCACTTCACTTATTTGGGAAGTTGCATCAGCCAGCGCCAACGGGCTGATTGATTATAGCTTGATTCCACATCGTAATTTTAGTACAAGTAAGGAATTTTTAGCATGTGATATCGGTAGCCCAAATTTTTCAGGCCGATCAACTGATATCAGGTGTGCGTCGGTAGGGGATCAAACCCCGGACCATTTGTGTATGGTCGGCGAGAGTCCTAACCGCTGTGCCACCGACACACTATGTCTATGCGGAATAAGTTTTACTTTGGCCATCATTCGGCTTTTGATACTGTATCACTTATTGTGTGTGTGTGATGTCAAATTAACCAGTATACAACTTAACTGATATGTATTTTCAATTGTTGCGGGACACTGAACAATATTCACTGACGAGATTTCTTATCAAATGACTAAAAGGCTTTTTTCTCTCTATTCATTATATAATGTAGAAAGATTATTAAGTTGGTTTAATTAATTGACCGCTTCCAACGAATTCATCAAAAATCTTTAGAAGGTTTGAGCACTTCAGATATTCATGCCAATACAACCTGTTTTCATTGAAGAAAAAGAATTGATTTTCTAGCGTGATGTGACTCTTGGTGGGGGAATGGTAATTAACAGTGAAATCTATGACATGGACATTTCTGTCCTACTTTTCGCGACTCTTCATCTGGATATATGTACTTGCACATCCTACTTAATTAGTGGTGGTGTATTCCCACTTAGACTGGAATCCAGCAGTCAAGTCCTCTGCCCCCTCCCTAACGCCCCCACCCCCGGCGTACATTCCAAATTGCAAACCATTATCGTGGCCTAAGTTGTGTTGTTTGCAGTGGATAATGCTTACTTTGGCATTTTGAAACACGATGGGTGCTGGTTGTATTCGAGTCTTAGTGGGGGTGGAGGGCCTGTTTTTTCTAGCAATCGATATAATGCATTCGGAGTGTATAGGCCAATAATGATGAATGAATACAACAGAGTGAGCTTTCTGTGATGAAGTTATCGATTAACAGTAAACAGCTCTAGCTGGTAAGTATTCCTTAATTGGTATTATTATTATTACTGTTACTACCGGTATGCACATTTTTCATATCATAACTTTGCTGATTTTTATTGTACTCTGTTCGATTAAAGTGTATTAAGAACATGATAAGTAAGGAAAGAAAGTGATCTACTCTTTGTGTAACTTCACTCCAAAGCTGTGCGGTTAGTTATTTTGAGGTGTATACTGCAGAGTTGATATTTAATTTATTTATTTTTCGCTTGGGTTCCGAGTGGAAAATAGGGCTTCAACAACACATCTCCACTTTGTTCTATTTTGCTGCTGTCCCCTTCAGCTGGCTGGCTGGCTGGCTCCACGATTACTGCCCAGAATCTCTCATCTCCTCCTCCTCCCCACATGATCTCCTCCATGTCACCCTCTCACCAACGACCTACTAGTTGCTTCCCATTCGGATTCCACTCGGGCAATGGCCTGCATTGTGTGCGATGTCATTCGATGGCCTCCTCCTACCTATTTGTTGAGTTATCGGCTCTTGCCTGTTGGTTTGTTCCACTGCAGAGTCTCTTGTTGCTAATTCTTTCTGGCCAGCCAGCCAGTCAGCCATTTGATGTTCAGTATGGAGCCAACCAGCGAAGGTGGCAGCTGTTGATGAAGGTCTGCAATTTGTTGGAAATGTTTTTCGTTACACACTGGTCAAGTTTCTGACCTGTATAGAATGACCGACTTGAAATTGGTGTTGAAAATCCGAATCTTGTTCCTTATGCTGAGTGTAGAAGATTTCCAAACTGGTTTCAAGTTGAGGAAGGTGTATTGTGCCTTTCCGATTCTGGCTGGCTGACTGACTTTGACAGCTTCATCCGTTCCGACTGCTTGTGGTCGAAACGATGTTACCTAGCCGGATGATTGGAGTCAGGAAGTAACCCCCGTCAACTTTCTCCCGTTGATGGTGATTGTTGCTGGTTGTTGCCGCTGTTGGTTGGTTGGTTATCTTCATCACCTCCATCTCCCCTGTGTTCACCTGTAGTCCTGTCTTCGCTATCTGCCAGCCAGTCTCATAAGTCAGTTTTTGGTTTTCGCCTACAAGTCTTCGAGTTTGTGTGTGTGGAAATAAAATCGTCCACACGTGAAATCCAGATCTTCTAGAGTTTTCTTATCTGTCGTCCAGCATATTCCTGTCTTCTCACTCCCTATGCACAGTCTGAGGCAGAATCCAATCCACCACAATTATGAATGTCATTGTTGATAATAGGCAGGCGGCCAGCTTGTCTTTCTCCTGTATGCACTTCGAACGCCCAGCTGAGTTTTCCGTTGTGGATCACCTGTCACTTGGCATTTTTATTTAGCCAGCTGTTAAATGAGGTTGATAAAGATTCGGGGGGCTGCACGCCATAGTGTTGAAATAGTTTCCAAATTATTTATTGGCCAATACTGTCAAAGGTTTCTCCTAGTTTAATAAACTCAGTTCCAAGCCCGGGTGAAGAAGGAGGGTTGGCCGTGGAGCTAGCGACTCTACTTCAAAAAACTGATCACACTGCTACAGATACTTCAACGTACAGTGAAAAAATTTTTTTTCTAAACAGTTAAAATTACTGCACAGTATCAATTGATAACAATGGTCAAAGGTTATTGTCAGTTAGTGACAAAATAAATCAAAGGCCACAATGTTAAAAAAAGCCCGGATAAAACCTTTTTTGAACACAAAGTCCAGTTGTTGTTTTTTTTCTATGGATTGCTACAATGTCGGTTGTATGAAGATGTAATCGAAATCTTTTTGAACGACTTTGACAGTATTTCTATGTATGACTCTGAGTGAAGTCTTTGCTGATTCTACATGACCAGAAGTAATAATAATGATACGCTCCAGAATTGAGCTTTTTGATTGTCCTGCACTAGTGTGTTTTTGACAATCATGCTAGTTGGTGTTCACGGGCACATCCTAATGGTGTGCGGCCTAGGTGTATTTTATTCCACAAAGAGAAAATGTGAATTGGTCAGTAATGCACATTGAAGTTGCCAAACAGTGGGACTTTGTTTTAGACATTCCTGTAAACAAGAACATATGTAGAGGAGTTGAAACTTAGAGTTTCAGTAAAGACTGTTCTTCGAATTGTTCTCAGGAAAAACACTTCACTAATTGTATCTCCCGTGAATTACAGAATCAACGAACACTTACCTTCATGGTTTTATAAAGGAGAAAGAAGATCCCCCCGCCACAGCTCTATCCTAGAACACTTGATCGAATCCGGACACCAAGCAGACCCACAAAACAACTTCTCAGTTATCTACACAATACGTGGGAATCTTGCCAAAAGAGTACGAATTAAACTTCTTCAAACTGCAGAAGCAATGGCAGTTCACATATTGAATCCTGAACTCTGCATCCAAAAGAAGTTTGTTCAGTCACTAAATCTACAATGGTCCTGATCTATCTTAACACCAAATACGTAATTTTGTCTTACCTCTTTCTTCTTTGTTTGTCTGTTTTTTAATTGCATTATTTTCTACCCCCACCTTCTATTAAATGTCTACCCTCATGACGACTGTTGGTGACTCCATTTTCGTTTATTTTTGAGTGGATTCTACTCAGATTATTAACTTGACTCTCATTCATTTTTCATTGAACCCTATCAATCAGATTACGTCACCCAACCTACTTTTGTAACTTTATTTTAGTTTCTAACCGATTAACGCCTTCTAAATTACGTAATTTGTTGTCAAAAATTAACAATTGCATTAACACATCTTTGGAAATATTCCTTTTGTTGCCAAGAAAAATTACTATAAATTTGCGGTTTGTACAGCTTGAGAATGATATCGCCGAAAAGAGTAACTCTTTGCTGAACGCCTTTTCTTTTCTATTACAATTAATTGTTTGGCTGGAGGATTTCATCCTGAGCTGACATCACTTAGAGAACCATTGGAAAATCAGCCATAGGGAGTACTGGACAGCTGTTTCGTCAGCTTAGTTTGGGACTCTTCAGGAGTACGCTATTCGAAGACATTGCGACGTGGTCGTGCTATGATGTGAACTGACAGAAGTTGGAACTCATGGGCTGGCCGGCCATTGGATCGGTTAGGTCCCAGTTGCTTAATGGTCTACGAGCTCTCTCTCTCTCGGCTTGTAACCAGAATGTTCTGCGTTCGAACACTGGAGGTGGGTGGGTGCGTACTGATGAAGAGTCTCAGACTAGACTGACGAAACAGCTGGCTGTCCAGTACTCCCTATGGCTGTTTTTCCAATGGTTCTCTAACTGATATCAACTCATGATGAAATCCTCCAACCAATCAAACAAAGTCCCTCTACAAAATCAATACTTGAAAATTAATTGTTTCTTTGACAAATCCTGGTCTCACTGAATTACCGGTCATCCTCCTTAGTTGTTTGTCGATAACGATGGTGGGAAATCCATTTTTTTTCGCATTAGAGTTTTTCTGAAGGATTCCAATTCTTTAGTCAATGTATCTTCAGCTTATATATATATGTATACATAAATAATAACTAATTTTTATGGCTTTGAAGTGAAGTTACGCAAAAAGGGAGATGTCTTTGCTGACCTCATGACTTTAAAATTTGTTAGGTGTATATACTTGATATATATATATATATATATATATATATATTTGAATTCTTTTCAGCACATATGAATTTTATCGATTGATTGTATAATCTTTTCTTTTTGTTCGTGCGCGTGTGCCTGTGCTCACAGTTGTATATATCCGTGTGGAAATCACTCTATCCTCAGATAAAATATGTACCTGTTGAAATCATCAAATAGTGGGGGAGGAATATTCACTACGCCTATCGTTGTTACTACTACTACTACTCCTACTCCTACGACAACATCATCTCCACATCGACAAATTCTCCTGCCGCCAGTTTCTACAGTTCATCTTTCATCATCATCAACATCATCTTCATCATCCTCATCTGCATCATTGTCACAATCGATTAATTCACATGATTATTGTACAGAAGCCTATTTTACAACAAATGAATCATCATATGATATTGTAATACGTAAGACTATTCAAGATGTTGTAACTAATCCTGGAATACTGCTTGATGAACAAATTAATGTTACCGGTGTTGGTGATGGTGGCGGTGGCGGTGGTCGTCTACACAAACACAATACTATTATTAGTAGTAGTTGTAGTCATCATGAAGGTATTGAAAAAACCGATGTTGGTGGTGGTGGTGGTGGTTGTGTTACTGCTGACAATCTTCTATTCGATGATATATCTGCTGCCATTGAAGCAATCAACGAAGCGAATCGTTTAAATTCTTTATGTACCGATGATATTGATGATAATGTTGAGGATGACGTCATTGGAGGATCGATTGACACTACCAGTATTATATTACAACAACAACAACAGGAACAGACACAAAATGTTCCAACGATGGCAACACTTCATCCAGTAGTTGCATTGTCCTCCTCTTGCTCTACATCTACCTCCTCCTGTCTAGATCAATTTATTACACATTCAATGTTTGTAAATATTCCGATGACAAATATTACTACTGCTACTACTACTACTATGCCTTCGATTATTGATTATCATCAATCCCCTGGATTGTTATTCACTTGTAATAATAATAATAATGATACTCATGCATATATCCAAATTGAAAAGAAACAAGATTCGTTAACGAATACTTCCCATGTAAGTGCTACTACTACGACTACTGTTGGTAGTACTTCTAATATCACTAGCAGTATACCATCTCTATTGACAACTACTACTCTTCCTCTTCGTCCTATCAAGAACAACACTCCCAGCCTATTGTCATTATCTCAATCCAATTGGCGGTTTTTATTACGACCAATATTTGAAAAAATTATAATTGAAAAATTATGGACTAGTGGTGAGCTGGGTGGATCAAATCCATACTCGTTACTACTATCGATGTGGTTTTTTATATCACGATATTTTGGTATTGGTTGTCGAACAGATCATGCTAAATTAGCTTATGGGAATATTGTTATTGATAGGAATACAGAAACGGGGGAAAGGTATTTACGATTTACAAGGTAAGTTGCGGTTATTATTGCTTTATTATTATTATTGTCACTATTCCTTTGCGTTCTTAGTTGACTGACTGACTGACTGAACACCTTGAGCACTAGAAATCTTCGAATGTTTGGTATGCGATTTGCTCCCCCTGTCAAATGTATGATAATGATGACGCTACAAAGCTGGATTACATCGACTCCCTACCTTAAAGATAGTTGAGGGAGGGAGGTGAAGTGGTCGTTGTTGAGTGTGTTGACCACTTCACTTATTTGGGAAGTTGCATCAGCCAGCGCCAGCTAGGGCTGATTGCTGCTGACGAAATCTCAGCATAAATACAGAGGACTTGTTTGATATTTTCCTGCCAACTTACGCAATATGTGGCTTAGTTGATGTGATAGCGGGTGGCAATCAGTTAAAGGGTGTGTGTGTGTATACCGGTCAGTAGTTCGCTCTATCCTCCTTTATGGCTGGCTGTGAGTGAGATATGGCCATTGAGACTGGAAGACATAAAAAGGCCGGCTAGGTGTGTTTGATCATAGGTGCGCCTGTCTGCGTCGTATCTCCCGTGTTAGTTGGTAGGTGTAATAAGGTGGTGAGCAATATTAAGGTTAGGCATCGGTCGAGTGTTAGGTGAGGAGGAGGGAGGAATCAATTGACGAAGTTGTGAAGGGTGGATGGATTGAACTGGTTAGGACACGCGTTACGTTTGCCTAGATCTTCGCCTTCCTCGACAATGGGCAATGTTAGCTGACTGATACATGATATATCAGATTGTAAAAAAGACAGCTAGTGGTGGTGAAACGAAAACGTGGCTTCACCCACCAGTCAATGAAATCCACAACAATTAGTGTAATTCAGCCACGTAGGGAGGTGTGGATTTCGTGGTTGGAGTCCTCGAGATGGTAAGAACCAATGATGGCTGGAGACAATCTGTGATAGGGCTCAAAATCGTTGTCAATGTCTGGCGCAGATGTATTCACCCTTTGTGATTTATAATATCCAATAAAATTGTATTGTTCTTCTATATGACTATTCTTTTTACCTCATATTTCTGTTTATTATCCCTTTTGTTGAATCTCTCTTTACTGTATTCTCTTGCTTTGTGTGGTACAAGGAGGCAAAGTGGCAATTCGAAGTGCTGCACATCTGTGCAAAGTCCTACGTTGAAACCAATTCTTAGATGAGCATAGAGCTTCAAGTCTGAACTTTGAAGTTCTCAATATTTGATTTTTTTACCTTTCAAGATGTGGGGGGGGGGTCGTGAGACTGATGTCCAACTTTGCCGCTTCTGAGGGGCAGAGAACCAAATTATCTATAAGGCATAAAGTAAAGATGTGCATCGGCCAGTAATCGACCCCCGGACTACACACCTGAGGTGTGGTTTGCGAATATTTTACCTTTGAACAACCACTGACATACAAGTTGCAGTTTAGGTCTTGTTTTATCGTTGACATCGGTGGTAGTGGTGGTTCAAGCGTAGAATACTCGCCAACCAATGCATCAAGTGGTCTGGGAGTTCGATCCCCACAAGTCACACGCCCATTAACGTCACTTAGCCGGTGGTAAATAATCCCGGTAACGAGAGGGGAAGATGGACATGAGGCTAGCATTATCTCTCCATAAACATAGAAAACATCACCATTGTAAATGAAAATCTCAAAGCTCCAGCTTGAAGTTCTACATGTTCTACTTGAAACACAAAGGAATAAGGTGTATAATAAATAACCCGTTTTATTGTACTACTATTGTCCAACAATCTCCAGGTATTTCTGTCAAACAAATGTGTGTATCAGTGACTTATCTCTGTTACTTTACCATTTTTAAAGAAAATAATGGAAAAATCGCTTTTACTTAACCTTGAATAAAGCTTCTTTGAAGACTTTTAACAATCCTAAAGAATTTGCTGCTTTGTAAATATGGCAGGTGTTTATTCTCAGATACTACTATAATCTTGTCTGGACTTTAGATGGATGTGGTAAATACTGCCTTCCCAGATTACACATCTGTCTTTGATTCTGTACCCAGGCCTCTTAATGTTAAACAAGCCTGTTGTGACACAAACACGGTACTTTATACTGACAAATGGTTGCATTCTTGTTTTTTTTTTGATAAGAAGCGGTACATTGTGTAGCCAGTAATCTTTGTATGCTTGACATGAGATTCACTTCTGCTGTGTCTCAAATGTATGATGATGCTACAGGACTGGGCTACATCGACTTCTTCTTCCAGCTTAAAGACAGAGGGGAGTGAGTGGTGGTTGTTGACCACTTCACGTATTTGGGAAAGTTGCACTAGCAAGCGCCAACGGGCTGATTGCTTCTTTTGAAATCCCAGCTTGACTAAAAAACGCTCCTACGGCCTTTATCAAACTAGATCTCTGGCGTAGGCGTGGCATCCGGCTGTCGATGAAAGGACGGTGTGTACTGTTTAGAAGTTCCCCTGTCCCCTTGCTTATGGCTGGCTAGCTGTGAGATATGTATGGCCATTGAAAGTGGGAGATATGAGAAAACGTTAACTATATAATATGATGAGTAGTAATATTCAGGTTAGGTAAGGAAGGTGTATGTGTGTGTGTGTTGCGCATACCGAATCATTGCTTTCCTCGATAGACAGTGTTATAGCCAACAACACATAGGATCAACCTGGAAAAGAGTTAGGTGTCATCAAATTAAAAAAAACAGTCTTTTAGTTGTTTCTTTGAGTCACATAAGGAGGTGTAGATTGCTTGAGATGGTGATAAGAATCATTAGCTGAAGACTATTGGTGATAAATGTGACTTAGAATCGTCATGTTTTTCTCCGCGTATGTTAGTATTCTTTCTCCGTCATATTTCTGTTTAATAAAGTCCTTTTAAATCTCTTTTTTCTCTCTTCATTTTGTCTACGTTTATGTGCTACACGAGAGGAGTGTGACAACTTTGCATTCTGTAAAAAGCATCGGCGATAGGCAACACTAGGCAACTCTTTAGACTCATCAGGGAAACGGGTGGGAGAAGGCAAATCATAAGTGAAACTATTTCTGAGAAAAATGGCTCCTTAATTAGCTCTCAGGATAGACGCCTTGAACGCTGGAAAGAACACTTTGAGGAACAATTTGACTTGCCTACAGCCACACTGAGCCTCCCCGCCATCCAGCACACACCCGAATGGGATATAGACACTGGCCCGCCGTCTGCAATTGAGGTCACAAAAGCTATTTGTAATCTGAAACGAGGCAAAGTGGCAGGACCCGACGGAATTATTCCGGAGGTGTTTAAATATATGGGGGTGACATACTAGTCTGTAGTTAAACTTAAGGTACTAGGTAACGTCTGGGAATCAGAGACGGTACCATCAGACTGGGGTAAGTCACTTATTATACCAATATTCAAGAAGGGAGACAAGTCCTCATGTGATAATCATATGGGGATCAGCCTGACGAACATAGTCTCTAAAATCCTAGGCTCAGTAATCATCCACAGGCACTTCTGTGCCAAGTTCTATGTTGAATCCAGACAGACAGACTGTATCATTTATTGTATTTCGTTAGTCATGTTAAAGTTACGTCATCTTAAATGTGTGTGTGTTTTTTCTTAAAAAAATATTTATTTTTGCCTATGCGTTTAAGCCTTCCGCATGGAACTCGTCCATCCGGTGGTAGTGGTTATGGCGCCTTAAGAAGAATATCAAAACTTGGCAAAGAATTGCCAACATTTCAGGTGAAACCACGTCATCCAGATACTCGTTTATTAGAATGTCAATCTCAACCAGATCGTTGTCCAGTTCGATTATATGAAGCATTTTGTTCACATCGTCCATGTTCCACGACAACAATTCACTCACCATTCTACTTACAACCTGATCGAGCTGCTGCCGCTATCCATTATTATCATCATAATGCCTCCTCCTCCTCATATCCCAATTCATCAGTATGGTTTACACTGAATGCTCTAGGCAAGAATAAAATCGGTTCAATGTTGAACGGTGCATTACAAAGTATTGGAATGCCTGTTGGTAGACAGGTGAATTTAACACGATTCTGTGATTCGTTAATAGCAGCAGTCTTTTCGCTACAACCATCGTCTTCATTAAAAAATAGCAACAACAACAGCATCAGTGGGGGTGACGGTGACGTTGGTGATCTCACTAGGGAGGCTTGTCGTGTCAGTGAAACATTACGCAGTATAATATTAAACTGTCGATTAATAATACCTTATCAACAAATCCCTGAATCAATACAACCAACTATATCATCACTAGCTGAAAAAGTTGTTCAGTTGTCGGCAACACGTGGTTCACCGTTTAATAATTATCTTGCTAAATTGTCTACCCTTAAAAAATCTGTCAATAATAAAAATAACGGTAACAAAGTGATAGTGAAAAAGACAAATGTTAGAAAACTGGGTAAAGTATCATCGAAATTTCTGTTTCCTAGCGATGATGACGATTGTAGCGATGATGATGATGAGGAGGATGACGCTGAGGGTCATCAAAATCAGGAGACTACTGATCCTAATAACAACAATCATCAGCAACAGCATCAATTAATCGTCTTTACAGATAATTTATCCCATTCAACAGTGAACACTAATCATCATCATAATATTACTTCTACTGGTACTACTAATAGTACGTCTACTGAGATGAACATCGATAATCATCGTCCGTTGAAGTCGTCATCATCGGATTCTTCACTACCAACTATGGTACCAATGAGTATATGTTTCAATTCAAAGCATATTGATGGTTGTTACAGGTAAGATTTGGCAATTCATTATTATTTTATTATCATTATTCTTTATGATTATATTCTCTTGGATTTCGTGTGGAACATAGAGAGAGAGAGGACTTCAACAACACACATCTCCACATTTTATCCTTGGTTTTTTTCTTCTGCTTCAGTCGTTTTTGACCGGCTCCATGACGATTGCTTATAAGCTATTATTTCCTCTTCATCACATGATGTTAGGACATGTGCCACGCATGCGTAGTCATCGCCTTCCTCGACAATGGGCAATGTTAGCTGATATAGAGCCAGGCTGGAAAAGAGCCAGTTAGTGGTGGTCAAACGAAAACATGGCACCAGTCAACGAAATCCACAACAGTTAGCTTAAGCCACGTAGGAAGATGTAGACTTCCTGACTGGTTGGGGTCCTCGGGACGGTAAAAACCAATGAAGGCTGGAGACAATTGGTGACATGGCTCAAAATCGTTCTCAGTGGCGCAGATGCATCCACTCCTTGTGACTTATAATTTTTAATGAAACTGTTTTGTTCTTCATTATTACTATTACTATACCTTTGTCTCACACCTCTGTTTACTGACTCTAATATGCATTTCTGCTACTTTCTTCTCTTGCTTTGTGTGGTACGTGGAGGGAGTGTGGCGACTTGGACTTCCTCACATATGTGCAAAGTTCTATGTCGAAAACCGAGCGACCGACCGACCGATCACATGATGTCATGCCTCCTCACATCATCCTCGAAGTGACACCCACTCAACGGTGTGTCAATCAGCAGCGTGTGTGTGTGTGTCCTATCCATCTTCATTTCTTTTGGTTATAGCTTCTTGGTTGTTGGCTGGTCAGCACCTGACTTTCAGGAATAAAAATTGGCTTCCTTTGAAAAGAGAGAACATGGATGATGGGCATTATTGAAGAGTCTCAGACTAGGACGAAACTGCTGTCCAGTACTCCCTACTGGTTTTTCGATGGGTTTTTTTAACTGATGCCTGTGACCAACTAGATCATCGAAAACCTAGACTTGAAAATTAATCTGACGCACACCTAGCGATGTAAGATGCCGTGACTAGTAGGGTCTGTCAAGTCAGGTAGGCGGACGGTTAGTTATTCTACGATGACTTTGGCTACTGGTTGCACTATATATAATATACCTCGAACTGGTAGACTGTATGGTTGGCTGGATAGTTTCCGAAGTTGCCTTGTTACCTAGGTTCGAACCCGGGTGTTGGGTGCTAACTAATGAAGAGTCCCGAACTGGGACGAAACAGTTGTACACTATTTCTTATCGGGATTCCAGTGTTTCTTTAACTGATGTCAGTCAGCTTGTGGGCAAACCTGTAATCAATCAAGCAATCAATCGCATTGAGTCACACAGTTTTTTTGCTAACTTTTTGTTTGTTAACCCTGCTTACTTATCGTTCTTGTTAGTAATCCTCAGTATCATGATAATTAGTGAAATACGTGTCTATGTGTGTGTGTCTGTATACATACGTTTCTGATGGTACTTACTGATTAGCAATGTTTGCCTAGCAGTTGTCGATTTTTAGTGACACTAAACTGAAAAGCATTCAAGCCTTCTATAATAATTAGCATCCCACTTCTTTGTGTGCATTTGAAAGCAGTACTAGAATTCATTCTATGCATTTCTGGGTTAGATTGACAACATTTGGTTTTGTTGTTGTTGTTGTTTCTTTCTTTTCTTATTTGCTTCGGGGGATGTATAAATCTAATTGTGAAATTATAAAAGAATCACAGCATGTGATCGATTTTTCTAGCTAACATCCAATTTTATCTGTTTTTCTATTTGATGAGCGCCCGCTGTGCCTCGAACCTAGGACCTTCCCATTACAAGTCAAGCTTGTAGACCAATCAGCCACTGGAAACCGTCTGAATTGCCCATGAATTCCAACTTCTAACAGTTCATGTTTTCGATTTAACGCAACCACCCTCTGTTACTATGATAAAGACTGTTGAGTGTTTAATGAGGTCACCTTATATCGTGTAGGTCCTTGGTTTTCAATTCCTGGTGTGGTGACGCTGAAGAGGTCCAAACTAGGACGAAATAGCCATCCAGTGATTCCCAGTTTTTTGTGTGCGAGTTCGATTCCCAGACGACGCATTCATTCAGTTTGTCTGGCAGCCATTGTAAGTTTGGAGCAAAGGGAAGGTCTGACTTGAGACTACCAACCTTACGCTGTTACTGAACCTACATAGACTGAGACCCCATGTTCTATTTGGAACGCAAATGAATGTAAAAATATAACATGACAGTAATGCCGTGGTAGTTGAAAGTTTTTTCAACCTTAATCAGGTTGTCGAGTGAAAATGGAATGGGAAGCGAGAAGTTGGGTATGCATGCATCCAGATCTTCCAATGTGGTTTTTTTCCAATCAAACCTACCCGTCTGTCCAGCATTTCTCGCTCCCCCCTACAGTCCGCTGTTGTATGATCCAGTCCACTACAATCACGAATATCCGCGATGGTGATAATATAGGCAGATATCTTACTAGTTGATCACGGACTGACATCACCCACCCACCTGTAGGGTTCGAACCCAGGACCTTCCGGTTACAAGGGAAGCTCGTATACCATACAGCCACTGGGACCCGATCCCTCAGTCGCCAATGCATAAATTCTAACTTCTACCAATTCGTGATTTAGCGCTACTGGCACCAACCAGTGTCGTTGGTGGGATATCCATCCACATACGTGACATCTAGATGGATCTCACTGGTCATGACTTCTCACTAGAACTCTTTGCAGGAAACTCCATCCTGTAGCAAGTCACTAGCGAGCATCAGATTAATTTTCTATAGTTTGGCGAGGCTTGAAGTTTCGGTAGCAGTGGTGTTTAATTTTTACGGGATGGGGTTGCTAGCCTCACGCTAACCCAGTGTTCCATCTTTACTAGTCTAATTACTACTGGCTTAGCGAGGTAAAGGAGTGCGTCCAGTGGCCGGGAGTCGAACCCCGAACCACCTGAGGCGTAGTTGGCGGCGAGCATTCTGCCACTGTGCCACCGACGCACAGAGCTGGTGAGGAAATACACCACCACAGTTTAATGTGACAGAGAATTTTTTCTCTCTGTTCTTGCTAGTTATTTTTATTATTGACTGTAGTGTGTAGTAACACCGGACATTCATGATAAACCTGTCAAAAAGAATCCTTCATAGCAGTAGCGTATACGTGTTTATCACAATTGACTGAATAAAATTCACATAAAAATGGCCTTATTAATTAATTATTATGGATATATATTAGTCACACATATGACCTTGATGGCGACTCCATTTTTGTTTTGCTTTGTTTTCTTTCTTTTACGTACTATAAAAGTACATCAAAATAATGGAAATGTTTTGATTACTTTGTCTACCGTCACTCATTGTTGTATACACATGCCTTTGTCATTATCACGATTAAAAGACTGGTCGATTGAGCGATCGATAAATAAACCTTAGTCCAACATCACGTAGGGTTTTTTTGTCAAAAGCCAAAGAATGAGAAAAACGCCCTTCACCTCATAAATTGAAAACGTGTAACAAATGTGTTTGTAGAGATTATGTTTGACTCGTTGGAGGATTTCATCAGGAGGTGACATGAGTTAGAGAAACATTGGAAAACCAAATGCCATGAATTGGCAGAAGTTAGAATTCATGGGCTAGTGGATCAGGTCCGAGTGGCTTAATGATCTACGAGCTCACTTGCCTTGTAACCAGAAGGTCCTGAATTCGGACCCTGGAGTGTGCGTGTATTGCTGAAGAGTTCCAAACCGAGACGAAACAGTTGTCCAGTACTCCCTGCAGGTTTTCCGATGGTTCTCTAACTGATGTCAGCTCGTGATGAAGTCCTCTAACCGATCAAATGTGTATATATTGTGGATATCGGAAAGTTGGATAGTCCTTGCTGGAAGCTATTCAGCAGTACACACTCTTGAATCCACCACCAGGGATCGAACCCCCAGGACAGCTTCAGGTTACAAACCGAACTCGTTGAAGACTGCCGCAAAACTGCCCGTCAATGGCATCAGTAAATATTTGTCCTTGATACCCAACTACTCATGGTGAATCCCGATTAAGTCTGGATTTCCCGCGAAAACTGCAGACAACTTCGTTATTGAACATTAGAATTGACTGGTCGTTGAATTCTCTCTCTCCCAGTGACTGATTGGTTAAAGAGTTCACCTTTCAAAGCGGTGGGGTCATGGGTGTGTATTACTGAAGAGTCCCAGGCGGCGGCGAAACTGTTATCCAGTAATCTATCCTGGTTTTTGTGATTTAATACGAGACTAATCAAAATCTCTGCTGTGATGAACAGTTGAAAATCCAGCAAAATAATCACGGGGCACTAAAAATATCTATTTTGGTTCGTTTAATTTTAGGAGATTATTTGATTTCTTGCAACCGTCTCTATATTATAGAGCTCAGAGTAAAATAAGACTGCCTGCTGCTGCTGATATTCCTGACTGCATCATGTTGTGGTCGACTGTGAAGGATAACGTGGATGAATTATGTCTAATCTCTCACAGACTGGCAGAAGAGACTGGCAATGAAGACGGGATTTCAAGTGAATATAAAGAAGACACAGGTGAAGATACTCACTGACCATCACCATCACCTAAAACAAGCATCAATCAGAAGCTTTGAGAGGAATTTGAAAAAGGACATTTCATGTAACTTGTTTAAGGCAGCATCGTTTCACCTACAGGCGGTGGCACAAATGTGGATGTCAGGACTTTCATTTTTCTGAATTCCGTGTGAAAATCTATTGCACACTTTCAACACCAATGTCAAAGCGGTCAGAGCTTCCATGGAGTACCGATACTTTGCGCGTTGCTAAAGGCATTTACAGCAAGCCTCAGACGTTTATCAACAATTGTCTTCACCACTGGCTCGATACTAAGAATCAAATGGCAAACCGGAAGAGATTAGCAACCAGGTAGAGTCAGATGGAAACAAAGTCACCTACAAACCAATATCGCCTAACAAATATGTCTGAGGAAATGGAGATCAATAGGATACGCTTAGGAGACTGTTGGAGTGAAATCAAATACCAAACCTGAGATTGGAAACGACGGCTTTGGTGTTCATCCGAGAGTGACATGTGAAGGAGATCGTGTGTGTGTGTGTGGAGGAGATGACAGATGTGATGAAGGAAGATGTGCCTCTGAAGCCGTGTGTTGCACTCGAAACCTAACGGAATAACAATAATTAATACATCAATATTTTTATTATAACGTCTCACTAATCTTAGTACACTGCTCGAATTTCGTCCATACTTCAGTTCAGGTCGTTCAGGTCATCATCGTTGTATAGTTTCATTCACTTGAAATGACCTTTATTATTATTAATATATGCGTCGTTTGCATTCACCTACGGCTAAATATACAATTAATTTAAACACGTTGATAAAAAAATCGATAGATTCATGTATTAATCTTTACATGTGTGTATATTGATTAATTGATTAATCAGTCGAATAAGGTGTTAGTAGATTCGATTAATTATGTGTGTGTGCACGTGAGTGAATACACATACACGCACACACATAAATGCAACTACGCAAATTATGCTTGTGTGTGTGTGTTTGTTTGTGCATCTATTATTATTAAAATTAAATCATTCACTACACTTTATATACGTACTTCTGATTGGTCATTAGGTTGTATGCACGATGCCGCGAATCTAGAGATCTCAGTGTTTTAATTAAACTGAATTCCATGACAAGTAGGGTACAGCAGGTTGAAGATGAGGCGGTAACTCATCTAACAAAACATTGCGAAATGGTCCCGCTATGTCATGAATTGGCAGAAGTTAGAATTCATGGGCTGGCCATTGGATCGGTTGGATCCCAGTGGCTCAATGGTCTACAAGCTCACTCGCCTTGTAACCAGAATGTCCTGGATTCGAACCCTGAAGGCGGGTGGGTACGTACTGATGAAGTGTCCCAAACTAGGACAAAACAGCTGTCCAGTATTCTCTATGGCTGTTTTTCCAATGGTTCTCTAACTGATGTCAGCTCATGATGAAATCCTCCATTCAAACAAACAAAATCCCTACAAAACCAATACTTGAATTCCAATGATTCCAATTTACAATGTGTGGTAACCAATAAGCTAGGTAACTCGTTACCATGGTACACTATTAATTGCCTTGCTTTCCCGATCCTCTCTTTGATGATATGCTCATCAGTTCTGGCCACTTGTAGTTGAATCAATGCTTCCCAGGTAGAGGTGGGTAGTTAGGTGAAGGAGGTTACTTCTTTCAGATTTCTCGCATTTATGCTGGCTGATTATTGTCTGTTGTTGTTGTTGCTGTTGCCCAAGAATCTTCATCATCTCTGTCTCCACCTTTTCCATGTTCACCTGAAGTCCTATCTTCTTTGGATGCTTCTTCTGTCAACTTGTTGCTTTTCATCACTTGCATAGCTTCCAGTTTGTGGGAAATCACATTCACCTAGTCAGGAAAAAATGCACATATCTTATTTTGAGACTTCAATAAATTCATCAAAATTATTGTTGAATTATATTCACCTAGTAAAAATTCTCATCCATCTCAATGTACTTTTAAAACCACTAATGCATTCAAATAGAGTATGTGACTCATCAAACTACACTGGCACACCAAAAAAAAACAACTCACACGCCACTATACTGTCGGTAACTCTTTAATTCTACTGCCTATTACTACCTGTAATTATCCGTATGAAAATTAAAAAAAACACTTCCAGGTTTGACAATTATTTTAGACCAATAGGAGGCCAACTAGCCAACAGCTAATCAAAATCTGTCCATATATCGATTTTCGCGCGAACTTTAATATCTATCGAGATTTTCTGATAAAAGTACAGCAAAATGTAACTCAGTTCAAGAATATAATATCACCAATAATGCACCATAGCAACGTACTACGACTCTACAAATAGCGGGGATTTGCAATTAAATAAAGCCATTTGATATTTACAAATCAGCATATTATACCCTGGTGACTAATTGATGTTGTATCCATTACAGTCCTACATGACAGGTCAATCAATCCCTAGCCTGAATAGTTCAGTGATAAATATTTCTGAAGATGGCTTTCCCACCGATGACATTGGTTGGTGGTCGCGCTCAATTACGAATTGGTAGAAGTTAGAATTCATGGGCCAGGCCATTGAATCGGGTCCCAGTAGCTGAATTGTATATGACAAACCAAAACATGGCATCAGTCAATGAAATCTACAACAGTTAGTCTAGGCCACGTAGGAAGGTGTAGACTTCCAGACTGGTTGGGGTCCTCGGAACGGTAAAAACCAATGGTTGGAAACAATTGGTGACATGGATAGCTCAAAATCGTTCTCAGTGGCTAGCGCAGATGCATCCACTCCTTGTGACTTATGATTTCTTCGTTATTAGTATTCCTTTGTCTCACACCTCTGTTTACTGTCTATATTATGCATTTCTCCTACTTTCTTCTGTTGCTTTGTGTGCTACATGGAGGGAGAGTGGCGGCTTGAACTGGTGCACATATTTGCAAAGTTCTATGTCTAAAACAGACAGGCAGACAGATTGTATATGAGCTTGCTTTGTAACCGGAAGGTGCTGGGTTCGAACCTTGGCGGTGGGTAAGTACTGCCTATGATTCCCAAACTAGGCTGAAGACACAGCTGTCCAGTACTCACTAGCTGGTTTTCAATGGTTCTCTAACTGATATCAATCAATCCGTGGTCAACTCGTAAAAACAAATATTTCTGAATCGATATGAGACATAACACCAAAGAGTGAATGCGCATCATTGAGAATGATTTTAAGTTATGTCTATCTCCAAGATTCTCTCCAGCCATTATTGGATCTTAGAATATCTCGAGAACCCAAATCAGGGAGTCTACATCTACCCCCTCACTACATAGCTCTTCATGGATGGATGGATGGATACCAGGTGTGTTGGTTTGGCCACCTGTAACTGTCTCCACCCCTCCTTACCTAATGTTGGCTAATACTGCCTGTTGAGCAAGGCGATTGCTCGTCATGCACAACAGAGGTGTCCTATACATCTCAGTCGGTACATCTTCACAAATTCATGGATTATTGACTTACACCCTCCTTACCTAGTACTCTACGCCTAACTTCAATTTTAAGACATAGAGGTTGACTTTAATAGTAATAAAAACAATAATGATAATAGCTTTATTCCAAACAGAAAAATGGGACAAAGTGGATATGTGTTGTTGATGTTCCACTTGGAGCCCCAGGGAACAATAATACTAATGATCATAGTATATAGTTTTACGCATTTGTACTGTATTTTGTATCTTTATATAGTTCGTTGTATTCATTAAATTTTTTATCCTTACCTCATATATTAGTGATCATCCTTCTCTGGGTAATGGTATGGACGACGATGACGATATCGATGGTGATGATGATGACGATGTCGGCATTGATGCATTCGATCTTAACCAAGCAGATCTATCATTGAATAATCTACATAACAATCAAATTAGAACTGGTATCGGTACAACAAATAATGTTGGTAATACTATTGATACTGCAAATGAAATGATGAATAATAATAATAAGGGTGGGAATTATTGTTTAACTAACGGGAAAATCTCCCCATCAATAATGCAAGAGAATATCAACCTGGGAATAACACAAAATTTTCCTTTTGGTAAATAAAAATATTAATCTTATGTTTTATTTTATTGTATTTTATTATTTTTGTGACATTCCTTTTGCGTTCCGAGTTGTCTTTAGCTCTAACCTCTCAATTGTCCATAAACTGTCATCCACTCTTCCGTCTCCTCCTCATCCTCCTCGATGTCACAACTAGGACTTATTTCGGGCGATGGTCTGGCGCTCTTCAATACTCCATAGTCTTCTTGAGCGTGTGTCTGATTCACCTCGACGTATTTGTTCGGCTTCGTTGGTTTCTTGTTTCCCGTCAGCAACTGTTGATAGAAATTTGTAGTGACCTTGACCTGCTAGAAATGCTTTTCATGACTTGTGCGCCAAGTTTGAACCATATAAAAGAAGAAGAGGTGAATGAGTTGATATATGTTAGTGTTGAAATCTGGGGAGTGCAATAGATTTTCACAGTGATTTCAGATTCATGAAACTCTGTTTTGCTTTACTCATCATCCTAGGTGGCTTTGATATCCTTATCTGTCTTTGTGTGTGTGTGTGTGTGTGTCTGCCCTGTCTGGATTCCTAACCACTCACCCTACCTTCTCTCTCTTAGTAGATAAGACTAAGTTTAAGAGTCATTAGGGGGATGTAACCTGGACCTCCTATGTAGCTGATAATAAGCAGTCGACTCCTGAATCACTAGCGCATATTTTATCTCCGTATACGGGTTTTTATTGATTGAATGCAGAGTCTTCTGAATACCCCTGAGCAGCCATCGTGGAATTGCTCCTGTTAAATGTACGATGGTGTTACAGGACTGGACTATATTGACTCCTAGCTTAAAGATAGGGGGGAGTGAAGTGGTTGTTGAGCGTGTTGACCACTTCACTTGTATCAGCCAACGCCGGTAGGTTGATCACTGACGAATTCTCAGCACGGATACAGAAGGCTCGCTTCGCATATGCCAGTTTACGCCGTCTATAGCGTAGACGTGATATGCGGCTGACTGTCGAGCAAAGGGTGTGTGTACTGTCCAGCAGTTGCTCCGTGCTCCTTTATGACTGGCTGTGAGTGAGACATGGCCATTGAAAGTGGAGGACAATGAAAGGCCGGCTAGCTGTCTTTCATCATAGGTGCCTGTGTGCATTCTATCTCCCGTGTTAGATGGTAGGTGTAATAAGTTGGTGAGCAACATTGAGGTTAGACATCGGTCGAGTGTTAGGTAAGTAGGAGGGGGAACCAATCAATGAGGTTGTGAAGGGTAGATCAATCGAGATGGTTAGGATATGTGTTAGGCATTCTTAGTCGTCGCCTTCCTCGACGGGCAATGGGGGAGGATCAGGTTGGAAAGGATTTAGTGGAGGTCAAACCAAAGCATGGCATCTGTCCATGGAGTCTTTGGCATTGTTCGTTGGAGCAGGCCATGTAGGGAGGTGTAGACTGCCGTGTGGTTGGGGTTCTCGGGATATTAAGTACAAATGGCCGGAGATGCGTTGAAATTTTGGTGTATATTGATCGAGGTGATTTCTTAGTCCAGTAAAATCCATTGTATCACATATCTAATTGTATATTGTGTATACTCTTCGCGCACGATTTATGCCTTATGTTGATTTTTTTTTATTACAGCTTGATTCCACACCGTATTTTTTGGTACATGTATGGAATTTTCAGCATGTGATATCGGTAGCCCAAATTTTTCAGGCCGATCAACTGATATCAGATGTGCATCGGCAGGGGATCGAACCCCGGATCATATGCATGGTCGGCGAGAGTCCTAACCACTGTTGTCGAAACCCTAAGTTCCACTCGAAATCTAAGGGAACAACAACAACTATATAACGCCCTACTTCAAGTTCATAAATCATACATCTGTTTTTCGAAACACCTATCTGATAATATCACACATGTAAATCTCACTATTTTTTAATCATTCTCACTGTGCCATTGTCTTCAACAAGCAGTACAAAACAGCCCACAAGCTTTCATTTTGTAACTGATATTATCTTCTCCATGTCATAAATCAGGTAGACATCTCTGCAAGTCGTTATTCATTTCGACTGACTTGATTGATTTTCAACACAGAACTTTGCACAGAAGTGCAACAGCAGCAACAGCAGTTGAAGTTGTCATAGTGATGATAATAAACAGATATACGAGGGAGAAAAAGCACTAGTGTGCATAGAAAACACATGTGACAGTATAGTGGAGAGAGAGTGTATGAGAGTGAATATATCTACACCACCAGTACTCTCCAGATATTCGTTCCTTATCATCCTGAGGTTAGGGTCTAACCAGTCAGGCAGTCTGCACTCTCCCATGTCATTGGCTAAAACTGTCGTCATGGTCTGATTTCAAGTTTTGATTTGATCCCCCCGCACCCTCCATCACTAGCTCTTTTCCAACCTTCTCTCTCCTAGTCAACTATGACATTGACCGTCGGGTAGGTTTGAGGCTTCGGAATGCGCGGTACCATGTCCTTAATCATTTCAATTAATTCACCTTTATAACCTTATCTAATTATCATTATTATTATTATTCCCTTTGGTTCCTAGTGGAACATAGGGCTTCAACTGCACGTCTCCACTTGCTCCTGTCTTCTGCTGTACTTTTCACTTCCATCCATGTTAGTCCATACTGTTTCAGCTCCTCTTCACACGATCTCCTCCATGTTACCATTGAACGTCCAACTCGCCGCTTCCCTTTCGGGTTCCACTCGAGCTATGGCCTGACGCGCGATGTCACCCAACGGCCTCCTCAGCGAGTGTCCAATCCATCTCCACTTCTTTCTCCTGCATATTTGTTGGGCGATAGGTTCTTGCTTTGTTTCTTCCCATAGTTTCTTGTTGGTTCTTGTTCTTTCCGGCCATCTGATCTTCAGTATAGAGCCAGCGAAGACAGTTGTTGATAAAGGTGTGCAACAGGCTGTTGGAAATATTCTTTGTGACACATTGGCCAAGTTTCTGATCCATCCGTATAGGAGAACTAACTGACTTGAAGTTTGTATTGAAAATCCGAATTTTGTTGTTGATGCTGAGTGACAGCGCCCTCCCGATTCTCGATTTGACACCCTCGTCCGTTCCATGTGCCTGTAGTTGAGACAATGCTTCCTCCCTAGATAAGTGAATGAAGTAACCTCTTTGAAACCCCTCCCGCCGTTGATGGTGATTGACGTTGGATGTTGCTGCTGTTATTGTTGTTGTTGTTGTTGGTTGGTTATTTTCATAACCTCCGTCTTGTCCATGTTCACCTGGAGTCCTGTCTTCACCGGCTGCTTCTTCGACCAGTTTGTCAGTTTTCGCTTGTGAGTCTTCGATTTTGTGTGACATCAAACATAAGTCATCCACGCGCGAAATCCAGGTCTTCTAAGTTCTTCATGTCGGTCCAAGATATCCCTGTCTACTCGCTTCCCACTGTCTAACGCATAATCCAGTCCACCAGAATTAGGAATATCATTGGTGGTAATAAGCACCCTTGTCTGACTCCTGTGTTTACTCCAAACGCCATGCTGAGTTTTTCGTTGTGGACGACTTGACATGTGCCGTTGTCGTACAGCTGTTGAATAAGGTTGATGAATATTTGGGGTACGCCGTAGTACTCGAGTAGTTTCCAAATTACTTCGCGGTCAACGCTGTCTGTCGAAGGTCTTCTCAGAGTCTATAAAGTTGAGGTAGAGATTTGATTGCCATTCCATGCTTTTTTCTGTGATGATAATGCGTAGAGTTGCAATTTGGTGAGAACATGAATTGCCTTTCCTGAATCCAGCTTGTTCTGGTCGAAGTTCTGTATCCAGTGCGTCCATTATTCTCTCGAGGATAATGCGACTCAGAATTTTACTTGGCGTCGACAGGAGCATGATTCCTCGCCAGTTCTTGCAGAGTCCTAAATCGCCCTTCTTTGGTAGTTTCACAAGGTAACCCATACTGTATCTTATTATCATTGATCGATTGTATTGCATCTGGTAATATGGAGTTCTCTAGCCATTCAGTTTCTACGTTTTATTTATTTGTTTATTTATTTCAAGGTAATATTATTCAAACACATGGACAAACACTAATCGATTTGGCTAGTGGTCAATTGTTTCAATTACAACCGCAACATTCAAATCAACAACAACAACAACAGTTGTTGTTGAATAATTCAACTGAGTTCCTACTCACCTGTCCTAATAATAATAATACTAATGGTAATATTAACGGTGTACTTGGTAATGTGAATATTTCCTCGTCACTTTCTCCAACGGTTATATTTGTACCAGCCACCACCTATAATACAGCAACAGCACAGAATAATCGTATGGAATTGACGTGTGGCGGTGGCGTCGGTGTTGGTGTCGGTGGTGCTTCCTCTTCCACTTCACCTAATCAAGGAGGCATCGGTTCATCAATTTCTGCTGCTCTTCCTTTAGATGAAAGTATGATTGATATATGTAAGTGTATTGATTTTTTGTGTGAATATTACTGGTGTTAGTTTGCTGGATAGATAGATGTTTCACTCCTAGTTTGGGAGTTATCATGTCATCTGTGAGGTGTGAGTGAGTGAACATCTTCTCGCCAATGAAATTGGCCAGCGTTGGCTGTAAAGTTCACTATTTGACAGAATTCATAGATTTTTGGCCATTGCATACTGGGTACTTCCTGGCGAAGAATCTCAAACTAGGACGAAATAGAGCTGTCCAGAATTTTTTGTTTTCTGTAATTTTTAGTGTCACGTTGATTGAGTTATCTATTGGGTATGCGTGTGTGTGTGTGTGTGTAGATGCCGGCTCACCGGTTTCAATTTTTGGATTTCAGTTAATCTATAGATAGAATTTAGTCTGTACCAAACGAAAGATTAGACATATGATATTGGTCACTTATTACCTGTTGTCTGATCAAAGTATCCGCGCGAAATGTGAGATGATGCTACAGGACTGGACTACATTGACTCCTAGCTTAAAAATAGGGAGTTAAGTGGTTGTTGAGCGTGGTGACCACTTCACTTATTTGGGAAGTTGTATCAGCCCCAACGAGTTGATCGCTGACGAAATCTCAGCACGGATACAGAAGGCTCGTTTCGCATATGCCAGTTTACGCCGTCTCTGTCGTAGACGTGATATCCGGCTATCGTGTGTGCACTGCTCAGAAGTTCGCTCCGTCCTCCTTTATGGCTGTGCGAGCTGGTCATTGAGAGTGGAAGAAGTGAAAAGGCCGGCTAGGTGTGTTTGACCATGTTAGTCACTGGTCAGCTTAACCACTGGGATCATTTTTCTCCTTTCTCTCCCTATCAGATCACAATCAGTTGTTGAAGGTGGGATTCGAACTTCAGGGTTAATTTTGTATATTTCTGTCGGTTGATCTTTTATTTTGAACAGGAATTTTCAGTCTCTGTGTTGACAAATCAGCTCCTTTAATATATATGGACACTTCAACGACGTCTCAGGAGTTCAGTAGTGTTGATGTTTTGTGGATGATAGATGCCCATTTTGTCTTACATATATATGACTCGCCTGCAATCCTAGTTGAATGGTGGATGGTGTTCTCATTCAGACTTAGACACAACTAGCACCTACATCGTTTCAAGCGTCAAAAAGTTATCCGTTGACTGCTTGACGGCTGTGTCTAAGTTTCAATGGGAACACCGTCCACCACTGACTGGAGATTGCAGGCAAGTACATCCGTCTGACGAGTTCCAAATAGGAAGAAATCGGCATCCAGGATTCCAGTGTTCATTGTTTGTTCAAGGGATGAAATAATTAATACACTAGCCACCTCGACCGACCGAAGTAGATAGTTGTTTTAAGGGACCATCACCCCCCTGGTGAATCTTGGACTTGATGTTTGACCCACATATACAATGAGTGGAGTAGCGTCCGGTGATCAAAACAGATTCATACGCTATTCGACCTGTTCGGATTCTGGATCCCATGTATATACGCTTTAGGTTTGGTATCAGGA
Source organism: Trichobilharzia szidati (assembly GCA_944472155.2). Taxonomy (NCBI): domain Eukaryota; kingdom Metazoa; phylum Platyhelminthes; class Trematoda; order Strigeidida; family Schistosomatidae; genus Trichobilharzia; species Trichobilharzia szidati. The sequence goes on from OX235275.1 coordinate 19,756,863, forward strand.
TTTTCCCGGTCCCAATAGATAGCTCGACTCCTACATGTCCACCAGTTTGGTTGCAAGCTCCAGAGGTTCGCATTTGCCCTTTCATTTCTGTGAGGGACACCCGTGTGGGGCTTGAAGGCGGTGAGAATAGCAGTTACCTGATAGAATGAGGCTATGCAGATGAATGGCCTTGGCCCCCATGTCATTTATGGGGGTGCTATCCACTACTAGGTCATACTGACTCATAAGTTGTAGCCGACATATCAATAGAAACCTCTCCTCCTCTTCATCGGACTTACTACTACCCCTGGTTAGATAGTAGTGTGTTTATGAATGCGTCTTCCGGAAAAATGGAACCTAGACCTCCTGTGTGGCTGGCGAGCATTTTATCATTTATAAACCATTAACGACGATATATACATAACGTGAAATATCGATAATCGTATGAATTATATGCTTTTATATCATTGTTGTCCAATAATTAACCCTTTCACTTCCCTCCTTCCTTCCTTCCCATCTTTATTTTTCTCCACTGTATAGCACGTTTAGGCGGTATTGAAAACCTGATGCCTTCAACAGCTGTCATGTTCTCATCCAGTACACCGATTAAACAATCTTCACCTGAATGTATTACACCACAATGTCTAGTTGATATTCCTATCAAACAACAAGTTGTCAGTGGAAACGGGATTAATAATAATAATAACAATAATAGTAGTAATCGTAATAATCCAGTTCGTTGTCGACCTGTCGATGATATCCGTATTGACCTGCGTAAAACAGGTGGAGGTTCAGGTAGATCAGTGAAATTAGAACTACGCGAACTATTAGATCTTGTCTTGACGTCGGCATCTCATTCACCAAATCCAATAGTGTTAGCAGACAGTGGAAAGATATACACACCACATCCTGGTACATCACAACGTCCTCCAGTTGGTTTAGTGACACAACTTCTTTGGCGCGCTCGTGCACTAGATGATCGTGGACCATGGATTCTAACCTTTTCTATGTGGTGGTTAATGCAACATTATTTTGGTATTGGAAGTCGTATGCATCATGTTCGCCTACGTTGGGGACATATACGACTGGTTAGCGGGGTAATTGACCCAATGACTGGTGAACTGTGTGATGCTATTGAATATGTTGGCCCACCAAATTTTACAACAGTTAAAGCCTGTGCACTACCTGAAATCAATCCTGCTACTACTACTGCTCCTGGACAAGAATCATCAAGCTCGTCAGTTGCTGCTGGTGCTGCTGCTTCTGGTAGTGTTATTCGTCGTGTCTATCCATCTTCAGGATGGGCTGAGCCTGAAATAACTGTAGCGACTGCATTGTCTACTGAGAGTAAAGCGGATCGGCCAAGAGTTCGTCCACTGGATACGGATCCATCTGTACCACCGGTTCCACCGCGTTCAGGACCTGATTTTGTCGCCTTGTATAAATCTTTCGCTAGGCATAGACAAGAAGCATCACTGCTTCCGGATTCTCCTTTCTATGTTCAACCTTTACAGGTTAGTTAGTTAGTTAGTTGGTTGGTTATTACGAAATTATTTGATTTTCATTCTTTTGTAAAAATATATAGTTTTTACTTTCGCCTTACCATTTTACAAGAATCCTACACTTCGGAATAAGTTTGGCTAAGGATAAGTCTTTTACGAGTTGATCATGGATTGATATCAGTTGGAGAACCATTGAAAACCAACAACGGAGTACTGAACAGCTGTTTCATCCCACTAGTTTGGGAATCATTGGCAGTACGCACCCACCCACCTGTAGGGTTCGAACCCAGGACCTTCCGGTTACAAGGCAAGCTGGCTCGTATACCATTCAGTCACTGGGACCCGATCCCTCAGTGGCCACTGCATGAATTCTAACTTCTACCAATTCGTGATTTAGCTCTACTGGCACCAACCAGTGTCGTTGGTGGGACATCCATCCTCACACGTGACATCTGGATGGACCTCACTGGTCACGACTTCTCACTAGGACTCTTTGCAGGAAACACCATCCTGTCACTAGCAAGTCACTAGCGAGCATCAGATTAATTTTCTATAGTTTTGGTTTTTAAGGGTTAGTTATGTTTTTACGAATCGGTAGGAGTTAGAATTCATGGGTTAGCCATTGAATCGAGTCCCAGTGGCTGAATAGTATACGAGCTTGCCTTGGAACCGGAAGGTCCTGGGTTCGAACCCCGGTGGGTGTGTACTGCTGAAGACTCCCAAACTAGGATGGAACAGCTGTCTAGTACTCACTGGTTTTCAATGGTTGTCTAACTGATATCAATCCGTGATCAACTCGTAAAAACATAACTAGCCCTTACAAACCAAACTATGGAAAATTAAGGATAAGTCTGTTAAGCAGTTGGCGTAAATTTAATTCACGGAAAATATCCATTCAGACATGAATATAAGAATAATTAGTGCACCAAAGAGTCTGTCTTCGGCACCGAATTAATTCACTCAGCTGTACAATCAGAATTATGAAGAAAATATAAGACAATTCAGCGAAGAAAATGCTTTCTTTATCGACGAAATCATCTCATCAGAGGCTGTACAGTCGTATTTATATTTACCAAAAAAATATACAGTAGTCTATTATTGAGTATTAATTATGTAATTTGCAGCTTTTATTTTTACTTCTAAAGCCGCTGCTCTGAGTAATTATATCACAATTACTTCACCCCCTATTACTCGTTAATAGACTTCTATACATTTTTTGGTAAATATAAATACGACTGTACAGCCTCTGATGAGATGATTTCGTCGATAAAGAAAATTTTCGTCGGTGAATTGTCTTTTATTTTCTTCATAGCTCAATGGATATTTTCGGTGATTTGAATCACAATTTGCCGCCGGAATAGCTCAGCAGGGAGAGCGTTAGACTGAAGCTCTAAATGTCCCCGGTTCGATCCCGTGTTCCGGCAAGTGTGTACACCTTTGTGCGTCGGTGGCACAGCGGTTAGGACTCTCGCCGATCCATGCACATGGTCCGAGGTTCGATCCCCCACCGACGCACACCTGATATTAGTTGGTCGGCCTACAAAATTTGGGCCACCGATATCACATGCTGAAAATTTCATACTTGTACCAAAATACTGTGTGGAATCAAGCTATAATAAAAAAAAATTAAAAAATATTATTTTCGTAAGTGTGTGCGCGTGCCCATTAGTTTTATCAGACAAGAATAAAAATTAATTTGGGTTGTTGTTTACGTCATCAAAATGTTTGAAAAAAAAGTGAGAATGGCTATCCACCACGCCTTTTACGGATGAGAAACCAACAAAGAATAACCTATCTCTGTGCCGAAGAAGTTGCTGTACATGAATATTGGCATTGAAAGACCGGCACCTTCTGACCGATATCCTAAAGAGGAGAATATCTGACTCTCTGGAGAAAGCATTCTCTTCTGTTTGAAACGTCAGGGTGGGTATTCTCATGTTCTTCAACAACTCTTAAGATAAACTATTGCAATTTAGCCACTTCTATGTGTATCTACCAATTGATTTGCTCATGTAGATTGAGCATATATATATATATATATATATCTAGGTCGTTCACTGCTTGTCTTATCTTAAAAGAGTCAAAGAACATTATCCTGCTTGGCTACGAAAAAGTAACAGTGGATCAATAAATTGCACATGCACAAACGGTAGTTCTTAAATATAAGAATGACGTTCCCTTACAAGGCAATAATGATAAATTTCACCAAAAATAGGGTATTCTTCCCTGATGTGACTTAAAAATATCTTGAAGTATTGGTTTTGTAGGGATTTTGTTTGATTGATTGGAGGAATTCATCATGAGCTGACATCAGTTAGAGAACCACTGGAAAAACAGCTGGGAGTACTAAACAACTGTTTCGTCAGTCCAGTTTGGGACTCTTCAACAGTATGCACCCACCCCACAGAGGGTTCGAACCCAGGACCTTCTGGTTACAAGGCGAGCTGGTAGACCATTGGGAAGCCGTGACCAGTAGGGTACAGCAGGTTGAAGATGAGACAGTAACTCCTTGAAGAAGATATTGCGAAATGGTCGCGCTATGTCGTGAATTGGCAGAAGTTAGAATTCAAGGACCATTGGATCGGGTCCCAGTGGCTCAATGGTCTACGAGTTCGCTAGCGTTGTAACCAGAAGGTCCTGGGTTTGAACCCTGGTGGTTAGTGTATACTGTTGAAGTGTCCCAAACTAGGACAAAACAGCTGTCCAGTACTCTCAGCTGGTTTTCCAATGGTTCTCTAACTGATATCAGCTCATGATGAAATCCTCCATGCAGTTAAAAATATCTTCCAATTATAATAATAAGTATCAGTTTTTCTTTGGTTAAACCAGTTTTACTGTACATATATATTCATCAAGGTGACTGAAGGTGAGTTCATTTTATGTGATCCACTACTTTATCGTTCTTATCCTGTTTTACAGTATTCTTCCTGGAAACACCCTCATTTGAATTAGTATGAGTTCTAGTAAAGGGTGGGATGGGAGGAGGTGACAACTATTTTTACTAAAGAAATGCAGATAATAAAAATATAACGCCCTCTAACCCCTCTCCCAACCCTAAATCTAATCCGAATCATAACCCCCAACCTTAACAAGCTATCAACCCATTTGTCCAAACAATACTTAAAAAACGAGTTTGGAATGAAATTTCCACCTCAATTCATGTGCAGTGTGCACAGTGGTGCTATAATAATGGTAGGTCCCTGTTGTTGTTCTTTACGGATTGGGATTGCTAGTCTCCATCTTTATCGGGCTTTTTATCGGCTGAGTGAAGTTCAAACGTTGCGTCCACTAGGAATCGAGCGTGAACTACAGACTCCTTTCTAATATGTGTTTCCTCCATATTTGAAACATTCATTCACGGTCTACATCTCGCATTCCAAATGATGACGGTTAACATAAATTGGTGGGTTGGTGAGCAGCAGTGGAATCCCGGATGCTCATTCCGTCCTATTTACGACTCTTCAGTTAGCGGATGTACCTGTACTCCCTCTTCATTGAGGGAGAGAGGGATGGTGTTCCCACTGACTCTCGAATCCTAGTAGCTACCATCTCAAACACCAAAGAGGTTATCCACTAGATTATTTGGGCCAGGAGAAGATCCACCTCTTGTGTAATGGGTGGGTATCAGTACTGGTACTGGTTTGTAGGAATTTTGTTTGATTGCTTGGAGGATTTCATCATGAGCTGACATCAGTTAGAGAACTACTGGAAAACCAGCTGGGAGTACTGGACAGCTGTTTCGTTCTAGTTTTGGACTCTTCATCAGTACTCACCTATACACCTCCAGGGTTCGAACCCAGGACCTACTAGTTACAAGGCTAGCAAACTCGTAGACCATCAAGTCACTCACTGGGACCCAACTGATCCAATGGCCAGCCAGTCCATGAATTCTAACTTCTGCCAATTCATGAATGACATAGCGCAACCACTTCACAATGTCGTCTTCTATGAGTTACTGTCTCACCTTCAACCTGATGTACTCTACTGGTCACGGCTTCGCATTAGAACCTCAGGTTAGTTACCTGAATAGGACCAGTCGCTAAATATATTTTCAAACATTGGTTTTTGTGTAGGGATTTTCGTTTGATTGGTGGTTGGAGGATTTCATCATGAGCTGACATCTGCACATCCTGGATTCCCCCTATCGTGCAAGTCCACCATCCATCAATTTACTTAAAGCTAACTAAATAATCAGACATCATTGAAACAAGCATCCGTACAAGCAACAAAAGCCGAACCGAACACTTCAGTCCAATCAATCGACGAGAAAGTCCAAATTGAATTAGATTTTAAAAAAAAGATGTCTAGTACTAGTTTGGATATAATAATAATAATAATATAGGGTATAATAGCGTTAAAAGTTTAATAAAGCTTTTTGATGGAGAGTCTTTTCCTATTAACTTTCTCTTTGGTATTTCTTCTCTCTTTTCTACTTGTTCTTCTTGTTTTCTCTTGTGTAGAATTCGTCTGCAGCCTTTCATTCAAAATCTTCTATTGCTTGGTTCAGTATCGGTGCATTGGGCAAAAATCGTATCGGTGCATTAATGCGCAACATTGTTGACAAGGTAGTACGACCAGATATGCCAAAGGTTGCAACAGCTGCCTTATCAGCTGCAACTAGTGCTTGTGTGATAGCTGCGGATAGAGCTGCGTTAGCACTGCCCGATAATCATTGCGTAGGCGTTGGCAACACCAAAATACCTTCATCAGATCTAAGTACTCGTCAACAAGCATTAGTTGACAAGTTATCGTGTCTTCTAGGTACTAATATGTCCAGTATGATGATGACAACGAATACACAGAATGATGTGCAAAAAATCAATATCAACACTAATAGTCATAATAATAACAACAATACTAGTACTAACAATAGTGCTAGTAGTAATGGTAGTAATGCAGTGATAATTTCACGTTTAGACAACCCTGAAACCAACGTGCTGCTTTTGTCACCATCTTCATCAGCCGGAGTGGTACAACAACAACAAGCCTTGCCTACAACAATAACATCAACAACAGCAGCAGCAGCAACAGATATTATGCGTAGTCCAAATCATTTCTTACTAAAAGTGCCAAAACTTGTAACATCTAGTGCAACCAACACCATTATCAACACACCGACTACGAATAATATATCCTTGTCATCAATGATAGCTCCGTTGTCTACATCGCCACCAGAGCCACCAGCACCGCCACAGGTGCTTCGAAATCAAATCGTGTATGAAACGTCAGCATCATCAATTCAACAGGCACAGCAATCATCACAGATGCAGTGTCCTTCGTTGGTGTTCACTCAACAGCCGTACTTACAACAACAACAACAGCAACAACAACAATATCAACAGCAACAGCAACAGACGTTTATTCAAGACACTGCTACTACTACTTTTCTCTTGTTAACTACTGTCGACGGTCAGACATTTTTAGCTCCCGCAGGAGGTTGTTTTGGCGGTTTTAATAACAACAACGCTAACAACAACAATAACAATCAGTCACCTGGTGGTTACATACTATTACCAACTGCGACGTCTACTGCAACTCATTCTACTAATATTGTCACGCCTGGTTCTATTGTTACTAATGCAATTTCACAGATAGAACATACAGACGTTGTACAACAACAATCGCCTTATGGTCAGTATCATCATCCAGTCCAGTCGTCTATTAACATGCCTATGTTAATTTATGGTTCTGGAGGTGGTGGTGGTTATTCACCTATGAAGGGACAGAATATGGTGGTGAGTTTGTTTTTTTGTTTTGTTTTTGTATATGATTTGTGAATAGCGAATAGAATAGAAGTTTAAACGATCGTTTACTGCTCGATGTGTTTGCTTCAGACTACAAATTCTACCAGTCAGTCAGATTTTGTAGTGTGTGTGTGCGTGTGTGTGTGATTGGCATGCTAGTTAGGTAAGTAAGTGACTGATCATCACGGTGTACTGTGAGGCAATGGATGTAAGTTTCGTGCTTGCTGGCTGACACTGACCAATCAAAAAAGCGTATCTGCTAGCCTGACCATGGGTTTGAATCTCAGGAGGGACTAACTGGTGCAGTGAGTGAGTGATTGAGTGTCAGCCAACAAGCACGAAACCTGGGTCCAGCCAAGGCTTCCTGCCGATTTCCTCTACTGACTGACTGGTTTAAACGTTGAACGTTGCACAGATGTGCAGCAGTTCGAGTTACCATACTTTCTCCGTGTAGCGACACATATAGGTAGAAAAAGGGGAATTCAAAAGAGCTCTATTACACAGAAATGTGAGGGAGAGAGAATACTAGTGTGGTGAGAACTGTCTGCAAGCCAAAATTGTAGACATCAATTTACGTCAATGTTTACGTCCCCAATCGGAATCATGAGAAAAAAAGACAATAACAAAGCCTAACCTTGAGGAATTCGACAACCAATCACAGCAGACTTGACGTGTGCAAATACGATTCGCAGATATATGGCTTAACTTAACGGTTACAATCAGTACAGAATAACCTACAGCAAGAAAACAACCAATCAGAAGACGTTGGTTCTCTGCTAAAAATAACGAATAATAATGTGCATAAAAATCTATAAGTACCTGTTGATTTTCTCAATAAACAATCTGTTTCCCGGCCCCTGTCTTCTGTCGTTACACTAGTAGTTTCTAGTAATTGGTTCTTAAAATCCTGAGGTTTCTAACTATAGACAGCATACAACCTCCTCACATGGCTGGTTGACGAAACCAACAGTCCAGAGACTTCATGTATCCACGCCATGTTTTAGTTTTGACCATGTGTTGTTGCTATCCACCAACCCAGTCCTCTTATGTCAGCTAACACTGATGGTCGAGGATGTCGGTAGCTTGGCACTTGTGTTACATATGTCCTAGTCATATCAATCACTGTAGCAGCTTCAAAACCTTATCGATTGATTTCACCTTCTTATTTAGCACTCTACGCCTAGCGTCAGTGTCTGAAGAGCCTACACACATGGAGAGGGAGAGTTGTCATCTGAAGTGATGACAACCGGTGCAGTATGGTGTCTATCAGGGGGATACCCACTGTTGCCATTTCTGTTTAATTTCATCATCATGGATGTACTAATGAAATGAACCGTAACTGGCTTCATCAGTGACTCAGGGATTGATTGATTTGTTACCAGGATATAAATACATAGTCTTATCGATTTAAAAATATGAGGATGATAGAATCAGTCCTCTTGTAACAACAGAAGACAAGGGCCAGGCAACAGATCGTTTATTTAGGAAATCAACACATATTTTCATTTTTTTTTTTTTTTTTGATTTACAGCTTGATTCCACACCGTATTTTCAGTACAAGTATGGAATTTTCAGCATGGATATCGGTTGCCCAAATTCAGGCATACCATAGATATCGGGTGTGCGCCGGCAGGGGATCGAACCCCGGACCATGTGCATGGTCGGCGAGAGTCCTAACCACTGTGCCACCGACGCACAAGGAGTGCGTCAGCCGGGGATTGAACCCCGGACCATGTGCACGGTCGGCGAGCGTCCTAACCGCTATGCCACCGACGCACACATTATTATAGATTATTGTAAGCAAACAAACAGTCTTCTGATTGGTGGTTTCTCGTTGAACATTAATCTTTCATCTCTTTGAGGGCGTTTCTTGAAGTTTAGATTATCTATCTGCAAATTGTATCCGCCCACGCAAACAAAGTCTGCTGTGATTGGTTGTTGAATCAGTCTTTGTTCTTGTTCTTTTCTCATGACCAATATTGGCGACGGAAACATTGACGCAAATTACTGTCTACCTATTTTGGCTAGATGCCAGCTCTCACCACACTCTCCTAAGTGAAAACGCTGATAAAATACTGAGTCATCTGAACAATAAATCAATAAAGACGCATAGGTAGAATACGAGAGTTAACAAATTGTAAAAAAAATGTAGAGACTGAGTGAGATGATACCAGATCGCCTTCACTTATTCCTTATGCAGAATGTGAAACGAAATATCAATTCTAGGAACTAACATGATGTTTATGTGTGTGTGGGGGGCGGGAGAAGAACAGGAAAGATCATATAGATAAGACGACTTAGTTTCAATTTCAGTGCCTTCTATTATACAATAATGAACCCAGTGTATATGTAAATCATGTCTGTGTTGTATGCTTTCCTTGTCTAATAAGATTCTTACAGCATGAACTGTCAGGAGTTATGATTTATTGAATCTCACGGGGATGTGGGCATCAGTTCCTTTATGGTTGTTGATGAGTGCCTCAAACCACACAGCCTACTATCGAATTCTTTGATCATAGCTGCCTGTGTTCTATCTCCCGTGTGAAGTTGTTTTGATAGGGTGAACATTATTGAGGTAAATAGGAGGGGAAATCAATCGACGAGGCTGGGAAGTTACATCGATTGAGAGGTGGTTAGGACGTGTGTTATATTTGCCTAGCCATAGGCTTCCTCGACGGGCAATGCTAGGTAACATAGGGTCAGGTTGGAAAAGAACCGGTTAGTGGTGGTCAAACCAAAACATGACTTCATCAGTCAATGAAATCCACAACAGTTGGTTTAAGCTAGCCACGTAGGAAGGTGTAGACATCCTGCTTTGGGTCCTCGGGACGGTAAAAACCAATGAAGGCTGGAGACAATTGTTGATATGGCTCAAAATCGTTGTCAGTGTCTGGCGCAGATGCATCCACTCCGTGTGACTTATAATACCCGATGAAACTTTATTGTTCTTCGATATTACTATTCTTTTTGTCTCATATCTCCCTTTACTGTCTCTATTTTGCATTTCCTTTTACTTTCCTCTCTTGCTTTGTGTGCTACATGGAGGCGGAGTGGCAACTCGAAGTGCTGCACATCTGTGCAAAGTTCTACATTGAAACCAGTCAGTCAGACTTAGCTTTACAAATTTTCACTGTGGAATTATCATTATTTGAATATTCTATCTTGTATGGTTTCTGGTCAGGTTCATATGCATCTGTGTATATGAAGTTTTGATCGCAGCTCATGTTTAGTTAAACTACCTTATGCCAGTCTATTTCCGATAGGTAGGTAGGTATTTGTCTACCACTCAAGGTCCTTAATTTCATCAATAGTCGTTTTTAGATTTGTTCCTTAGCTGACATCAGTTAGAGAGAAGTTAGTAGGCGGAGAACTTGATAGTTGTTTCGTCCTAGCCTGAGACTCCTCATCAGTACGCATCGATGATCCATCCACTGGGGTTCGAACCCAGGACCCTTTGGTTATGAAGTGAACACGTAGACCATCGAGCCACTGTTGTCAGCTTATAATCGAAACTGTGACTTACCAAGTCTCTGCAAACCACCACTTGTAAATTAATTAATCGGATACTCAGTAGTAACCAGCTCTACACAGAAAGTTGCCTGGAGAAGTAAGTCCCTGCTAACGAGTTGCACTAAGTCGTCAGGTAAGAGGATCACGTTGGCTGGTGGTTGTACTATATCTACATTGCAAATTGACAAGAGTTATAATTAGGTTGAATGGTATGCTAGCTCACTTTGTAACCTGAAGATCCTGGGTTGATGCATCTGAAACTAGAACGAAACAGCTATCCAGAACTCCCCATTTGTTTTCCAGTGGTTCTCTGACTGGTGTCAGCTCGTGATCAAATCACTGTTAACCAAGACTTGGAAATAGTCATTTTTGCTTTAAGTTTGTTCATGGATTGATTGATGTCTGTTGGAGAGAACCCTTGAAAACCAGCTGAGAGTACTGGACAGGCGTTTCGTCCTAATTTGGGGGTCATCATCAGTATGCACCCACTAGGTTTCTCCGATGACATTGACAGGTGGTCACACTAAAATAAGAGATTGGTAGAAGTTAGAATTCATGGGTCAGCCATTGAGTTGGGTGCCCCCGTGGCTGGAACCGAGAGGTCTTGAGTCCGAACTCCGATAGGCTGACGAAGCCTCTGTCCAGTACTCCCTTCTGGTTTTCAATGGTTCCTCTTTAACTGATATCAATCTATGGTCGGACTTGAAATGAAATCATATCCCTAAATAAAAAAACAACTCAAGTAAAGTCATTTTTGTGTGTTTTCATTTGTGTTGTGCTTGTTAATGTCTCCCGTTGGACTTCAATTCTCTTAGACTTTTGAATTCTAAATTACGCGCTTATACTTTCTATCCAAAAAGGTATCACCATATCAATTGACGACAGTCATGGGTGGTACAACGTCGATTCCGGTGACTACAACAACAACAACCACAACAACTACTACTAGTGCAATTACACGATCATTAGTCACACCACGAACCTTTCAACAACAACATCCTCAACAACAACAGCAACCGATTGCATATCACCTCACATCAAATCCAACCAGTAGCAATAATTCACTCCCGGTGAATGTTATCCTTTTATCGAATAATTCAACGTCAACTTCATCGTCTACCTCACCAATTCTCTTGAGTAATTGTACTTCTAGTACTTCTAGTAGTAGTAATACACCAGCTGTTGTACACTCTCAATCTATTCATCTACCGGGAACAATTTATCAAACAGAAAATCGTTGTGATATCGATTTCAGCATGTACTCAGCTAGAGAGACTTCAGCTGCTAATACTACTACTACTGCGGGGAGTAGTATGCCTAGTACTGTCGGTTTAGTCGATTCATCATTCCAACCGTTGATTATTCAAAGAAATGACTCAAATATGGCTACTGTACTGTTAAATACAAATAGTGATAGTTCACCGGTTCGTCGAACAATTACTCTAATGAATTCAGGAAATCCATTAACTGTAGTTAATAATAATAATAATAGTGTTGGTAACATCATGACCTTGAGATCGCCAGTTGTTGCGTTATCATCATCACCATCGACGACTACCACGACGACGACAACTTCAGTCCTGCCTGCTTGTAATCAAATCCTTTGTGGACGTAGTTCATTGCAGCAACCACAAGTACAACCACCACAGCAACAACACCAACAGACTCAACCAACTGTATTGTTTGATACTTCTACCTCTTCAGTATCGAATACCACCAACTCAATGACCAATGGTGGCACTGCTGCTACTGCCTTATTACACCTGAGTCCAATGAAAACATCAGGCTATCATCAACAATCACCGAGTAATAGTCTTATTCAAGCATTATCATCATGCGGTCAGTTGATTGCTATTACACAGCCTATAGATGGTGAAAGTGTTGTCGGAGGCAGTGTCCTACAGCCAGTGATACATCATAATCAAATGCTGCAACAGCAGAGAGTGCAACAACACCAGGTAGGTGGTCGAGAGCATGAAGTGTTTTATGCATTTGAGGTTTGTGTAGCGGTGGTTTTACCGCTAGGTATAGGTACCACCTTGATATATGTGGTCGTCTGGATTGTATGTCGAAATAACCCCTTAGCAAGCTAAATTGGCTTGGTACTACTATGCCAGAAAGGTCAGTTGGTTGTTGTTGGTGGCGGGGGTTTGTAGGCGAATAGGACTGTAAGAGCGGTAGGATGTCTCGCTCGGACGACCAGCAAACCAGCTATGCTGTCCTCCCCCCCCCTTTGGAGAAAAACAGTTTGAATTAGAAATGGCTAACTCCGAGAATGGTATATCCCCACTTACTTTGTACCCGTCCGTAGCCGGTTATAACTTTTCAGTACGGACACACAACTTTCAAAACCACTCCAAATTCTTGGTTTGATATATTTTTTTCAAAAGAAAGGATACTGAACAAAGAGTACTCTTTTCGATAACTTCATCATCAGGTTCTACAGTTATGTACCCATCCATGATTGTGAATGAATGAATTAGTGTTATTACCACATTTATGTTGTTTAAATAACATCGAATCAATAATATTGATAGATTACAGCTGAATAGCATCAACATAAAATAAGCTGAATGTCAGAAAAATTAGGAAAGATAATAATGATACAAATTCATGAATCTATAGTCTCTACTGAAGGCTGGCCAGGGCAGTAGTAGGGGCTGGACTTGCTTCTTTTGAACACAGAGCACTGGTTGTTTTAGGCGAATTGCAATAGTCTCCGCTGTTTGGAGGATGCGGTGCTTCGATGATTTTGTCAATTTATTAGGCACCGAGTAGATAATAGAGAAGGATTCTTCCACGCTGGCTTTGTGGCCGGTTTGAACCAGGTGGTCCAATATCGAAATATTGATGGTTTTCACTACACCTTTATTTAGCCATAGTGGGAGATGTTCTCGAGCGAGCACGAAAAATCAAGTTCCTAGAGCAACGGTCGATATAACTCGCTCCACCAAAAGCGGCGCAGTTGATTTGGTAGATACAATTTGAAGTGGCTAGTCTACGTACTTCATCTTCCAGTCGAGGTAGCACCACCGGTCGTGTAGACAATAATGCGTGTAGTTCGCCAGCATTATAAATGCTCTGAGTTCAAAAGAAGTAAGTCCAGCTACTACTACTGCCCTGGCCTTCACTAGAGGCTATAAATTCATGAATTTGTACTATTATCTTTCCTAATTTGTCTGATATTCAGTGTGGTGCAGTGTTATGTTGATGCTGTTCAGCTGTAATCTATCAATATTATTGATTCGATGTTATTTAAACAGCAACAATAATGTTGTTCATAACACTAATTCATTCATTCACTATAATGTTTGTATAACTGTAGAGCCTGATAATGAAGATATCGAAAAGAGTACTCTTTGTTCAGTATCCATTCTTTTGATATTTTTGTCAATGAATCTTGATGGTTATCCATTTTGGATGAAGATTTCTCTCAAAAGATCTAATCTCTCTCTCTATATATAGGGAAATTATGTACACCACCTTATATGGAAATCGTCATTTGCACAGATCTTCCGTGTTGTGCTTGCTACTTCTCTGCTCTTCCTTCGTATTGTGTATGTTTCTTTGTCTATTTTTTTCGTGTCTCCCATGGTTTATTTCCACCTCTCTTTGAAGTCCAGTCTATCTCTCCACCGCCATTTGATATTTTTGTATGTCGATGAACGTCTTTTTATATATACTACTGATAAATCTTATCAGTAGCACATGCCACACAATGACCATGGTGTAAAGACAAAGGTTGAACATACTTCTTTTGAATATATATATATACTTTTGGTTTTAAATTTTTGAATTGCTAATGCACTCACCCTCTGAACTACACAAATGCACTGGCTAACTTGACATAAGAGTTCAATATTCAGAGCTTTGTTCAGAGTGATTTTAGAGTATTGAATGTCTCTCACACTTTCCCATTTTCTTGCCTTCCAATTAAGACATATGGCTTTAAGCCGTCTAATAGCTTCAGTAGAGCTGGTGTTTTTGTTTCACGAGCCTCATCTCTTCGTACATACTACCAGCTAGCGAACTAGATGCCTGTCTTAATGCCGGTAAACTTCATTTTATATATTCGACATGGTCGGTTGTCATTCCAAAATTGAAAAATGAAGTACCTAGACTAGTCATCTCTTCTTGGATATATTAATTCTGCTGCTGTTGTGGAGCCAGTTATGTTGGCCGGTAAACTCTAGGAGCTTAATTTTTTGTACTCAGGAACACCTAACATCAGTGTGTGGTTATATAAGGGGGGGTTGTTAAAACTATCTTCAGCAGTTCTAGATATTGGACCACCTCAGGCAAACAGGTTATAAAGCCAGCTAGCACTGAAGAATCTTCCCCTAACATCTATCGGGAATCGAATAGACTACCCAAAACCTCCAGTTATTGATAACTGCATACAGTAGAGGCCATTGCAATTTGCTCAGATCAATCAGGGCTCTGCGTGCCACCACTATTGCTACCTTGGCCTGTTGTGGAATCGAAATAAATTCATAAATTCTATGTTAGTTCTATTAAATTTATCTGATTATCGTTCAGTTAAGTGTTACATTGTTATGCATAGCATTGATTACAGATGTCGTCTGAACTGTAATCTATTGATTTGAATCATAAGATGATTTTATTTGAAACTGTAGAACCTGTTGAAGAAGAAGTTATCGTAGAGAATGTTCTTCCGAAAGAGCGATATCACTAGGAATTACAGTTATTTATACAGTTATTTTATGTAATCAAACAACTATATTTCAACTGGTTACCACTTTGATTGGTTGGGTGATTTCATCATGAGCTGACATCAGTTAGAGAACCATTGGAAAACCAGCCATAGGGAGTTATTGAATAGCTGTTTTGTCAGCTTAGTTTCGGACTCTTCGGCAGTACGCACTCACCACAAGGGTTCGAACTCAAGACCTTCTGGTTACAAGGCGAGCGAGCTTGTAGGCCATTAAGCTACTCACTGGGACCCAAGCGATCCAACGGCCAGCCAGCCCATGTATTCTTACTTCTGACAGTTCATGCACAACATAGCGCAACCAGTTCACAGTGAGTTACTGCCTCACCTTCAACCTGATGTACCTAACTGGTCACGACTTCCCACTAGCTCGCCAGGTAACTTCCCGAATAGGATCAGTCGCTAGCTAGTGAGTATCAGCTTTGTTTGTTCGACCAAACAAACTTCCTACAAAACCAATGCTTGAAAAATATCTCCAAATGTCTTAACCTCATGGTATTTTGAAAGATTTGATCAGATCTTGTGTACAGACAGGACTTTGAATGTCTTTTCAAATGACAGTTGTTATATCTTCCGATTGCTAGTATTACGTTCATAAATGAATGACTACAGACATAGTTGTAGTCGATGTCCACAGTTGATACAATCAATGTTATCCATGATGATGATAACATGTCTTCGTTTCTTATTGGATGATTTTTTTTCCTTCACGTTCCCCAGTGGAACATAGGGCTTCAAGCTAGTTGGCTTGAAGTTTCTGTAGCAGTGTTTATTTTACAGGATGGGGTTGCTAGCCACCTCATGCTGGCCCAACCTTTCCTCTTCACCAGCATTATTTCTGGCTTAGCGAGGTAAAGGAGTGCGTCCAGTGGCCGGGGATTGAAACTCGGACCATGTGCATGGTCGGCGAGCGTCCTAACCGCTATGCCACTGACGCACATTGGATGATTTAGTCTACATCAATATTTGATTCGAAGCGATTGGATCTGTCTAGTATATATATGCAGGTGTCTTTACTTTACTTTTCTGTCTCCCTTTTTTTCTTCTTAGCTTATCAATTCATCTTCTGATTTGATCACTGGGGGTCAACAACAACACCAACAGCAACAACCAACAATCACAATTCTTCCGATCAGTAATAATACAACTGCTATTAGTAATAATAACAATAGTGATAATAACAGTGTCAATATTGTTCCTAATAATAATAATGGTATCAATAACAATGGTATTAAATCGGATCTGTACTTTGAACTCCCTATGATCGATGGAGGTGATCAGAATAATAATAGTAGTAATAATAATAATAACAATGCAGGTCAAACTGTCTATCGTTTATTGTGTACTGATAATTCTTCCGATAGAATGTTACTCACAAATAACATCACCAATAATCATAATAATAATGAAATAAGTCGCCTTGTTTTTGTTCATACTACTAATAATCAAAATAATAATAGTAATAATAATAGTAGTCTATCTGAAACAATGAATAGTATATTCACAACAGAGAATTCCTTATATCCTCCTGCAACATTGTCATCCACTCTCCCACCGACATCATCCTCGACAACGCCGCCATCAATGATAACGTCAACGAATGATCATCATTTCCTTATCGATCATTTTCCAAGTGTTATCATCAATCAACAACAACAACAACACCAGCAACAACCAATGATGAATGGAGGTTATTCTTCATTGGCATCACCACAACCCTCCGTGTCTTCATCCTTCTCCTCCTCCGCTTCCTCCTCGTCGGCGTCTTCAATGATATCAATGAAAACAACTTCATCAGGAGTTGGATCCAAATCTGGATCATTGTTATTAGTGTCTACTGCAAATCCAACGATATCTTCAAGTATACTTCAATCGTCAAAAATTTCTTTACTTACTACATCAAAGTTAAAAAAGGATCAGGATAATGTCGATACTACTACTACTACTACTACTAATAATAATAATAGTAGTAATAATGCTAATTGTACTACCAGTGTGATGATGAATAGCCCTCATCTCCTGAATGCTGGATATTTTATTAAAGGAGATGATAATCAATATTTGCGCCCTTCTCCAACAATTTTGACCATCATGACAATAAGTCCAACAAAACGAGAACAACAATTCAATAATGACATGAGTAACAATAATAGTATTAATAATAATAATAATAACAATAATAAAGGAAATACCAGCAATAATAATAATAATTTCTTGTCAACACTACCACCCCTGTCAAGTATGACGTGTTATTTAATTCCAATCGAACCAAAACCTGAACAATTGAAAACTTTACAGTCAGTAAGTAAACTTTATTTTGAGTGTTTAAAAATTGTGAATAAGTGGTTTAATTTTGAATGGTGGATAGCGTGGAGTCCACCATTAGATGATAGATAGATGGCGCATTTTGTGCCACCACCCCCACCTTCTCCTCTATTTGATACCTTTTTGTTTTATTTCTAAACTTTTCCAGTGGAACATGCGGGGCGGGGGGGCGGGTCAAGCTAGTAGAGCTTTGAAGTTTCGGTAGTAGTAGTAGTAGCAGTGGTGTTTATTATTTCTATAGGATGGGGTTGCTAGCCACCTCATGCTAGCCCAACCTTCCCTCTTTACCGTTCTTGTTACTGACTTACCGAGGTGTAAAGGAGTACGTTCAGTGGCCGGGGATTGAACCCCGAACCACATAAGAGGTGGGGTTGGCGGCGCACTACTTGAGACCTACAATCCCTCTATTGAGGAGTAGTGATGTTCTTCCACTGAGGCCTTCATCGTTTCAAACGCCAAAGTGTTATCCAGTATAAACCAATTGAACCACGAGATCAATACCGGCTGTCGATCAAAGGACGTGTCTACTGCTCGCCAGTTCGCTACAGACTTCTTTGAAAGTGGAGGTCTGTGAAAGGCCTAACTATCCTTGACCATATATGTTTGCATTCTATCTTCCGTAATATTCAGGTTCGGCGTCAAATGTTAGGTAAAGAGGGAAAGTTAATCGATAAGGTTGTGAAGGTAGATAGATTGATCGATTGATGGCTAGGACATGTGTTGCGTGTATGCCTAACTATTGCCTCCCTTCCTCGATGGGCACTGTTAGCCGACATAAGATGGATCAGTCCATGGAATCTATAACAGTTAGTTTGAACCAAGCTCTCCGCCTAGAGGGGGGGGGTGTAGACTGCTGTCTAGTCGGGGTCATCGGGATTCTAAGAATCAAGTGGTTGAAGACAATAGGTGATATGGCTTATATTATTGACCTTCCGGATCTCTTTCTTCCTCTCTTTTGTCTACCTTTATGTGCTACACGAGGGGAGTATGGCAACTTGAAGCGCTGCTGCACTTCTGTATAAAGTTGTATGTCAGTCACGAGAACTATATCTTGTTTTTTCTGAAGCAATTGGTAACTGCATTTTGATTACATTGATTAGTCATCCCTATTAGTGATTTCAGCTTATTGAGCAAATTTTCAGCCTTATCAAAATCTTATAACCTTCTTGAATTACTACTATATGAACTTACAAGCTAAACAACACTGTTTATCAGATTTTCTTATTTTCTGTCTTTCCGCCCCCCACCTCCACCTTCCTTTTCCTTTTATTTTGAAAACATACAAAATTGATAATAACTTAAACTAAAAATTGTAATGCTTACACATTTTGGATGCGTTAATTTTATATGATATTTCTAAATTTGAGTACCGATTGATATCGGTTCCAGAACCGTTGAAAATTATCAAGGAGTACTGGAGAGTTGTTTCCTCCTTTTTTTTCTTTACGTTCCCCAGTGGAACATAGGGCCTCAAGCTAGTGGCTTGAAGTTTCTGTAGCAGTGTTTATTTTTACAGGATGGGGTTGCTAGCCTCATGCCCAATCCTTCCTCTTTACCAGCATTATTTCTGGCTTAGCGAGGTAAAGGAGTGCGTCTGTGGCTGGGGATCGAACCCTGGACCTTGTACATAGTCGGCGAGCGTCCTAACCGCTATACCACCTCCTAATTAGGGATCATTCACAGCAGTACGCACCCACAGGGATTCGGACCCAAGACTCCTCCGGGTTCAAAGCTACGTCATATACCATAAAGCCACTGATGAAACCTGACTCAGTGGGCCATGAACCCTGGTTGATGTGAAGAGTCCCGAACTAGGGTGAAACAGCTGTCCAGTACTCTCCCCCTGTTGGTTTTTCAATGGTTCTCTAACTGATACCAGTCAACCATCTGTGGGAAAACTTCAAACATTGAAGTATATTAATGTCATTCTTTTTATAGCCATTGTAATATCAGGGGTAGTGGTCTACAGATGATGAAGAGAACGTCTGAAATAGAATAATATTAATAAGAAGTAATTTAACAGCTTTATTCTGGACGACAATATGTTAACATAACACACAGTGCAGAATTTCTGAGAATATTTAAATTACAAAATATCTACACTCTTTGTACAGGATTTTCAAGTAAAAATAGTTTTCAAATATTGGTTTTGTAGGGATTTTGTTTGATTGCGTGGATGATTTCATCATGAGCTGACATCAGTTAGAGAACCACTGGAAAACCTGGGAGTACTGGACTGGACATCCTAGTTTGGGACTCTTCATCAGTACGCACCCACCGGGATTCGAACCAAGGACCTACTAGTTACAAGGCTAGCGAGATCGTAGACCATTGAGCCACTCACTGGGACCCGATCCAATGGTCCTTGAATTCTAACTTCTGCCAATTCACGACATAGCGCAACCATTTCGCAATGTCTTCTTCGACTAGTTACTGTCTCATCTTCAACCTGCTATACCCTACCGGTCACGGCTTCCCACTAACTGATGTCAGTTCATGATGAAATCCTCCACGCAATCAAACAAAATCCCTACAAAACCAATACTTGAAAATTAATCTAATGCTTACTAGTGACTGCCCTATTCAGGCAGTTAACCTGGAGTTCTAGTGGGAAGCCGTGACCAGTAGGGTATAGCAGGTTGAAGATGAGGCAGTAACTCATCGAAGAAGACATTGCGAAATGGTTGCGCTATGTCGTGAATTGGCAGAAGTTAGAATTCAAGGACCATTGGATCGGGTCCCAGTGAGTGGCTCAATGGTCTACGATCTCGCTAGCCTTGTAACTAGTAGGTCCTTGGTTCGAATCCCGGTGGGTGCGTTCTGATGAAGTGTCCAAAACTGGGGTGTAGGAAACAGCTGTCCAGTACTCCCTATGGCTGTTTTTCCAGTGGTTCTCTAACTGATGTCAGCTCATGGTGAAATCCTCCACGCAATTAAAAAATTGTTATTCAGCAGCAGTACATTTCGTGTTAACACTTGCTGTGTTGTTGTTTCATTTGAAGTGAAGCAATAACCAAATCGCTACGATTTTTCTCGCCTCATTTCTTTTTGAGAAGTGTATTCTGCTGTTATGTAATATTATTATTCCCTTGCGTTCAGAGTGGAACATAGGGCTTCAACAACACATCTCCACTATGTTTTATTATACTACTGTCCTCTTCACCTGGCTGGTCCCACGATTACTGACCATAATCTCTCATCTCTTCCATGTTACTCTCGCACCGACGACCCACTCGTCGCTTCTCATTTGGATTCCACTCGAGGACCTGCCATTACGTACAGCAAACTAAAACTGTATGCGATTTCATCTAGTAGCCATCCTAAAACATAGTTCTACATGATTAAACAATGAGAAATGGGTGAAAATGTAGGTATCCTAGCAATTTAAGCAAGTCTGCCAGATCGGAAGTACTGCCAGACAGCTGTTTCGTCCCAGTCTGTACTCCTCATCAGTACTCACCCACCGCAAGGGTTTGAACCCAGTACCTTGTGGTTACAAAGCGGTGAGCTCTTCCTTTGGTCTCCGCTGAATCAGTCGGGCGGTTGTTTTGATTTTCTATGCAACCTAATTTGGGAATTTTTTTCATTAACCGTCAGTATAAAACTAGGAACACCTACACACACATCATCCACTTAAATTTAAATTTCACCTATTTTTTTGTCTTTCTCTTCTCTAATGAATTTCAGGTGATCAATTCAGCTAGTGCATTTCAATGTTCCGATTTCCCCGCGTATGTTGAACAATTATTTCGTAAAGGGATCCTTAGTGGTCTACGTCCATGGTGTTTAAATTTCACTGCATGGTTTATCAATACACTTGTCTTCGAGGTGGAAAATCGTACAGAACATGTCAGTTTACGTTGGGGTGATTTCCGGTTGTGTAAAACAGCTGATGGACGAATTGAATATATTTATTTTATTAATCGTATTACAAATAAACGTTATTATCTTGCAAGTTCACCAACGTCGTGTTGTGCTCTAGGTTATAATAAAAGTGAATTTGACAATAAATCATTGAATGAACCACCTGTTCGTTGTCCATGCCCTGTAACTATATTCAAAGCATTAAGAGATCGTCGACCTAGTGGTTGCTTGGATCCATATTCAAAGTTCTACTTACAGGTATGTTGAGTGCCTATTATGATTGTTATTATTATTTATTATTATTATTATTATTATTAATACTATTCCTTCGAGTTCCGAATGGAACATAGGGGGTTTCTTAAAATTTAAACCATGAAGTTTCTGTAGCAGTGGTGTTTCCTTACGTGATAGGCTTGCTAGCCTCATGGCTGGACTCCACTCTTCACGAAGCATACATACTACCGACTAAGCGAGTTTCAGGGGTGCGTTGGTTGTTTTTGGGGAGATCGAATCCACACACTGATAAAATGTAGATTCTTTAATTGAATTTTAGATTTCCCCGTCGATTGATTGGGCTGAAGTGCTCGGTCTCAAACGCTTTGGAGTTTGAAACTATGTGGGCACTGGGTTCGAGCCTCGGTGGGGGAACATCATCACTCACTGACTGGGGGATGCAGGTACATCCAGCTAGCTGACGAGTCCCAAATAGGACGAAATGCGCGTTATCCTCATAGATTCCACCAATTAAATGTAGATTGTGTTGTGAACATCTTGAACAGAAACAGCTTCGCATTTATTTAACATGCGATTCATCACTCCTGTCAAATGAAAGATGATGATGGATGCTTCAGGACTAAACTGGAATGCATTGACTCCTAGGTTCTTTTAGAGAGAGAGAGATAGAGAGTGAAATGGGATTTGTTGAATGAACGTGTATTGCCTTATTTACTTATTTGGGAAGTTGTTCAAGCAGCTCTAGTGTATGCCTAGTTGCTAACGAAATCTCAGGATGTGGATACACAAGACGCTGTGATGTGTTGTGACATTTGCTAACAACTTACATCATCTTGTATGTAGAGACGTGTGTGCGTGTCTGAGCAACAGTTTGGTCTCTCATTCTTTATTATTGTAAGATTGAGATATGGCCGTTGAAAGTTGTAGAGTTGAAGAGGTTCACTTTCGTTGACCACAATCTCCTGTGCCAAATGGCATAACTATGATGAGTTATATTGACGTTAGGCGTAAGAACGTTAGCCAAGTAGGGTAAATCAATCAATCAATCAATCAATCAATCAATCAATCAGTCAATCAATCAATCAATCGATGAGGTTGTAAAGCTACATCGATTGAGATCATTGGGGACACCGAGTCATTGTCTTCCTCCACGGGGGTATCTTAGTCGATATAGGAGGATGATTAGGTTGAAAAAGAGTTAGGTGCGGTGTAATCAGAACATGACATCAATCGATGAATTCTTTGACAGTTGGTTTGACCCGATCACCTAGGGTGGTGTAGACTGCCTGGTTGGGTTCCTCGGAACGTACTAAAAACACCAATATCTGAAGAATATTGGTGATATGGCTCAAAATCGTGCTCATTGATGGCGCAGATGAACTCACCCCCCCATATCCATTAAACCCTAATGTTTTTCAATGTTACTATTCTTTCTCACACACACGCGTACAAACACATTTCTGCTCATTATAGTTCTTTTGAATGTCTCTTTAGTCTGCGTTTGTGTGTGCTACATGGAGATTGACAACTTGTGGTGACTGCACCGCTATGCTGTGTTCTATGTCGAAATCCAGTCTATCATTCGAGATCAAGCATTCATGACACAGTGTTACTGAATTCTCAGTTCTAGATCATGAGAATTGTTACTAAACAAATCAATAACAACTCATGAAGTGGATGGACCATTCAACCACTGTTGTAAAATCTTCTATTCCATGAATTGGTTTGAGGTTGGAATTCATGGACTGGTCATTATTGGGTCGGCTCCCACTGGCTGAATGATTGGTCTACGAGCTCACCTCGTTATCGGAAGTTTCTGGGTTTGAACTCCAATGAGTTCGTACTGCTGAAGTGTAGTCTCAAACTAGACTGACGAAACAGATGTCCAGTACTCCTAGGCTTTTCAGTGGTTCTCTAACTGTGACAAATCAAATTCCTGCAGACCAACACTTGTCAATTCCTGATATCTTTCCGCTTATGTGATCTATTTCCTAATAAGTAAAGCCTGTGTTGAATCTTCGAAGTAACTGCTGCTCCATGTGTTCAAGTTTTTCTCCAAATACCTCCGGTCTGAGCAGTATCACTAGTCCACTCACATACACACACACATAATATAAGTATGGCTCATTCTGGTCCTGGTGACTGATTTCTGAGTGTTTTATCAAATACAGTTAAAACACAAAATAACTGAGCAAAGAATATCCTTTTCGATAACTTCCTCTTCTCGCTCTACAACAATATATACATGTTTATATACATAGAATACTCTAGAATAGTAGTCAATAACAATATTAGTGTTTTGATTTGACACTAGGAACTAGTGTGATGCGTCTAGTCCTCTCTTTGGTGCAGACTGAATTCTATCAGTCAGGTTGTAATGTGGCCACCATTCTAGGTAGCTTGCCATCACGGTGTACATTGTTTGTGATGATATTAGGTGGTTGGAGGCAATCGGCCACAGGAAGCCCCACCTTGGACCTAGGTTTCGTGCTAGTCGGCACTCTTCAGCAAGGCGTATCTGCAACCTTGAAGGAACTGATGTCCCTTCTGAGATTCGAACCCGCGTCACCCAGTGCTGCAGTCAGAGACGTTACCACTGAGCTATTCTAGTGTCAAATCAAAATATGCATTACAGTCCTACAGGAGGTCAATCGCGAGCCCGAATAGCTCATTGGTAACGTCTCTGACTGCAGCACTGGGTGACGCGGGTTCGAATCTCAGAAGGGACATCAGTTCCTTCAAGGTTGCAGATACGCCTTGCTGATGAGTGCCAACTAGCACGAAACCTAGGTCCAAAGCTTCCTGTGGCCGATTGCCTCCAACCATCTAATATCATCACAAATATTAGTGTTTTTTAAATAATGTTGATTTTTTAAGTGAGATCACAATGGAATTACAGTTCATTAAAAATGCTTTTATTATAATAATAATAATAATAATAATAATAATAATAATAATAAAGATATAATAGCAAATAGAATAACAACTAAAATTAGGAAAATTCCACAAAAATTGAGGATCATTTGCACCTAGATGGCCAGGAGGGTAAGGACAATGTCTGAACTAGCTTCTTCTGGACACATAAATTAGGCTTCTTAATGTGGATCCCAACGGCCAGCGTCAGCAATATTTAGTAGTCGAACTCTTAAGGCAAAATTGAGATTTGTTGGTATGCGGTAAATGACCATGAAAGCTTAGTTAACGTCAATCTTGTGTTCTGTATCCACAAGATGAGATAGAATAGCGCTGTGTGAATAGATTTTGTTTGTCCTTTACTTAACCAACCACTATGCAGGGTGGTGTTCGAAAATTCGACGACGAGAATTAGGCCTTATTATTAACTTCTAGTCGAGAGAGGGGTGGGGGGGTTGGGCGAGACTGACTAATTTTGATTCATGTAAATAAATAAATTAAACAAAGAACTTAAATTTTCCTGTCACTCTAATCATTCTACTCAGTAGTAACACTATTGCATTTTAACGAGTTGATCACGGATTGATATCAGTTAGAGAACCATTGAAAACCAGGGAGTACTGGACAGCTGTTGTTTCATCCAAGTTTGGGAATCATCGGCAGTACGCACTCACTGGGATTCGAACCCAGGACCTTCCGGTTACAAGGCAAGCTGGCTCGTATACCATTCAGCCACTGGAACCCGATTCAATGGCTCATGAATTCTAACTTCTACCCATTCGTGATTTAGCGCCATTGAATCGGGTCCCAGTGGCTGAATGGTATACGAGCCAGCTTGCCTTGTAACCGGAAGGTCCTGGGTTCGAATCCCAGTGAGTGCGTACTGCCGATGATTCGCAAACTAGGATGAAACAGTAGCTGTCCAGTACTCCCTGGTTTTCAATGGTTTTCTAACTGATATCAATCCGTGATCAACTGGTAAAAAAAAAAAATAAGTAACCCTTACAAACCAAACTATTGCATTTTATCGAATTTATTATTATTTTTTCTCTTCTTTTCTTTTCTCTTATTCCAAATTCCACAATTTTTTTGTTAGCCACGTAATGTTGAATGTCCTGAAGCGAATGCTATTGCAGAAATTCACGACAGAGTTCAAAAATGTCATCTGCTACCAGCTTATAGTAATTGGTTCACAGAGCATGCATGGGGTAAAAATAAACTTGGCGGTTTATTTGCTGAAGCCTCACGACTAGCTGGCCTACCAACAATATGGTTACGTAAACATCGTTCAAGGAATTTTTTCCCCGGTGGTGGAGGTTCTGGAATCGGTGCATTAGGTAATCATTTACATCATCAAGAAAAGAAGAAGAAGACGACGACAGCGACAGCGATTGCGACGACGATGGCGACAGCGACGGTGAAAGAGGGGAACAACAATAACAACGAGAATTCAAGTAGTCATCAATTCACTTCAACAAGAGAAAATGATATCGGGAATGACGATGATGACGATGATGATAATGGCGATTGTAATGCTGATGATGATGATGGTCATGGTGGTGGTGGTGGTGGTGAGAAGAATCACTTTGACGATGATGATGATGATGACGGCATCCTTGATCCTGGTGATGATCATACAAGTCGAAGTAAAGAGAATAATAATGACGATGATGATGATTTAAGTACACATACAGAAGTGAAACGTCGTCGTATTTTGAATACTGTTCAGAGGAGTACAACGAATGCGATATCGTTACCGGCGACTACAAACTCGACAACATTCATTTATAATCAACAAGAGGTAAGCTATATTATGTGTATATATATATATATACCTCCATTTTGTCTGGTTCCTCTGCGGCGGTCTACTTTAACTGACTTGACAATTGGCTAGCCATAAGCTTTCATCCGCCTCCTGATTTTTGATGTCTTCTATGTCAGTGTCGACCAAAAGGCGTGTGTACTGTACTGCTCATCACTCCTCCTCCTTTATGGCTGTGTGAGTGTGACCTGGCCATTGAGAGCGGAAGACATGAAAAGCCTGGTTAGCTGTCTTTGATCATAGGTGTCTGTGTTCTATCTCCCACGTGAAGTGGTATAGTAGGGTGAGAAATATTGAGGTTAGGTGCATCCACCGAGTGCTAGATAAGGAGGGGGAAATCAGTCAACGAAGCTGTGAAATTACATCGACTGAGATAGTTAGGACATGTGTTACGCATGCATCCCTAGTCATCGCCTTCCTCGACAATGGGTAATGTTAGCTGATATAGGGTCAGGCTGGAAAAGAGCTAGCTAGCGGCGGTCAAACGAAAACATGGCCTCACCAGTCAATGAAATCTACAACAGTTAGTCTAAGCCACATAGGAAGGTGTAGACTTCCTGACTGGTTGGGGTCGTCGGGACGGTAAAAACCAATGAAGGCTGGAAACAATTGGTGACATGGCTCAAAATCGTTGTCAATGGCTGGCCAGTGCAGATGCATCCACTCCTTGTGACTTATGATTTCCAATGAAACTGTTTTGTTCTTCGTTATTAGTATTCCTTTGTTTCACACCTCTGTTTACTGTCTCTAATATGCATTTCTCCTACTTTCTTCTGTTGCTTTGTGTGCTACATGGAGGGAGAGTGGCGACTTGAACTTCCGCACATATTTGCAAAGTTCTATATCGAAAACAGACATGTCAGTATCGTCGAAACGGCTTCCAGCAGCGAGTCCTTTCCTATACGGGTTCCACTCGAGCACCAGTATGGCCTGGTGCCCGATATCATTCATTCAGAGGTCTCCTCAGCCTGTCGTGTTTTCTTAACCATCTTCACTTTTTTTCTCTCGAAGTATTTGTTGAGCAGCGATGAGTTCTCAGAATTTCTTGTTGCTAACTGCCTCTCTCTCCCTCTCTCTTGCGCGCGCGCTCCAGCCATCTAATCTACTTCAATATCGAGATGGTGAAGACATCTGTTAATAAAAGTCTGCAGTAGGCTGTTGGAAATGCTTTCCGTGACGTGTGAGTGCCGCCAATTTTCTGACCCATATAGAAGTGACTGGCTGATTGACTGACTGACTGACTTAACATTGGTTGACTTTGACTGACATCTTCATCTGTCCTCATTTCCTGTAGTAGTTGATACGATGCTGCCTTATTATTATCAGGATAAGTGAACATAATGACCGCTTTCAAATTTAATCCTTTGATGGTGGTGACTGGTGCTTGTTATATTGTTAGTTGATTGGTTGGTTATCTTAATCACCTCCATCCGTCTTCTCAATGTTCACGTGGAGTCCTGTCTCCGCTGCCTGCTTGTGCTTCTCTAGCCAGTTTGTTGGCTTTCGTCTGTAAGTCTTCGAATTTGTGTGACATGAAAGGTAAATCATCCACACGCGAAATCGAGATCTTCAAGAGTCTTCTTATCGGTAGTCGAACGTATTCCTGTCTTCTTGTTACCTTTTTGTGTGCTATACGGAGTGTGTGACCACCTGAAGTAACTGTGCTTCTGTACAAAATTGTATACTAGCAATTCGATTGCATTCAGTTCATACTAACTGCGTCGGTGACACAGCGGTTAGGACTCTCGCTGACTATGCACATGCTCCGAGGTTCGATCCCCTGCCGGTGCACACCTGATATCAATGGTTGGCCTGCAAAATTTGGCCTACCGATATCACATGCTGAAAATTCCATACTTGTACCAAAATTACGGTGTGGAATCAAGCTGTAATCAAAAAAGAAAGAACTTAAGTGTGTTAAGAGACATAGTGCTCGAAAAAAGTCATTTCGAACATAATTTCCCATTTGAGAATGTTACTTTGGATAGATTGAATTTGTGATGCTCATTTTGGAGCACAAGTGCTATGGATTGTGCTCTGCTTTCTTTCTTTCTCTCTCTGGGTGGCTAAATTATTATTGAAGCCACCTTCGAAAGAAGTTATATAGCACATTGTTCGTCTTTCTGAATAAGAGAAGAAGGTATGTAATATAACTACAACGCTAACCATTTTCTAGTAATGTTGTTCTCCTCTGCGATGTGTGTGTAGAGTTGTGAGTTGACGTGTCAAAGATCATCCCTCAACTGTTTTAATCAGTCACAGTCTACTCTATTTCAACTTGACTACTGGCTGCTGAGTAGTGTAGTGTTTGATGCTTAGAAAATGTAGAATGTGATGTTCAGGAAGGCTTTGTGTGCTTTTGGAAGTGTGTGGGCGGTTATTACTTCCTGGCTGCCCATACCGTAGAATTTGATTGATTCTTCGGGTATCTGAAACTGAAAGAAGGTTAGTGTTGCGTAGGGCCGCAGAGCCAAGGGGACAACTACTTGAGGTCGGCGGTCACACGGCCTGTTTTCTTTCGTTCACGTTCCCCAGTGGAACATAGGGCCTCAAGCTAGTTGGCTTGAATTTTCTGTAGCAGTGTTTATTTTACAGGATGGGGTTGCTAGCCTCATGCCCAACCTTTCCTCTTTACCAGCATTATTTCTGGCTCAACGAGGTAAAGGAGTGCGTCTGTGGCTGGGGATCAAACCCCGGACCATGCGCATGGTCGGCGAGCGTCCTAACCGCTATGCCACCACACGGCCTGTATGAACTGGTTTCTGGGATTGGTTCTGTATTAGTAAATTTACCACCGGTTACGGACCACCGTAGGGTAAGTCGGGATGTACAATTGTTTGGGTCGACCTTTTCTAACCCCTTCTTTCCGGAGTGGAGAGATAGCATAGCTGGCACGCTGATCATCTGAGGGAAACACCTTACTGCCATTATATCCCTGTTCCCCATCAGTACGACTTCACCCACAGAACCCCAATATATTGTGAAAAATAAAAATTCTTACACTAAGGCGGTAACTACTTTTAGTCTAATCGCTATCTTAACAACCTTCCTGGTACGGTAGGACCAACAGGAACAATAGTCCCGGTTCGTGTGGTTTGTTGGGCCATTGTGATATGCAAGCCCGACCACCACCGCCACCACCACGTCAAGGTATCAGCTATCAGTCGGGCTTGGAAAATGTATTCAGGCTAACTTTGTTCCAATTATTAAAAATTAGCATACATTTATTTCCCCCCTGAGGATAAACTTGAACAGGATAAAAATGCACATACTGAGTAGGATAAAATGAATGACGTCACTATACACATTTTTTGGTACCAGGGTAGATGTACTATCACCTTCCTCTTCTTTGGTGTAGTAATCTTACCTTTGGTTTAGTATCTTACCTATTCTACTTTACTGCTCCCCGTTAGTCTTTCCTGGGCTACTGAAAAAGGACTATACCATACTGAGAAGGATGTTAAAGGTAGTTAGTAGGACTAGAGGTGCAAAACTCAGTCAGCTCGTCACTACATTAGTTGATAGGCATCTGAATACAACGCGAAAAATGGTCTAAAACCATACTCTCTGACCCCCAACACCCCCTCTATTCCCAACTCTCTCCTTGTATCTCATCAAGTAGAACCAGAAATCAGTATAAAATAATTTATGCTCGTACAACCTATACGGGAACTCAACGATACCCGTGTTCTAAGTGACAGAGACAATGTTAAGCGCGAAACCTATGACTTGCTTTATTGTTAATAACATAATTTTAGGCTCTTTTATTTCTCTCTTATTTGTATTCCATAGTGAACTCCTTCTTAAACATACTTAGCTACCTAAATTATTAACATTGGCTTTCTTTTTTGTACTTTACTGTATTCCTTCTTTTGTGTATCTACTGGTTCCGACTATATTCGCACTATGAATATTACAAAATTGTCCTATCATTAACCATCATGTAATTATTAGTTTTTGTGGTTGTTTTTTCTAATTTTTATTCCTTTCGGCAATATTAACTGACAATCATTGGTTGTGAACGCCTTTATCACCACCTTAAAATCTTGTATTATGCAGGATTACTCACACTACCACTACGAACACTGCATTAGACCTGACAATAAAAAAACAACTCTAAAATGTTGTTTTATGATTGTTTAGAGTTGTTTCAACCAAATTAACTGATCTTCTTGGCGATAAACATTCCTAAGAAGCAACCTCGGAAAACTTACAGATAATTGTTAACAATGTAGGAATGAAAGTGTCACTCAAACCAACAAACCCAATTAGAAACAAGCTTTGCCGGTTAAATGATCCTGTGGAGCCAGTTTAGCAAAACAATTTAGTTTATTTATTACCCTGCCGGAATGATTGTAAGTTCAGATACATTAGTCAAAGTACCAGAACAGGGTGATTTGGCCTAGTGGAGAATAAAATTCCAGCGAAATCTAGATTAGTTGACCCGAATAAGATAACACATCTGAAGAATGGTTCAGCTTAAGCACTCACTACATGCAACCACATATTAGAATAAGATGACAGTTTGAAAATCTACTGTGCTTCTTAAACATTCTTAACTTCTTGTACGATTATATCTTTACTGTCACCACGCATAAACATATCAAAGCTTCCACTACCCAATACTGAGGTATTATTTATTATGTTGTTTATTTTCCCTTCTACGTCTTGGTAATTTTTCGCATTTTATTCTTATTATTTTTGTGCTTTTGTTGTTGTTGTCTTTATATATTTTTTTTAATACTCCTTTTAAATGTTTTTTGATAAAATTAGATGCAAATATTGTACATATGTGCTGAAAATTCCACACTGTACCACTAGTACTGTTTCTGGAATAAAGCAAATTATTATTATTATCTTCATTGTTATTTTGACCTTCAGTATGTCCTTTTAATTTGACCTATATGTCTATTTTCTCACCTCCCTTAACTTTTTATTATTTTCATATATATATATACATATGTTTCATTGATTTTTATCAGGTGTATACACCCATAAATAATTTTAAATATCCATATCCAAATTTCTACAGATTCACGATAAAGTATAGCGCATAGTGGCATACATCAACTTGAGCCACCTCTGGCACCGTCGCGACGTTAGCCTGGCTATCAAAGGTCGGCTATACAATGCTTCGGTGCATGCTGTCTTCCTCTACGTCTGTGAAACCTGGCATCTCCGAGCTGAGGATGTGAGGTGACTCTGCGTGTTCGATCATCGCTGTCTCCGCAGGATTGCTTGCGCTCGATGGCATCATCGCGTGAGTAATTCTGAGGTTCGGCGGCGTGTGTTTGAACACAGTGGAGATTACCACTCACTGAGTGTCGTCATCTGGAAACACCGGCTCCGGTGGCTTGGACATGTGGTGCGAATGTCATCCCAGAGGCTTCCGTACAGGTCTCTGTTCGTTAGCCAGCCCTGGGACGGGATGGAAAAGGCGGAGGAGTGGTCAGTCCATGACGTGGTGTCGTAGGATGAAGGATATTTGTGCTAGATTAGCATCAGTTGGTGTGTCACGACTCCCTGGTTGGGGTTCGAGAGATAGCTAGAATCGATGGCTCGAAACGTTATCGGATATGGCCAAGAATCGTAATCCTCAATGGCGAACGTGTTGCAATTTCCTTCTTTCTTCCCTTCCTGATGATAGTTAACGAATACTGTTTGAACTTGTTAAACATGACAGTTTTCGTTCTTTATGAAGTTCTTTATCCGTTTTCTACTTATATTTTTACTTTTAATCTATGTTGTTTTATTATTATTGTGTGGCGCATCTTTCTTGGTGCCATATTGTACGAAGTTTTTTCTGCGTTTAAATAAAATTAAATAAATAGCGCAACTGTCAGCCAGTGTCGTCGGTGAGCAAATGTCTTCCTCGCTTGACTTGGTGGACTCCTTCCTGTCACTAGTGGATCGGGTCGCACTGACTAAATTGGTGGTGGTGGTCTGTGAACTTGTCTTGTTACCAGAAGGTCCTGAGTTCGAACACCGTGGTGTGGGTGTGTACCGATGGAGAGTCTCAAACTAGGACGTAACAGTTGTCCAGTACTCCCCCCTGGTTCTCTCACTGATGTCAATTCACAATGGAATCCTGAAATGTTGGTATAAAAATTCTTTATGGTTATAATGCAGCTGAATAAAACCAACGAAATATATATATATATAATGACGTCATTTCTTATCTTGCTCACCTTATAAGTAATCTATCTATCTTGCTATCACTTTTCTCAATTGCGTGATTTTTCTATGCTCTCTCTTCCCTCTTCTCCTTTATCTGTTTTCCACAGGGTTCTTGTATTACAACTGCAACTGGAACAACAACTGCAACGACAACAACAAATAGTGTAAATATTCTGCCAAGTTCAATGACTATTTTAAAACCGAAAGAAATAATTTATACCTCAACAATCAATCAATAGTAAGGAGTAGTGTGCAGGCATATATATCGCCCCGTCCTATTCTACTCACCCTCCACCTTCGCGTTCCTTTTCTTTCCCATTCCATTCATTGACACAGATTGTTCCCGAGCTGTTCTCAGCGTGGAGTCTCTCGACTGAAACCTATTTGACTGTCTGTCGGTATGTGTGTGTGTATAGTTATGTAGATTCTTGTTTGTTTTTATTATTTTTTTCATATATTACTGAACAGTCGTCAATAGGTAAACGAAATAATATGCATATCACTTTGCGGTGCTTTTTATCAGTTGCTGTTAATCTTGCTTTTATATATTTAATTATACACACATGCATTTGAGGTTTTTAACTTGTGTTTTTTTTGTCATCATATAATCATTGCTTTGAATTAAATATTGTCCTCCAGTTGCCATAGCATTCATACACACAACAGCACCCCTTTTAACTAGTCTAAATTTATTTTTCGTGAGGGGAGTTTCCACTCCTATTTATTTTCCACTTTGTTTATTTATGTCTGTTGTTATACTGCTGATGAAGAACAACTTTAAAACATTATGATTTCGGCTTAATTTTTGTTTTTTTTTACAGTTGTGAGACTACATCATAAAATTTATTATTTTTGCGTTTAATCAATCTTTTTGTATATATGATTCCTTCTTTTTTAATGCATTAGTAAGACAGACAGCCAATCTTATCTGTCTGTCTATCTACTTCCTTCTTTTATGAACAGTGCATTTCAATCTTGTATATGTCTTTTTTCTCATACACACATACCCATGTGCATACGATATTATTATGTACAAATTTATGTGTATCTTTTTTTATTGGTTTAACATGCATGTCTGTGTTTTGTAATGTCTGTCTATGAGTCCATCTGTCTATTCTTCTACAGCTCACACCTACGCAGATATCCATCCATAAGCGGTAAGTATTGTATTTAATCGCAGGAATTATTTACTGTGCGTGGGTGCTTTTTAAAGGTGGTTGTCTTTATTCTAGAATAACAATCTTCCAATCAAATTTCAACATCATATATTAAGGATAATTTACCTTGTAGGTATGTGTGTGTGTGTATGCGTATTTGCGTTCGTGCGTGTGTGTGTGTCTTCTATATTCTAACAATCTAAGTCAGCATGCATTAATTATTAAATCCTACTAACTATTTATTTTGTGTGTAATAAAGAAGCGGAGGTAGGGGAGGGAAATACTGACTGATGATAATTCTTCCCCAAGGGTATTTCTTTGTCTGGTTTCTTTTTCTTGCCTCAAACTATTATTATTATTTCCGCCCTTCTTTTTTCCTCAAGAACTCATTGAAACAGAATCAATGTGCAAAATAATAATGATAATTTCATTGATTTTACAGTTTATCTATTGTTCAGGCTATTTATCCTCTTGTCTTGTCGCCTTCTTGTATACACAAACATACATATATAAATATTTATATACCATATTTATAATGCTTACTTTTATTATGGAGATATTTATTCATATACATATATTTTTTATTACAAGTCAATATATACTACTACTACTACTACTATGAATACTACTATCAGTATTTACAATAATGATAAAAATAATCTTATCAAGAATTATAAACATAAGAAATAAATTTCTTTTTAATGATGTCCATTTTCTCAATTAAAAAAGAAATATTTTTGAGTGTAGCTTGATTCCGAACCATATTTGGTAGCCCAAATTTCGCACGCCGACCATTGATATCAAGTGTGCATCCACCGGGGATCGAATCCCGAACCATTTGCATGGTCGGTGAGAGTCCTAACCACTGTGCGACCGACGCGTATTATTGATCAGTGTTAAATCAACAGTTAGTAGTAGTTGATGAAATAGGCTTTTGATTTTATTATACGCTCGAGGGTGAATGAACACTTACTATGAATAATTATTTCCCTGATTTTCTCATGGCTGTCTCTAACTAATATCACAATCCATGATCAGACTTGACATAGTTTTTCTGCGAGTCAGGATTTCTTACAGACACAGTTTTGATTATGCCTTGTTGGGGGAATATTAAACACGATTCTCAGGTCGTGTTCGATCAAATAATCTTGTCGTATAGTAGTAGGTATTTTCTACCTGAGGAACTTTGAGACTGTATTCTTGAGTATCATAAATTTCTGTTAAGTTTTAGTGTATTATTGACTCATGTTGTAACGACAGAAGATAAGGGCCAGGCAACAGATTATATATTGAGAAAATCAAGAGTTATTTATAGATTTTTGTGTACATTATTTCAGCGGAGAAGCAACGTCTTCTGATTGGTTATTTTCCTGCTGAAGGTTATTCTGTACTGCTTGTGACCGTTTCTTAGAAAGTCAAGCCATATATCCGCGAATCGTATTTGCACACGTCAAGTTTGCTGTGGTTGCTTGTTGAGTTCCCCAGGGTTAAGCTTTGTTATTGTTTCTTTTTCTCATGACCCCGATTGGGGACGTAAACATTGACGTAGATTGTTGTCTACAATTTTGGCTAGCAGACAGCTCTCACCACAATGTAAGATCAAAATGGAGGATTGGACAAAGAATATTCTCTTCGATAATTTCCTTACCATCTGACTCTACAGGTATAGATAACATCTGAAACGCTACTTAGGATTCTTTATACAGCAGTGACATAAGGTTGGCATTTAAATCAATAAACTTACTTAGGGACAAATTCTCTGAGGACTTAAGGATCCTATTGACCCAAATAGACAAAATAATGTAATTTACAGAATACTTTTCAATGACTCTGTGATTGAGGTCAACTACATTGGTCAGACGAATAGATCGGGAGTAGTTAGATTATGGGTGACATCAGAATTTAGCCACTTGTAGAATGATTGACACCACGAAGATGAGTAATTTAGAGAGAAAGAAAAAACAAATCAGCAATTGCGATACATGCATTAACATACAATCAGACAGTAGGATGCAACAGAGTTACAGTTTTCAAGAATCAACTCGTTGGGATTTGGTCCTCTAACTGATGTCAATCCGTCATCTAACTTGAAACAAGTCAAATCTCCACCAACTAACACCTGGAAGTTATTCAAGTGTTGGTTTGTAGGGATTTGATTGATTGGTTACAGGATTTCATCATGAGTTGACATCGGTTAGAGAACTACTGGAAAACCAGCCATAGGGAGTACTGCCAGACAGCTGTTTCATCAGCCTGGTTTGGGACTCTTCAACAGTACGCACCCACACTACGGGGTTCGAACCCAGGACCTTCTGGTTACAAGGCGAGCTAGTAGACCATTAAGCCACTGGGATTCAACCGATCCAATGGCCAGCTCATGAATTATAACTTCTGCCAATTCACGACATAGCGCGACCACTAGCCAATGTCTTGGGTGGCGAGTATTTGTCCTCACACTCGACCTGTTGCACCCTACTGGTCATGACTGATCTGATGCTCACTAGTGACTGGCTACAGGACGAAATCGCCTGCAGGTCTAGTGAGAAGTCGTGATCAGCTCAGTCTACCACGTTTGGGATGACGACTAATACTCGCCCATGACATTGCCGGTGGAGGCGGTGGTTACGCCCCAGCCGGCTGATCTCTGACGAAATCTCAGCACGGATACAGAGGGCTAGTTTCGCGTATGCCAGTTTACGCCGTCTCTGGCGTAGACGTGATATCCGGCTGGCTGGCTATCGACCAAAGGGCGTGTGTACTGCTCATCAGTCCGCTCCGTCCTCCTTTATGGCTGTGAGACCTGGCCATTGAGAGTGGAAGACATGAAAATCCTGGCTAGCTGTCTTTGATCATAGGTGTCTGCGTTCTATCTCCCGTGTGAATTGGTATAATAAGGTGAGCAACATTGAGGTTAGGCTTCGGTCGAGTGCTAGGTAAGGAGGGAGGGGAAATCAATCGACGAGGCTGTGAAGCTACATCGACTGAGATGGTTAGGACATGTGTTATGTATGCATGCCTAGTCATCGCCTTCCTCGACAATGGGTAATGTTAGCTGATATAGGGTCAGGCTGGAAAAGAGTGAGCTAGTGGCGGTCAAACGAAAACATGTCCTCACCGGTCAATGAAATCTACAACAGTTAGTTTAAGCCAGCCACGTAGGAAGGTGTAGACTTCCACACTGGTTGGGGTCCTTGGGACGGTAAAACCCAATGGCGGTTGGTGATATGGCTAGCTCAAAATCGTTCTCAATGGCTGGCTTAGATGCATCCACTCCTTGTGACTTATGATTTCCAATGAAACTGTTTTGTTCTTCTTTATTACTATTCCTTTGTCTCACATCCTTGTTTACTTTCTCTAATATGCATTTCTCCTACTTTCTTCTGTTTCTTTGTGTGCTACATGGAGGGAGTGTGGCGACTTGAACTGGCGCACATATTTGCAAAGTTCAATGTCGAAGACCGACCGACTGACCGAAGCTAAAAGCAAGAAATAGTAGAAGTTGAGATTCATTGGTTGACCATTGAGTCGGGTTCCATACTTAGAATGGTTGTCATCGAGCTTGACTTGTAACCGGAAAATACTGGGGTTGAAGCACAGTGGGTACTGACTGATGAAGACTACGAAACTATGATGAAACAGCTCTTCAGTACTCCCTGTTGATTTTCCAATGGTTCTTTAACTGGTAGATATCAGTCCATTTTTAAACTGTAGAGTTACAGTTCCAAGAAGTAATTTAGATAACTGAAGGGATAGGCTGACTGCTGAGTCGTTGTTGTTTGTCGAATCTAAACATAACGCCTGCAATAGGAATGAATGATACAACATGTCGATATACCAGAGATATGGAAAGTAACACTGACAATGCAATCGAAGGATAAAAAATAATGAAATTATGTAAACGTAGTTGGAAGATGGCTCTATGTGAGTACCTTGATTATACGCAAGCAATAGACTGTGCTAGTTTAACAACAGAAGACAAGG
Organism: Trichobilharzia szidati; assembly: GCA_944472155.2. Taxonomy (NCBI): domain Eukaryota; kingdom Metazoa; phylum Platyhelminthes; class Trematoda; order Strigeidida; family Schistosomatidae; genus Trichobilharzia; species Trichobilharzia szidati. Next base: position 19,794,803 of record OX235275.1, read on the forward strand.
GTCAGGCAACAGATCGTTTATTAAGGAAAATCAACACATATTTATAGATTTTAATGTACATTATTGTAGATTATTGTTAGTAGAAAATACAGTCTTTTGATTGGTTGTTTCTCACAGAAAGTTAACCTTGCATCTCTTTGTGGCTGTGTCAGATCTTCCATATGCTAACTGTATCCGCCTACGCAAAGCCTTTGTTCTCATTTTCTCACCACCAATATTGGGGACATAAACATTGACGTCAATTACTGTCTATCAACTTTGGCTAGCAGCCAGCTCTCACCACAAGTCGAATAGATAGGGAGTAGTTAGATTATGCGTGACATGAGAATTTATCTAGTTGTAGAATGATTGACCCCACGAAGATGAGTAATTTAGAGAGAAAAAACAACTCAGCAATTGCGATACATGCATTAACATACAATCAGACAGTAGGATGCAACAGAGTTACAGTTTTCAAGAATCAACTCGTTGGGATTTGGTCCTCTAACTGATGTCAATCCGTCATCTAACTTGAAACAAGTCAAATCTCCACCAACTAACACCTGGAAGTTATTCAAGTGTTGGTTTGTAGGGATTTGATTGATTGGTTACAGGATTTCATCATGAGCTGAATCGGTTAGAGGACCATTGGAAAAACAGCCATAGGGAGTACTGGACAGCTGTTTCGTCCTAGTTTGGGACTCTTCATCAGTACGGACCCACATTACAGGGTTCAAACTCAGGACCTTCCGGTTACAAGGCGAATCGTGGACCATTAAGCCACTGGGACCCGATCCAATGGCCAGTGCATGAATTCTAACTTCTGCCAATTCACGACATAGCATGACCACTAGCCAATGTCTTTGGCGAGTATTTGTCCTCACACTCGACCTGTTGCACCCTACTGGTCACGACTGATCTGATGCTCATTAGTGACTGGCTACTGTCTGTCTGTCTGTTTTCGACATAGAACTTTGCACAAATGTGCGGCAGTTCAACTCGCCACTCTCCCTCCATGTAGCACACAAAGCAACAGAAGAAAGTAGGAGAAATGCATAATATAGTCAGTAAACAGAGGTGTTAGACAAAGGAATAGTAATAACGAAGAACAAAACAGTTTCATTGGAAATCATGAGTCACAAGGAGTGGATGCATCTGCACCGGCCAGCCATTGAGAACGATTTTGAGCCATATAACCAATTGTTTCCAACCGCCATTGGTGTTTACTGTCCTGAGGACCCCAACCAGTGTGGAAGTCTACACCTTCCTACGTGGCTGGCTTAAACTAACTGTTGTAGATTTCATTGACTGGTGAGGCCATGTTTTCGTTTGACGGCCGTGTGTTAGCTCTTTTCCAGCCTGACCCTATATCAGCTAACATTGCCCGTCATTGGAGGAAGGCGATGACTAGGCATGCATACATAACACATGTCCTAACCATCTCAGTCGAAGTAATTTCACCGTCTCTTCGATTAATTTCCCCGCCTTACCTAGCACTTGACCGATGCCTAACCTCAGCCAGAGACGGCGTAAACTGGCATATGCGAAACTAGCCCTCTGTATCCGTGCTGAGATTTCGTCGGAGATCAACCCGTTGGCGTTGGCTGATGGTACTTCCCAAATAAGTGAAGCGGTCAACGTGCTCTACCACTTCACTTCCTATTTCTAATCTAGGGGTCGGTGTAGTCCAATCCTGCAGCATCATCTTACATTTTACAGGGGCGAATCGCATGCCAAAAATACGAAGAATGCTGCTCAAGGTGTTCAGAAGACTGCATTTCGTCAGCGTACTCGCCTAGAAGGACTATATCGTCTGCATATTCTAAGTCGACGAGATAATTCCCTGGTAGCAAGTTAATCCCTGAGTCTCTGAAGTGAGTTAAAGTTAAGTCGATTAGTACATCTATGGTGAAATTGAATAGAAATGGGGATAATGGGCATCCTTGACGGACGCCACTAGTCGTCAAGTGGCTGGCTACAGGACGAAATCGCCTGCAGTTCTAGTGAGAAGTCTTGATCAGCTCAGTCTACCAAGTTAAGCTTAAGGACTAATACTCGCCGGTGGTGGCGGTGGTCACTCTAAAAGCAAGATTCATTGGTTGGCCACTGAGTCGGGTTCCATAGGGCGAATCGTCGTCAACGAGCTTGACTTGTAACTGGAAAATCCTTGGGTTGAACCGCAGTGGGTACTGACTAATGAAGACTACGAAACTATGATGGAACAGCTCTCCAGTACTCCCTGTTGGTTTTCCAATGGTTCTTTAACTGATAGATATCAGTCCATTTTTAAACTGTGGAGTTTTTTTATTTTTTTTATTTTTTGATTACAGCTTGATTCCACACCGTATTTTCAGTACAAGTATGGAATTTTCAGCATGGATACCGGTAGCCCAAATTTTGCAGGCCGACCATAGATATCGGGTGTGCGTCGGTAGGGGACCATGTGCATGGTCGACGAGAGTCCTAACCACTGTGCCACCGACGCAAATAAAATAAAAACAAAGGATAAAAAAATAATGGAATTATGTAAACGTAGTTGGGAGACGGCTCAATGTGAGTACCTTGATATATATAATGATTATACGCAAGCAATAGACTGTGCTAGAAACGTTGTCATCAATCAATAATACTATGGGATTTAATCAAAATAAAATTTACTCTATAAGGGGATTACACTCGACACATTGCCTAAGTTTTTTATTCTTATGAAACGGATGTTTTCTTATCTAGTAGCAATTTTTTAAGCTGAACCGAATTACAGTTGAAAAGCTAACCTAGGAAGCATCGTTTCAACTACAGACAGAACGGATGAAGATGTCAAAGCCAGTCAGCCAGCCAGAATCGGAAAGGCAAGATATGCCTTCATCAGCCTGAAACCAGTTTGGAAATCTTCTTTACACCGTAGTATAGACAACAAGATTCGGATTTTCAACACCAATATCAAGTCGGTCCTTCTTAACGGGTCGGAAACTTGGCGGGCGTGTTACATTTCATCATTTAGGTCTTTTCTTGTGCTACTTAGCGCTACTGCTCGGTTTGTTAGACACTTAACTAAGCCTGCCTTAACAGTTAACGGATAAGATGAATTAAAGTCTAAATATCTATTAGCAGAATGCGTTGGCTTTTTATAGACGCTAGTGTGCAGTTAGTTTACCTACTTCTATTTGTTTTGTTTTACAATCTAACATCACAGCTATTTCTCCTTGTTCATTTTCCGATTCTAATGTGAATTTTATTCCCTTCACTAGTGAGTTTATATGTGTCAAGAAACTAGAGGTATGTTCTGTTTTTAACACTGTGTGTGAAAGTATCATCTAGATATCTCCACCATATTTTTGGAGTAGGATTAAATGTATTAAGAGGTATATTCTCCCCCAGCTATCCACGAAGATATCTGCTACAATAGGGTATACTAGTGATCCCATTGCTACACCATCTGTTTGTTTATATATTTTGCCCTGGAATTTATAGATACTAGATGTGAGGCATAAGTGAATTCCTAAAATAATCTTCTCAGTGTGCAGCTTTGTCCTATGAGTGAGTTCAGGGTCTGCAGTTAGTTCTTTTTTAACTGCTTCTAAGACCATATTGATTGGTATACCGGTATAAAGACTAGTTATATCAAAACTAACCATTGTTTCATCATTCTCTAGTTGAATGTCACTTAGTTTCTTTTTCATTTCATATGAATTAGTCAGCTGGCCTAGAGTTTCAATGATTTCTAATGGGACACAGTATTAGAGCTAAGTGTTTTGATAATTCATGTGTCGGCATATTTTTGAAATCTACTATTGGTTGTATGGGGTAACCTGGCTTGTGTATTTTTATAGTACCACATATTTTACTAGCATTATTAGTTTTAGGCATTAAATTAAACCATTTAGACTCACCCACTGACAGCTTCATACTACTACTACTACGTATTAAATCCGCTGTAGATTTCTTAATCTTGTTCATTATTGTGTATCTACAGGCTCCTTAATTTCTTCATATGGACTACATGAAGTGTGGCAAGTTGAACTACTGCCCTTCTCTCTCTGTAAGTCAGTCAGTCAGTCAGTCAATCAGACAGTCAGGCCTGTGGTGTATGTACACCAGAAATCACATCGTATGAAATATATTCATAAGTGATGATGATGTGAAAGACTGAGAAACCAAGAAAATCAAAAAGGCGGCACTTTTCTGTTTTGAACGGTTTTATTTTATTTTTGAAAAAGCAGTCAGTCAGTGAGAAGAGTTTGAAAGAAATAAAGGAAGAAAGGAAGGGAGGGACGGAGGGCGGGCAGGAAGGAATTTCCCACCCATTAGTAAATAATGTACAATATACAATACATATTATTATCGTTATTATTATTATTAGACAGATTCCACTGAGAATCAAGACAAAATCCCCAAAGTCATAAAGCCTAACACAATAGTTTTGACAAGGATAGGAAAGGGGAGGACAGTGTAAATTAGATTGGGGTGGGGTGGAGGAGTCATGGGTCAGAAAACAGAGGTCATTTGGGAGAAAAAAGGGACATTATTACACAGTAATAATAGTAAGAGTAATAATAATAATAAATAAGGCCTAAATTCTTGAAATTTAACAATATATTTCTGCGCTTTCAGCATGCAAGTTAGCAGTGGCGAGGAAGAGAAAGAGAGAGAGAGAATGACTCAATGTTCTCTTCTATTCTCTCCCCTCCTTATAAATGCAATCCACACAATGTGTATATATATTTGTGTGATAAATAATTGAAAGGGAGGAGTAATCTGCATGCATTCTTATTAATTAAAGAACGCCTCAGTCCAACAACCTTTTCCAAAAATTGTGCGCATCAGTCAGCACCAGACAGCGAGAGGATGACGACAAATACAACGATGAAATCAACAACAACAACAGCAACAACAACATTTCTTCGAGGAGGAAAGAAGACAGATGATCACAAAGACAGACAGAAGATGAGGTGTCGTGTGTCTGTGCGAGGGGGGGGGCGGTCGGAGCTAAAAAATACACTTCATTCAAGGTTAAAATGGGTATAAGCAGTTTAAAGCAAGTGAAAAATAGGTGTGTATATATGCGCATATTTCATCTATACAAACCGATTTATTATTTTCAATTATGTACACATACATAGACGGGAAAGGGGATATTGTGTGTGTGTGTGATAGTGTGTTGTATTCACACTCATCATCAAGGAAGACATGATTTAAGCTGACAGGGGATAGATATCTAACTTCAGATGTGAATATTGAAGGTAACGTTTCATCGTCATCAATAGGTACAAAAATAATAACACACAATGAGAAAGAAATATAACCAAAAAAGACAAAAGAAAAATCAAAGACACAAAGACGAAAAAATGTTGGCAAATTAATAGAGTTTCCCATTTTTCTTTGTCATTTATTGCCTTCCCCTTAATTTTTCTTTTAAAAAAGGCGCCTAGTTTGTTCAATGTACAATGTTCAGTATTGAATTTTGACAATATCAATCAAACTACTTATATTCTTTTAACAGTAGTATAAATTGTAACTAGTAATTAGAAAAACGAAAATGATTTATTTATTATGTTGTATATCTTTCGAAAGACTCAAGATATTCTAAAGCTGTAGCATAACAGAATGCATATTCACTAGCAGTTTGTACAAGACCAGGACGTTGCCATCTTAAAAGTTTGACAGTTTGAAACATATCTACAACACCTTCATAACGCATACGTTCCAGGACAAGTGAGATGGCAAGAAAAATGCCTGTGATTCCAGCGCCCAAACTAGAAAAATGGAGTGGAAAGAGAGGGAAAAGAAAGTAATGAGGGTTATTGATAAAAACACATATTTAAAAAGTAATTAAGGATAAAAGCACATCTTGGATATCATGGAAACAAAACTATGCTATGACTTCATATAGGAAGGTGTAGATTGGCTTTTTGGTTGAAGTCCTCGGAACGGTAAACACCAATGAAGGCTGGAGGCAGTTGGTGATATGGCTCAAAGTCGTTCTCAATAGCTGGCGCAGATGCATCCACTCCTTCTGACTTATAATTTCCAATAGAACTATGTTGTTCTTCGATATTACTATTCCTTTTGCATCATATCTCTGTTTTGAATCTCTCTTTACTCTCTGCTCTTGCTAAGTGAAGTGTGGCGACTCGAACTGCTGCACATTGGTGCAAAGTTCTCTGTTGAAACCAGTCAGTCAGTCCACTGGGTCATTTGGACCATGAAAGCCATCTCTTGTTGACTGATATTTAAAACACATGGACTCTGGTTTCGATTCCCAGTGGAAACACGATCATTCACTAGAAATTCAGGTATGTATGTTCGGATGACGAGTCTATCCAAAATGGGACGAAATGCGCATCCTACCGGATTCCAGGATAACTTTACTTTAATCACTGAAGTGCTAGTGCTAGAGGCCAATACATAAACATAGAGACCGGACAATTTCGGCCTTCAATCGATCTGTGTATCGAGTTACCACATCTCTTGTCATCTCAATTGGTGGATGGGAAAGACAGCAGTGGAATCCAGAAGGCTAGTTTCGTCCTATTAGAGACTCATCAATTGCATGCATTTGCATCCCACTCAGTGAGTGACAGTGTCACCTTATTGAGTCTCGAATCCAAGACAACGTCTACCAACAGGTTAAATGTTATCCCGTCAACCATTTTAAGACATTGTGAAGGATCCAGCTGAGATCAATAAAATCAATCGATCAATAAATCAATCAAACAAGATAAGATTTTGAAATAACTCACTTGCAATGTACAGTAATTGGTCCTTCCATACCAAAGTGTTCCTTAGTTTTATGTACTTGACTAATTAACTCAAGCATTGATTCACACAACGGTTGATAACATTGTCGAAATGTTGTCAACAACTGACTGGGTATATGATTTACACGGAGATAATCATCCTCTGTAAATGATGTCTCCAAAAGGAGTGGATTCGGTGATAGTGATGCTCCTCGACTGCAGCCGATACCACCGGTTGTTGTTGCTGTTGTTGTTATTGACGGGGATGATTCCACGAGGAATTCACTACTATTACTTGATGTGGCACAGGTTTGTTTTTCAAGATGTATAATTGAATTTGCTGTACAACTCGCATCGAATTGACGAATTGTCCGTGAACTGCCATCACGTGTATCTGTTAGACGTAATTCACGCATAATATAGGCGGGCATAGTGTATGTGGCTATCGGATCGACAACCAAGAATCCATGACGTGCTGATTGTAAATTTGGCCAGTAGGTTGGCTGTTAAAAAAATTAAGAAAAAAAACTCAGATTAGGGTTTTAATGTGTATATTTACTGATGATTATATATTAAAATATATTCACTGGTTTATTGGTTTCTGATAACTAACAGGGCAGTACTGGATGATTGTTTCGTCCTAGTTTGGGGTTCTTCAACAGCACTCACCTACAACTCCTTTCACTAGTGGTTGAACCCAGGAACTTCAGTCTACAAGATGAGCTCGATGACTGGCCTAAGAATTTCAACTTCTATTAATTTGTGATTTAAAGCAGGATTGCCAGCCAGTGTCATCGGCAAGTATTTGTCCACACACCCGACGTGGTAGACTCCATGGGTCACGACTTATTCTTAAAACTTCAGGCAACTTTGTCCGCCTGTAGTCAGTGCAAGTTTCAAGCTTAATCATGGATCGATATTCGTTGGAGAACCATTGAAAACCAGCACTGGAGTACTGGACAGCTATCTCATCCTAGTTTGCGAGTCTTCATCATAAGGCATCCACCGGAGTTCGAACCCAGGATCTTCCGGTCACTAAACCACATTCCACTTCTACTAATTCATGATTTTACCGCGACCTTGAACAAATATCATCGGCGAGTATTTGTCCTCACGCCAAACCTTGTGGACTCTACTGGTCATGACATTTCGCTGGAATTCGAGGCAACTTCGTCCGTCTGTAGTCAGTCACCGACGAGCATCAGATTAATATTCAGGAGTTACAGGATTTCATCATGAGCTGATATTGGTTAGAGAACCATTGGATAACCTGGGAGTACTGGGTAGCTGTTTCGTCCTAGTTTGGGACTCTTCATCAGTACGCACCCACCGGGGTTCTAACCCAGGAACTTCTGGTTCCAAGGCTAGCGGGCTCGTATACCATTAAGCCACTGGGACCCGATCTAATGGCCCAATACTTGAATATTCAGGAGTTCGTTTGTAGCGATTTGATTGGTTCCATGGTTAATCAGGAATCGACATCATTTTGAAGAAGTACTGAAAACCAGTGTGAAGTGCCGGAGAGCTGTTACTTCCTAAGTTTGAGATTCTTCATCACCACGCATTGAGGACCCACCATAGATGACAAAATAAATACAAGAACTATCTATCTATCAATCAATAATTTGAGTAGTCAAGAATGTTCACTGCTTCCCTCTCCCCCCGTCACACATCATTAGGATGCAAGCCTTGAGCTCCTACCGAAGAGTATGCTGTTACAGACATCTTTCAAGCTTATCTCCTGATATTTAATTGGTAGAGGCTGATTAGCAGTAGAATCGAGGATAACGCGTATTTCGTCCGATTTGGGACTCATCATCTGGATGTACCTGAATTCCACAGTCAGTGATGATGTTCCCACCGAGGCTCGAACCCAGTGCCCACATAATTTCAAATGCCAAAGCGTTATCCACTAGACCACTTTGGCCAAGAGCCTCGGTGGGAACATCATCACTTACTGGGGAATGCAGGTACATCCAGCTAGCTGACGAGTCCCAAATCGGACGAAATGCGCGTTGTCCTGGATTCTACTGCTAGTCACCATTTACCAGTTAAATTCTAATTAAATGCCCAGAGACATCGTCGAAGCATCTGCTCATGGAGGAGCCGACATGTCAACCTGAGCAACCCGAGCACTTCGATCCAATCAATCGACAGAAAAATCTGAAATTCAATTCAATTATCTTTTGATAGTTATGTTTTACTAAATATTTGCTGTTTTTCCTTCAAATGTTCAGAGAAGTATTGATTTTGATTGACTTCAGAGTACACCACAGATTTTGAGACTTTCATCAACAGCTGCCCTCTTCACTGGCTGGCTCCACACAGAAGATAAAATGGCTGACGAGAAAGAATTGGTAACAAGAAACTCTGGCTGGAAATAAACCAGCAGGCGATAGCCGATCGCTTCACAAATATGTAGGACAAAATGGAGATGTGTCGGTTGGGCATACGCTACTGAGGAGGCCGTCGAATGATATCGCTCTCAGTGCAGGCCATTGCTCCAGTGAGATACAAATGAGAGACACGTAGGAGATCGTGTTGGGAGGAGGAACCCAAAGAAATAATAATAAAAATTAATATAACCAGAGTACATCTCGTCTCAAACTAATGGTGGAAGTCAGAGAGGTACTACTCAGTATCTCTTTCATTGTAGTTTGGCACATTTTAGTCTGTCTGTCTGTTTTCGATATAGAACTTTGCACCTATGTGCACCAGTTCAAGTCGCCACTCTCCCTCCATGCAGCACACAAAACAAGAGAAGAAAGAAGGAGAAATGCATGTTAGAGACAGTAAACAGAGGTGTGAGACAAAGGAATAGTAATAACGAAGAACAAAACAGTTTCATTGGAAATCATAAGTCAAAAGGAGTGGATGCATCTGCACCGACCAGGCATTGAGAACGATTTTGAGCCATGTCACCAATTGTTTCCAACCGCCATTGGTTTTTACCGTCCCGAGGACCCCAACCAGTCAGGAATTCTACACCTTCCTACGTGTCTTAGACTAACTGTTGTAGATTTCATTGACTGGTGCCATGTTTTCGTTTGACCGCCACTAAGTGGCTCTTTTCCAGCCTGACCCTATATCACCTAACATTGCCCATTGTCGAGGAAGGCGATGACTAGGCATTCATACGTAAAACATGTCCAAACCATCTCAATCGATGTAATTTCACAGTCTCGTCGATTGATTTCCCCTCCTTACCTAGCACTCGACCGATGCCTCACCTCAATATCGCTCACCTTATTATACCACTTCATACGGGAGATAGAACGCAGAAAGGCACCTATGATCAAAGACAGCTAGCCAGACTTTTCATGTCTTCCACTCTCAATGGCCAGGTCTCACGGTCATAGAGGAGGACGGACAGGACTGCTGCAGTGCAGTACAAACGCCCTTTGGTCGATAGTCGGATACCACGTCTACTCCAGAGACGGCGTAAACTGGCATATACGAAACTAGCTTTCTGTATCCGTGCTGAGATTTCGTCAGAGATCAACCCGTCGGCGTTGGCTGATGGTACTTCCCAAATAAGTGAAGCGGTCAACGTGCTCTACTGCTTCCCTTCCTATTTCAAATCTAGGAGTCGGTGTAGTCCAGTCCTGCAAAATCATCTTACATTTTACAGGGGCGAATCGCATCCCAAACATACGAAGATTGCTACACTTTTTAGTAGTACATGCATAACTACGATTTTAGCAGTGATCAAACCCAGAACCTTTAGAGGTTCGAATTCATAAGACACTGGATCCCGGCCAAGTGACAACGATGAATTTATGGCTGTACACTGTCCAGTACTCCTTACCTGTCAGTGATTCTCAACTAAGTCTGTATTATAAGATATCTCTCCATAGTTGTGTTTTAACAGCAGATGTCTTCTCTAGCCGGATACTGAAGAGAAGATGGTTAACCGGAAAAGGGTTAGCAAAATGGTACTCTGGCTGACAATGAACCAACATCAAGAACCTACCGTAGAAGGAAATGGAGATGGATCAGAGGGACACTTAAAAGACTGGTGAGTGTGATATTACACACTGAGCAGGCCTTCGAGTCGAACTGGAATACGGAAAGGCTGGCTGGCTGGATTCAACATAGAACTTGGCACGGAAGTGCACCAGTTCCAGTTGCCACGTTCCAAATACCACACAAAGGTAGACAAAAAGATGAGTGAAGAGAATCAATAGAGTTTTGACAAGTATAAGAGTGAAACAGAATGAGTAATGGTACAAAGGAATATGAAAGATTACAGAGACTAAATACATCTGCGTAAGCCATTGACAACGATTAGTTTGAGCCATGTCACCTATTGTCTCCAGCCATTGAATTTTAGAGTCCCGAGGGCGGGCCACAACCCGGAAGTCTGCATCTCCCTCCCTCCCTACCTGACTGACTCAGTTTAACTGTCAAGGATTTCATGGATTGATGAGGCCATGTTTTTGTTTCGCCACCACTTACTCTTTTCCAACCTGCACCACCTATATCAGCTAGTAATGCCCGTCCGTCGGGGGAGGCGATGGTTAGGCATCCGCAGCACGTCACCTAGCCATCTCAATCTATGTAACTTTATAGCCTTTTCTCTTCGATTGATTTTCCCTCTTTGCCCAATACTCTACGCCTAACGTCAACATTACTTACCTTATTATACCACTTAACGTGAGAAAGAGATCGTAGACATCTATGATCAGAAACAGTCAACCTTGTCATGTCTTCAACTCATATTGGCCATGTTTCAGAGCCAAAGAGAAGGACAGAGCGAACTGCTGAGCAGTATACACGTCCCTTGGTTGACAGCCGGATGTCACGCCTATGCCAGAGATGGTGTAAGTTGGCGAAAGCAGCTCTAGCTTTTTGGATCCGTGTTGGGACTTCGTTACCAATCAATCCGTTGATGCTGATACAACTTCCCAAATAGGTGAAGTGGTCAACATGTTCTATCACTTCACTCCCTATCACTAAGCTAGGAGTTGACGTAGTCCAGTCGTGTAGCAGCATCTTACATTTTACAGGGACGAATCGCATGCCAAATATACGAAGATTTCTGCTCAAGGTGTTCAGAGGAATACGGAAAGGAGAAGATAATGTGAGGAAGGGATGGGATCCAGCTAAAGAGCACTGCAGAGGAGAGGATTAAATGGAACCTGAGGTAGTAATAATATTATTCACAATAATATAATACTATATTGCATAATAATAATGATAATAATAAAACTTACTGAATCAATAAATTTACCATCAATCGATGGTGTCAGAGTACTATCCAGCTTAACAATTAAACATGATCCAGACTCCCATATCATTCGCCAAAAGTCTTCTAGTGTATTGTTCATTGGGGCTTGTGTTGCAATATAACCAGCACGTGACCTATAGCCATCGATATAACTTGCATTGATATAATCAGAGCCATCAACACCACGAACAGCTTTCAGTGCAACACGATTAGCATCATGCGGTATAATCGTCAGGTTACGATTTTTAGGTATATTAACCTACATAATGATGGGGGAAAATAAAATACAAGAGAAAGATTTTGTTAAGTCAAATCAACAGAATTGTTACCATGATATATATATATATATATTTGAATAAGGCATTAAGAAGATAAATTTCGCGAGATGATATCGTCATTTCGTAGTTTCTTTACAACCGCTTTACAACTAACATGGTTAACAATAATAAAATAAAGTTCATGACAATTACTCAGTTAAATAAAAACAAAAGTACATACTAATGACCAATCGTATGTACACACAGTTTAGGCTGTATGTGATTAATCTCCAAAGTGCTTCCATCACCTTCAATAACCGACCTTGAGTTAGAGTTATGTGAAATAATTGTGAAACAGTCATTAATATTGATTTTGTGACCTGACACATTAATAAGTGCTTTGCAATGGATGATGCTGGATTTCTATTAAGATTAATCGCGTTGGGATTTTCCATATGATTTAGTAACCATTCTGAAACATATTCCTTTCGACGACATTGGAACATTCTATGGGGTTCTACCTATATAGGTGTCATCGCAGCTGCAGGTGAACTTGTAGATACAGTTTGAAGTAGAGTCCATAGAATTTCGTCCTTTAATCGTAGGTACAGGGATCGAAAATGTTCGGTAAGTGAGAAAAAGAGATGTGGCGTAGAATGTGCGTTTGATGGCTGACCGAAGTCTTTGAGCTAGCTGTCAACTGCATAATCTGGTCAACCTTGAGTGGTAGTAAAGAAGCCGTCTTTTCAAGATGTGGTCTTTCTTTACAGTGACAAGTGATAAAGTTTTCCGGATAACCAATAGTAAAGAAAGACCACATGTCGAAAAGACAGCTTCGGTACCAAAGAAAGCTACCTACCATTCAAAAGCGACCAGATTATCCATTTGACAGCTCAAAGAAATTAAGAAAATTAAGACTAGCCACTTCAAATTGTATCTACCAATTCAACTACACTTGTGGAGCGAGTTATATTGGCCGTTGCTCTAGGAACTTGATTTTTCGTGCTCGCTTGAGAACATCTCCCACTATGGCTAAGTAAAGGTTTAGTTAAAACTATTAACAGCTCGATATTAGACCATCTGGTGCAAACCGGTCACAAAGCCAGCGTAGAAGAATCCTTCTCTATAATATACCGGGTGCCTAACAAATTACCAAAATCGTCGAAGCACCGCATTCTCCAAACAGCAGAGGCTATTGCAATTCGCCTCAAACAACCAGTGCTCTGTGTCCAAAAGAAACAAGTCCAGCCCCTTCTACTGCCCTGGCCCTCAGTAGAAACTATAAACTCATGAATTTGAACTATTATCTTTCATAATTCTTCTGACATTCAATTTATTTTATGTTGATGCTGTTCAGCTGTAATTTATCAATATTATTGATTTGATGTTATTCAAACAACATTAATGTCGTTCATAAGACTAATTCATTCATTATAATGTATAAATAATTGTAGAACCTGATGATGAAGTTATCAAAAAGAGTACTCTTTGTTCCGTGTCTATTCTTGTGAAAATTTTAATGGGCATTTTTAATCAGTCAATATATATATATATATATGTAGGGTTCTACTTACCGGTAGAGTTGCTGCCAATCCAGTTTTATTCATACCCAATCCAATTGGAGGTGGTAGACGTGGTATACTTGAACAACCATTCCCGCCTCTTTCATCTTCTTTATTCGAGATTGGATCAATCGGTGATAACAGTCCAATTGACGATGGAATTGATGAAATTAACTTTGTTAAATTCGACTGGGTCAGCAAATGATAAAATTCCAGTTCTAAACCAGTTGATATTGTTGAATTTGTATAGACAGAGGATTTCACTGACAAACTGATCTGATCCGATGAATTCAATTGATGATGATCTTGACACTTGATACGATTCAAATCGGTTAAACGTGTCCAGTGATTGGCCAGTTGTTGAACTGGTATTTCTGTATTACCGCTCGATGCAGCTTCAACTAAAGCTTCATAGATAAATGCGTATTGGTCTTCTGTTTGTACCATGAAGTTACGTTGGGCGCGTAAACGACTCACTGCGCTGAAAACATCCACGGCTTTTTCATGACGCATTTGTTCAAGTAGGATGTCCAGCAGGATAAATGCACCTGTTGGAGGGAAGCGGAGGAGAGGAAAGGAAAGGAAATATTTGTTAAGATTATTGTTGCTACTACTATTGTTGTTGTTTCGTGCAACAGACACCTTACACTCATCAACACTAGTGAAGGTTAAGGATAAAATAGAAGAAGACAATCAACAAAATTGAGTATAGATACAAGGATAAAACTTGGTCACTATGGTGGTAGAGTATAACTCCTTTATGAATAAAAGTCTATTTTGATAAATCACACAGTGTTATACCATAAGTCCCTTATTGATAGGGATTGAAGTGATAGAACATGTTGACCACTTCACCTATTTGGGAAGTTGTATCAGCACCAACGGATTGATTGGTGACGAAATCTCAGCACGGATCCAAAAAGCTCGGGCTGTTTTCGCTAACTTACACCGTCTTTGGCGTAGGCGTGACATCCGACTATCATCCAAGGGACGTGTGTACTGCTCAGCAGTTCGCTCTGTCCTTCTCTATGGCTATGAAACATGGTCAATACGAGTTGAAGACATGACAAGGTTGACTGTTTTTGATCATAGATGTCTACGATCTCTTTCTCACGTTAAGTGGTATAATAAGGTAAGTAATGTTGACGTTAGGCGTAGAGTATTGGGCAAAGAGGGAAAATCAATCGAAGAGAAAAGGCTATAAAGTTACATAGATTGAGATGGCTAGGTGACGTGCTGCGGATGCCTAACCATCGCCTCCCCCGACGGACGGGCATTACTAGCTGATATAGGTGGTGCAGGTTGGAAAAGAGTAAGTGGTGGCGAAACAAAAACATGGCCTCATCAATCCATGAAATCCTTGACAGTTAAACTGAGTCAGTCAGGTAGGGAGGGAGGGAGATGCAGACTTCCGGGTTGGGGCCCGCCCTCGGGACTCTAAGATTCAATCAATGGCTGGAGACAATAGGTGACATGGCTCAAAATCGTTGTCAATGGCTTAAGCAGATGTATTCAGTCTCTGTAATCTTTCATATTCCTTTCTGCCATTACTCATTCTGTTTCCCTCTTATACTTGTCAAAACTCTATTGATTCTCTTCACTCATTTTCTTGTCTACTTTTGTGTGATATTTGGAACGTGGCGACTCGAACTGCTGCACTTCGGTGCCCAGTTCTATGTTGAATCCAGAAAGACAGAGATACCATAAGTAATATTAACTGAAGATGAAGTTAAGAGCGCAAATTAATGCTACTCATAATTATATCAAGTCACTCACTCACACAACTTTCTTGCTTCATTTATATACATGAGTGAAACTGATGATTAGACATTTGAATAAAATCAATATAAGATGAATTGCATTCGGAAATAATATTAGTGTTATCAATAAAACACAATCAGATGGGAAACAATAGTTGTTCAGTACTCCCTACCAAGTTTCCAATGGTTCCCTCTAACTTATATCAGTCCGTGATCAAACCTTACACAGATCAGTTGCCCTCAAACAGGCACTTTGAAAATAAATAAATGAATAGATATATTTCAGTAATTAGCTTACCGGTTCTTCCAACACCTGCAGAACAATGTACAATAATTGGACCAGAATTCGCGGGACATTCAGCTCGAACACGTCTTAGAAACATTAACAATGGTGCTGGATGATTTGGCACTCCATGATCTGGCCATGCAGTAAACTGTAGCTGACGAACTTCTCTTCTTTCCGAAGTTCTGTAATCAGAAGACGACAAGATGATAATATTATGTAACAGGAGATGCATTGACATTAAACTACACTGTTATTGAATGAAAATATCGTCGGTACATTGCACTAAAGGTTTTATGTCTAAGTAAGATGAGACATCTGCCTAGGATTCCCTAATTTTTGATCCCTTCCAAGGCTGATATCAATTTGGTTGACTCATAAGTGTAGAACTTTGAAAAAAGGCGCTTTACTTCAAAATTGCCATGTACAAGTAGACGAAGGAAATGTCATGAAACTTACAATGAACGAAAATGTACAGGCGAAAGTTACTGAGGATTTCTGAGCAGTCTACACCCACCACCCCAGCTTTATGGATAAAACCAACGATAGATATATGGCATATTTTCATCTGACCTTCTGCTAACTCTCTTCCACACTAGTCCTATTTTGTCAGCTTATACTACTTATTGAAGAAAGCAATGAATTAGCATGTGTATTATATGTCCTGGCGATTTCAACCAATCGAGGTCTTGTGCGTCCATTGCTGAAGAGTCTCAAATAAGGACGAAACAGATGTCTAATAGCCGAAGTTGTAGACAAACATTTACATCAATGTCTACGTCCTGAGTCGGGGTCATGAGGAAGAAAAAACAAGAACAAACCCTAACCTTGAGGAACTTAACGACCAGTCACGGGCGACTTAACGTGTGCAAATACGATTCGCAGATATATGGCTTAACTTTCTAAGAAACGGCCACAAGCAGTATAGAATAACCTTTGAACAAGAAAACAACCAATCAGAAGACGTTGCTTCTCCACCGACAATAATGTACATTATAATCTATAAATATCTGTTGATTTTCTGAATAAACGATCTGTTGCCTGGCCCTTGTCTTCTGCCGTTACAATATAATGTAAATATATTTCTTCGCAATAAATTTATAAGCGGGAGTTTTCAAACTTATGAATATTTGAAGAACATATAACACAAAACAGGAATATGTGCAAAACTTACCCAACTTTTTGAAGTACAAATGAACGTACAGTGTAATAGGCCAATTCTATCGTCTCTAACAAACTGACTGAGATATCACCAAAGTTGACTGTACCTAATGTGTGTATCAATGAAAAACAAATCGATTAGATAGATATGTGACCTTGAAATGGGGGCGGGGAAATACATGTATATATATGATAGTTGTTAGATGGTCAAAGGCAATCGGCAGAAAGCCATAGAGGGGACCTAGGTTCGGTGTTTACTGGCTGGCAGTCGTGTCACAGTAAGGCATATCTACTGTCTTGAAGGAACTCATGCTCCTTCTGAAATTCCAAGTCGGGTCACATAGTGTTGCTTGTACTCAGAGACGTTACCAATGAGCTGTTCGAGTTTCCGATTAACCTCTCCCATAGGAGTGTAATGGTTACTCCAAGTTAACATTAATGATATGGAAGGGAGTGCGTCGGTGGCACAGCGGTAGAATGCTCGCCGACCACCCACGTAGTCCAGGCCGGGGTTCGATCCCCGGCCACTGGACGCACTCTTTCACCACGCTAAGCCAGTATTAAGTCTGGTAAAGGGAGAAGGTTGGGCATGAGGTTAGCAACCCCATCCCGTAAAAACAAAACACCACTGCAACAGAAACTTCAGGTCATTAGCTCGAAGCCCTATGTTCCACTGGGAACGTGAAGGAATAAAAAAAAATATGGAAGGGAAGAATGAGAAATTTGCATGAATACTTAAATATCACCCCGAAAATATGTAGTCAAAACATAAATAATACGGTGTCATTATGCACTCTATTAATTATGACTAACTGACGGACTGGTTTCAACATAGAACTTTGCACAGATGTGCAGCAGTTCGAGTCGTCGCACTTCCTGCATGCAGCACACGAAGCAGAAGAAGAAAGTAAAAATAAATGCAAAATTAAGACAGTAAATAGAGATATGAGGCAAAAAGAATAGTAATATCGAAGAACAATATAGTTTTATTGTAAATTGTAAGTCACAAGGAGTGGATGTATCTGCACTACGCATTGATAACGATTTCGGCGCATATTACCTATTGTCTCCAGCCTTCATTGGTGTTTACCTTCCCAAGGACCCCAACAATGAAGTCTACACCTTCCTACGTGGCTTAAACTAACTGCTGTGGATTTCAATGACTGACCAAGTCATGTTTTGGTTTGACCACCACTAACTGGCTCTTTTCTAACCTGATCCATCCTATGTTACGTAACACTGTCCATCGAAGAAGGCGATGGCTAGGCAGGCATGCGTAACACATGTCCTAACCATTTCTCTCTCAATCGATGTAACTTAGCAGCCTCGTCGATTGATTTCCTTTCCTTACCTAGCACTCGGTGGATGCTCACCCTATTACACCTACCACCTAACTCGAGAGATAGGACGCAGACGCCTATGATAAAACACAGCTAGCTAGCCGGCCTTTTCATGTCTTCCACTTTCAATGGCCATGTCTCACTCACAGCCAACCATAAAGGAGGACAGAGGAGACTGTTGGACAGTATACCCGCCTTTTGGTCGAGCGTGTATATTCAAGGACAAATAATAGTAATATAATTGATATGACCCTACCAATTATATTACTGTGATTCTTCCTTTGGGTTCTGAGTGGTACATAGAGATTCTGCAAAATCTCAGTGTTTGGTTGTGTTCTCAGAAGCCATTTTTTCAGCTACCCCCATAGTTGACCATAAACTTGCAATATTCCTCCGTCATATGATCTCCGTCGTGTTACTCTTGTATGCATGCTTAACTCTTCTCTTCCTACTCAGTTTCCACTCTATAGCCTGTTGTATGATGTCCTTTAAGTATTTCCACAGTGTATGTCCAGTTCATTCGCTCTCATTTCATTCTGCATATTTACTAGATTCCATAATACATATCCTTTCATATCGGTCATTCGACGATGTTCAGTATCATCGAGTGAAAGAAGATGCCTGTAATAGTTTTTTTTTTTAAATTTTGGTTTGTTTTTGTTAGCACACCGATGAAATTTCTAAACCATTATTATTATTATTATTGTATCCTTTAATTCCTACAGGAACATAGGGCTTCAGTCGCGCGTCTCCATTGCGTTCTGTTCTCTGCTAGATTCTTCACCTGGCTCCATGTCTGCCCACACGTTTTTATCTCCTCTTCACATGACCTCCTCCAAGTCACCCTCAACCACTGACAACCAACTCGCCGCTTCCCATTCCGTCGGGTTCCACTCGAGCAATGGCTTGTCTAGTGATGTCACTTGATGGTTTCCTCAGAGTATGGCCGATCCAATGCAGCTCCATTTCTTCCTGCTTATTTGTTTCACAATCGGTTCCTGCTGTGTTGGTTCGCTCATTGCCAGAGAGCCCTCTCTGTTGCTGATCTTTTCTGGTCGGCCATCTGATCTTGAGTAGCATTGAGCGAAGACAACTGGCTGTTAATGAAGGTCTGTAGTTTGTTTGAGATGCTCGTGATGACGCGCATTGCAAGTCTCTGATCCGTATAGTGAGTAGCACTGACTGACTTCACATTGGAGTTGAAAATCCGGATCTTATTTTTGATGCTGAGTGCTGAGTGTTGACCGCCACACAGACTTGAGAGTAGTGAAAGCTTGTCTTGCTTTTCCGAGTCTTGCTTTGATATCCTCATCAGTTCCGTCCGCCTGTAGTTGAAACGATGCTTCCCAGGTAGGTAAAGAGGTTGTTTCTTTCAGGTTCCTTCCATTAACGCTGATTGTTGTCTGTTGTTGTTGTTGCTGTTGGTGGTGTTGCCCAGGAATCTTCATCACCTCTGTTTTCTCTATGTTCACCTGAAGTCCTATCTTCTCTGGATGCTTCTTCTGCCAACTTGTTGCTTTTCGCTTGCATATCTTCCAGTTTGTGGGAAATCAGACAAATATCATCAGCGAAGTTCACATCCTCCAAGTTTTTTGTGTGAGTCCATTTTATGCCTGTTTCCTCATTGGCCGCTGTTTGTCGTATTATCCAGTCTACTGCAATCAGGAAATCAATCATTGGCGATAGTAGGCAGCCAACTTGTCTTACTCCTGTTCTCACTTCGAAGGGTTCCGTAAGTTTCCCATTGTGGATTACTTGGCATGCAGCATTGTCGTATAGCTGTTGGATGAGATGTATAATTGTCGGTGGCACCCCGTAGTAGCGAAGTAGTTTCCAAATCACCTCTCGATCGACGCTGTCAAAGGCCTTTTCAAAGTCGATGAAGTTGAGATAGAGAGGTGACTGCCATTCCAAGCTTTGTTCAATGATGATCCGTAATGTGGCGTTCTAAACCATACATAATAACTTATTTGACACCAGTGTAGGATACCGAATATGTAGCAGTTGAGCTATATCGTGAATTGGCAGAATTTATAATTCATGGACTGGCCATTGGATCGGATCCCAGTAGCTGGCTTAATGGTCTACGAGCTCGCTAGCCTTGTAACCAGAAGGTCCTGGGTTCGAACCCCGTAGTATGGGTGCTTACTGATAAAGAGTCCCAAACCAGGACGAAACAGCTGTCCAGTACTCCCAGTTGGTTTTCCAATGGTTCTCTAACTGATGTCAGCTCATGATGAAATCCTATAACCAATGATGATTAGTACCTGTTTTTATTGTTGGCCAGTGGATATCTTCATCACCTCTATCTTCTTTATATTCACCTGAAGTCGTGTCTTCAACGCCTCTTCTGCTAACTTGTTGGTTCTCTCTTGTGAAGCATTATATATATATATTACGTAATCATTGATGTGCCACATCTTGCCATACCCTGATAATTATTTTAACCCCTTTTACACTGTTTGAGCAGTCCGGTTTAACTAGCCATTCACGAGTCTGCTGCCCGTCTACACACCTAACTTTGAGTTAGACCTTAAAGGTGTATCAGCGGTTTATTGGTTGTATGTGGTCTGGGTTTGACTTGCGATCGACAGATGCATTCTAGAACCCCGCTTAGCCGTCAGTTTATTCAGGTAAAGGGGGAAGGTTGGAAAGGCAGTGTGCTATTGAAACTGTTAAAGCTCAAGCTTGGAGCCCAGTGTTCCTCTTGGTTGGGGTCGCGTTAAATCATGAATTGATTGAAGTTAGAATTCATGGGCTGGCCAGTGAAGAGTCGGGTCCCACTGGCTGAGTAATGGTATGGTACAAGCCAGCTTACCTTGTAACCGGATGGTCCTGGGTTCAAACCCTAGAGGTGGGTGGGTGCGTACTGCCGATAATTGTCAAACTGGGCAGATGAAACAGCTGGCTGTCCAGAACTCCCCTGTGGACCTTAAGCTGCAATCTACGAATGTTTGGGATGCGATTCGCTCCCGCCAAATGCAAGATGATGTTTCAGGATTGGACTACACCGACACCTAGATTAGAAATAGGAAGTGAAGTGGTAGAGCACGTTGACCGCTTCACCTACTTGGGAAGTACCATCAGCCCTAACGGCTTGATCTCTGACGAAATCTCTGTGTACAGATACAGATGGCTAGTTTCGCATATGCCAGTTAACGCCGTCTCTGGCGTAGACGTGATATCCGGCTGGTTGGCTATCGACCAAAGGGCGTGTGTACTGCTCAACAGTCCGCTCCGTCCTCCTTTATGGCTGTGAGTCAGACATGGCCATTGAGAGTGGAAGACATGAAAAGCCTGGCTAGCTACCTTTGATCATGGGTGCCTGCGTTCTATCTCCCGTGTGAATTGGTATAATAAGGTGAGCAATATTGAGGTTAGGCCATCGGTCGAGTGCTAGGTAAGGAGGGGAAATCAATCGACAAGACTGTTAAACTACATCGACTGAGATGGTTAGGACATGTGTTATGCATGCATGCCTAGTCATCGCCTTCCTCGACAAAGGGCAATGTTAGCTGATATAGGGTCAGGTTGGAAAAAAACTAGCGGCGGTCAAACCAAAATATGGCATCAGTCAATGAAATCTACGACAGTTAGTCTAAGCCAGTCACGTAGGCAGGTCTTCGAGACGGTAAAAACCAGTGGCTGAAGACAATTGGTGATATGGCTCAAAGTCGTTCTCAATGGCGCAGATGCATCCACTCCTTGTGACTTATGATTTCCAATGAAACTGTTTTGTTCTTCGTTATTACTATACCTTTGTCTCACACCTCTGTTTACTGTCTATATTATGCACTTCTCCTACTTTCTTCTGTTGTTTTGTGTGCTACATGGAGGGAGCGTGGCGACTTGAACTGCTGCACATATGTGCAAAGTTCTATGTCGAAAACAGACAGACAGACTCCCCTGTGGCTGTTTTTTAATGCTTCTTCTCCAACTGATATCAATCCGTGATCAAAGTCGTAAAAACAAAACAAAACAAAAATAATCCTTACAAATCAACTATAGAAAAATAAAATAAAACAAAATAGAGAAAAGGTGTCTATTACTTAATCATTCACTTACCTTGTGATAAATGTGAAAATCCATTAGTGAACATTAAATCTCCTCCATTCAGTGTGATATGTTCGTCATCCTCATCCTCGTCGCGATCATCATCAACATGATTATTATGATTATTATTACCAATATTACCTCGTTCTAAAGATGTTCTAAAATTCACCGGTGGAGGAAAGATGCCTTTATTGTCATAAACTTTCATTTTAAAATCATTCGCCTTTTTACATGAAGTTAAAGAGGCGGAAGAATTCAGCCGTGATGATATACTTGGACTTGGTTTACACGATAACAGAACACTGTTGCTATGGATACCACCACCGCCAACATTCATATTGGAGCTGTTATCAACAACTGCAACGCCATTTCCATTGGTGGTTAGACCAATACTACCAGGCCAGTATTGTTCACATTTGATACGAGCTTTCTCTTCCAATCGTGTCATTGATACAATCATAGCTGAATGTTGTTCCCAGACCATACGCCAGAAATCATTAATTGTATGCGGTAGTGGACCCTGTTGAAAATGGAGGGGCGAAATGGAAAGGGAGGTGGGTTGAGGGGAGGGGAGAAACATTAGTACTGATAATAATAATAATAAGCTGTAGGTTGGTATGATCAATTGAAAGAATTTTCAATGCGTTGTCAGTCAAATGGATACTGACAGAGTGTACTAAAGATAGATTGTTTCTGTAGAGACAGTTATATAGGTAATCCTCAAAGGAGTTTTCGAACCCCAAGTCGAAATGTGCGTCGGTGTCACAGCGGTAGAGTGCTCTCCGCCAGCCACGCTTCATGTGGTTTGGGGTTCGATCCCCGGCCATTGGAAGCACTCCTTTACCTCGCTAAGCCAGTAGTAATAAGACTGGTAAAGAGGAAAGGTTGGGCTAGCATGAGGTGGCTAGCAACCCCATCTTGTAAAAATAATCACCACTGCTACAGAAACTTCAAGCCTCTAGCTTGAAGCCCTATGTTCCATCCAGCACTGGAAACGTAAAAGGAATAATAAATAATATTTCTAAAATATCCGAGGCTAATTAATGTGAGGTATAAACGCATGTTATTATCCATGGATGTATCATCACTATTCACTAATGTACCGCTTATGGAAACAGTAGATTATATTTGTCAAGAAATGACCGAAAGGCAATTAGATTTAGGAATTCCCTTGTGTAGCCTCAAAGAATTACTTCTTAAATATACAATGAATGTTCACTTTGTCTTCAATAATTCATACTATCGACAAGTAGATGGAATAGCTATGGGTGGTTCACCATTAGGCCCAATATTAGCTGACTTCTTTCTCGCAAAACTTGAAAACGGGAAACTGAAGGACATCATCAAAGAGTTTGATATGTATTACCGATATGTCGATGATACATTTATCTTGGCTGATGGGAATGTTAACTTCCAGTTAAAACACCTGTGTCGTTTCTAATGATCCTTCCACTGGCATCAATCAAATCCCTACAAACTAACGCTTGAAATTATCATAAATTGACTTAGTTCAGATTCACGCTTCCCAGAATTTTTATTTATTTTATTTTTTAATTTTTTATTATAGCTTGACTCCACACCATATTTTTCGTACAAGTATGAAATTTTCAGCATGTGATGTCGGTAGCCCAAATTTCGCAGGCCGACCATTGATATCGAGTGTGCGTCGGCCAGGGATCGAACCCCAGACCATGTGCATGGTCGGCGAGCGTCTTAACCGCTGTGCCACCAACCAAGGTGGCTGAATGGTCAACGGGATTGGTCTCATAGGCTGATATTCCTGAGTTCAATTCCTGCTGAGATCGCAAGTGTGTATCCATGGAGATTCCTAGCTAGTTTGAAAGAGATGCTCACAGCCTCTCCGAATAATGTTTTTTCTTGACAGAATCAAATTAATCGAAATCCCCACAAATCCCTTAATCTCAATTCACCGTATTCCCAACCTTTTTAGACATTTACATTTAACTACTGACAAAATTTATAAGTAGTAAAAGTAATAACGATAACGAAATAATATTGACTCACTTGTGTAGCAATATAAGCATTTTGCTTACAATAACCATCCAAGTAATTAGCATTAATATAATCAGAATCTGGTTCCATAGCTGAATTCAACTGAAGGATAACACGTGAATGATCATAGGCGACAACATTAGCATAACGATTTTTATTTCTATTCCCTGGTCGATTTGAATGTTCCCAGGTGAATGGTCCGCCTGGATCGATAGATTCAAATTCAGCTGCCATTAAACGTCCATTATCTGCTTTTAAATTTTGTACATATTCAATTAAATTTGATACTAGAATAGGCTTGTACAATTGTGGTCGACCTTGAGATATTGGTGGAAGGTTGAGAGATAAAAAAAAGGAAAAGGAAATTAGCGGGAGGTTAAATTAATTAACATGATCATACGATTATAGATCAAGTCATCAATTTTATTCATATACTGTAAGACGCTATACATCTTTCAAGCGTTATAAGGAAAATATTTAAAGGGTCTTGGTTTTTCGTACTCATAGTGTCATCTAATCTTGACTTCGTCTAGTTTAGTGTTATTATTATTATTCCCTTGAGTTCCAAGTGGAACATACGGCTTCAATAAACACATCTCCACTGTCTTCTATTTTCTACCATCCTCTTCAGCTGGTCATCTCCACGATTGCCCGTATTCTCTCATCTCTTCTTCACACGACCTTCTCAATGCGACCATCTCATTGACCACCAACTCGTCGCTTCCCATTTGGATTCCATTCGAGCTACGGCCTGCATGGCGCGCGATGTCATTTGAAGGCCTCCTCAATGTATGCCCAATCAATCCATCTCCATTTTATCCTAAATATCTGTTGAGCTATCGGCGCTTGGTCGGTTCACTCATTGCCAGAGTTTCTTGTTACTAATTCTTTCTGGCCATTTGATCTTCAGTATGGAGCCAGTGAAGGCAGCTGTTGATGAAAGTCTGAAACAGACTGTTGGAAATCCTTTTTGTTACATGGAGTGCAATTTTTTGACTCCCATATAGAAGGACCAACTTGACATTGGTGTTGAAAGTCCGAATCTTGTTCTTTATGCTGACTGAGTACATAAAACTTTGAGACTGGTTTCAGGTTGATAAGGGTGTATCTTGCCTTTCCGATTCTGGCTGGCTGGTGTTGCCATCTTTATCCGTTTGTGTACCTGTGGTTGAAACGATGTTTCCTAGATAAGTGAAGGAAGTAACCTCTGTCAAATCTCTCCCGTTGATGCTGATTGATACTGGTCGTTGTTGATGTTTGTTGGTTATCTCCATCACCTCCGTCTTCTCTATGTTCATCTGGAGTCCTGTCTTCGCTGCCAGCCAGCCTCTTCAGCCAGCTTGTTGATTTTCGCCTGTAAGTCTTCGAGTTTGCATGAAACTAGACATATGTCATCTGCGAGATCCAGATCTTCTAGAGTCTTCTAATCGGTAGTCCAGCGTATTCCTGTCTCCTCACTCCCCACACACAGTCTGACGCATAATCCAGTCTGTCCACCACAATTAGGAATATCACCGGTGATAGTAGACAGTCCTGTCTTACTCCTGTATTCACTTCAGACATCTCAATGAGTTTCCCGTTGTGGATCGCCTGACACGTGGCACTGTCATCTAACCAGCTGTTGAATGAGGTTGATAAAGATTTTGGGCATCGCACTCCATAGTGTTGAAGCAGTTTCCAAATTACTTCACAGTCAACTCTGTTGTCGGCCTTCTCTAAGTCTATGAAGCTGATGAGGTACAGGTTTGACTGCTATTCTATGCTTTGTTCTGTGATGACGAAGATGCGTAGAGTTGCAATTTGATCAGCATATGATTTGCCTTTCTTGAATGTGGCTTGTTTCGGGTGGGGGGGGGAGCGGGATTCTGTATCCAGTGCATCCTTTATTCTCTCCAAGATGACGCGACTTGGAATGAGTGGACAAGAGCGTTACTCCACGCCAGTTCTTGCAGAGGCCTAACTCAGTCGCCCTTCTTTAGCAGCTTGACAAGGTAGCCAGCTTTTCTTACAATCGGTAGGTACCTTTCCTTCTATCATTCCGAACTTTTTGCAATAATGGCATGAGAATAGCTACCGCAGTCTCTGTGTTCGTTTTCAGTGCTTCGCAGTGGAGGGAGGGAATTCCGTCTGGTCCTGCCGCTTTCCCGGCCGGCTGGTGTTCCGTAGCATGAACGCATTCAAGATTTCTGCATTCGTTAGAGTATCGTATACCATAAAATTCAAAGGAATATCAAGGAAACCTAACAGAAATGCTTGAATCTCAAAGTCAAATCTAAGCAATATACAAACATAAACTTACTTGGTATAGAACTAAGCATATTTCGACCACGTCCATTAGAAATCGGTGACAACATGCCACATGCCATACCACCTGCATAATCTGTTGAATTCAACGGTTGTAAACTCTTTGACCCCATTGTACTCACAGATTTTAAACTACCCAATGCACCACCAACTCCATTACAAGTAATGCCTAAATCATTTTGTCCAGATTTCATGTAACCAGATGTATTAATGTTGTTGTATACAGTACTTGGTGACGGTGGCGAGTTCATCAACTGACATGGACGATAGCTCATTGAAATTGAATCAGCACGATTCAATCGTGATGGTGTATAAGGATTATTACTAATATTATTATGATCAGTTTGACACAGGGTTGTATTCGGTGAATCTGACGCATAGTTTGGATTCATTTCTGCAGCTGTATTATTATTACTACTGTTATTATTGTTAGTAGTATCTAAAGAATTAGTGAAATTTCTTATCTCACCATTCGATTGAGAATAAAGTAATCCATTATTGGCTGTTGGATTCGTGTATCCTGAAAATTCATACGCCAGAGGAGTGGAATGAAGATTGGCGGCGATAGAACTACCAATTCCTGGCGGTGGACAATGCATTTCAGTTAGATTAAATGAACTAAACAATTTTCGTTGACTTTTACGTCGTCGATGAAATGCCAATCGACGTAATATTGCATAACTTAATTTATAACGTGTTTTAAATTGAATATTGTCGGTGTTATTTTGTATTGCTGATGGTGATATAGCGGTTTTATGATGATTCTCAGTTATTTGATATTTATTTATAACCACATCGGATAGACGTCGTCGTTTGCACAGGATGATAAGGAAACAGACTAGACCAAAGATAAGAATTAATGCTGTCAATGAGACGCCAGCGGTTAAAAGTGTCATTTGTGAATTATGCGATGGCGGTGACAAGCTAGGAGATAATTGGAGATTATTCAGCATGGACTTGTCATCATCATCACCATCATCTCTGTCTTCATCTGGAACACCAGTGTCGTGTACTTTTATATTTTCTGATAGTTGTCGTTCAGTTTGTTCATCTAATACCCCACTGATGTCGTTCGACTGACGATTTTCACGGATACTTGACTCAATACCGCTTTCACGTCCTGTAGAAGGAAAGAAGAAAGAAAAGTGTAGAAGAGAATTAAGTTAGATTGTGTCACTGGTCTATAATCGATTATAAATGCAGTAGTAGGGCTACTCATAAGATTTGTCAGTAGTATGTATAAAGAGACGTTCATCGGTAGAAAGACATCGACTATCAGGGAGATAGATATATTTGATGCCAGAGAAAGCAAATGATTCAACGTTGAGGAGATACATGCAGGACTGTGGTGAGAGCTGTCTGCTAGCCAAAATTGGTAGATAGCAATTTACGTCAATGTTTACGTCCCAAATCGGGGGCATGAGAAAAAACAAGAACAAGGCTCAACCTTGAGGAACTCAACAACCAATCACAGCAGACTTGGCGTGGGCGGATACGATGACAGAATAACCTTGAGCAAGAAAACAACCAATCAGAAGACGTTGCTTCTCTGCTAACAATAACGAATAATAAAAATAATGTACATAAAAATCTATAAATATCTGTAGATTATCCCAATAAACGATCTGTTGCCTACCTCTTGTCTTC
Source organism: Trichobilharzia szidati (assembly GCA_944472155.2). NCBI lineage: Eukaryota > Metazoa > Platyhelminthes > Trematoda > Strigeidida > Schistosomatidae > Trichobilharzia > Trichobilharzia szidati. The sequence goes on from OX235275.1 coordinate 19,823,129, forward strand.
TGTCGTTACAAGACGACGTGAAAGGAACACAAAGAAACACACACACACAATATGGAGGAGGACCAGAAGTAGCAAGCACAACACGGAAGATCTGTGCAGATGGTGATTTGAAGATAAGGTGTACATAATTTCGCTGAATAGGGATCAATATTCCTTTAAGAAGCCTGTCGTCTTCTACCTTTGAAGTGTGAAGAGAAGTAAGACAGGCCTGCCCACCTACTATCACCGTTGATATTTCTGATTTTAGTGAACTCGATTAGGTGGAAGATTATGGGGAGTGAGAAGACTGCACCTCAAGGTGCAGTACTTTCTCCATTTCTTTTCTTTTTCTTTTTGCATGACCTTCCGAACTCACCCAAAGTTAACTTCATTAAGTATGCTGATGATCTGACCGTTTCTGTCCCTGTAGTTTCCACATCGGATTGTTCTCATATGAATGGCTTCTTAGCTGAAGTTAAGGATTGGTCTGGCTCAAATGGTCTTAAACTAAATCCAACTAAATGTAATACTGTTGATTTCAGCTTGAGAAGTGAAAAAGACATGCATGGATTGATCCAATCTCATGATTGTTGTAATATTGATGGTACCATGACTTACTCTCTAGAGTAAGTCAAGTGTTTCTTATCTTGGCATTAGTTTCTCTTCAAACCTTTGCTAGTCGGTGTGTGCGTCGGTGGCACAGTGGTTAGGACTCTCGCCGACCATGCACATGGTCCGGGGTTCGATCCCCTGCCGGCGCACACCCGATATCTATGGTCGGCCTGAATTTGGGCTACCGATATCCATGCTGAAAATTCCATACCTGTACTAAAAATACGGTGTGGAATCAAGCTGCAAATCAAAATAATAAAAAAATTATAAATATTCTTATAGTTTCTAAAAAGATTTTCTGTCTGACTTATTACATAAAGAAGTTGAGGCACTCAGGTATAACTCAATCTCTTCTCATACAATTTATTAATTCATGTGTTTTGCCCATCATTCTTTATTGTTCTCCATTATTCTTCCCTGGGCTACTCAAGAAAGACCACATAATACTACGAAGAACATTGAAGGTTGTAAGTAGGGTCAGTGCTATCCCTTTGACTCAACTAACCGACACTGTTGTCAATAGGCATATGAATTCTTGTAAACACTTAGCTAAAGTTATCTTGTCTGATAGTGAACATCCTCTTTATTCACAATTGTTTCCTTGTATCTCTTCGGGTAAGACCAGAAGAAATTTCATAAACATTTATGCTCGTACTACAAAATATAAAAATTCGACCGTACCATATTTGGCACGAGTATTGTGTGAAGAGATAAATATCAGAAAAGAACTTTTACAACTTTTAAATCATTAACTAAACTATAAAATGTAAGGATGCATATTAATGCATGTGTTATTTGTTATATTATTTATTTATTATTCACTATGACCTAGCAATGGTGTGATTTTGTTCAGGTTTTTATTTTTCCTATTAACTATCAATATTTTAACATTTTATACATTTATATAATTATAAACAGAGCTAAACCATTGCAATATGTAAAAGAAACGCTGAAAATTCCATGCTGTAAATTGTTATTGTTGTGGAATAAAGTGATTATTATTATTATTAAAAAAAGACAGGAATATATTGAACTTGTAAGAAGACTCCAGAAGATCTGGACTTCGCGGACCATATATATGTTGTGTCATATTAATTGGAAGATGTACAGACGAAAATCAACAGCTTGGAAGAAGAGGCAGACAGTGAAGAGAAGATTTCAAGTGAACATTGGAGGAAGATGGAGGTGATGAAGATGGCCAACTAACAAACAACACCAACAAGCACCATTCAATATTTTTTTGTTTACATAAAACGCAGAAAAAAACTTGGTACAATATGGCACCAAGAAAGATGCGCCACACAATAATAATAAAACAACATAGATCAAAGGTAAAAAAATATAAGTAGAGAAAGGGTAAAGAACTTCATCTGGAAGGAAAACAGTCATTCGTAGCAAGTACAAAAATCATTCGTCAATTATTGTCGGAAAGGAAAGAAAGAAGGAAATCGCCATTGATTATGATTCTTGTCCATATCTGATAACGTTTCGAGCCATCGATTCGGGAGTCATGACGCACCGACCGATGCTAGTCTAACACAAACATCCTTCATCCCACGACGCCCCGTCATGGACCAACCACCACCTATCCACTTTTTCCATCCGTTTCAGGACGAGAGAACAGGGATCGGTACGGAAGCCTCTGGGATGACATTCGCAGCACTTGTCCAAGCCACCGGAGCCGGTGTTTCCAGATGACGACACTCAGTGAATGGTGATCTCTACTGTGTTCAAACACACGCCGCCGAACCCCAGAATTACTGAAGCGATTATTTTCGTCGAACGCAAGCAATCCTCCGGAGACAGAGATGATCGAACATGCAGAGCCGCCGCAAATCCTCAGCTCGGAGAGGCTAGGTTTCACAGGCGTAGAGCAAGACAGCCCGCACCGAAGCATTGTATGGCTGACCTTTGACAGCCAGGCTAACGTAGCGACGGCGCTGAAGTTGATATATGCCACCCTAGCCTTCATTATACGATTGGAAATCTCATCCGTCACCCCTCCGCCAGCACTCACACAACTACCCAGATACACAAACTTATCAACAACTTAAAGCGGTTCACCCACAAGAGTGAGTGCAGGTACAGGCTCCTGCCAATCTTGTATCAGTACTTTGCACTTAGACGGCGCAAAGTACATACCATACTTACAGACACTGAATGAAATGAAGCAAAAAAACCATTCAATAACAATGGAATAAATTTTGAAACGGGTCATTTATCACTTTCAACTGTACGTGGAAGGAATCAAGATGTTCAAACCACAATCGAATAGGCAAAGCAGATTTTCCTCACTCTGCATTCAGCTTGGAAATCTTCTGTACTCAGCACAGGGAAAAAAGAATTCGTATACTCAACATTAATGTCAAGACAGTGAGTTCTTCTTTATCATTCAGATACTAGGCGTGTCATGGAAAGCTTTTCCAAGACTTTTATCAACAACTGTCTTCGCTCTATACTGAACATCAGATGGTAGGCTAGAAAGAATTAGCGACAAGGAACCCTAGGAAGGAACCAGTCAAGAATCGATTACTGAACATATATTCCAAAGAAAATGGAGATAGATTGGATGCATTCTGAGGAGATCGTTAGGTGATATCATGCGCCGGGCCTTCAAATGATATCCGAATAGGAAATGGCAAGTTAGGTGTCCTAGGATGATAAGGAGGAGATCACTTGAGGGGAGGGGGCGTTTGTGGCATAGTAGTAGAATGTCTGCCGACCACGCGTCAGGTGGCTCACAGTTCGATCCCCGGGCCACTGGACGCACTCCTTTACCTCACTAAGCCAGTAGTAATAAGACTGGTAAAGAGGGAAGGTTGGGCATGTGGCTAGCAACCCCATCCCGTCAAAAAATAAACACCACTGTTACCGAAACTTCAAAGCTCTAGCTTGAAGTCCTATGCTTCAGCACTCGGAACGTAAAGGAATAAAAAAAGTGAGGGGTGGGGTGAAAGCTTATAGGTAGTCGTGGAGCGAGCTAAGAGCGGGAGCAGCTAGCCACATAGTGATATGCAGTTGAAGTCCTACGCTTCCCTCAGAACCCAAGGGAATATACATATGTAATAACTGTCTTACATTCTAAAGAAAAGTGTCAGATATGCTCGCTGTATCTTCTTAGACGATACTGGCTGCTTTTAATTCCCCTTTAGAGGATACTTTTATTAATATTAATATATCAGGATTTGAGATACTATTATGAGTAAGTTTTCCCAGAAATTTTATATTAAGGTAGATTATTGATAGAATCTAGCATAAAATAGAAGTATATCATCCTTGAATCGTGAATATTGTGATTTAGTGTATGAGATCAGTTCATCATCTTTTGTCTAACCTTAGTCTTTGTCGGATCACCGGCCAATCAGAATGGCTATTGCTAGCCAATAAGAACAATCTATTCCCATGGCTGCGTATTATTATTATTGTTTCCTTTAATTTCTACAGGAACATAGGGCTTCAGCCGCGCGTCTCCATTGCGTTCGGTTAACTGCTAAAGTCTTCACCTGGCTCCAAGTCTACCCACACGTTTTCATCTCCTCTTCACATGACCTCCTCCAAACCACCCTCAACCACTGACAACCAACTCGCCGCTTCCCTTTCGGGTTCCACTCGAGCAGTGGCTTGCCTAGTGATGTCACTTCATGGCTTGTTTCCTCAGAGTATGGCCAGCCAATCCATCTCCATTTCTTTCTGCCTATTTGTTTCACAATCGGTTCCTGCTGTGTTGTTTCACTCCCAGAAATCCCTGTTGCTGATCTTTTCTGGCCGGCCATTTGATCTTGAGTATTGAACGAAGATAACTGGTAATGAAGGTCTGTAGTTTGTTTGAGATGCCCTTCATGACGCGCAGTGCAAGTCTCTGATCCGTATAGTAGCACTGACTGACTTCACATTGGAGTTGAAAATCCACATCTTATTTTTGATGCTAAGTGCTGAGTGTTGACCTCCACACAGACTTGAGAGTAGTGAAAGCTTGTCTTGCTTTTCCGATTCTTGCTTTGATATCCTCATCAGTTCCGTCCGCCTGTAGTTGAGACGATGCTTCCCAGGTGGGTAAAAGAGGTTGTTTCTTTTGAATTTCTCTCATTTATGCTGGCTGATCGTTGTCTGTTGTTGTTGTTCTTGTCCAGGAATCTTCATCACCTCTGTTTTCTCTATGTTCAAGTGAAGTCCTATCTTCTCTGGATGCTTGTTCTGCCAACTTGTTGCTTTTCGCTTGCATATCTTCCAGTTTGTGGGAAATCAGACATATATCATCGGCGAAGTCCAGATCCTCCAAGTATTTTGTGTGAGTCCATTTTATGCCTATCTCCTCATTGCCCGCTGTTTGTCGCATTATCCAGTCTACTGCAATCAGGAAATTAATCATTGGAGATACTAGGCAGCCAGACTTGTCTTACTCTCGTCTTCACTTCGAAGGATTCCATAAGTTTCCCGTTGTGGATTACTTGGCATGCAACATTGTCGTACAGCTGTTGGATGAGATGTTTAATTGTCACAGCTGTGAGCCGATTTTATCATGTTAAAGAAAATGTATAAATATATGCAGTATCTTACAGACACAGGCCAGTATTTGTCTTTTGATATTCGCGTGGCTGGTTCAGTCAGGCGGAAGGTACAACGGACAAATAGGCGCATATCAGCGTATCAGTCGAGTTCATTACCGTTATAACAAATTAACAGCTCAAATATAACGATTACGCATCAGATCAATAGATTTTGTTTCTTGAAAAGTTTCCCAGTGGTTCTCTAACAGATGTCAGCTTATGATGAAATCCTCAAATCAATCGAACAAAAAATCCCTACAAAAACCAATACTTGAAAATCAATTAATGTGATGCTCACTAGCTAGCGACTGGCACTATTCAGATAGGTAGTTACCTGGGGTTCTAGTGGGAATCCATGACCAGTAGGGTACATCAGGTTGAAGGTGAGACAGTAAATGGTCAAAGAAGACATTTCGAAATGGTTGCGCTATGTCGTGCATGAATTGGCAGAAGCTAGAATCCATGGACTGACTGGCCATTGGATTGGTTGGGTCCCAGTGAGTGGCTCTATGGTCTACAAGCTCGCTAGCCTTGTAACTTGTAGGTCCTGGGTTCGAACCTTGGAGGTGGATGGGTGAGTACTGATGAAGAGTTCCAAACTAGGATGTGGGAAACAGGTGTCCAGTACTCACAGATGGTTTTCCAATGGTTCTCTAACTGATGTCAGTTCATGATGAAATCCTCCAACCAATCAAAGTGATAACCAGCTGAAATATAGTTGTTATCTAGAACTGTTGAAGGTGGTTTTAACAACCCCCATTATTTAACCACACACTGGTGTAGGTGTTCCTGAGTACAAAAAATTGAGTTCCTAGATTACGACAGCCAATTTAACTGGTTCCACAGCAACAGTTGAATTAATATATGCAAGAAGAGATGACCAGTCTAGGTACTTCATCTTTCGGTTTTGGAATGACAACCGACCATGTCGAATATATGAACTGCAGTTTACCGGTATTAAGACAGGCATCTAGTTCGCTAGCTGATAGTATGCACGAAAGATGGACGGAAGATGAGGCTAGCAATTCTACTCGTAAAAAAAAATCAGCTCTACTGAAACTATAAGGCTTGAAGCCATGTGTTTCAACTGGAAGGAAAAGAAATGGGGCAAAGTTAAACTTTAAGCGCCACTAACAACCAATCAGTGAACGACCTTCAACGAACCAATCACAAGAAACAGTAAATTTCGAATAAGGGAAACGTATATTTATGAGAGAAAAAAGCATAGAAACTGTATAAAACTGTTATATAGGGTATCTTTCTCTAACATGTCAGAGAAACATCTCCCATTTTAGTTTAGGAGTGTCAATAGAAAAGTTACACCACATTCTGTACATACATATAATTATCACCTTCTCCGCCAAACAACGAAGTAATTCTCTCCATTTTCTATGAGGCGATATCTCTGCATTGCTGGTACCACTGAACTGTTGACACAAGGCTTTTTTTCAGTTTCAGCAGCTGCGCCTCTCACAGGCGCAGGTTAGGGAGAAACGCAATATAGCAAAAAAATGTTTCCTACGGAATATTAAAATCACCAGCTTACCTTCCCAAATACTAACTCGTCTCAAGCAAATTGCACAACGATGGACATTTTCATCAATCGACCCGCTAAAGCTTTTTAAACTCATGACACCTCCATGACATGAACAAATCGTCTCCTTCCTAAGCAACTACAAATGAAGACAATACTCCAAAATCTTATCCTCATTGAACTGCAAGCGTAACTTCATTAGAGCAGGCATTCGGTACGAATCAAGCGCGAAACAACCTTGAACTCATGTGAATAAACCTCATTGAACCATTCGAGGTCATTCGCTGATTAGTAAGTAGTGGTGCTTACATTTTAACTTGTCCAGAAATGGGAAAGTAAGAGAGGCATTCAACACTCTAAAATCACTCTGAGCATAGCTCCGAATAGTTAACTCTAATGTCAATTCAGTTAGTATATCTGTGTGGTTCAGAGGCTTAGTGCGTGTATCACTAAAAGCGCTTCGAAAAACGCTGAAGATCAAACAACCAGCCAGTCAGAAAGGATGAACAACGAGGAACTCTAGATGCCGCTGAAGTAGTAAACCGCCTATAACCCAATAAATGTGGAGAAAGAAATGGAGAGGAATTCCGCATACACCGAAGAGGTGAAATCACATACCAGGCTGCTAAATACAACCCAAATGTATAGCGGAGAGTTGGGTGTGGGTCCCAACAGTTCTATGGAGGAAATCTTAGGAGGGGGAAATGAAAGCTTCCACGTTTTCGTGGAAACAAGTGATGAAAATGATTTCAGAGAATAGAATATGCTGGAGATCTGCTTCTGGGCACAAGGAACAAATAATGCTAATAATATAAAACCAGACAATTATAGATGCATGGAGGATTTCATCATGAGCTGACATTAGTTAGAGAACCACTGGAAAACCCGGGAGTACTGGTCCTAGTTTGGGAATCTTCAGCACCCATCGGGGTTCGAGCCCAGGACCCTATGATTGCAAGGCGAGCTCGTAGACCATTGAGCCACTGGGACCCAATCCAATAGTCCTTGAATTCTAACTTCTGCCTACTGCTGAAGAGTCCCAAACTAGGACGAAACAGTTGTCCAGTACTCCCAGTTGGTTTTCCAATGGTTCTCTAACTGATGTCAGCTCATGATGAAATCCTCCATGCAATCAAACAAAATCCCTACAAAACTAATACTTGGAAATTATAGATGCATCGATCGTTTAGTGGAAAGAATACTCACCAACCAGGCATTTGACCCGGGGTTCGAACCCAGGCTGTTAGTAAGCTCGGTAAAGAGGGAAGGTTCGACATATGTGAGGCTAGTAACCTACAGAAAAATAAAAACTCAAGCCCATAACGCCATGTTACACTCGGAAAGCAAAAGAAAAAAAATAATAATACTGGTACTGATAATAATCGATAATTAGTGGAACAACTTACCAGGTCCTTGAGCAGTTGCATCATCTGACGGAGGTGGACTTTGTGATCCAAAGGGATTACTTGACCATAGAAATTTATCTGGATCATAAGGCTTTGTATCATCATACAGTTGATTCAATGACTCGTTCACTGGTGTTGAAGGTGAAGGACGATTTGTTGAAACTGGTTGAAGCCATTTCGATTCATAACAGATTACTTCTTGTCTTGAATGACTATCGATTGTAGGGCTTAATGAGTAGAATTGTTTATTTGGCTAATGTTTAGGGCGGGGGAGGGGGTGGGGTTAAAAAACATGAAAGTTCAACGTCAAATATGAATGTAAAGCAGACAGAGAAAATGTTATCACACATAGTAGACAGACGTATGTTTAAACACCATTATTTTACTATTATTATTATTGTTACCTTTAGTTTCTAGAGGAGGAACATAGGGCTTCAGCCGCACGCCTCCATTGCGTTCGGTTCTCTGCCAACATTTCAATCACCTGGCTCCACGTCTACCCACATGCTTTCATTTCCTCTTCTCACCATAACCTCCTCCTCCATGTCATCCTTGCACTGACAACCAACTCACCGCTTCCCATTTGGTCGGGTTTTTTTACTCGAGCGATGACTTGGTGTGTAATGTCACTCACTTGATGGTTTCTTTTCCCAGAGTACGGCCAATCCACCTCCACTTCTTCTTGCCTACTTGTTGCACGGTCAGTTCCTTCTGGGGTGGTTGGTCGTCCCCAGGGATCCCTCAATATTGCTGATCTTTTCTGGCCGGCCATCTGATCTTGAGTAGTATTGAGCGAAGACAGTTGTTGATGAAGGTCTGTAGTTTGTTCGAAGTGCGGCGCCAAGTCTCTGATCCGTATAGTAGCACTGACTTCACACTGGAGTTGAAAATCCAGATCTTATTTTTCATGCTGGGTGCTGCTTCGCTTGCTTTCCCGATCCTTGATTTGATATCCTCATCAGTTCTGTCCGCCTGTAGTTGAAATGACGCTTCCCAGGTCGGTAGGTAAAGGAGGTTGCTTCTTTCAGATTTCTCCTATTTATTCTGGCTGATGATTGTCTGTTGTTGCTATGGCTGTTGCTATTGGCCAGGAATCTTCATCACCTCTGTTTTCTCTATTCTCACCTGAGGTCCTTCCTATCTATGATGCTTCTTCTGTCAACATGTTGCTTTACACTTGTAATCCTTCCAGTTTTTGGTAAATCAGACATATATCATCTGTGAAGTCCAGACCTTGCAAGTTTTTTTGGGTCCATTTTATACCTATCTTCTCGTTGCCCGGCCTGCTGTCTGTAGCACTGTCTAGTCTACAACAATCAGGAAAATCACTGGAGATAGTAAGAAGCCAGTCAGTCTTGTCTTACTCACGTCTTCACTTCGAAGGATTCCGCGAGTTTCTCGTTGTGGATTACCTGGCATGTAGCATCGTCATACAACTGTTAGATGAGATGCATAATTGTTAGCGGCAACCCGTAGTAGCGAAGTACTTGCCAAATCACCTCTCGATCGGCGCTGCACTATCGAAGGTATTTTCAAAGTCGATGAAGTTCAGGTAGAGAGCCGACTGACTGACTGCCATTCCAAGCTCTGTCCAGTGATGATACGTAGTGTTGCGATTTGATCGATGCATGACTTGTTCCTCCTAAATCCAGCCTGTTCCGAAGCCGAAGTTTTCATCCAGGGTTGCGTGTTTGATTCTCTCCAGGATGATGAGGCTTAGTATTTTGCTTGGGATAGACAGGAGCATAATTCCGCTCCAGTACTTGCACTGACTTAAGTCTTCTTTCTTTGGCAGTTTGAATAGGTGGCCTTCCTTCCAATCCTCAGGTAGCTTGCCATTAGCATAATATACACAAATACGCAAGCTGTATATATGATAGGCAACTCCTTGCACTCTAAGCAATCACCTCGCTGAAGTAGCGTTAAGGTTTGAGTCATTTGAACTCATTTGATTATCAGGGTTGAGTCAATCAATTGGTCAAATCATTATTGAGCTCAAGTTGCAATAAAGTGAATTATCCTTCCCGTATTCAGATCATCTCTAAACAACTGGTCTGAATAGGAGGTTGTTGCCTTCGCTTCATATTGGACATCAGATGGTCAGCCAGAAAGGATAACCAACAAGGAACTCCAGTAGTCAGACAATCAACCGAGATCCTATTTAGACAAAACAATAAGAAGACGCAAATTGTCACATTTCGAACAATCTGATCACACTCCACGTACTTGTCATACTGATTTATAGAGAGGGCAAGAGAGTGCAAATTACTACAATACAGGTCAGATTGTGTACAAGTCAAGGTCACATATAAGGGGTGGGGTAACGGCTTAAGGGTGGTGGAATTATTGAAACCAACCTAATAACCTGTATCTATGATATGCTTCGTTATACATGATATTGGATATCTATTTATGGGATCAGTTGTATCCGGGGATTTTATTTGTTGTTGCAGCCACTTTGGAATATGTTCTGTAGTCCTGAAGGTTAAGGCATAATATAAGCTCGGCAGTTCAGCGGCAGAAAGTTCATCAAAGACGTACACATGCATGTAGTCAGGGTTCAGTCCCTGGCAGAAAGAAAAACTCCTGTACCATGCATAGAGGATAGTGAGCCCGGGTTAAAAAGAAATAGGTCGGAAATGTGTCCCTGATAGAAAAACAAAACAACACCATTGCTGAAGCTTGAAGCCCTACGTTCTACTCTAAAGACAGATAGAAAGAAGGAAGACAGTGTAGCGTACTTCAGAATATCTTGCAATTGGCTTTTAACTGGATATCGTGGATAGATTTCTTGAATGAGACAAAGCAGATATATATCATAATGGAATGGATTTTGCTTCAGCTCAGAGACAGTTGTGCCACACACAGGATATACTGTCGTTTTAATATTTTACTAGAAGATATTGTACGAAGGGAAAATGTCATACAATAAATTCCTCTGAAAATTCCGTATATCTTATAAATCTTGTCCAGAATATAGATGTGATTTAAAACAATTAGTTCCACTTTATGAATTTAGATAAAGAAATAACAAGACGTAATTTGTCTAAATCGTGTAATGTTGTACCTGCGCATCACATTTCGAAAAGTCTGATCACACATGGACTTGTCATAGGAATCATATATGCAGCGAGTGGTATGACGGAGTATATGTCATGTCTTTTGACGGCTAGTTTATGATCACGGATACGAAGACGAAGGGGGCGTCTTCCACACTGGCCAATGTGGTGCTTTTCGCAGTCGCTGCAACTTATTTTGTAGATGATGTTGATTTTATCTTCTTACTCTGTTGAATCTTTCGGTTGACACAGAGCCATCTGAGTGAAGTGAATTTGTTGGTTTGTGTGCTACATCAATTCATAAAGGTGTTTGAAGAGTCTTGCAGTAATTTCTGAGATTTCCTTTATATATGATAGGGTGATTTCCCTTGTGCTTTCCTTGAGGGCCTTTGATTTATTAGGTAAGCTTCGGGGTAGATGTCTTTTGATGAAATTCCACGGATATCCATCCATTATTTTGGAAGACGTCCATGAGATATCTTTCTTCAATTTTCCTTAATGTGGAAGTGCTGCAATGAGTCCTGGCTGGCCCTCTTGAATAGTGTTTGTATAAAACTCCTTTTGTGTGTGTTATTGGATTGTTTCTGTTGTAACTGAGTGTGTTTTGGTCTGTGTGACTTGATTTTCTGTAAACTTGACTTTGTAATTCCCCTGTGGTCGTTCGCTTGTATTGGGTTTTTTATATGCAATTTAGACATTGAATTAATTTGCATAGGTTGAGACGTGAAGGTGAAATGTTAATATGGATCACGGCAACAATCACACCTGTGAGCTCAAAATCATCAATTTCAATGTGTCTTTTTAATAATGACATCTATTCAAACAAAGTAATAAGATGACGTAATTTGTCTGAATCGTGTAATGTTGTATCTGCGCATCACATTTCGAACAGTCTGATCACACACACACACACGGAAATGTCATAGGAATGTATATATAAATGAAATTAATAAAGATTTAACAGGTGACAAAATAGACATTTAGGTGAAATTAGAAGCACATGTTGAAGGTCAAAATAACAATGAAGATCACTAAGCCAAATAAGAGAGGTAATGAATAGTACATCTACCCTGACTGGTGTCAAAACAAAGTTTACCAATGCAGATAGGTTTAGTGTGATGATGAATTGTTCCTTTGAACGCATAAAGGTGATTTAATCTTTCTAATTGCCAGCTAGGGCTTGCACAAACTTTAGAATACACCCTCCACCAAACACATTCTATAGATAGGTTTAAAAGACGTGTGTTAACATCAGTTTTATGTCCTGTCTTCTCTGCAATATGTTTTGCAATATAGGAGCCTAGTCGCCTGTTCTCATCATCAGTGGTTTCCGGGGATTCTGTTTGTTTCTGGAGCTATTTAGGAATATGCTCTGAAGCCAGAGATCGACGAGTCCTCACTATGTGTGTGTGTGTGCGTCCACACGTACATTCGAATTGGTAAATACAGTGGGATGCGACAACATTTTTCGCATGTTCAAAAGGGCTTAGATGGATGCATATATTGGCTTCACATTCTCAATTATTCTCATCCTATCTGCACAAAATGTCTTTTTAACAGCAGTGTTCAATCTCCGTCTAGTTGTCATCGATCTCTGCAAGTAAGTGCTGGCTTCAGAGCATATTCCTAAATAGCTCCAGAAACAAACAGAATCCCCAGAACCCACTGATGATGAGAACAGGCGACTAGGCTCCTATATTGCGAAACATATTACAGAGAAGACAGGACATAAAACTGATGTTAACACACATCTTTTAAACCTATCTATAGAATGTGTTTGATGGAGGGTGTATTCTAAAGTTTGTGCAAGCCCTAGCTGGCAATTAGAAAGTTTAAACCACCTTCATGCGTTCAAAGCAACAATTCGTCATCACACTAAACCTACTCTCCTTGGTAAACTTTGTTTTGATACTAGTCAGGGCAGATTTATGTGCTATTACCTCTGTGATTTGGTTTAGTGATTGATCTTCATTGTTATTTTGACCTTCAACATGAGCTTTTAATTTCACCTATATGTCTATTTTCTCACCTCTTGAGCTCACAGGTGTGATTGTTGCCGTGATCCATATTAACATTTCACCGGCACGTCTCAACCTATGCACATTAATTCAATCTCTAAATTGCATATGAAACCCATAAGTACATTCATACCATTTTTGGACGTCTTAGTCAAGCGAACAACCACAGGGGAATTACAAACTCAAGTTTATAGAAAATCAACTCACACGGACCAAATACTCACTCAGTTACAACAGCAACAATCCAATAACACACACACAAAGGAGTTGTATACAAACACTATTCAAGAGGGCCAGCCAGGACTCATTGCAGCACTCCCACCTTAAGGAAAATTGAAGAAAGACATCTCATAGACGTCTTCCAAAAGAATGGATGGATATCCATGGAATTTCATCAAAAGACACCTGCCCCCAAGCCAACCTATCAAATCAAAGGCCGCCAATGCAAGCACAATGGAAATCGCCGACCATATATAAAAGACGACACCTCAGAAATCACTGCAAGACTCTCCAAAAGCTTTAGCAATTGATGCAGCACACAAACCAACAAAATCACTTTACTCATTTGGCTCTGCGACAACCAAAAGACTCAACAGCGAAAGAAGATAAAACTAACATCAACTACCAAATGAATTGTAACAACTGCAAATAACACTACATTGGCCAGTGTGGACGACGTCCACTTTGTCTTCGTATCCATGAACATAAACTAGCCGTCAAACGACATGACATCCACCCCCTCACTCATAGCACTCGCTGTATACAGATAACGACGGACATCAATTCGATTGGGACAACCAGCGTTCATATATTAGACAGAGGAAACAACAAGAATGCTAGAGAACTTTTAAAAGGTTCCCTGGTATTCCAGTGAATCATCAATCAATAGATACATCGAGATTGACAAAATTTACCAGTCGATAAGAATGAAATCTCATACACAAAGGGTCAAAGTTCTAGTAAAAGAAACAACTGGTTCCCATGCAAGTAGCCTAGAGTCTGTGAAAATACACGAAAACAACCAATCACCTTCAGCGTCACCCACCGAGAGGGATGACTGACAAACTCTAGGAGAAATCTAAAAGCTCACTTCAATTCAAGTTGAAGTGTATGCGCTGAAGAAAAATGTTGTCTAGTAGGGCAATAATGAAAGCTTCGCAACTATAAACCACCCACCCAGCTAGCTCAGAGAACACAAAACTACATCAAAATACATACACACACATACAGACACACAGGCTGAACAACTTACTCTTAAGCAAACTCTTGTAGACAATGCATAATCTTGACTTCTTGGCAATTCTTTACCGATCAATCGTTTAGCTGATCCTTTTTCATATCTTAACGAAGTGTCATGCAAAGGTTGACTCAATTCAATGTATACTTGTTGTTGTTGTTGCTGTTGTTGTTGTGATTCACTTGTTGTATGAGCAGTCAATTGACTTGAATTCCACTGACCTAATTTGATCACATCAGCTGAATGTAAATTCTGTGGTATTGGCAGTTTGTAGGCTATCAGCTCATAGATGACCGGTATATCTTGGGTTCTTGTTTTTGTCGTTGTTGGTGTTGTTGTTGCCATCAGTGGGAAAACCCATTTGATAAGATTTAGACCAATCAGAAAATAGGATGATTTATCAACTAACGGATTGGATATAATCGATGGGACTGGAACATAGATTGTGTCTGAAATATGCATACAGAATACATTTTAGATTTCACTTGGAACAAATGAGAAAAAATATGAGATAACAATATAAAAAACGTTATTCTCAGGTTCGAAACCCGACCGATGCAATCCTAAATCTCTTTCGGATATTCAACAACACCATCGCTACGGGAACTTTAAAGTTTGAAACCCTAGATTCCGGTAGAAATCAAGGAAGTGAGAAAAAAACTTTCGACTGAAAGCCAGCAGCGAGTTTTGTTCTCATCGACAGTACGAGCCCACTGAGGTTTCGGCACACGGCATTTCGGTTACAAGGGAAGCTCATAGAACATCCAACCACTGGAACCTGACTCAATGGCAAGCCCATGGATTCTAACTCCTACACTTTTGGTGATTTCAGCACAACCTTCAATATCATCAGCGAGTAACTGTCCTTTTAACTGACCTGCTGCTTATGATCTCTCAATCGACAGAACTCCAGGTAATTTCTATTAGAGTACCAGTAGCTGATGAGCAGAAGTTAAGATTCATGAATCAGTGAATCTAAGAGCTTTCCCTGTTACCAGAAGGCCCTGGATTTGAGACCCAGTGGGTGTGTACTTTTGATGAATCCCGAACTAGGACGAAACAGCTGTCCAATACTCCATGGTTTTCAGTGGCTCTCACTAACCGATATCAATCAGAAATATATATATAATTAGAAATAAGTAGTTTTCCTCACAGCCAACTTGGCGGGCCCCGTCGGCTGCAATTACTCACCACCACTAAAACTTCAGGGCAACCTCAATCCTGCAGTCAGTTACACCAGAGAGCTCTAGATTCATTTTCATGTGTGTTTGGTTAGAAGAAACGGCTCAAGTGAATTCCAAACTAACCACAAACTGACTGATATCAGTCAGACAATTATCGGAAACCAGCAAGATGTTTTTCCATGTTTCGGATTCTTCAGGAGGTGGTGTGCACCCATGACTCTAATTCTGAGGATCGAAATTAAGACAGCTGTTGACATTGGCCGGTGGTTACGCTATTTATCGCGAATAAGTAAAAGTTAGAATTGGTGCGGGTGGCCCCAGGATTCTGTCCTAGTGGATTATGCATGTTATGGTTAGCTGCATAACATGACGCACCGCTAAAATTCGTTCTTGTTGTTGTAATTCAGCTTGGATTTTGAGTGGAATACAGGGAGGGTTTCAGAAGTACATTTCTGTTGCACTCTCCTCTCTGAAATCTTTTTTCATTTCCTCTTCTTCACACAGTCTCCTCCATATGACAGGTGAGGAGAGCTGAGATAATACCCGGGCGCCCAAACCGAAGCAGATGGTTGTCATAAGAGACCACCTCCTGAGCCTTTACCTTGTAGTCTAATCCGAAAGCCAGTGGAGCGGTGTCAGGAGCTACATTCCCATAGTTACCATTGACCAATACAAGTTCATACGCTATTTGATCAAATTTGAGTCAGGAACCCATGTATCCCATAGTAACTGTTTTTAGTCTAATAGCTATCCAAACAACCTTCGTGACATGGGTAGAACCTGCAGGAACATAATTCTCAGCCAGTGTAGCTTGTTGGATCAAAGCGGTTTTCAAGCCAGACCACCACAACAAAGTAACAGTTGTCGACCTGCCGAGTGGACACCTAAATCTTCGTTTCCAATTTCGGGTTCCAGTTGAAGGTCTGTCAGACGATCTCCTCAGCGTATGTCCAAACCTTCTACATTTCCTCCTGAATATTTCTAGGACAAAAGATTGTTGGTATAAGAATAAAACTTGTGCACTGTGGTAGTGTGTAATTCCATTATGGGTAAATTTTGTTTTGATAAAGTCTCACAGTGTTATACAGTAGTGTTTACTGATGACCACGTTTCAAGCACAATTTATTGCTCATAATCCCATCAAGGTGATATGATATGATTATGAGTAGCAATAAATTGTGCTCGAAACGTCATCATTAAACATTACTGTATAACAGTGTGAGACTTTATCAAAACAAAATTTACCCATAATGGAAGGACAAAAGTTCGTTGATTGGTCCGCTGATTATCGCAGTTCCATGGTGTTTATCCTCCTTAATCATCCATTTGGTCTTCAACATAGAGTAGGTGGAGGCAG
Organism: Trichobilharzia szidati; assembly: GCA_944472155.2. Lineage (NCBI taxonomy): Eukaryota > Metazoa > Platyhelminthes > Trematoda > Strigeidida > Schistosomatidae > Trichobilharzia > Trichobilharzia szidati. The sequence continues at coordinate 19,840,062 of OX235275.1, forward strand.
ATGTTGGTGAAAGTCTGCATTAGTTTGCTAAAAATACTTTTGGCAACGCGTGCGCCAAGTCATGGAGCCACATATACAACAACTAAATTTCGACTGCGGTCATCATGGAAGCCGGTGATTCTATTCATGGAGAATTCTATTAGCTCTTAAGATATTGTCCTGTTAATGGACAATAAAAGCTTAACATTGACAACATCAAAAGCATCCTTGTCGGCTACAGATCATGTAATATGTATCTTCAGCCGTTTTGTCAACCCGTGACCAGTGAAGTCCATCAAGTCGGGTAAGAAGACACTTAGTCACCTATTGGTTGCGCTATATATATGTTAATTCCTTTCCTACCTGTTCATTCTCAATCCTTCCTTTGTTCAACATTATACTACTTGCCATTAGCAAGTAGTATGATTTTATATGTTAATTTATAACAATGACATTTACTTACAACTGCAGTTAAATTATTTGTTCTATTATCATTCTATTAATGTATAGTTCCTATTTTTCTTCTCCTTAAACATGATTTGCTGACCTTACCCTATAGTGTATGCTTTACTATTGAAAGTTGTTTGTTCATATTTGTTTATTCTTTGCTTGGCATTCGCGGGCCGTTTGAACCGACACGTGGATCGACCTTGACACAGCATTGCTGTTTTTACTTATTGACTGCACAGTGGTTGTGCATTTGACAGCATTTAGCCACAGACACCTCACATTTTGAGGTATGAATATTATATATCTATTTTTATGTAATAAAGTACCGTATTGCAGAATATCCTGTATTTCGGACTTTACGCGTCACTCTACGTGTGGTTAAATCTATAGTTTGGATTATGGTTTCGGATTTCTTTCAGGAGAAATTCACAATATATGACTAACTGGTAGAAATTAAAATTCATGGGCCATTAGATTGGGTCCCAGCGGCTGAATCGTATACAACCTTGCTTTGTAGCCCGAGGGTCTTGTATTCAAACCCCTAGTTGTGCTCATCACTGAAGAGTCCCAACATAGGACGAAACATCTGTTCAGTACTCTCCGCTGTATTTCGCAGTTATAAACATTTAAAATGATATTTGCTAAAATTATGCCTACCTTTCTTTGGTATATAACACAAGGTGCTCTCTATAACACCATATGGCTGTTCATTGATATATTCATCAGTAGTGGGTAGTCCTTTGAATACTGGTCTTACAGAGACAGAATAGACAGAATTCGATTCGCCTGTATATAACCAATGTCTGAGTATAAATTGATGTTTATATGATTCTAGTACGTGTAAAGATGATTCACGGCTTTGAGATAAGTGGACAGATGTGTACTTGGATGAGGAGGAGGAGGGGGTTGTCGATGGTTTGATCAGGGTATAATTGATCTGTAGGTGAAAATAAAAACAGAAGCAGAAAAGCTAAGTGAATTATCTTCACAATATCTAAAGATACTCACAAGTGAAAAGTAAGCTGCCAAAAAAAATGGGTCAGAACTCTGCAAGATAGTCTTACCAAGCACATTAGTGGTGGTAATAATATTCCAGACTTACTAGGGTTAGAGTCGGTGGCATAGCGGCTAGAACGTTCGCCGACCATGCACATGGTCCGTGGTTCGATCCCCGGCCGGCGCACTCCTTTACCTCGCTAAGCCAGAAATAATACCGGTGAAGAGAAAAGGTTGGGCATGAGGCTAGCAACCCATCCTGTAAAATAAACACTGCTACAGAAACTTCAAGCCCCTAGCTTGAAGCCCTATGTTCCACTGGGGAACGTGAAGGAAAAAAAAAACTAGGGTTCGAAGCCAGGACCTTCCGGTGATTGCCGATGATTCGCAAACTAGGTAGATGAAACAGCTGGCTGTCCAGTACTCCCCTGTGGTTGGTTTTCAATGCTTCTTTTCTAACTGATATCAATCCGTGATCAACTCGTAAAAACAAATCTAATCCTTACAAACCAACCTGTAGAAAATTCCAGACCTATGTTAGATATTTGGGCCTGCCCTAGCTTTCATTATTGTTGGCACTCGTCGGGAAGGCATATCTACCTACAACCTTGAAGGAGGAACTTATGTTCACTGTAGGGTCCGAACTCGCGTCATCCATTTCTGCCTGCAGTCAGAGAAGTTACTAGACTGCGTAGCCAATTTCATGATTCCAGTTCTCGGTGTCGGAGCGAACAGAATTCTGGCAATCAGCTTTTGAATACGGTTCAGAAGCTAGGTGGGTCGCGATGCAGTGTAATGGTTTTTACTGGAATAAAGCAAGAACAACAGAGGTTTTTGCAGAATAAAATGGTACCATCATCGCTTATTTCGTTGGCTTCTCATCAGCTCAGCTGCTTACAGGCCAAAGTCATTATTAGGTAGTATATCTACAGAAACAATTTTAACATACTTCCACAGAGTTCATCTTTAAACAAAAATCAATCAATTAATCAATATATGCATACAGTAATTATATATATATCTATATATAATATTAAACACTGTTCCGAACAATAGTGATCATACACAATGGAAACTTTCAGCACTACGTAATCAGATGAAAGAGAGGTGAAAATATCCAGTTACCATACAGGACAAAGAAAGACTGATAACTGCTTCTTCCTGGACGCAAAAATCAGGTTTCAGGCGCTTGATGAAAATGGCTTCCGTAAACTTGAGGAGAATTGAACTCTTTTGCGCCCACTGATAACTTTGAAGGATCTTGCGACGTCCTCCTCATGACCCGTGTTAAGGAGATGCCTGACGATGGCACTATTTAGGGCATTTGTTCCCTTTAGACATAAGCGTTTGGTACATGTTCAGGAAATCGTAAATAAGCCCTTTCTTCTGTTCCTCCAAAGTAACTCCTCCCGCAGATTTTCTGAACATGTACCAAAAAGCCTAAGTCTAAAGGGAACAAAATGCTTCAAACAGTGCCATCGCTAGGCGTCTTTTTGACACGGGTCATGAGGTGGACGTCTCAAGATCCTTCAAAATTATCAGTAGGCACAAAAGAGTTCAATTCTCCTCAGGTTTGCTGAAGCCATCTCCATCAATCGCCTGAAACCTGTCTTATGCATTCAGAAAGAAACAGTTTTCAGTCTTTCTTTATCCTGCTGCCTGTTAACTGGATATTTTCATCTCTCCTTCATCTGATTACGTAATGTTGAAAGTTTCCATTGTGTATGATCATTATTGTTTGGAACAGTGTTTAATATTACTGTATGCACATATGTGCAAGTATGTTAAAATTGTTTCTGTAGATATACTACTTAATAATGACTTTGGCCTGTAAGCAGCTGAGCTGACGAGAAGCCAACGAAATAAACTATGTGATGGTACCATTTTATTCTGCAAAAACTTCTGTTGTTCTTGGTTTATTCAAATTCATTAAGGAGAATAAATGTGTAATATTTTTTAATTAGTCTTTTATCAAGAGTTTTAATATCTTCCTAATTAGTGTGAATGTCTCACAGAATTGACTTTCGAATCAATCAATTTCTTCCCATTTCGGGGAAACTTCCATAGGGCATACTCATGAACCCCGTTAGGAGTCGACAACAATACCTTAGGATTCCAAGGCGAACTCATTGAAATCCAATAACTGATGAATTCTAACATTTGTCATCTCACGATATAGTAGCATCTCCATCCAACAATGACACGAGCAAGGAAAACGGTCTTACCTTACACCCCTCCAAATGCCAAACAGTCAATTTCACCTTTAGGCGTAAATCCAACCTAAACAAACTGGTTAGCTCTCACGAGGTGTGCAACATAGATGGCACTGAAGTAGAAACCAAGTCAGAAATTAAATACCTAGGTGTCATTCTATCTGCTGATCTTTCCTGGTCGTCTCATATCTTGGCGATTTCTAAGAAAATATTCCGTCTTACCTTCTGCATCAAGAAGTTAAGACATTCTGGTATAACCCAACCCTTACTTCTACAATTCGTTAACTCTCGCATTCTGCCTTTTATTCTCTATTGTTCCCCCTTAGATTTTCCAGGGCTACTGAAGAAAGACTATAACATATTACGCAGGATGTTAAAGGTTGTCAGCAGGGTAAGCAACGTGCCACTTAATCAGCTTGTTAATATTCTGATTGACAGGCACATGGACTCCTGTGAGAAATGGGCCAAATCCATTTGATCTAACTCACACCACCCTCTTCACTCACAACTCTCCCCTTGCATCTCATCAGGTGAAACCAGAAGCCTATATGGGAAACTATATGCTCGCACCGGCAAGCAAGTGCAAAAACTCAACCATACCCTACTTAGCTCGTGTTCTGTGCGATAAAGAAAGCATTAGGCGTGACAACTATAACTCATTAAATAGTCAGTAGAACAACTGGATCTCGTCTTTCAAACTCCTATCATTTATAGGTACAACATTTTGTTTCTTTCTGTTCCTTTTCTCTCTCTTCTTTTTCCGTTATGTGCTGCTTTGTCTCTTTCTTCCGCTTACGCCAGTAAATATGATAGCACCTACTTTTCTAACACCTTCAAACACTGTTCAACTTTGGCTTTGCTACCGACATGCCAACATGTTGTTGTCATAATGAACTGAGACTACCCTTAATCTATGTAGAATTCTATTTATTGATAATGTACTAACTGGATGCAATACTGTAGTAAACAAAATGCTGAGAATTCCATTCTGTATCACAAGTACTGTCTTGGAATAAAGCAAATTATTATTGTTATTATTACTAAAAAGTGTCTTTCCTCACAGCCGATTTGATGAACCTCATCGGTGATAATTTCTCATTAGAACTTCAAGCACAATCCATCCCTTCAGTCAGTTACTGATGAGGCCTGGATTAATCTCCAAATTATTGGATTCTATCAAAAATTGACAAGATATCAATAAAAATCAGCAAAACTACTCACTCGATAATGTGAAAGTTTCTCAAACTGTGGACTAATTTGTAATTGTTTTGGTATTTCCCATGTCAGTTGTAATTCCCATAGATTCGTTTGTGTACGATAAAATGGTTGACATTGTAAATTGTATACTTTGGTGGATAGACTAGATTGTCGACTGAGTTTAATACGTTGTGTTGATATCGGTTCAGACCATTTACTTTCATGTTCATTTGTACTAATTGAACTAACACGTACTAGATAAGCAGTTTCTTCGTTATATTCATCCTGTGATGTGCGAAAAATGTAAAGATTAGAAAAGGAAAACGGATGAATGAATCATTGATATGCTTAGTAATACAGCCTTAAGGATTGCAATCGATACATATGTTATGCATGTAACTACAGACAGGATCGATAGTCTATCAGTCAGAAATTAAACTATACAAATATCGATTTTTATAAGGTTATTCAGATAACTAACCAATCAAATTTCACTATGTTGACAGACGCCTACACATCAACAAGATAGACAACCAATCAGATTTCAGCTCACTGGTCTGCTAAATTTTTGCAGTATATAATCAGCGAAGAATTTGAAGTGAAGGCAGGAGTAAGAGAAGGCTGTCTGTGCACTATTACCGATGATATTTCTGTTTGTTGTGGACTGCATCATGTGACAAGCACACCTCCATCCTACACGAAAACTCTAGAAGACTTGAACTTCGAGGATTATTTATATCTCATGTCAGAGAACAAGAATAAGCGAAGATGTGCTGTTGAAGCCGTATGTTCCACTCGAAACCCAAGGGAATTATAGTCATAATAATCACCGACAGTTTCACGGGAATATTTACCCCAGCCCAGAGAATTGAATGAGTTGATTACCAGCAGGGACGATTGGTCGGCATGAGTATTCTTTGACTAATACTCAGATCGGTCAGTAGTCTATGTGGTGTCGTGAACGGTTTCCTTGATTTCTTGGAAGACTTTACGGTGTAAAGTAGACTGCATAATACTAGTGAGTTTTCAGAGATGCTCCTACTGAAATTCCCCTTTTAGACCCATCTGCATTTTGATTATTAAATAATAGTGTATTTCTAAATTCATGTGTTGGTGATTCGTGCAAAACGAGGGGGGGGTGTTCTAGGTTCAATTGTCGACCAGTCGATACACTCCTAGACGTCGATTAACAGGTATTAAGCCAGGAAAGGACAAGGATGGTTTGATGTGAGGCTAGCAATCTCATCCCTTTTTTTAAAAGCAAACACAATTACTGCTAATGAAACCTCAAGATTCACGCTCAAAGCCCTATGTGCCACTCTCAACACAAAGGAATGGGGAAAAAATCAATCAAAGTAACTTACCAAAACAATTTCAGTTGTTGGACCTTTTGTCACATAACGTTTCCAATTGGTTTTCAACTTTGGACTAATATATACAGCAAAACGTGAATAACTATTCCCTGAATATGCGATGAATTTCTCCAATTCTTTATCCTTCATTCTACGTATTAATTTCGGTGAAATTGTCTGTATCATGTCTGGCGGTAAGGACCAACTTATACGTATTAGGTTTTTATGCATAAATATTGCACGTATATTTTCTGGTGGAGGCGGGACAGCTAAATGGGGAGTGGGAAACAGAAAAATCAATAAATGATATGGGAAAAGTATTTAGGCACAAAAGAATAGCTTTCCTGCATAACATCATCATACAGAATTAGCAGGCGCGGACGTTTCGTAGGTGCCATAGACAGCATGTTAAGTGAAGATAATTGGAATCTCTGGCTGATTTCATTCACTGATGGCTTATATAATAAAAATCATTTCATTCTAAACAGTGGCTTCGTACAGTTTATGCGCTAACTTTTCGTCAGCCTAGTTTGGGATTCTTCATCAGTACGCGCCAGCTTACCTCCAGGGTTCGAACCCAAGGCCATTGATCAGCAAGGTACAGTCGGTTGAAGGTGAGGCAGTAACTCATCAAGGAAGACATCGTGATATGGTCACTCTTTGTAGTGAATTGGCAGGGGTTAGAATTCATGGACTGGGCATTTTATTGGTTGGGTCCCAGTGAGTGGTTTAATGGTCTACGAGCTCGCTGGCCATGTGACCAGAATGTCCTGGGTTCGAGCCCCTGTGGTGGGCGCGCACTACTGAAGAATCCTAGACTAGGACGAAACAGTTGGCTGTCCAGTACTCCCTATGGCTGTTTTTCCGATGGTTCTCTAACTGATGTCAGTTCATGATGAAACCTTCCAACGAATCAAACATGATACACTTTATGATTTAGTCACTGGAACCGCTGTAATGTATTTTCAAGGGGTAAGTACAACATTTGTGGAAAATGATCCACTGAAAATATCAGTAAGAGGGTGGCTTAAAATATCCCCCCATTTTCTGAAAAATACAGTAACAGGCACGCCATCTGCATTAAGTGATTGGATAGGTGTCTCAGGGACTAGAGACATTCAGGAACATCTTCTGTATCGAAACCAGAAAAGGGATCGTTCTTCACATTTGTAGCATCAGAAATCATCACATCTTCTAGACGTCATATGAAGGAATTATTAAGCATACCAGAATCAGCTGAAGTAGGACCATTGATTACTTGATTTCCACAAGCGGTTTCCTTAACTAGTTTCTACATGTCGGATAAGGTTTTTCATAATAAGAACTTTTTAAGAGTTTGACCACGGATTGATATCAGTTAGAGAACCACTGAAAACCATGGAGTACTGGACAGCTGTTTTTTCTGCCTAGTTTGGGAATCATCGGCAGTATTCACCCGCTCGATGCACTGGGGTGGGTGGGTACCCAGGACCTTCCGGTTACAAGGCAAACTCGTAGACCTTTCGACTACTGGGACTCGATTCAGTAGCCAGTGCATGAATTCTAACTTCTACCACTTCGTGATTTAGCACTACTCGCACAAACCAATGTTATCGGTGGGAAATCCATTCTCACACACTTGGCTGGTTGGACCTCACTGGTTACGACTTCTCACTAGAACTTCAGGACAAACAAATTTAACCCTTACAAACCAAATCTTGATAATAAGAACTTTTAGTTATAGGAAAAATGGAAGATGAACTTACATGGTTTTCTTGGCAGTATTATCTTCTCTAACGACCATGGTCCAGTACCATACATATTTCTTGCCCGAATGATACAAGCATAAACTTCGTTATTATTGTTATTATTATTACCGTTGTCATTCTGATTGGTTTCAGAATTATCGACCTCTCCTCTGTACTTGTAGCTAAATTCTTGTGGTATACTCAATTGTATCTGTCCATTTGGCCATGGGATAATATTGACTAAATCATTCGGTGCTGAGATTGGCCATTGTATACGACTATTCAGCAGGGTGATATTAAAATTTTGTTGTTGATAACGTGAATATTGTGAACTGGTGTAGCTCTGCAGCACATAGCCTTGATTGTTGGTTGTATTTTGTTGTAATTGTAATGAACCGACTACTGTAGGGGAATAACACTTCAGCTCGTAAGCTTCAAATATTCCATGTCTGTGAAGCCATTCAGGTGGATTCCATGAAAGGAGAATATGATCTAGGGAATAGGTCACTTGTAGGGAAGTTGGTGTATTACTTGGGGCTAGAATAAAAAGGGATGAGAAAAAGAAAGGAAGTTGGAATAATGCTGAAAATCAATTATTCAATAGAGATGGGAATTAGAAGCTTCGTTTATTAGTGGCATAGCTTGGCAGCTAGCTAGCTAGCTAGCTAGCAGATAAATGCCACCATGTATTCGGGAGGTTTGAACCACCCAGGTCACTTGCTAAGCTATTCAGGATCATAATCCAACTTCTGTAATGGTTCAATGATAGAAAACACGCCCATCATATCTCAAGTGGTTCAGGGTTCGACTCCCTACCGAAAGATGTACTCCTAAACCTCACGCAGATTCCTACGGTTTAGTAAGCCTGAAAAAGAGGGGAGATTGATCCAGTGTGATGCTATCAACTTTGAAACTTTGAGGATTCAATTTCGAAGACCTATTTAAGGTTTCAGTTGCTAGATTTTGTCACAAACCAACGTCAGCTAGAGAGACTATTAGAAAAGAGTGGAAAATACTGGACAGTTGTTTTGTCCTACTTTGTGACTGTTTATAATGCAAAATTGCAGCTCCACTGCTAAGAGTTGAGCCCGGGACCTCCAGATCTGGAGGCCGAGGTTGTTGACCATTTGAGCCGGAATCCAATAACCCAATGAGTTTTAACAATACCCTGATCAGTGTCTCCTATGAGCATCCGTTTCACTCTGAAATGGCTGAGCTAAGTGGTCGAGAATCTTCAATACAGCATCTTTGAGATCCATCGGGTAGACATCAATGAGAATATTAGTTCTTTTCCTGTAGAATCTCATGAAGAAATTTAGTTTCCATTTGGTGTTATTTCAAAGTTACCTGAAAAGTTTGTGATATGAAATTTGACTACTTATTAATGTATTCAGTAGTTCAAGTAACTAGCTTAAAAATAGTTACTGTTGGGAAAAATGATAGCCTTCAATATCGGCACCCGTGTGGGTTAGCTATCTTCAAGTCGCATCTTTCCTGTTTCTCAGGTTTACTGTCTGTTGGGAAACTAGGCGAGAAGTAGGAGTGCATTCGTCGACCTGAAGGAGATCTCGGACCTTCTGCTTGGCTGGTGAGCATTCTTCTATCAGATCGTCGACTCATAACCATGGAATTTTTTTTGGTTCCTTAACATTGTGAGTATTTCTGCGCTTTTAAGTTTCATGAGCAGTGCAGTGATGTGGATGTATTTGCATAATGGAATCTCTATCCCCATACTCTATATTTCCTCTTGACCGGGCTTTTTACCAGCTAATAGAGGCTAAGGAGTACGTCAGTCCTTCAGGAATAGAAACCCAAACTACTTGCAGCGTCGTCGGTGAGAATTGTACCGTTGAATTAGTGACACAGAATCATAGAATACCGTCTCAGAATCAAAGAAAAGAAAGTTTATAGAAATTGTATAGCATTACCTCTTCCTTCTAAGGCCAACGTTTCAACAGCTTCATAGCCAACTTGTAACGGTGTGATTACAGCCACACGAAATTCATAAGTCATTCCAAGCACTGAAATAAAATGGCATCTACTTTTAGTAAGAACATAAATATTTGAAAGGAATTGAATTTTAATTAACGTATATTTTAATAGTGATAATTATAAGCTGTAATACTGATCAATTATCTCCAAAAGATGCGAAATTGCACTGGGAACAAACTGGAATCCGGGAAAGCAAATCATGTGAGGATCAAATTGCAACGCTATACACATCATCATCCAATGGAGCGTGGAATGGCAGTTAAATCTCTACCTCAACCTCATTGAATTTGAAAACGCCTTCAACGATGTAAATTGCTAAGTAATTTGGGGACTTTTTCAAAACTATGGATTGCAGTGCCCCGAATCTTTACCAACCTCATTCAACAGCTGACTATATGACACGGCCACATGTCAGGTGATCCACAGCGGAAAACTCAGAGAGGCATTCGAAGTGAAGGCGGGAGTAAATCAAGGCTTTATGCCCAATATCACTGATAATATTGGTAATTGTCGTGGACTAGACCACACGGTAGTCCCTGATGAGGGGGGTAAGGTGGGAATACATTGGGTCAACAAGTAGGCTGAAGAAGGTCTGGACTCCATGGACAATTTATGTCTAATGTCACACAAACTTGAAGATCCCCAGGCAAAAACCAAGAAGCTGGCTGATGAAACAGGCAGCGAAGACAGAACTTCAGATGAAACATAAAGAACAGCAACAATAACAAACACCAGTCACTATCAACGGCATCGTTTCAAATAAAGACAACGGCATGGATGAGCATGTTAAAGCCAGGATCAGGAAGGCAAGGCAGATCTTCATCATTCTGAGATCAGTGTGGGATTCTGTTACTCTCAGAGTGTGGAAGAAGATTCGCAGTCTCAGCACCATTGTTGAGTCAGCTGTTCTGTATGGTACAGAGACTTCGTGTGTCACGCAAACCGTTTTGAACAGGCTTCAGACATTCATCAGCATCTGCCTCCTCTCAGTAACACTGTTATCAGTTGGTAGACCGGAAGGATTAAGCATCATGGAAGTCTGACAACTATCCAACTAACAAACCTGTCTCCAAACAAAAAGGATGAACTGACCAAGAGCGTTGAACAATGGTTAAAAGTAACATCACACATCCTCCAGTGAGAAGCGAGAAGTCGGACTTCACTTAGACATGGTGACATGGAGGAGATTAGTTAATTAGGAGACGAAGTCTTGTGGACCATCATGAAGCCAGCTAATAAAAGACTTCACAGAACTAAATGAAACGGGAATATACTTATGAAAGCCTCTGTTTCCACTCGGAACCCAATCGAACAACAATAATAACAATTATAGGTTTCCAGGCCGTAGGTGTTACGAACTTTCTGAAATAATTTGAGCGCCGAGTCAGATTGATTCATTATAAATTATTTAAATTAATCCCAGTGTGTTAAGAAAATCAAAACAAGATTTTTCTGAACGTTTCGCTGTGTAAGCCACAGCTTCTTCAGCAGATTTATTTATATAAATCTGATGAACAAGCTTTGATGGCTTACACAGCGAAACGTTCAGAAAAATCTTGTTTTGATTTTCTTAACACGCTGGGATTAATTTAAATAATTTATAATTTATAATAACAATGATATATAATTATATTTTCTCCATTATGGATAAGATTTTATTTTGATAAATCACACAGTTTTATATAATAATATTAACTGATGACCACGTTTCGAGCACAAACTATTGCCACTCATAATCATATCAAATCACTACTCACACAACTTTTTCCTTCATTTATATACATGTATGGAATCGATTAGATATTGGAATAAAATTCGTAATATGAGATAATGTACATTCAGAAATTCTTATGTTCTGATAATCTGACTACCCACGACCTACTAGAATTTAGCTATGGTAAGAATGTTTGACCCTGAGAAGATAAGTAATTTAGAAAAAAGCTCAGCAATTGCACTTCACGCATTAACAAACAACCACACAATACGGCGAGATAGGGTTAAAATTCTAAAAAGTAATATAGGTAGGTGGAGAGGGAGGTTGATTACTGAATCCTGCCTGGTTCATCGAGTGAATCTATACCCAACAAATGCAATAGAGGTGACTCAATGCGAATTCCAGAGATATGCATGGGAGATATTATTACCACCAGTCAGTCAAATCAGAGGAGGATAATAAATAATCTTAAAATTCTATTTCGATTGACGTACATCATGACATTCTAACAACTAACTTATTTTGTCTATAAAATCACTCGTCTTATTTCCCATCTGATTGTAATTGATCAATAACACTCGTACTATTATTTCTGAATGTACATTATCCTATATTGATTTACATGTATCTGCGGGAGCAGTTACATTGTTAGAGCATGTACCAAAAAGCTTATGTCTAAAGGGAACAAATGCTTTAAACACTGCCATAGCCAGGCATCTCCTCGACACAGGTCATGAGGTGGACGTCGAAAAGTTGTTCAAAATTATCAACAGGTGCAAAAGAGTTCAATTCTCCTCAAGTTTGCTGAAGCCATTTCCATCAAGTGCCTGGAACCTGATTTATGCGTTCAGAAAGAAGTGGTTATCAGTCTTTCTTTGCCCTGCCTGGTAACTGGATATTTTTCATCCGAATGCGAGATGCTGAAAAGTTTTGACTGTGTATGATTATTATTGTTTGGAACAGTGTTTAATATTGCATATATATATATGCATATATTATGAGTGTATGCGTATAGTGATCGATTGATTTTTGTTTGAAATGAACTCTGTGTAAGTATGTTAAATTGTTTTTGTAGATACATTTAATAATGTCTTTGCCTTGTAAGCAACTGACGAGAAGGCAACGAAATAAGCGCTGATGATACCATTTTATTCTGCTAAAACTGTAGTTGTTGCTTTGTTCAAATTCATTAAGGGGAATAAATGTATGAAATATATTGATATTTATTCAAATGTCTAATCATCAATTTTTACTCATGCATATAAATGAAGGAAAAAAAGTTGTGTGAGTAGTGACTTGATATGATTATGAGCGTCAATATTTTGTGCTCGAAACGTGGTCGCATCAGTTAATATTACTGTATAACACCATACTGTGTGACGCTTTATCAAAATAAAATCTTATCCATAATGGAGTTATACTCTACCACGCAGTGCCCAAGTTTTATACTTATATCAATGACATAATTATTTTATCTCATCAACTTACAAAATATGTCAGATGGTGAATTCCATGTGGTTTCAGTCAGGTTAACTTCACCGTGTAAATATTTCCCTGGTATAAGTAATTCCGATTGAAATGGATTCTTTTCTCCTTGGCGTTGAAGTTCTCCTTCTTCACGCTGTTGACCAGAATCAATAATCGACCAGTATAGTGTTGATTCAATAGAGCTTTTATCAGATGATGAAGGTATCATTCGTCTTCGTCTTCTTCTTTGAGTTAGATACTGTCCTTGATAATTCTGTTCTCTATAACTATTACCAACTAACCGCCATCTTATTCTATAGACAATTGGCTTGTCAATTTGTATATCATTATTGATTGATTGTATTGGTTCCCAGGATAAATGGATCAAAATTTGTGGCGGTTGATTTAAATTCAGCTGGGGAATAATTTGACTGAGTAAACGTAATCTCTGTGGAGCAGGTGGAGCTAGAAGAATACCAACAGAAAGCAAAAAACAAAACAAAAAACAATGGATAGTGAGAATTTATTTGGAAGCGTTTTTGTGATTAACTTTCAAGTAATAGTTGGTTTTGTAGGGATTGTTTTGTTTGATTGGTTGGAGGATTTCATCATGAGCTGATATCATTTAGAGAACTATTGGAAAGACAGCCATAGAGAGTACTGCCAGACAGCCGTTTCGTCAGCCTAGTTTGGGACTCTACTCCTGCAGTACTCACCCACCCACACCCAGGGTTCGAACACACGACTTTCTGGTTACAAGGCAAGCGAGCTAGTAGACCATTAAGCCACTCACTGGAACGCAACCGATCCAATGGCCAGCCAGTCCATGAATTCTAACTTCTACCAATTCATTCACGACATAGCGCGACCACTTCTCAATGTCTTCTTCGATGAGTTACTGCCTCACCTTCAACCAGCTGTACCCTACTGGTTACGGCTTCCCACTAGAACCCCAGGTTAACTGCATGAAGAGAGCCAGTCGCTAGCTAGTGAGCATCAGATTAGCCAGACATGATCTCTGGTTATTAGAGATGAACAAAAGTAGATTAAACTGATGGAATGTATTCTTCGACAAGTGACCTTTCTTTATTCCTTCACCGCTTCAAGCTTTCAAGATCCAATGGCTGTCGAATTGTTTGTTTCTGTCTGGTGAGGTTGCCAGCTTCGCGCCGAAACCTCCATCTTTCTCGTCTTACAACTGGCTTGTAAACTAGGTAGGAGATTTAGGAGTGCATCTATCCGTGGGGAACTAGACATGGATCTCCTGTGTGCGTATGACTGGCGAACAGTCTACCGTCAGACTACCGATGGAAAATCTTTCCACTTGGAAGTTAATAGTTAAGTAGGTACCTCAGGAGTCTTTATGGACTAATCGACTGAACTATTCAAGGGCGATATACCAAGTGAAATAATTACGAATAAATTAAGAAAATCAATTCAAAGCACTTTTATTGCTGGTGAACTACATGTCTTATTCTCTACACGATCGATGGTGATTCCTCGACTGAAAGATGAAGCGCCTAGACTAGACACTTTCAATTTTATCCACTAATTCAACTGAGCTTGTGATGGAGCGAGTTACATTGGCCGTCGCTCTAGGAACTTGATTTTTCGTGCTCGAGAACATCTCCCAGTATGGCTAAGTAAAGGTGTAGTAAAAACCATCAACAGTTCGATATTGGACCATCTGGTGCAAACCGGCCACAAAGGCAGCCAGCAGTGAAGAATCCTTCTCTATAATCTACCGGGTACGTAGTAAATTGCCAAAATCATCGAAGCATCGCATGCTCCAAACAGCAGAGGCTATTGCAATTCGCCTAAAACAACCAGTGCTCTGTGTTCAGAAGAAACAAGTCCAGCCCCTACTACTGCCCTGGCCCTCAGTAGAGACTATAAACTCATGAATTTGTACTATTACCTTTCCTAATTCTTCTGACATTCAGTTTATTTTATGCTGATGCTGTTCAGCTGTAATTTATCAATATTATTGATTCCATATTATTTAAACAGCATTAATGTTGTTCATAACACTAATTCATTCATTCATCCACTATAATGTATATATAACTGTAGAGCCTGATGATGAAGTTATCGAAAAGAGTATCCCTTGTTCCTGTATCCATTCTTTTGAAAATTTAAAAAGTCATATTTTAACGGTGAATAACTTACGTTCATCCCAAGTTTTTACAGGTCTTGAAGTTGCTTTATCCCCCGAACCAGATGGGGAAACAGCTTTCAACTGGACAACATAATACGTAGATGGTTGTAGACCAGTGATATTCGCTGTATACCACGTTGTCGTATAATTTCCTGTTGACTCTCTATGAACTGGTACTTGAAGACTACCAAAATTATTGGCTTCATTCAGTGCAGCAGGATTACTGCCTTGTTGATTTGCCCATGATGATTGATGAGGATTCACCGATAAGGTATCACTACCACGTAGCCAATTCCCCTATGAGAAAAGAAATTTCATAATATGAAATAAAAACCTTACGTCTCAAGGGAATAAACACTTTCAATAGTTGGATGGAGGGTTTCATCATGATTTGACGTCACTTTCATCATGAGCTGGCATCGGTTAGAGAACCATTGGAGAACCAGCCAATGGGAGTACTGGACAGCCAGCTGTTTCGTCATCTTAGTTTGTGACTCCGCTTCAGCAGTACGTATACACCCACCTCAAGGGTTCCAACCCAGGACCTTCTGATTACAAGGCCAGTGAGGTCGTAGACCCTTAAGCCACTCACTTGGACCCAACCGATCCAATGGCCAGCCAGTCCATGAATTCCAGCCTCTGCCAATTCATGAATGACATAGCGCGACCACGTCTCAATGTCTTCTTCGATGAGTTACTGCCTCACCTTCAACCTGGTGTAACCTACTGGTTACGGCTCCCCACTAGAACCCGAGGTTAACTGCGTGAATAGGGCTAGCTAGTGAGTATCAGATTAATTGATTTTCAATTATTGATTTTTGTAGGGATTTTTGTTTGATTGGCTGGAGGAATTCATCAATACTGGTTGGTTCATCTCCCCTCTTTGTTGTCAAATCTATCACTCCGCTATTTAATATTACTTTTGTGTGCTGATGAACGTCTCTATATGTACATGTATATATACTACTGATAAGTTTTGTCAGTAGCACATGATACATATTTACAAATTCAACCACTTTTAAGACAAAACAATTCAATATCACTATACCCTAGAGTGCGATAAATAAATACGTATGTTTTTCAGCAAAGAAACCATTAAAAAATTAATAAAATCTCTGAATTACCCATGTACTGGCACCATCAACTTCATTAGAAAGGCCTGAATTCGATTCAAATGCATCTTATTCCACTTAAATCAAATTTCCTTCCTATATTGAATATATATTTTATGGAAATTATAATTATACTACTTAATTCTACTAATAGTAGTAATAACAATAATAATAAATAAATAAAAAACTTACTTCACTATCTGATTGACGCCAATTTAAATCATAATATGCAATACGTGAAGTAGATAACTGGCTATTAAGGTGAGGATTATTAAAAATTGGGCGTTGCCATTTCACTTGAAGTTGATTTGAACTAATTGCTTGTACAGATAAATTACTTGGCGCCGAAGGAACTATAAATAACACGTATAAATGCGTTTGTAATTGGTTTTTTTAAAAAATGATATATATATATATATATATATATATAGTTATTTTAAGAAATATTAGGAAAGATTGGAAAATTGTGGGGAGAAGTATATTCTTCCAAGTATAATGTAAGTAGATCGTTAACTTTGAAGTGGATTCTACTGACCACATGCGAAATATAAAGTGGAAACTTGACGAGTTACTAATGTTATTAGATGGTTGGAGGCAATCGACAGGAAGCCTTGGACCTAGGTTTCGTGCTAGTTTGCACTCTTCAGCAAGGCGTATCTGCAACCTTGAAGGAACCTATGTGCCACCCCTCTGAGATTCGAGTCCGCGTCACCCAGTGCTGCAGTCAGAGACGTTACCAGTAAGCTATTCGGGCTCGCGATTGACCTCCTGTAGGACTGTAGCGGATATTTTGATTTGACACTAGTAACTAGTGTGATGCGTCTAGTTCTCTCTTTGGTGCGGACTGAATTCTATCAGTCAGGTTGTAATGTGGCCACCATTCTAGGTAGCTCACCATCACGGTGTACATTGTTTGTGATGATATTAGATGGTTGGAGTCAATTGGCAGGAAGCCGTGATGGCAAGCTACCTAGAATGGTGGCCACATTACAACCTGACTGATAGAATTCAGTCCGCCCTAAAGAGAGAACTAGACGCATCACACTAGTTACTAGTGTCGAATCAAAAGTTACTAATGTATTATATTATGATAATATTATTATTGTTACTCCCTTGGGTTCCAAGTAGAACACAGGTCTTCAACCACACGTCTCCTCTGTATCCTATCCTCTGCAATCCTCTTTAGCTGATCCCCTGGTGTGATATATGTCTGATTTCCAATAAACTGGAAGATATGCAAGTGATGAAAAGCAACAAGTTGACAGAAGAAGCATCCAGAGAAGATAGGACTTCAGGTGAACATAGAGAAAACGGAGGTAGGTGCTGAAGACTCCTGGCCAACAGCAACAGCTACAATGACAACCGACAACAATCAGCATGAATGGGAGAAATCTGAAAGAAGCAACCTCCTTTAACTACCTACCCACCTACCTGGGAAGAATCGTTTCTACTACAGGTGGGCGGAACTGACGAGGATATCAAAGTGCGAGGATCGGGAAAGCAAGGCAAGCTTTCATTACTCTCAAGTCTGTGTGGAGGTCAACAGAACTCAGCACTCAGTATGAAAAATGAGATATGGATTTTCAACTCCAGTGAGAAGTCAGTGCTACTTCCTATATGGATCAGAGACTTGGCACCATGCCGCGTCACGAAAGGCACTTCGAACAAACTACAAACTTTCACCAACAGCTGTCTTCACTCAACACTACTCAAGATCAGATGGCCGGCCAGAAAAGATCAGCAACAGGGATTTCTGGAAACGACGAACCAACCCAGTAGGAATCAATTGTGCAACAAATATGCAGGAAGAAATGGAGGTGGATTGGATTGGCCATACTCTGCGAAAACAAACCATCAAGTGAGTGACATCACACACCAGGTCATCGCTCCAGTAAAAAAAACCCGACCAAATGGGAAGCGGTGAGTTGGCCGTCAGTGCGAGGTTGACATGGAGGAGGAGGTCATGTTGAGAAGAGGAGATGAAAGCATGTGGGCAGACGTGGAGCTATGTGATGGAAACGTTGGCGAAACGCAAAGTAATAATAATAAAACCAGTCAGTGTTACAGGCGACCAACTTTTCTCTTCTTCGCCTTGTTGGATCTAACTGCATCTAACGACTTGTCACGGGACTTCCTGTATAGATCCAATCGCTAGTTAGAATAACATTGATTCTCGAGGGTTAGTTTGCAAGGTTTGATGACTATCGGGTTCCACGAGCCCGCCACTGTAACTGGTAGGTCGTGGATTCTAACCTTAGTGGGTGCGTGCTGCTGAAGATTGATTGGTTGATTGTGATTTCTACCACAGATCAAAATGTTACAAACAAAACCTCATGATATCGATTATGTATAAGATATTTTACAAATATAATCAATTTCTCAATTAACTCACTGAAAGGATTTGTTTGTGCAAATGCTGAAGCTTTCACTCCCGGTCCTGTTTTTGAGACAGCTACCAAACTGAAGGCATAACGTGTATCTGGTTCTAGATTATCGATTAAATAACTGGTTGTCACTGAATTAATTCTTATTGATATTTCTGATCGATCTTTCATTGAATATTGCTGTTGTTGTTGTTGTGACTGTAGGTGGCTTGGTTGTGATTGTGGTTGAGGCTGATTATACCATGTTATGAGACGGTCAGATGTTTTCAGATCGGATACTTTTGTATAGTTCAGTTCATAATATTCCAATGGACGCAGATTAGGATCAACATCACTTGGTGGTTTCCAGGTCAGGTAGACTTCATGAGATGATCTAGTTGTAGCGTTGAAACTTTGGGGTCGGGATAAAACTATCAAATGGGGATGCGCGGGGGTGGGGAGAATAAAGAAGGCAGTAACATTAGAGAAATATTAATAATTATTATTGTAAATAATAATAAGCCTGTAGATGGTGCTCAATTTAACCAAAGCAAAAACAAGAAATATTTCTGTAGAATCATATGAGGTCACTATTTATTTCATCAATGCGTCGGTGGCACAGTGGTCTGGGGTTCGATTCCCGGCCGACGAGGCACTCCTTTACCTTGCTAAGCCAGTAGTAATAAGACTGGTAAAGAGGGAAGGTTAGGCATGAGGCTAGCGTCAACCCTATCCCATAAAAATAAACACCACAGCTACGGAAACTTCAAGCCTCTAGCTTGAAGCCGCCCTATGTTCCAGCACTTGGAACGTGAAGGAATAAAAAGAAATTATATCACCGAATTCTCACCAGCTGCTTACAACCTAAAAGTTGATTGTGTAGAAGTGTATAGAGTTTTGTCATTCCCGCAAAGATCAACTTGATTTTTATTAGCGGGGTCACATATGTTTATAAACAATGTTAAGAAGTTCCACTTATATCACAACTTTTGAAGAAGGAGGTCAAGGTTATAACAAAATACAAAAATGCAAAATTAACAGTCGGTTCCATTGGAAATTGAATTGCACAGTCAAGACCAGAGGAGAGAGAAGTTGATGAGGAGTATCAATGTGAACAGTGAGTTTAATTCATGTCATAGTCTAACAGCAGAAGGCAAGACACGGAAGCCAAGGTATATTTTCAAGTGATCAACCAGCTATTTATATCGAAACAGTTTTATATTCTTCAGCCAGTTAATGAGCGTGTGATTTTGGTTAACATTAAACGACATGAAATAGAATCTTCAAGTACACATATATTCAGAGTATTCTGTTGGTATTGCAGTATTGAACTGTGGGAATATGTGAGAATAATATTCTTTTGGAACACACTATCTGTGTCACACCAACACAATAGTGTAACGGTAGAAGACGAGAGACTTGGTAAAGGAATGTTTATTTGCAATTTGGTACCTGTATATTAGCGAAATGATCCTCTGTGTTCTGCCTTCTACTTCTGGCCTTCATTCATATTGTGTGCGTTTGACGTCATCACCCATGTGTCTCCTCAACGTTGTATCATTCTGCTTTCTCTGGCATGAAATCCATCTCCCTGCTATTTGATGTTCTTTAAGCTGATGAATATATCTTCATATACATATACTACTGATAAATCTCGTTAGTAGCATATGCCCCAGTGGTAACAGGAAAGAAGCGAATTACTCTAAAGCAAAACATGGGGGTGGTTGGGAAGTGTGTTAAAGCAACTGAGACGAAGAGACTAGGCGTTGAGTCATCAAGATTAGGAGAGACTAATAAATGAATCTTTTTGAATAGACATTTAATAGAGATTACGTGGGAAAATTTGAGAAGAGTTGAGTTGTGTTGACTGTCAATAATTCTGAAGCATTTCATATTGTGTACTTCTTGACCGGTGTCAACATGATGTTTGGAAATAGCAATATTCAAAGCACTTGTACCCTTGAGAAGGACAGTGCTTCGTAGATGTTCAGATAATCTAAGATATGTCCTTATTTCTGTTCTTCTAAGGTAACTGCTTCTTTAGATAAGCGTAAATAAGCATGGGAAGGGTATTTATGAACCTTCCATTTTATTAAAGAGTTTGTTGTTCGATTTTTTTGTTCCTTCAAGTTCCCAGTGGAACATCGGGCTCCAAGCTAGAGGCTTGAAGTTTCTGTAGCAGTGTTTATTTTTACAGGATCCGGTTGCTAGCCTCATGCCCAACCTTTCCTCTTCACCAGCTTTATTTCTAGCTTAGTGAGGTGAAGGAGTGCGCCGACCGGGGATCGAACCTCGGACCATATGCATGGTCGGCGAGTGTCCTAACCGCTATGCCACCGACGCACACTTGTTGTTCAATAGTTTAGTTTAATTCAGTCTATCCATCATGTTGTTCATTACAGAACACCCTTCAGCTTCAAAAATGAAGACTTCATTTATGGATAGATCTAGGACACTTATGTTGCCGTGTGATCTACTTGGATTTTCCGACAAGTGCTATTGTAGTATCAGGTAATGCCTACAGGTAAAATGAAAATATGAACACTAAACTTGATAATTGTAGTGAAATAATGACTCTGGTTATCGTTCAGCTGCCAGGAAAGTGGTTTGGATACCGGTGGTTTTCCTGAATTCTGCCACGACTCAGACATTCATTTCACCTTCAGTAAATATTCATTACATTAATTGTAGTTCACCGACAGAAGACCATCTTAGTCTCAATATCCTCCAGTTTTAAGCGCTTCCTTAAACTACTGACGTATTTATAAGTAGCTAAATATTGTATCGCAAAGTTTTAACCGTGGACAGAAACTAAATCTCTCCGTAAGCTTTTCTCCAGTGAAGAACTGATACGCTGACATGCTAAAGGCAATAAAAGACAAACAAGTCAGATAAGTTATTTGAAATCAGTTTTCGAAGTGCGCTTTCATTTCATTCCGGTAATGTCTTTGCTGTTAATTGGTGGATGGTAACTTTCAGTGGAATCCAGGATACGCATTTCGTCCTGTTAAATAATTGATAAAGCCTGTTGCATCAGAGATAGCTCTCGTGGCTCAGGTAGTCTGCTGGATAACTCTTTGGTATTCGAAACTGTGGGCACTGGGTTCGAGCCTCGACAGAGGAACACCATCACTTTCTGCAAACTGCAGGTACATCCAACTGGTTGACGAGTCCTAGATTCCACTGCCAGTCACCATCCACCAGTTGAATTCAGGTCACATAACCAGACATCGTCGAAGGGTCTGCACAAGAGGTCAACATGTCAAATTGAGTTCGAGCACTTCGGTCCAGTCTATCGATGAGAAAATCTACAGTGAATTAGATCGTTATTGTTATTATTTCATTTTTACTACGTGGAACTTTATGCAGTGTGTGGTGACCAGCATAGCGATCCAGAAGGATGTATGTTTCTTCCTATCTGGGGACGCATCATCTGAGTATACCTATCAAATCCTTAGTGTGAATGATGGTATTTGAAACGATGGGTACTGACTGCGTTGCAATCTCAGTACAGGAACACTATCCACCATTCACACTGGTGATTTCAGGTACATTCACTTGATGAGTCCGAAAATGGACGAAAGATACATCCTTGATTCCAGTACATCTATCCATCATATTACAGCATATTTACCGTCAGACATTGTCGTAGTGTTCGCGCTAAGAGACAGCGACAGATGACTGACTACAGAGACTGCAGTCACTTAAACAAATGTATGACGGTCACAGTATAGATCGCGAATTAGAAGAGGAGGATAGGATTTCTGAGCCGCTGAATTCCCTCTCAATGATTGAATGACTGCCAAGGAATTCTCCTTGTAACTTAAATGCTCTAGGTTCGATCCTTGGAGGGAGGGTGGTGTAAGATCAATTCAATTCCCATCCTTGAATCAAGTCAACCTGTCCCGGATCAGCCTAGCGTTGTTGCAACCCAATTATCTATGCCTAACGTGTCTATTCCCCCTTGTTTAATGAATTGTGTGTGTGTCTTTTACATCGATCCGTTTAGTCAGACCGTTGAACCCATGACCCAATCAGAGTATTTTTGCGAACTGTTATTTTGCTGACCCATGTCTTACTTTGTATTATTCTGTTGAGTTTATCTTATTTATTGATTGGTTAAGTAGCCAATTAAATTCTATCTTTGTGCCTATGCTCTGTCTATCTCTTACTTGGGTTCATTCTTCTACTGACTGCTTACCTGAACGGTCGTGTCTGATTCCGGCTAGTTCGCAATTTTGGCTTTAACGTTATTCCGCTCTGATAGCGGTATCTTGCTTTCTGTTAAGCGTTGTGTTTTGTACTCTTGAAGCCGTTAAGGTTTGTTGTATATATAATTATTGATTTGTTTATTAATAGTGCCGTAGAAACAGTGACCGGCTTCTTGTTTGTTCTGGACTGGGATAGCCTTTATCTACGCGTGACTTAATTTCAAGCGATATTGCGCTTACAGTTGGTTAGTATATACTGGCAAAGAATCCCAAACAAGGACAAAACAGCGACCTACTGTTACTACTACTCACCTCGTTACAATCTCTACTACTGGCAATAATAGTAATAATAATAATAATAATAATAGTGGCAGTAATAATCATCTAATGTTTGTTAACTCACCTCCAGGACGAACAATTACAACTGATACATCTGACGCCGGTCCTTCACCTTGTCCATTGACTGCACTAACACGTATATAATAGGTAGCATTTGTAGTGAGATGTGATAAAATCGATAAATGACCAGGTAGGCTTCTGCTTTCAGAGGTGCTACTCGCTGACGGAGATTTCAGTGCTTGTAAATTCACAATACTTGTATCCCAATAAGAGAACTCCAATGTAGGATTATTTGTATAGTAAATTCGATATGCCTAGAATGAGGATTAATAATAAGAATAATGACAGCTTTATTTCAGGCTATCCTTTTGGGTACAATTATGGAATTTTCAGCATGTAGTGGTGTAACGACAGAAGACAAGGGCCAGGAAACAGATCGTTTATTGAGAAAATCAACAGATATTTATAGATTTTTATGTACCTTACCATTAGCGTTATTGTTAGCAGAGAAACAACGTTTTCTGATTGGTTGTCTTTAGGCTGAAGCTTATTCTGTACTGCCTGTGACCGTTTCTTAGAAAGTTAAGCCATATATCTGCAAATCGTATTTGCGCACGTTAAGTCTGCTGTGATTGGTTGTTGAATTCCTCAAGGTTAGGCTTTGTTATTGTTTTTTCTCATGACGCCGATTCGCGACATGAACATTGACGTAAATTGGTGTCTATAATTTTGGTAAGCAGACAGCTGTCACCATAGTAGTAGTACATTATTGCATCTAACTTTTTCATTTCAGTGGTAATAATTTAAACAAGGCGTTCACATTGACGATATTATTATTATTGTTCCCTTGGGTTTCTAGTGGAACATAGGGCTTCAACTACACGCCTCCACTTGTTTCTGTCTTCTGCTGTACTTTTCACCTGCGTCCATGTTAATCCATACTGTTTCAATTCCTCTTCACACGATCTCCTCCATGTCACCCTTGGATGTCCCACTCGTCGCTTCCCTTTCGGGTTCCACTCGAGCTATGGCCTGACGCGCGATGTCACCCAGCGGCCTCCTCAGCGAGTGTCCAATCCATCTCTCTTTCTCATGCATACTTGTTGGGCGATTGGTCTCGTCTTGTTTGTTCCCATAGTTTCTTGTTGGTGATTCTTTCCAAAGGCCATCTGATCTTCAGTATAGAGCGAATACAGTTGTTGTTCTTAAAGGTCTGCAACAGGCTGTTGGAAATATTCTTTGTGACACACTGGCCAAGTTTCTGATTCGTATAGAAGAACTGACTGACTTGACGTTTGTATTGAAAATCCGAATTTTGTTGTTGATGCCAAGTGAAGGAGATTTCCAGATTGGTTTCAGGTTGATGAATGTGTTTTTCGCCTTCCCGATTCTCGATTTGACATCTTCGTCCGTTCCTCCTGTAGTTGAGACAATGCTCCCTAGATAAGTGAATGAGGTAACCTCTTTCAAATTCCTCCTGTTGATGGTGAATGGTGCTGGATGTTGCTGCTGTTGTTGTTGTTGTTGGTTGGTTATTTTCATAACCACGTCTTATTTATGTTGACCTGGAGTCCTGTCTTCTCTGGCTGCTTCTTCGACCAGTTTGTCAATTTTCGCTTGTAAGTCTTCGATTTTGTGTGACATCAAACATAAAATCATCTGCGAAATCTAGGTCTTCTAGGTTCTTCACGTCAGTTCAGGATATCCCTGTCTTCTCGTTTCCCACTGTCTGATGCATAATCCAGTCCACCACAATTAGGAATATCATTGGTGATAATAAGCACCCTTTTCTGACTCCTGTGTTTACTCCAAACGCTTCGCTGAGTTTTCCGTTGTGGATCACTTGACATGTGCCGTTGTCGTTCAATATAAAATTAAGTGAAGATATCAGCAACAATACTATAGTGGAATGAAAGTAAGGCCTTTTATTTGGAGTTCCTCAGTAAGTTCGTGGCGTCCTGCCTTACACTTTTCTCATCACATATAATGTTTCCCGGCAAAATAAGCTGTTGTGGAATTCTCATACGTAGTCGTTCGAGCATGCAGTCTTCTACAGTTGCTTCTGGTTTTATGTGATTATATTGAGAAACGAGAGAGACTTTTGTCAACAGAGGACGCTCAGGGTCTGATAAGATAATATTTTTACTAGTTTGACCACGGATTGATATCAGTTAGAGAAGAACCATTGAAAACCAGCACTGGAGTACTGGACAGCTGTTTCATTCTAGTTTAAGAATCATCGGTAGTACTCACACACCACCTTGATTCGAGCCCAGGACCTTCCGGTTACAAGACAAGCTCGTGTACCATTTAGCCACTGGGACCCGACTCTTCAATGGCCAGCCAGCCCATGAATTCTAACTTCTACCAATTCGTGATTTAGCGCCTCACCGTGGTCAAACTCGTAAAACACATATCTAATCCTTACAAACCAACTATGGAAAATTAATCTGATGCTCGTTAGTGACTTGGTACTAGACTGAGTTGCCTGGAGTTCTAGTGAGAAGTCGTGACCAGTGAGGTTCATCCAGATGTAACGTGTGAGGATGGATTTCCCACCGACGATGATATTGGTTGGTGCCAGTCGCGCTAAATCACGAATTGGTAGAAGTTAGAATTCATGGACTGGCCATTGAAGAGTCGGGTCCCAGTGTCTGAGTGGTAACCGAGCTTGCCTTGTAACCAGAAGGTCCTGGGTTCAAATCCTCTGCAGATGAAACAGTTGTCCAGTACTCACTGCTAGTTTTCAATGGTTCTTTGACTGATATCACTCCGTGATCAACTCGTAAAAAAAGATAAAATCGAATTAATTCGAGATTTGTTGTTTGCATAATTCGAAGTGATGATTTCACCACAGTTTAATTTTGGAGACGGAAAATTATTTAAATGACAATATATGGTGTGATCTACGCGATATCATAAATGCTTGATCAAGAAAGAAAGGATAAGTGCACGACACTATATACTACTGATAAATAATTGTGATGAGTAGTTGTATACGACTCACTAAGATCCTCACCAGCTCACTAGCTACATTGAGGTGATCTAATCACCTGTGAACGTCTGTGCTTGCCACACTGGACAGCCACTATTTTGCCCATTTCAGGCTGATTTATCTGAGCCAAGAGAAATGAGCTCAGATCAAATTGCCAGATAATATGGTTAACTGGCTGCTTGGGTGAATTGATGATACGTTAAATCAGATTTGCAAATTGCAATTTAAATCATTTCATTTCAATCTGACTGCCTAATAAGCACTACTAGTTGATATGGATGATGTTAAACTACTCATTTTCACTAATCAGTAGTATATAGAAATATACGTAATTTAAGAATAGAATATTCAATGAGGAGGCTCTTTTCAGTGAATTTATTATGGAGGTGTATAATCGATCATATATATGTATATAATATGTAATAGAATCATACTTACTCTTATTCTGCCATTCGGTTCATTCGGTGGATCCCAGTAGACAGTGACAGCAGCGTTGGACAGAGCTTGTGCATGAACATGTAGTGGAGGACTCGATGGAGCTAATAAAGGGAATAGATATATAAAGAAACATAGTATGATTCTGAAATAATGACTAGAATACTGAAGCCATTCAGAATAGATATTATACACAAACCAAAACGATGAGATCATTCGGTATATTGTGTAGATTAAAAGACCCACCCAACAACAAATCAATACAAGATCAAAGTACAATCTACAAAGTAAATTGCATCACAGAAGCTATCTTGTTCGACTCTGAGTTCAAGAGCATAGAGTAGCTGACGTCCAGGATACACGACATGTATGTCTACTTTATGTCGATGCAAGTAAATAACTATGAACACCTAAACATATTAAACAGTGTAGAAACACCAAAAGGAACGTCACGAAGTTCCTAGAAGCCTAGCACTCAGACAAATGTCAGTTATCAACAGATATCGATTAGTAAGGAATAAGCCGCATAGCAAAATTAGTCAGATTTCAAGTCATTAAAAAAGTGACCAATTTTTATTGTGATTATTCCTTCGGCTGTCTTCGCTCAATACTTCGCTTAAGATCAGATGGCCGGCCAAAAAGAGATCAGCAACATAGATCTCTGGCAATGAATGAACCAACCCAACAGGAATCAATGGTGCAACAAATATGCAGGAAGAAATGGAGGTGGATTGGATTGGCCATACTTTGAGAAAACAAACCATCAAGTGAGTGACATCACACGCCAGGCCATTGCTCGAGTGGAATCCGACCAAATGGGAAGTGGCGAGTTGGTCTTCAGTACGAGGGTGAAATGGAAGAGGAGGTCTTGTTGAGAAGAGGAGATGAAAGCATGTGGGTAGACGTGGAGCTAGGTGATGGAAACGTTGTCAGAGAATCGAACACAATGCAGACATGCGTCTGTAACCCTATGTTTCTCCTCTAGGAACTAAAGGAAACATAATAATTCCCTCGGCTTGCTATTGGAACATAGAACTTCAGCAGCTCGTCTCCATTTTGTCCTGTTATCTGCAGTCCCCTTTAGCTAGCCCCACGTTTGTCCATACGTTCTCATCTCCTCACACGATATCCTTCATGTCACCCTCGGCTGAAGACCCAACTCACTATTTCCCATTCGCGTCGCACTCGAGGGCAAGTCTGGCGCAGGATGTGACCCGACAAAGTCCTCCGCGTGTGTCCTGTCCTCCTCCATTTTCTCCCACAAATTTGTTGATTAGATCGTTCTCAGAGTTCAGTTTTGTTAATTCTTTCTGACTATTTGATCTTCAAAATGGAGCCAGCGAAGGGGGTCAAATGTTGATGAAAGCCTGAAGACTTTTGAAAAGGCCTCTCTTGGTGTGCCATGCCGATGACTCGTGAATTCCAAATTCTGCCAGCTTCGCGATTTATATATATATACCTCAACCGCCAGACAACGTCATCTGTAATTAATTGTCCTCTTTTCTAGCTTGTATGGACCCCGCTAGGTACGAATTCTCACTAAAACTCCTTCAGGTGACTTGCTGCATAGAGCCCGTCACCAGTGAGTATCGGAATAATTTTCAAGTATCGGTTTGCAAGGATAGGCCATTAAGTCGAATCCCAGTGGCTTAACGCCCTACAACCTTGACACGTAACCAGGATATCCTGTATTCGAACCTCAATAGCTGTACACTGAAGGAGAGTCTCAAACTAGGATGAAACAACTGTTCAGCACTCCCTGCTAGTTTTCTAATGGTTCCTCTCTAACTGATGCCATCTCGTGATCGAGTCGATATCTTAATGTTACAAGGTTATTTCGTTTTCATTCTGCTTACTACTGATATTTATGAGAAGGTAGTAGTAAATAGACAAAATGCGAAAATTTACAAATATAATTGGGAAATAAATAAATTAATCTCAGATTGGTATCGGTTGGAGAGCAAATGAAAACCAACAGGGAGTACTGAACAGCTATTTCGCTCTAGTTTGAAACTTATCGTCAATACTCACCCACTGGGTTTTGAAACCAGGACTTTCCGGTTACAAGGCAAGCTTGTAGATCAATCTGATGCTGGCTAGTGACTACTGGCTACAGAATGAAGTTGCTCGGAGTGAGTTCTATCTAGTAAGAAGTTGAAACCAGTGGGATGCACCTAGCTGGGATTGATAACAAATATTTGCCGAAATTGACACTGGCCGGTGCTAGTCGCATTAAAATCACGAATTGGTAAGAATTAGAATTCATGGGCTGGCTATTGAAGAGTCGGGTCCCAGTGACTAGATAGCCTTGTTCCAGGAAGGTCGTAGATGTGAACCTTGGTAGGTGTGTCCCAAACTAGGCTGACAAAACTGTTATACAGTACTCCTTGGGGTTGGTTTTCAATGGTTCTTCTCTAACTGATATCACTCACTCACTCGCTCACTTATTCATTCAATCAATCAGTGATCACTACGTTAGAAAACTAAATGCATATGAAATATAAAATGTAACTGGTAGGTGGTGACTAGCAGTGGATGAAATCCAGCTTAATGAGAGTTTCGTCCTATTTGAGACTCATCATCTGGCTGGATGTACCTGCATTCCGCAGTGAGTGATGATATTCCCACCGACTGGTTTAGTGGATAACGCTTTGGCGTTTGAAACTATGGCCACCGGGTTCGAATCTCGGTGGGAACATCATCATCACTCACTGAGGAATGCAGGCACATCCAGCCAGTTGACGAGTCCCAAATAGGATGAAATGTGCATCAAGCTGGATTCCATCCACCAATTAACTTCGAATTACATGCCTAGACATCATCGAAGCATCTGAAGTAGAAGAAGCCGACAGACATGTCAACCTAAGACCGAGAACTTCATTGCAATCAATCGATGGGAAAATCTAAAGGTGAATAAAGCAGGTGAAATATGTACGTCGCCTCCCCACCCCACCCCATCATAAAAAGAACAAAATGAAATTAAAAAAGGAGGTATTTTCTATAAAACTAATTGATGTAAAAATAAGTTTGAAATGCTTTTAAAAGATTTTTTAAAAAGCAGGTTGTTTCCGAAGTTATTTTTTTCCCTCGAATTAACACACATACAAACACACGTATCTCTAAAGTACAAAAAAACGTTGAAAAGTAGTTTCTACGCAAATTTATTTAATCGTAGAGAATGAAATAAAACGCACATATCTGTGTGTGCGTGTGTGTGCATTAATGGGAACAGATGTTGTTCAGTGTATCAATATATATATTATATTATATCGTGAAGGGTGATCATTTTTCAATTTCCCGTTTTCCGTCTGTTTACTGTACGCGTGTGTGTGTGTGTGGATGTGGAGGGGCCTCAGGTGAATAAACACATTCAACGGAAGTATTAAAATAGTTTTATTTAATGAATAGAGAAATGACAGAGGGGATGAGGTGGCGCGAGAAGGAAAGAACCGCAATGACAGCGATATATACACTTTCGCCTACGCACACCCACCGACCCACCCACGCACGCATGCATGCATGTACATACCCACATACACACACCTATACATGCACGCACAAAATTACGAAATGCTTATTTCGTAAATTTTTTATGTGAATAAAATTGTAATTAAATCCAAATTACGTTTGTTGATAGTGTAAAACAATTTGAAGAGGGTGGGGAGTAAGGTAGGATTGCGTAACAACATTTAGGATTGATTTTATTTTGGTTTATTTGATGTGATTATCAGTGTATTGCAAATGTATTACAATCAGGTTTGATTGGTTAACGGTCTCTTCATGAGCTGTTATCAGTTAAAGAAGCATTGAAAAGCCAACGCGGAGTACTGGACAACTGTTTCGTCCTAATTTGGGACTCTTCATCGGTATGCCCTTATAGGTTTCAAACATAGGGCGAGCTTGTAGACCATTCACAATCACTGCTGACTTCGTGATGTGTATGTGGTACACAACCACCAGCCAATGTCGCCGGTGATTAGACCCCCTGGTCACGACTTCTCACCAGAACTCATTAGTGAACATCAAATTAATTATCAATGAAAATACTGTCTTCATTCTTTTGCGTTCTGAAAGGAAGAGCCCAAAAGAGCCTTAGGCTTAAAGACTTGAAGTTTCCGTAGCAGTGGCGTTGTTCATTGGATCTGCTAACCTCAGATTTAACCTTTTTTCTCCTATCCAGGCTTACTATTGGTTGGTAAACTAGGAGTGAGGTTTGGGAGAGCATCTATCGACTAGGAATCGAATCCAGACCGCTTGCAATATTGTTGATGAGGGTCTACCGCTTCAAACGATATGTGATATTATAGATAAATGTTTTATTATGACTTCGATTCCATCACCACCCCCCACCGGGGGTATTGAATGGCTAACTCAGTCGCTTAGTAACTTGAAAGCTCCTAGATTCACTTCTCAGTAGGATTATAGGTTCATACTGCTGAAGGATTCTGAACTAGAACAAAATAATCGTTGTCTAATACTTCGTGGTATTCACTGGGTTTTTTTAAGGTAATGTCAATTCGTTATCTACAACTTGGAAAACCCAGAAGTATTCATTGACCTTGACGTGACTTTCTTTCAGTGTTATCTGAACTGCATTCAGTATTGCTAAGTGAGTGAGGCTGATCGATTTTAATTATGTCAATTAATTTTGCTTTCTTTTCTTTCTCCATTTGTATGATTTCCGATTACGTAATTTTTCCATATTGTCACGTGTGCTACTGATAAGATTTTTCAGTAGTATATATAAAGAAATGTTCAATGGCAAAGAAGACAAGGAGATATATTTGAGGTCAAAGGATACATCGTTGTGGAGATACATGGGAGACGACGTGAAAGGAACACCAGAAGAAACACACACACAACATGAAGGAAGGCCAGAATTAGCAGGCCCAACACAGAGGATCTGTGCAAATGTTGATTTGAAGCGGGATAGAGATAGCAGAGATCATTCAACTGAAATCATATGCCAGACTAATCCTTGAATAGGACTTGAATGAGAAAGGACAATTCAGGCAACTATTCCAGGGTTACACAGAGAAAACCATATGCAAGGAAGAAATGTAAGCTTACAGGAGGAGCAGTTGTGAAAATTATGACAAAGAACCAAGTGGAATGAAGATATCCACCTGAGGTGTTATGTTCCACTTAAGAAGCAATGAGTAATTCTACACATTGAGAATGACGTCTTTGAGTATTGTAGGTTTTCTCTGAATACTTCTTCTTCTTCGTATAACTTTAGAGAACTCATTAGTGAACAAAGAATATTCATTTTCAAGTGTTGGTTTGTAGGGATTTGATAAGTCACAGGATTTCATCATGAGGTGACATTAGTTAGAGGACCATTGGAAAACCTGGGAGTACTGGACGGCTGATTCCGCCTAATTTGGAACCCTTCAGCAGTACGCACCCACCGGGATTCGAACCCAAGACCTTCTGGTTACAAGGCGAACCGTGGACCATTAAGCCACTGGGACCCGATCCAATGGCCCATGAATTCCAACTTCTGCCAATTCACGACATAGCGCAACCCCTAGCCAATGTCTTCGGCGAGTATTTGTCCTCGCATCCGACCTGCTGCACCTTACTGGTCACGACTTCTTACTAGAACCCCAGGTAACTACCTACCTGAATAGGGTAAGTCGCTAGTGAGCATCTCATTGATATTCAAGTGTTGGTTTGTAGGGATTTGACTGGTTACAGGTCGAGTGTGAGGACAAATACTCGCCGAAGACATTGGCTAGGGGTCGCGCTTTGTCATGAATTGGCAGAAGTTAGAATTCATGGACTGGCCATTGGATCGGGTACCAGTGGTCTACGATCTAGCCTCATAACAGGAAGTTCCAATGTTCGAAACTCACTGGGTGCGTACCGATGAAGAGTCGCAAACTGGGAGAAAACAGCTGCGTTCATTCTTCTCTGTTATTTTACCAATAGATAGTTCTCTAACCAATGTCAGCGGGTGAATAATCCTGTAAACAATGGAGTCCCCTCCAAACCGAAACTTGACTGTTTTAAAAATTATTTTTAATATCAAAATTAATTGTTCTTTTTTTTAAAGTAATTTCAAGGTCTTTAGATGAACTGATATCAATTCAAAAGCCTGTGTGTGTCTCATAATGTGGATAAATGTGACACCAAATTGAATAAATAAATGTAAAAAGTAAATTATGAATAATAATAGGGCGAATTCATGAATTAATTAAAAAAAACCATTAGAATTTTTCAAAAGAATGGTTTCTGAATAAAGAATATTCACCCTTTCGATAACCTGCTCTTCTTCATCAGGCTCTACAGTTATATATACATGCATAATAGTGAATGAATGAATTAGTGTTACTAACAACAATAATGTTGCTGTTTAAATAACATCGAATCAATAATGGTAATAATAATAATAATATCAATGGATTACAGTTCAATAGCATCAACATAACACTGCACTACACTGAATATCAGAGAAATTAGGAAAAATAATAATAATAATGATACAAATTCATGAATTTACAGTCTCCACTGAAGGCTGGCCAGTGCACTGGTAGTGGCTGGCTGGAGCTGCTTCTTCCGCACACTGAGCATCGGTTGTTTCAGGCGGGTCACGATAGCCTGTGATGTTGGGAGTATGCGGCAGTTTATTCGGTACCTGATAGATGATGATGGAGAAGGATTCGTCAATGCTAGCCGGCTTTGTGGCCGGTTTGGACCAGGTGGTGTAATATAGAACTATTGATGGATTTTACCATACCTTTATTTAACCATACTGATAGATGTTCCCGAGCACGAAAAGTCAAGTTCCTAGAGCAACGGCCAATATAACTCGCTCCACGACAAGCGCAGTTGAATTGGTAGATACAACTGGAAGTGGCTAGTCTAGTTTAGGTACTTCATTTTTCAAGTGAGGAATCACAACCGGTCGTGTAGAAAATAAGACTTGTAGTCTGTCAGTTTTAAAAGTTCTTTGAACTGATTTTCTCAGCTTCTTCGTAATTATTCCGTTAGGTATATCGCCCTTGAATTGCAGTCGTATGTATAAAGGCTTCTTGTTTACGGATAGTGAATAGTCCTTTTCTACTTTCTTTGTCATGTGTTTCTTGATGAACTTTTCTGGATAGCTATTTTCAATCAAGGTATCATATACAATCCTTAGTTCATCTTCAATTACCTCTTCTGAGCATATAGCTCTAAACCTGTGTGGCTGAGGGTCCTTACTAAATTTCTTTTGTACCGGAGAGGAACAAAGCTATGAAAATTTTTATATTGTCCTGTCCATGTGCTTGTCCTATGCATATTTCTCTTTATACTGTCCTCTGGTTTTCGTGTAAGGAGGACATCTAGGAAGGCAATTAATCCTACTTTAGGATTCCTCCTCACACGTGAATTTCAAAGCAGAAAGTACCAACAATTAAGGGGTAGAAATGATCAAACACAGCAATTAAAATTTAAGTGAGTGTTCAAGTGGACTACGTAATAAGTAAATAAAGACTAAATAGTCAGAAAAAGGCTTAGAGGGAGGGCTAAATTGTCAGGCCATTTTTCTACATTCATGTAACATGGGTTAAGGTAAGAAGCATGACTGTAAGAATTTCTGCTGAACACACACACAGATTCGGCTTCATCATCTGGATTCCCGATAACTTCAGTTGTATGTAAAAGACGAACTGATTCTCTTAACTTATGTTATTTTCAACAAATTGCAGTTTGGCTTCCGCTGTTTGAAGTGTTCGATATTTGAAGGTGCTTAGCAATTTATTTGGCTATTATTCATTCTGTAAACAAGAAGCCACTTTATATACGACTACAATTCATGGGCAATATACCAAGCGAGTTAATTACGAAGAAATTAAGAAAATCAGTTCAAAGAACTTTTAATGCTGGCGAACTACACGTATTATTCTCTACACGACCGATGGCGCTACCTCGACTGAAAGATGAAGTACCTAGACTAGCCACTTCAAATTGTATCTACTAATTCAACTGCGCTTGTGATGGAGCGAGTTATATCGGCCGCTGCTCTAGGAACTTGATTTTTCGTGCTCGAGAACATCTCCCAGTATGGCTAAGTAAAGGTGTAGTGAAAACCATTAACTTTTCGATATTGGACCATCTGGTCTCAACCGGCCACAAAGCCAGCGTGAAAGAATCCTTCTCTATCATCATCTACCGGGTGCCTAACAAACTACCAAAATCATCGAAGCACCGCATGCTCCAAACAGCAGAGACTATTGCAGTTTGCCTCAAACAACCAGTGCTCTGTGTTCAAAAGAAACAAGTCCAGCCCCTACTACTGCCCTGGCCCTCAGTAGAGACTATAAACTCATGATTTGTACTATTACCTTTCCTAATTCTTCTGACATTCAGCTTATTTTATGTTGATGCTATTGAGCTGTAATCTATCAATATTATTGATTTGATGTTATTTAAACATCAATGTCGTTCATAAGACTAATTCATTCATTCATTATAATGTATATATAATTGTAGGACCTGATGATGAATTTGTCGGAAAGGGTACTCTTTGTTCTGTGACTATTCTTTTGAAAATTTATTTGGTATCCGATAGATGAGAGCTTATTTGGATGAAATGGTCTAATATAGAACTGCTGAAGATGACTTTATCTACAGCCTATATATACAGCCAGACTGGAAAGTACGAGCTGCAGTTTGCCAGCTATTAAACGTCCTTTGAATTGATCTTCTCAACTTGAACTTTTAGGGTCGATAAGCTACAACTCACATTTTCCACATAACTGATTGTCCTTCCTCATCTGAAAGATGAAGTACCTAAACTAACCACGTCTAATTGTATCTATCAATGTAGCTGCTCTCCTGAAGACCAAGTTTTATCAGACCACTTTATTCAAACAGATTATGAAACCGATATTCAGGAATCCTATTCCATCGCATGTCGTGTGTCAGATGGGTGGCGCACATTTAAAAACAGCAGGGGTCACTGAATTTCACTTCAAACAACTGGAGCTTCGTGTGCAAAAGAAACAAGTAGCGTCACCGTTGCTATAGTGACCTATACACTTATATTTTCTCTGTTAAGTTTCTCAGTTTATCTGCTATTCTCCATAATAGTTTTTCCCGGGCTACTGAAGAAAGACTATAACATATTACGCAGGATGTTAAAGGTTGTCAGCAGGGAAAGCAACGTGCCACTTAACCAGCTTGTTATTAATCTGGTTGACAGGCACATGGACTCATGTGAAAAATGGGTCAAATCCATTCTGTCTAACTCACAACACCCTCTTCACTCACAACTCTCCCCTCGCATCTCATCAGGCGAAATCAGAAGCCTATAAAGAAAACTATATGCTCGCATCAGCAAGTACAAAAACTCAACCATACCCTATTTAGCTCGTGTTCTGTGCGATAAAGAAAGCGTTAGGCGTGACACCTATAATTCATTAAATAGTCAGTAGTACAACTGGATCTCGTCTTTCCAACTCATATCATTTATAGGTACAACATTTTCTTTCTTTCTTTCTTTTCCTTTTCTCTCTCTCTTTTTTTCCGTTATGTGCTGCTTTGTTTCTTTCTTCCGCTTACGCCAGTAAATATGATAGCACCTACTTTTCTAACACCTTCAAACACTCTGTTCAACTTTCGCTTTGCTACCGACATGCCAATATGTTGTTGTCATAATGAACTGAGATTTCCTTAATCTATGTAGAATTCTATTTATTGATAATGTACTAACTGGATGCAAAACTGTAGTAAACAAAATGCTGACAATTCCATTCTGTATCACAAGTACTGTTTTGGAATAAAGCAAATTATTATTATTATTATTAAATATTACATTTTTATGCCTATTATTACACACACACAGACGCTTTCGAACTGTAATCTACTGACACTATTGATTCAGTGTTATTTGGAAAGAACTGAAACGTTATCAATGACCATAATTCTTCAACTGTTATGAACGCATATAACTGCAGAACCTGTTCAGGAAGGAGAAAGTTATTGAAAGGAATATTTTCTGTTCCCTACGAGTAATCAGTCTTTTATGCTGTTACATGGTTGGAGGCAATCTCCAGAAACCCTTGTCGGGTCCTAGGTTTCATGCCTGTTGGCTGGCATTCACAAATCAACAAAGCATATCTATGATCTTGAAGGAACAACTCATATCCCTTCGGAGATTCGAACCCAGATCATCCAGTGCTATCTGAAAGCAGAGATATTGTCACTGAGCTATTGCTTGAGCTATTGATTGGACATTATGTAGTGAGTACCCAGTGTCATGAGCCTAGTGATTTCTACTAATGTCGTATCTGACTGCAGGTAGCACTGGGTGACTTGGGTTTAAATCTGAGAAAGGATATATTCCAAGGCAAAATATATAGACAAACTGAAGGTGTAGCAATGCGATGGATCACCAATATCCCCTATCGTAGCAGATATATTTATGGATAGCTGGGAAAATATGGCTCTTAATACGTTTAATCCTACTCCAAAAATATGGTGGAGATATCTAGATGACACTTTCACACACAGTGTTAAAAACAGAACACATCTCTAGCTTCTTGACACACACAAACTCACTAGTGGAGGGAATAAAATTCACATTTGAATGGGAAAATAAACAAGGAGAATTAGCTATGCAAGATTGTAAAATAAAACGAATAGAAGAAGGTAAACTAACTGCACAGTAGTGTTTATAAAAAGCCAACGCATTCTGCTAATAGATATTTAGACTTTAATTCATCTCATCCATCGTTATCTGTAAAGGCAGGCTTAGTTAAGTGTCTAACAAACCGAGCAATAGCACTAAGTAGTACAAGAAAAGACCTAAATGATGAAATAAAACAGATAGAAGAGGCGTTGGTGTTAAATAACTATCCTTTAAAATTCATTAGGAAGATTGAAAAAGGCCAAAAGAAAAAATAAAAAGAATTGTGAAACTAGTAATAATAACATAAATAAGAGAGAATATAAGTCATCTACAGTTATACCATATAAAGAGGGGACGTCTGAGACCCTACGTAGGATTCTAAATAAAGCAGGAATTAGAGTGGTGGCATTTAAACCTACAAACTCACTCAGGGACAAGCTCTGTAGGTTAAAGGACCCAGTGGACCCAATTAGACAAAATAATATAATTTACAAAATACCCTGCAATGACTGTGAGGTCAACTACATAGGTCAGACTAGTAGGTCAGGGGTAGCCAGATTGTCAGAACATAAGAATTTAGCTAAGGGAAGAATGGTTGACTCTGAAAAGATAAGTAATTTAGGAAAAAGCTCAGCAATCGCACTTCACGCATTAACACACAACCATACAATAGGTTGGGAGAGGGCTAAAATTCTAAAGAGCAACACAGGTATGAATTGGGTCCCAGTGGCTGAATGGCATACGAGCCAGCCTGGGTTCGAACCCCAATGAGTGCGCACTGTCGATGATTCCCAAACTAGTCTGACGAAACAGCTGACCAGTACTCCCAGTTGGTTTCCAATGGTTCTTCTTTACCTGATATCAATCCGTGGTCGAACTCGAAAAATAAATCAAAGCCTGACAGACTTCAGTCTACCCGGAAACACTAAGAAATAAACGCATGAAATTAGTTACTTGTTACCTTCTGGCCAATCAAAGGTAATCCGTCTTTTCAAATCAGTAATGAAACACCATTTAATCAATACAATATTATATCTTAGTTAATTCTGATTGGCTAACACAAACATCCTAAGTCAAGGTCATTCAATATCTAGGCGCTTAATTCAATTTTACATTATTTTGGCGAAGAGTTAAACAATACACTAACAGCTCATATGGTTTCACATGATGCTCAAATTTTTGTTGTAAGTCTAACTAACTAACTAGAAAGTTATTAGAAGCAGGGAATTATGCGTGTGTGTGTGTGTGTGTAAGTAGCGGAATACATTATGCCGAGAGAGAAGGAGAAAACTCACACGCACACATCATCAATGTTCAATGTCGTTCAATGTTTAATTTTTTTCGCATGTGTATGCATTGTTTAAGTGGTACTTTTTCTTATTATTATTTATTCACTTATTTGTCGTATGTTTTCCGGGGAGAGAAGAACACATAAGTGACTGATAATAATAATAATAATAATAATAATAACAATATTATTATTAATTTTTAATTACACGTTACGTTATTCTTCAAAAGTGTCAGTTTGAAAAGGATGAAAAAAAAACACGCATGCCTAATTGTTGTTTTTGTTGTTGTTGTTGTTGGGCTTTTGTCTAACATGTTTTATTTAACCAAGGTTTTGTTGTTAGATAGTTTTTGCATGTGATGAGTGTCATGTTATTTTGTCTAGCGTGCAGTTTAGTCTATTAAGCCAGCAGACAGGAAGTTAAACGAAAACTCGAACATATACTATTGTCCTACAATCTATCGATTGACTTTAATTCTGGGACTATTCACACTAAAAAATGAGTCGAATCCTATTGTTTGTGGTCTATGCGACTATTAGATGTTTGATTCCTAGCGGTGATATCCGTTAAAGAAGAATTGGAAACCAGTAGGAAGTACTGGCGATTCATTTTAGTCCGCTCTGCGGGTCCCAAGCCAGGGTAAAGAGGGAGGACTGGGAGTGGGGGCTAGCCACTCTTCACCAGAAAAGGCCATCAAACTGCTAATGAAACTTCAACGTACAAGAAATATGTTAAAAATACGAAAAATTCAAATAACAATCTTATTCTTCACTGGAATCGCGAGGGAAGTGGGGTGAAATGACACAGTGGGCTGGTGAAAGCCGGTTTTCGGGAAGCACTGAAAATGGACCCAGAGACTACGGTAGATGTTCTCATGCCATTATTCCGAAAGGTTTGGAAGGAAGGAGAGGTATCTGCCTATTGGAAGAAAGGCTACCTCGTCAAGCTGCCATGAAAAAGCGACTTAAGCCTCACTCTGCATGAACTGGCGTGGAATAATGCTCTTGTCCACGCCAAGCAAAATACTAAGTTAGATCATTCAGGAGAGAATAAAAGATGCACTGGATGCAGAACTCTGTCGAACGGGAACAAGCTCGATTCAGGAAAGGCAAATCATGCGTGGATGACACCGCAATTCTACACATCATTCATCATCATCATCGAACAATGCATGGAATGCCAGTAACACTTCTACCTCAATTTCATCGACTTCGAAAAGGCCTTCGACAGACAGCGTTGACCAAGAAGTAATTTAGGAACTACTTGAACACTATGGCGTGCAGTGGTCAAGTATTTATCAACCTCATTCAACATCTGGTTATATGACAATGCCTACCGTGTGTCAGGTGATCCACAACGGTAAACTCAGCCAGGCGTCTGAGGTGAATACAGGAGTAAGACAAGCTGGCTGTCTGCCTATTATTGCCAACGATGATTTTCTTAATTGTGGTGGAATGGCTGTGGGGAGCGAGGAGTTAGGAATACGCTGGAAGACCGATAAGTAGACTCTAGAAGACCTGGATTTCGAAGATGATATATATCTAATGTCACAAAAACTCGAAGACTTTCAGGAACCCAAGGGAATAATAATAATATAATATAATAATATGCACCCACCGAGGTCTACACCCAGGACATCTTGGTTGCAGAATGAGCTCACAGGCGACTTAGCCGCTGGCTGTTTGCAGGAAGTTACTTGGAGTTATAGTCAAATGTCTAAACCAGCGTGGTCCCCCAAGTTATGTAAGAGGATGGTTACCCATCGACGACAATGGCTGGCGTTTGCGCTTTATACAAATCACAAAGTTGGCAGAAATTTGAATTCACGGGCCATTGAATTAGGTCACAGTGACTAAATAGTCCACTAGAAGGCCTTGTAACCAGAAGTCCTCAGGTTTGAACGATGGTGGGGCAGTTACTGATGAAGAGTCTTTAACTAGGACGAAATGGCTGTCTAGTACTTCTTGAAATCAATCAATTCTCTGCTGACACTTGCGCTTCAAAATATTCTAACCTAATTCGTTCTAAATTTGTCAAACGACTTATGACTACTTCAAAATATTCAGTAGTATGTAACCCATTCCCGGGATTAATTCACATAGTCACACTGAATTTTTTGAATGTGCCAAGATGAAAACAGTGGGGGGGGGGGCGGGCGGCTAAATGTGAATCAGTTTCGAGTTTGCCCATAGATCGATATCAACTAGAGGACCACTGAAAACCTCCAGGAAGTAAGAGACAGTTGTTTCATCCGGTTTTGTGACTCATTATCAGTACTCAAGCGTAACCTTACCGCTGGGCATCGAACCGAGGAGTTTGGAGGTTTGGAGATGAACTCGTTGACAACTATTCAGCCACTGTAGTGGAATCCAGTGGCTAGCCTACGAATTCTAGCTTCTATCAGTTCACGATTTCAGCACAACCACCAGTTAATGTCGTCGACTTGGTCGACCCCACTGGTCACTACTTCCCACTAGAACTCTAGACACCGTGCTGATCTAACTGCCATCAATCCGTGAACAAATTTGAAACAGATAGAATCCCTACAAACCAAGTAACTGGTTGTTGGACGAAGTTCCCTTTAGTTCTAGTGCTAAGTCGTGACTACTTGGGTCCATCAGGTCATGTGTGAGGACAAATAATTACCGATGACGTTAACTGGAGGTCGCGGTGAAGTCGCGAAATAAAGGATTATTGGTTTTGTTCCTCTCTTTGATAAAGAACTTACTAACATCTTAGCTGTTATTGGTTGGCTCTGGGCTCCAGGAGGAGGGTTTCAGCCTCTTTGGGACTCTTCAACGAGGTGACGAACTAGCTGACGAAACTCACAGGACGTGGTTCCATTGCCAGTTACCATCATTCAAGTAACATGATAGTTGTCTCAATGCATCGTCGAGGAGTCTCTGCTAGGAACTGACATGTTAGCAGCAGGAGAGTATTTTCACTACGATATATAATCAATCAAGGTGAAATGCAAAAAATAGAGAATAACAAAACAAAAATTTAAGAATTTACCGATTTCTTTCGTAGTGAATGAAAATGTTTCACTTGGTAATGACGTGTCCCCATCTTGACCAACACATCTTGCCCATACAGTGTACTCAGTATACGGTTTCAATTGAGTCAGTGAGATAATTAAAACATTATGTAGAAGATTGGATCCAGCCGGTTGACTTGACAGTAGACTTTGTTGATTCGCGTCAGCATCACGAATACTTGAGGCTTGGTGATAACTTCCCACGAGTGAAGGGCCAGTTAGATTTTTCAGTGATTTTGGTAAAATTATAAGATTTAACTGTAATTGAAAAAAAACACACAATTATTTTGGGAAAAAACAGTTATACTACTATTATTGTTACTACTAATTTATTATTATTCCCTTGGGTTCTCAAGTGGAATATGGGGTTTCAACAGTAGATCACCATTCCACATTGTTCTCTGTGATCTTTTTCAGATAAACCCCATGATTATGCATAGGCCTCCATCTTCTTACCACACGATCCCTTCCATGTCACAGCTCAGATGCAATTCCAGCTGTTCGTTTCTCATTAGGGTCCCACTAGTCGGTATAACTGGCA
The DNA here is from genome assembly GCA_944472155.2 of Trichobilharzia szidati. Taxonomy (NCBI): domain Eukaryota; kingdom Metazoa; phylum Platyhelminthes; class Trematoda; order Strigeidida; family Schistosomatidae; genus Trichobilharzia; species Trichobilharzia szidati. Next base: position 19,882,247 of record OX235275.1, read on the forward strand.
TGCGATCCCATTCAATAGTTTCCTCAGTGTATGTCTAATTTAACTCTTTTATCTTCTGCATATTCGCTACGTAATAAGTCCTTGGTTGATTCGTTGCTCTCCAGATTGCCCTGTTTCCAATCTTTACTACCTGGGCATCTGGTCTACAGTATGGAGCCTGGGAAGGTAGCTGTTGATGAAAGTCTGAATGTGACGCTTTCGTCAAGTTTCTGACTCGTATAGAAGCAGTTACTTAACAATGATGTTGAAAATTCGAAAATTTTACACTTTGTGCAAGAAGTTCCACGAAGTTACGTGGAGTTCTAGTAAGTAGCTGTTAGCAGCAGGCTCCGCAAAGTCAAGCAAGGGGAGAGTTACTTGTTAATGACGCTGACTGGAGAACTGTCAGAAGTTGGAATTGATAGGTCGTCGGAGTGGCTGCCATTGGCTCAATGATGAACGAGCTCACCTTGTAATGGGAGCGTCTTGGGTTCGAACCCCAGTGGGTGCATACTGCTGCCATTGAAAGTGGAAGACATGAAAAGGCTAGCTAGTTGTCTTTGATCATAGGTGTCTGAGTTCTATCTCCCGTGTGATGTGGTATAGTAGGGTAAGCAATACTGAGGTTAGGCATCGGTTGAGGGCTAGGTAAGAAGGGGAAATCAATAGACGAGGCTGTGAAGTTACATCGACTGAGATGGTTAGGGCATGTGTTACGCATGCCTTACCATCGCCTCCCTCGACCAAGGGGAATATTAGCTGACATAGGGTCATGCTGGAAAAGAGCTAGCTATTAGTGGTCAAACCAAAACATGGCGACAGTTAGTTTAAGCCACGTAGGAAGGTGTAGACTTCCTAACCAGTTGGGGTCCTCGGGACGGTAAAAACCAATGAATGCTGGAGACAATTAGTGATATGCCTCAAAATTGTTGTCAATAGCTGGAGTAGATGCATTCACTCCTTGTGACTTATAATTTCCAATGAAACCATATTGTTCTTCGATATTATCATTCGTGTTGCCTAATATCTCTGCTTGCTGTGTCTATTTCGCATTTCTTTTTACTTTCTTCCCTTGCTTTGTGTGTTACAAAGAGGAAGTGTGGCGACTTGAACTGCTGCACAATTGTGCAAAGTTCTAGGTTGAAACCAATCAGTCAGTCAGTCACTGTTGAAGAGTCTCAAAATAGGACCAAACAGCTGTGATCAGGTCTCTAACTCATGTCAACTCACGATCGAACCTGAAACCTTAGAGTATGATGCCGTATGTTCCTTTGGGAACGTAAAACAATAAGAAAGACGTCGATAAAGAAAGTTGGAAAGCTGTCTTCAAACGTGTAGAAGCATAGATGTCATACTTTCCATGCTGTTTCATTGCAATAGATCTCTCTAATATTTTCTCTTCTCAATGTATTCCATCACTCTGTGATACTCAAGATTCTTTTGGAAAAAGACAACATATACACAATATACTATTTGGAAATTTTTGATTTCAAGGATGGTTTTCTCTAATGTTAGATAAACTTGAAGATTCATGACTGAAAACCAGAAAATTGGCAGAAGAAGCCGTCAGAGAAGACAGGACTTCAAGTGAGGACATACAGAAGACCGACCGCCAACAACAACTGGGACCAATCACCAATCACTAGGAGAAATTTGAAGGAAGACAAAACTTTCCCTTATCTGACCAGTCAGCATCGCTTCAATTACAGGCGGAATGGATGAAGACGTCAAAGGCAGTCAGTATGGGAAACAATCTGAAAATCTGCTGCACACATCACCACAGTCAGTTCTTCTCTGTAGTTCACAGACTTGACTAACGTGACACTCCAAAAGCATTTCAACAACGACCTTCGCTAGCTCCATACCGAGAATCACATGCTCAAAACAACAAGGGACTCTAGCAGGCAACGAACCTGACCAAGAACCAGTGGAACTAGAGACAGATCGCACATACACCGAGGAGACCACTGAATGACCTTGTCTCGGCTGGAACCCGAATGCGAAACGACCGGTTGGACATCGCTTCGAGGGATGCCATGAAGGAGGTCATGTCAGGAGGATGAGGAGGAGGCGATGACCGCCCATGGATGATCGTATGGCCAAAAAAGTATCAATGTTCCACACACACTGGTCAAAAAATGAATTTTCAAATATTAGGAGACTAAATAAATCAACTAGGCCTTCAACTGTCTCTAAATTCATATCGATTTCTTTCCTTCTTTCTTTACAAAATCTAATTTTTTTCAAAAAATTATAATAATTATTTATTTATTTTAATAATAATAATAGTAATAATGACAATTATCATTGTTATTATTATTATTATTACTATTGTTCCAGTCTATTAAATTATCGATTGAATGTCAAATGAATGAAGTTGATTAATTTTACTTGTCTGTATTCTCCTCTCCCCCCGGCCAACCCTTCCCCTGTTTTCCCTTGAGAACTAAGAAAAATTCCCCTCAACTGTCTAACTGACAAGGGGATATAGTACGCACAAACGACTTACTTACTTACTTAATCTGTTATGCTGAAAACGAAATATTGAGGAGGAAGAAAATAAAAATAACAAAAACTACAACAACTACTACTGATAAATTCACTCCAGTAGTGAGTTTATTCATTTCAAAAATATCTAAAGGAAAGAATCTAAATTGTCGGAAAGATATTCAGATATACAAAATGCCCAGTAGAATAGCTAGTGCTTGAAATGATTGACTATTCCCTTTGCGACAAATACTCAACATCAGCAGGCATAGGCCTACACATTCTGGCGTCTGTTCGCCCATAGTTTTTAAGGCTTTAGACAAATGTTGACAAATATATATATGTAGTCAATTACGGGGAGGCGGTTGAGCTAGGCAATATTATTATTATTATTACTATTACCTCTAAGATATACTACTATCCTGTTACGTCATTTTATCCTTATTTGACAGTCTGAAATGTACTCAAAGTCTAGTCTGTTTGTCTTTAATTTGTTTATTCTACTTTCACTGTCGCCTGTTTTCATTGATTGTAACTCGCTGACTGTAGATGGGGATTTAGGGTGGAGGTTCAGCGTGTTGCAAGGAGGGAGTGGATATTCACTGAAGCCATTGACTGACAGTAGTGGGCCATTTCACCAACTGTCAAAAGCTTGAATTCATAAATTATTGAATTGCGAACAACCTGCTGAGCTCGTTACTTGAGTAGGTCTTGCATCGAATTCCTAGTGAGGTCGCCATCGAGGTTCTCCATCGGGAGGGAAACAGTTATCTAAGCGCTGAGTGGTTTCCAGTGCTTTTCTAACGGTTTATAGGTTTGGGACATAATTTACATTGATAGTATTATTATTATTCCCTAAGGTTCTCAAACAAACTACAGACCTTCATTAACAGTTGTCTTCGCTCAATACTCAATATCAGATGGCCAGAAAAGATCAGCAACAGAGATCTCTGGCAATGAGCGAACCAACACATCAGGAACCGATTGTGAAACAAATAGGCAGGAAGAAACGGAGATGGATCGGCTGGCTATACTCTGAGGAAACAAACCATCAAGTGACATCACTAGACAAGCCATTGCTCGAGTGGAACCCGGCCGAAAGCGAAGCGGCGGCGAGTTGGTCGTCAGTGCAAGGGTGACTTGGAGGAGGTCATGTGAAGAGGAGATGAAGGAGTGTGGGCAGACATGGAGCCAGGTTAAGACTCTAGCAGAGAACCGAACTCAATGGAGACGCACAGTTGAAGCCCTATATTCCTCTAGGAATTAAAGGATTCAATAATAATAATAAGGTTCTGGGCGGTTCATTTAATCCTGTTATCTGAGGTCTTTTTCAGTTGATGCCCTTTGACATATGACGGATTCGATGCTAGCTTCTCAATCGGGCTCCACTCTAGGGCCTGGCGCCGGTGATGTTATTCACCGGTCTCCGTAGTGTCCCACAGGTCTATCTCCACTTTCTTTGGAATATCTGTTCCGCGGTAGGTATTTAGTTGGGCCTATATTAACAAACACGAATCAACAGGGAAAGTTTGAAAGGAGTGGCTGCCTCCCCTTATTCGGTCAGTATCGTTGTAACTACAGGTGGCGACATGGATAGTGACGTCAAAATCAAGATCCTGAAAGCAGGACATACTTTTATTATTCTCCAGTCATCGTGGAATTCTAAAAATGAAACAGCCAAGAACCTTTTGTCCAAAAACTAGGCCAAAGAAAATGGAAGCAGACACATTGAGGAGACGGCTAAGTCAAGTCAGACGCCAGCTAGGTCATCGCTCCAGTAGGACCTAAATGGGAAATGACGTGTTGCCGGGTGGTGGGGGGGGTGGATTAAAGATAATTGAACAGATCACGGTGAAGTGTAGACGTCCTCTCTTCCTCTCGGAACCCGAAGGAATAATAATGATTACTTTACATTGTTATAAACATACACAAATCAATATAATCAATAATATTTTAGAAAAAAAACTAATCAGCTCACATCTTCAGGATTAGATGATATTAAAGGTTCAGTTTGATCCACAGATTGACTGATCAATAGATTTGCTTGATTTGGCAATTCATATAAAGTTTCATTATTGAACTGACTGGTGGGTAGCCATAGGATTAAATAGTTTCTAACAGATTCCGATGGGCTACTGCTTGGCTTCAGTGCAATTCGTGCATGTGTAGCACCTAATTCCATCAGTTGAAATTCACCTGGAGGATTAGGTAGATCTGTGGAATCCGGCGGGGAGGGGAATAAAAATAAGAAGAAGATGAAGAAGAGACATGCAGATCAATATTAGCGCAACAATGGAAATTATACTCTCGTGTGAACTACTAAAAAAAGCTTTGTGAGTAGTATATTTTGTGTGATCCCTCTAACAAGTGAGATTAAATTAATCTAAATTCCTACAAATCCCATGCATCAGTTTGCTAATAAACAATCCCGCTACCAAAGATTGCCATTTTCTGATGTTATCATACTTTATGCTTTGTTCAACGCTGAGCATAACTTCTGTAATCTCAAAACATCGTCGAGGCTTCTTAAGTTGGAGTCGACATGTCAAGGGAAATTGAGTTTTGGAGCTTAAAACACAACGGTTTTCGGCTGGGTTAGAGTTCCAGCTGGAACAGAATGTCTCACTGAGTAGGATGCACGCACTTTCGGATGACGAGTCCTGAATGGGACGAAACACATGTCATCTAGATTCCACTGCTAGTCACCATTAATCAACTAAACATTCTGAGAAACACCTTTAGATGGCTAACAGTGTAATGTTGGAATGGTACTAGATTGTGAGTCTTTCTAACTTGACTAGAATACGCTTCCAGATCAAGACACTTTGACCAACTGATCACTTGCAAAAATAGACGAAAAAAGTCGGACTGACATAAACCACGTTAGATTATATTTGCCAAACTCTCAGAAGTGTAAACTATAAATAAAACAAATCTGATTGGTCGAATGAAATCAAAATGTCTCAGAAGATTAAGCCACGTATAAACCAATCAAAAACTTTCCGGTAAGGTTATCATGTCAGTACATGTATAAATCACGACCTTACGGCTAACAAAGAAAGTTGTCTGTCCTAACACTCAGCTTAATTTTTGCAGTTTATTTGACAGTTTCAAAAGTGTAACGAACATCATATGTTCAGTTCTTGGAGCTCGCTTTGCGCGGAATTCTGTAAGTCAGTTTCTTCTCTAAGCTATGTGACTTCCATTTGTGAAATCTGGAGATCAAAACCTCATACCTGTTAGTTCTTATCAGTAAGGCGTAACAGTAAGCTTGGAGGAACTTATATTCCCTCGGAGTTTGTATCTTCCATTATCTAGTCAGTGTTGCTGTTAGAGGTTTTATCATTGAGGTACTTGACCAAGCTCACCTTGTAACCTGAAGGTCTTAGGTTCTAACCTTGGTGGGTGGAGTCACGGTTGCATACTGTGAAGAGTCCCAGCCTAGGAACAAAAGCGCCTCTGTACAATACTGCCTCTAAGTATAATGTTAATCAGTGATCAAACTTCAGAATTTTTGTAAATTTATGTGTAAAAACAAAAACTAATTGAAGCACTTAATAATTTTAATTATTATTATTATTATTGATGTCATTAATGCGCCATAACATGATACCTTGACAATTAACCAATCAAAATCAACCGGTCCAATTAACACCTGGTCATACTCTCGCACTTATAGTTCATCAAGTAGGCATTAATACAAACAGACACACAGACGTAAATACGCACACACATACACGAATAAACACACTCATGTATGCATGAATGAACGAAGTATTTACTTCTAAAGTATTGATTACATAATTTAAAAGTCTAAAGTGGATAGGATGCCACTTGCCATTAGTAAGCAACCACGCACGCACGCACGCACACATACACACACTCAATTAAAACACAAATTAAGCGAACAGATAACGAATATTTCTTAATTTATCCAGATATATATGAGTGTACATTTCACTGCTTTAAACTTTTCAATTAAACAAGGCATAAAAAACAATTCAATCACACGTGTAAATTAGAAATTGAAAAAAGCGGGAAAAATAGGCAGATAGAAAGATAGATAGATATTTCCGAATCAGGGAAAATTGAAACAAGAGGGTAAATTTTTCAAGAAATAAAAGCTCTCTGCATGTGATTTCCTAGTGAATTTTTTCCTATTATACTTTCATGTGTTTTAGATTTTGTCACGAACTAATATCAGATGAGCACGGAGTACTGGACAGTTGTTTCGTCCTATTTCGGAGCTCATCATCAGTGCATATCTGCCAACCGACTGGTGGGGATTGAACACGGAATCTTCTGGTTACGAGGCCAAGCTGATTTATTAGTTAATATTCAATCATAAGTTTCCAGGCCGTAGGTGTTACGAACTTCCTGGAATAATTTCAGTGCCGAGTCAGATTGATTCATTATAAATTATTTAAATTAATCCCAACGTGTTAAGAAAATCAAAACAAGATCTGTTTTCTGAACGTTTCGCTGTGTAAGCCATCACAGCTTCTTCAGCAGATTAATTCGGATTTTTATTAATCATCAAAATATATAGTCAAGAATTTTTTTACATAAATTGAAGTCAGTTTATTTGAAGGTCATTTGTCCAGAGTGAATGAACATAGACTATGCACGAAACGTCCACCTAGAAATGAAGTAGAACTAAAAAGTCTAGAAAAAAGACTGGCTATAGCAATGCATGCGATAGACAACGGACATAAGATTGATTTCGACACTGGTCATAATGTAGACAACTTGAAGTCATTCAAAATAATCAACAAGCAAAAGTAACCTAACTTGTTACGCTTTGCTGAAGCAATAGCTATCAGACGACTTAAACCAAATCTATGTACGCAGAAAGAGACAGTGGTGAATCTTGCACTGCCCTGGTGACAACAAAATATACAACTTGTATGAGTCACCTTTTTCTTGTTTAGAAAACTCTACTCTCTCATCTAAACATGACTCACCCTTTCTTGTTCTTTTCTCTTCCTTCTTTTCTATTGGCTATAAGATAAAGCATTTTCTTTAGTTACGTAATCTACCTTTTTGTTATGCTCTGTCTAGCTAAACCTTGTTTCTATACACACACATATATATATGCAACTCTGTTTTTGTTTCCAAGCCTAATTGCCTAATTATTCTATAAATATTTATAAACTGTCAAATATTGATCACAGTTCATTTGAATTATTCTATAAATAGTCAGTGTTTGTAACTCTTAATTAGTAAAATCATTCCGGACTAATGCTACTTTTTACTCCTTGTGATCGTGGGAAAGTATGTTCAAATCTTTAATGTAATGTAATTCATATTTTTTATCGTTCAGGTTGTAACCAGTTGAGAAGAATCCTCGAAATAATAAAAGATGAGCTCATATCATCCTGGTACAATTGTTGTTCTTGCTTTGTTCAAATGTCGAAATTCTTGGAAGAGGATTTCATTCACATAAAGAAATATTGACTTCTGAAGCCTTGCACATTTGAACCATATCGAATGCAGTGAATTGGGAAGAAAGGATAGACTTATCACCTACATGACAAACTCTTATGAAGCAAGAAAAATGAAAAAACAATAAACACTCTATGAGCCTCCATGACCTTTTTAAAACATGTAGTATCTTGTTTATCACATATGAATTCACGTATTTTCCACATGATAAATAACATACATACACACACACTCATACAAAACTGATCTGTACAAATCAACTATAGGAGAGTGAACACAACAACAATTTGACATTAGTCATTACAAATATATGTGATGGCTGCTTACATATTTTCTATTGGTAAAAGTGTCCATGGTCAAATGACCTTCAAATAAACTGACTTCAATTTATGTAAGAAAATTTTGACGATATATTTTGATGATTAATAAAAATCCGAATTAATCTGCTGAACAAGCTGTGGCTTACACAGTGAAACGTTCAGAAAACAGATCTTGTTTTGATTTTCTTAACACACTGGGATTAATTTAAATAATTTATAATTAATATTCAATCTTTTAGAATTAAAATACTCCATCCATTCACGCCTGCCTGTGTATGTGCATAGGTGTGTTTGTGTGTATGTTGACGCTTACACGATGAATAAGTGTGTATTGATTTTTTAAATTAATATTTGAATTGTGTATGTGCAAGTCTGACCAGGTATTAATTGGACCGGTTGATTTTGATTGGTTAATTGTCACGATATCATGTTATAGCGCATTAGTGACATCAATTAAAATAACAATAGTAAATATAATTATAATAATTAAGTGCTTCAATTAAGTTTGTTATTACATATAAAATTAAAAGAATTTTCAATTATTAGTTAGTTAAGGCACTCCGGCATAACTCAACCCTTCCTCCTGTTACAGTTTGTCAACTCGTGCGCATCTTACCTATTCTTCTTTACTGTTCACCCTCATTCTTTCCTGGATTGCTTAAGGAAGTCTGTGTCATACTTCGTAGGACTCTGAAGACTGTCAGCAGGGTGGGTGGTGGTGTCTCATTGGGCCATATCGTTGACATCGTCATTCATAGGCACTTGATTTCATGCAACAAATTTGCTAAAGAGATTTTGTCAGACTGTGAGCATCCATTTTACCCGCAGCTCCGACCTTATGTCTCCTCAGGTAAAACAAGAAGTATTGGTTTTGTAGGGATTTTGTTTGATTGCGTGGAGGATTTCATCATGAGCTGACATCAGTTAGAGAAACACTGGAAAACCTGGGAGTATTGGACAGCTGTTTCGGCCTAGTTTGGGACACATCATCGGTACGCACCCACCGGGATTGGAACCCAGGACCTTCTGGTTACAAGGCGAGCTCGTAGACCATTGAGCCACTGGGACCCTATCCAATGGCCAGTCAGTTCATGAATTCTAATTTCTACCAATTCACGCACAACATAGCGCGACCATTTCGCAATGTCTTCTTTGATGAGTTACTGCCTCATCTTCAACCTGCTGTACCCTACTGGTCACGGCTTCCCACTAGAACCCCAGGTTAACTGCCTGAATAGGGCCAGTCAAGAAGTCTTTTCAGAAGACTTTATGCACGCACGTTTAAGTAAAAAATTCCACTATACCATATTTGGCACGTACTCTATGTGATGAAAATAGTGTTAGGCACTAACTAACTAACTAGCCTTCTTTGCACTATTAAATAAACCATTTCCTCCACCCTTACAACATCAACCTTTACAATTATTATTATTCCTATATTTATAATCCTCTCAATTTTGTGTTTTTATTTGTTTATTTTTTCATAAGTGTGAACATCATTTAAGCTGTGTTATAACTGTTATTTTTTTATTTCCTCTCACCATACTATATCAACAGAACATTAGATTCAATAATCTATAACATACTGAAATTTCCAAACTGTATTAACAATACTGTCTGAAACAAACTCACTGTTATTATTACTATTATTATTATATTTACTATTCTCAGTTTGTACTTTGAATATTTTTGACTTTACACCGTAAATGTGGACAAATTCTTGTGCTTAATTTTATTTATATTTTGAGTAAATCAGATGCAATATTGTGACAAATGCTAAGAATTCCATTCTGTATTACAAGTACTGTCCGTTTTAGAATAAAGTAGATTATTATTATTATTATTATTATTATTAACCCTTGCATCTCATCCATTGTTCTTTATTTTTTCCCCACCCCTTAGTCTTTCCTGGGCTACTCATAAGCGACTACGTAATATTGTTTTGGGTATTAAAGGTTGTTATTTGGGCCAGTGGTGTGCCACCTACTCAGCTCATTAATACTGCAGTCGATAGATGCCTGAACTCATGTGAGAAATGGTCCAAATCTATATTGTCTGACTCCTCTTAACACCCTCTCTATTCTCAACTCTTCCCGCCTTGCATCTCATCAGATTGGACTATTATTATTATTGTTATCATTATTACCATCAAGAGATTTTATTGATCACACGTTTAATCATGAATTGGTTTTTAAAACGATCAGGGAGTACTAGACAGAGAGACGTTTTATCCTTGTTCGGGACTCTTCAACTCGCATTACGCACCCATGAATTCACTCACTGTTGGGGCTCAAACATAGGATCTTCAGGTTAACAAAGAGAACTTGTTGACCACTACTCAGACACCAGAGGGGTGGGGGTAGGAACCTGATGGCCTGTTCACGATATATATAGCACAGCTGCCAGCCAATATCACCAGTGAGTGTTTGTCCTCACACCCCCCTTCCAACTTGGTGGGTTTCAGCTGGTCACAATGTTCAAACCAGAACTTCAGGCAAGTCCCTTGTGTATTGAGTGAGTCAGTTACTTGTGTGTTGGATAATTTGCAGAGATTCGCTTGGCTTCAGTTGTGTTCATGAACTGATAACCAGTTTGACTCCAACGTATATTACATTTTTTGGACGTTGTCATATTACGCGATTGCCCAAACCTCCATGTCACACTCACAATGACGACTCACTCGTCGCTTCCCACTTGGATTCCATTCGAGCGATGACCTGCATTGCGCGCGATATCATTCGGCGGTCTCCTCGATGTATGCCCGATCAATCCATCTCCATTTTCTCCTGCATACTTGTTGAGCAATCGGCTCTCGCATGTTGGTTTGTTCCCACTTAGAGTTTCTTCTTACTAATTCTTTCTGGCTATTTGATCTTCAGCTTGAAGCCAGCGAAGGTAGCTGTTGATGAAAGTCTACAACAGGCTGTTGGAAATCCTTTTCTTTACACGCTGGCCGAGTTTCTGATCCGTGTAGAATGACCAGCTTCACATTAGTGTTGGAAATGCGAATCCTGTTCCGTAGGCTAAGTGCAGAAGATTTTCAAACTGGTTTCAGGTTGATGAAGGCTTGCGTGTCTTGCCTTTTCGATTCTGTCTGGCTGACTTTAACATCTTTATCGGTTCCGGCTGTAGTTGAAAGGATGCTTCCTAGATAAGTGACGCAATCAATAACCCTAACTAATTTTATTCTTGTTTGACACATCTACTGTACACGCACACACTCAGTGAGAGAGAAAAATGTTCACATAGAATTGCGATTGTATTGTTAAGTGAATGATTTCGCCGCTAAAAAGGGACTCTTCGCTATCAGACACGTTACCACAGAGCGTTTGGGTGACTGACCTCTCATGAGGATTGTAATGGATATGCTGATTGGACTTTAGGTAGCAAACCACTTATGTCATGTAATTAGTCTTTGGGTTGGTGCATAATAAACTGTATATTCCCTATTGTTCTGTACCAGTGTTTATTCTTTTTTCGTTTAAACAAAGCCTACCTTCGAAATTCATGATAAGATCGGCTAGAAACTTTAGGAACGCAAGAAGTATACAAAAAATTAGTTGGTTTGAGGATTTCATCATGAGCTGACATCAATTAGAGAATCATTGGAAAAACAGCCATAGGAAGCACTGCCATATAGCTGTTTCGTCCTATTTTGGGACTCTTCATCAGTACGCACCCACCCACATCCAGCGTTCGAACCCAGGACCTTCTGGTTACAAGCCACTTGGACCCAACCGATCCAATGCCCAGCCAGTCCATGAATTCTAACCTCTGCCAGCTCATGACATAGCGCGACCACTTCTCAATGTCTTCTTCGATGAGTTACTGCCTCATCTTCAACCTGCTGTACCCTAAAGATCACGGCTTCTCACCAATACTTGAAAAAAAACAATCTACTCACTTTTTACAATCACTTGTATATCATGATAAATTCTTCCCATTGTTGATTCCGCGACACAGGTGACATTCAACGACTCTGACAAATCTTTTAGTAGGAGTTTTGCTGTCCCTGGAGGTTGTTTACTCAACTGACCTTGTTGTAGTGGTAGATGTTTATCTTTGTACCATTGAACGGTGGGCACAGGTGCACCGACAGCAGTACAGGTGAGGGTGACACGACCACCAGGCGGTACAATCTGACGAGATGAAGGCAGCTGAGTGAAATGAGGACGGAATCTTTTGGCTAAGAGAAAGATAAAAGTAGCAAAATAGTTGGACGTTAATAAATATTTGAAAAGAAGTCATTTTAGACATTATTAAATATTCGCATGGCAAAATTCAGAACAATACATGTAAACATTGGCCAGTTTGTAGGGATCCGATTTGCTACAAGTTTCACCATGGATTGATAACAGCTAGAGAACCATTGTAACCCAGCAGAGAATACTCGACATCTATTCCCTCCTACTTCGAGGCTCTTCAGCAGTGCGCACCTAGCAACGTGGTTCGAACCCAGAACCCTTCAGTTACAAGATAAGTCCTCAGACCAATCAGCCACTGGGACTCAGTGCAATGGCCAACCCATGAATTCAAACTTCTGCCAATTCATGACTGGTGGGGTGCACAAGGTTCAATGTAAAGATGAATACTAGCCGACATTGACATTGCCTGGTGGTTGCGCTAAAATCAGAAATTCTCAGAAGCTGGAATTCATGGAGTGGCCATTAGATCGGGTACCAGTGGCTGACTGCTCTAGGAGCTTGTCTTCTGTCGTTACACTACTACTACTATTACTATTGTTTTGTGAATCCACAGCTTTGTTTAAATTTCCTCAGAGGATAAAATTTCTTAATACATATATATATTTACGACTGGACAGCTTGAAAACAAATTCGTTGAAAAGATTCCCTTATCTGAATATTGTATTCTTAATTTTACAATAAGAATAGGTATATCGGCCGTACTCAGCGTTTGCTATCCAAACGCGTCAACGAGCATTTACCTTCATGGTTTTATAAAAGAGAAAACCGATGCCCTGCAGCTCGATCCTTGAGCATTTGATCGATTCAGGACACCAAGTCAAACCAGAAATAAACTTCAAAGATATCTACAGAATACAAGGCAATCTTGCTAAAAGTGTACGGATCAAACTTCTCCACATCGCAGAAGCAATGGCAATTCATCTGCTAAATCCTGAACTCTGCATACAAAAGAAATCCGTTCATTCATTAAATCTACAATGGACGTAATCTTTCTTAATTTCAGTCTTACTAATTGTATTATTTTATCTTTTGCATTTTATTATTTCACTTCTGCATTTGTATTATTCTCTACCCCACCCTTTTGTAATCTCTACTCTCATTAACAATGTTGCCAACTCGACCCACGTCCAATTTCTAGTCAACTATATTACGTCATCCGTTTTTTTCCTTCATGTTCCCCAGTGGAACATAGGGCTTCAAGCTAGTGGCTTGAATTTTCTGTAGCAGTGCTTATTTTACAGGATGGGGTTGCTAGCCTCATGCCCAATCTTTCCTCTTTACCAGCTTATATTTCTGGCTTAGCCAGGTAAAGGAGTGCGTCGGCCGGGGATCGAACCCCGGACCATGTGCATGGTTTGCGAGCGTCCTAACCACTATGCCACCGACGCACACGTCATCCATTTAACTTACTTAATTCTCAACTGTATTATTCTCTACCCCCACCCTTATATAATTTTAACCACCACTCATTAACACTGTTGCCAACCTGACCTACTCTGAATTCTACTCGACTGTATTACCTCACCCAATTCACTCAATCAATTTTCTTTTCTTTTCTATCTAATTAACGTTTGTTTCCAAGCCAAATAATACTTATATTACGTAATTATCTAAACTTTATAAATCTAATGTACACACACAAACAAAATTGTGTATAAATGCGGTTGTACAGCTCAGTAAATGAATTCGCCGAAAAGAGTCTCTTCGCTGAACGCCTTCTTTTCTTTCATACGACTGAATGGGGATTTTCAAGTTATATAAGAATTAATGTTTCACAAATCACCATAACTCGATTATTTACGGGATTCTATCATGAGCTGACATCAGTTAGAGAACCATTGGGAAAACCGAAGAGTACTCTACGCTACTTTTCTCTCCTACTTTGGGACTTTTCAGCAGAATGAGTCAGCCGGAGATCAAATCCAGTATCTTCTGATTGCATGAGAAGCTCCTAGATCATTCAGCCTCTAGGACCCGATCCAATAACCTCACCATGAATTACAACTTCTGCTGGCGAAGTTAAACTTTAAGCAGCACTAACTAACCAATCAGCGGATGACCTTGAATGATCCAATGAGTTTCATCCTCATGAGTTGAAGGTTATATTCCGCTTGATTCAAGTCAAGTGCCTTCTGTAAATGCAGTGACGCTTGTAGTTTGGTGAGGATAAGGTTTTCCAGTATTACTTGGACGTGGGGTTGCTTAGGAAGGAAAGGATTTATTCATGTGGAAGTGTTATGAGTATAAAAAGCTTAAGCAGGACGATTGATGCATATGTCCATCACTGTGCTTCTTTATGGAGACGAGTTAGTATCAGGGAAGGTAATATTTCGTAGGAACATTTTTTGCCAGGTCTCATCTTTACTTTACTTTGTGTTAGCTTAATTCCACACAGTATTTTGGTACAAGTATGAAATTTTCAGTATGTGATATCGGTAGCCCAAATTTAGCAGGCCAACCATAGATATCAGGTGCGCGTCGGTAGGGATCGAACCTCGGACCATGTGCATGGTCGGCGAGCATCCTAACCACTGTGCCACCGACGCACTGTCACTAACCCAGATTTTGTATATTTGTAATTACTGGGTTTTAAACCATCCTGTGAAAGGTGCAGCTGCTGCAATTGAAAATAGCCTCGTATCAACATTTCAGAACTGCAGAGACATCGTGTCATGAAAAATGGAGAGAATTACTTCGTTATTAGGAGGAGAAGGTGTTGTCGTACACACGTGGACGAAACTGTGTTACTGAAGAAAAAATGCAACGGTGGTCGTGAGTGAAAAACAATGTTTGGGTGATCAGCTTATATGACAACTCCCTACAGAAAGGATTCGTTGAAGGAATAGCAGACAGTAGGTCAACTACCTTAGTACCTATTATCACCCGACTTCTGAAACAGGGATCTATAATACGCACCAATGAGTGGAGAGTTTATAACTCACTGTCATCCCTTGGATATATTCATCACAAAGTAAGGCATTTTAATTATCTTATGGATCCCATTACAGGAACACACAGCATTTCTATAGAAGACTTTTGGGGAAGATTAAAAAACAGGGTTAGGGCTATAAATGGATCTGAAAAGGATTTTATTTATAGTCATTTGGATGAATACATGTACAGAATGTTCTGTAACTTCTCCATTGATACTCTTATGCTAAACTGGGAGATGTTTCTATCATATGTCAGAGAAAGGTACCATAAGTAACAGTTTTATGCATTTAAAAAAATAATTATATGTTTTCTATAACCAAAAATGCCTCTTTCATGTAATTGGTTCGTTGAAGGTCATTCGCTGATTGGTAGTTGGTGGTTCTTAAAGTTTAACTTTGCCCTTCTGTACTGGACAGCTGTTTCGTTCTAGTTCGGGACTCTTCATCAGCACTCACCCACCATACGGGTTCGAACGCAGGACCTTCTGGTTAAAAGGCGAGCTGGCAGACCATTGAGCCACTAGGACCCCATCCAATGGCCAGCCCATGAATTCTAACTTCTGCCAATTCACCATATAGCGCGACCATTTCGTAGTGGGAAGCCGTGACCAGTAGGGTACAGCAGGTTGAATATAAGGTAGTAACTCATCGAAGAAGACATTGCGAAATGGTCACGCTATGTCGTGCGTGAATTGGTAGAAATTAGAATTCATGGACTGACTGGTCATTGGATAAGGTCCCAGTGGCTTAATGGCCTACGAGCTCCTTAGCCATGTAACCAGAAGCTCCTGGGTTTGAACTCCAGTGGGTATATACTACAGGTTGACTGAAGTGAGTAGTTCTGTGTTACCCATAGCTGGATATTACTCACACCGTCAGCCGGTAGTGATAGCTTGTCAGCCGATCAGATCGAAGAGATCTGAACGTTGAATATATATATATATATATATATATATATACATATATATATATATATATATTAGTTGGTAATTTGAAATTTAAAACTATGGAAAGCACCAAACCTCAATATGTTAAAGATTCCACAAATTCGCATACAAGAGCAAAATGGGCAGAAGGGGCATTTTATACAGAAAGTAATAACAAATTAATTAAAAAATGCATTCAGTTAGCAGAAGAGCAAGCATTTTTTTCAAAGCATATCCTAACACACTGAAGTTTCTGATTTATGTTCAGGGTACTGCACTACTTATTACGTAAAGCCCTATCAAACGTGTGGGAAGCCAATGAACAATGATGCTCTCTATCAGTTTATGTTGATACGGTGAATAAGTTTTTCACATATCATCCAACCATTTCCCGCAAACTGGAAGATATGCAAGTGATGAAAAGCAACAAGTTGACAAAAGAAGCATCCAGAATGGATAGGACTTCAGTTGAACATAGAGAATACAAAGGTAGGTGATGAAGATTCCTGGCCAATAGCAGAAGCCAAAGCAAAAACAACAGACAATAATCAGACAGCATAAATAGGAGAAGTCTGAAAGAAGTAACCTCCTACACCTACCTACCGACCGGCCTGGGAAGCATCGATGCAACTACAGGTGGACAGAACTGATGAGGATATCAAAACGAGGATCGGGAAAGCAAGGCAAGCTTTCATTACTCTCAAGTCTGTGTGGAGATGAACAGCACTCAGCATGAAAAATATGATCCGGACTTTCAACTGCAATGTGAAGTCAGTGCTAATTAGTATACGGATCAGAGACTTTGCACCTCGCCGCTTCACAAAGGCCACTTCGAACAAACTACACACCATCATCAACAGCTGTCTTCGCTCAATACTACTCAAGATCAAATTGTCGGCCAGAAAAGATCAGCAGCAGGGATCTGTGGTAATGAACGAGCCAACCCAACCAATTGTGCAACAGATATGCAGGAAGAAATGGAGATGGATTGGTCATACTCTGAGAAAACAAACCATCAAGTGAGTGACATCACACGCCAGGCCATTGCTCGAGTGGAACCCGATCGAATGTGAAGCGGCGAGTTGGTCGTCAGTGTGAGGGTGACATGGAGGAGGAGGTCGTGCTGAGAAGAGGAGATGGTAGGATGTGGGCAGATGTAGAGTCAAGTGATGAAAACGTTGACAGAGAACCGAACGCAATGGGGACGTGCGGAATTAAAGGAAACAGTTATAATAATAACATCATCCAACCAGAGAGAATTAACAACAAGAAACAACTCTGGTAGGCAACGAACCTGTCAAGAACACAATGCTCAACAAAAGTGTGTAGAAGAAAATGGAGATGGATTGGACAGACGTCGAATGACATAACACACACCAAGTCATCGTTTGAGTGAAACCTGAATAGGAAAGTAGAGACAAGTAGAGTTTAGTTCCGAGGGTGATGTGGAGCAGATTGTGTGAGGAAAATGAGGGGGAGGAGGAGATGACAGACCATAGGAAATTGTGGGGCCAGCTGAACAGGACTGCAGAGAAAAGCATGAAGAAAGATAGACATAAGAGAGAAGAAGGATATCCAGAAATGTACAGAAAAAAGAATAGTACCCCCTGAAGGTTCAGTGGATCTAGGTGACTAGAAATAACAAATTCATCAATGCCATTATCAATGAGAAGAATTTTGAGCCACATGTCACCAATAGTCCCGAGTAGGCAGGCAGTCTAAACACTTCCCTACATGTCTGACTCAAACTAATTGTCAATGATTTCATAGATGGATTCTAGATTTTGCTTTGACGACACATATCTGACCCTAAGACTGCCTGTCGAGGAGTACCACTGCCGATAATCTACAAATCTCTTCTATTAGTTATAGAAGAGATTTTAATAATAATAATAATTTGCTGTATTCCAGAAACAGTACTAGTGGTACAGTGTGGAATTTTCAGCACATATCTACAATATTTGCATCCAAATTTACAGACCTTTAAAATAAGTATTGAACAAAAAAAAAGATAAATCTGAAGACACCAACAGCAAAAAAACAAAAAAAAACAGGATAAACACAAAATAATTATAAATGCGAACAAATACAAAATTCTACCAATGTCTAATGCAGTGTTTGTGGTGGTAGTGTGAGTAATCCTGAATAATACAAAATGTTTTTAAGGTGGTGACTATGGCGTTCACAACCAACGATTGTCAGTTTAATATTGCCGAAAAGTATAGAAAATAAGACAAAAACGGCCACAAAACTAATATTACATGATGGTTAATGACAGGACAATTTTGTAATACTCATAGTGCTAATAGAGTCGGAACCAGTGGATACACATAAGAAGGAATAGAGTAGAGTACACAAAAGGAAGCCAATGTTAATATTTTAGGTAGCTAAGTATGTTTGAGAAGGAGTTCACTATAGAATGCAAAATAAGAGAGAAATAAAAGAGCCTGAAATTATGTCGTTAATAACAGAGCAAGTCATAAGTTTCACGCTTAACATAGTCTCTGTCGCTTAGAACACGGGCCAAGTATGGTATCGTTGAGTTCCTGTACTTGGTTGTACGAGCATAGATTCTTTTATACTGATTTCTGGTTTTACCTGATGAGATACAAGGCGAGAGTTGGGAATAGAGGGGGTGTTGGGGGTCGGAGAGTATGGTTTTTGACCATTTTTCGCATGTATTCAGATGCCCATCAACTAAATTAGTGACGAGCTGACTGAGTTTTACGCCACTAGTCCTACTGACTACCTTCAACATCCTTCTCAGAATGGCATAGTCCTTTTTCAGAAGACCAGGAAAGACTAACGAGGGGCAGTAAAGTAGAATAGGTAAGATACAAGAGTTGACAAATTGTGAAGGCAGAGGTTGGGTGATTCCAGATTGTCTAAGTTTCTTAATGTAGTAGGTAAGATAGAAAACTTTCTTAGAAATCGTTAGGATATGAGATGTCCAAGTAAGGTCGGAAGATAGTACTAGACCGAGGTATTTAGCATTAGACTTAGTTTCAATTTTAGTCCCCTCAATGCAACAGTTTTCATGAGAACTTACTAGTGTTTGTAGATTTCGTTTATGCCTAAGGGAGAAGTCAAAAGTCTGGCATTTTGAGGGATTCAGCATGAGACCATTTAGTTTGGACCACTCACTGATGTCCGACAGGAAGCTATTTAATTTGAAACAGTCTGACTGAGACTTAATGGGAAACGATACAGACAGGTCATCTGCATATTTGACGAAGTTGATTTCATCTGAGAGAGGCAAATCATGTAAGAAGAAGGAAAAGAGAAACGGAGAAAGAACAGCACCCTGCGGAACTCCAGCTTCAGTAAGCAAAGGAGAGGAAGATACACCATTATATACCGTATACTGCATCCTATTAGAGAAGTAAGAGTGTAGCCAGTTGATAGCCCAGGGCTCAGTTTGTGTAAGGCTAAGCTTGTTTAACAGTAGGCCTCTAGGTACAGAGTCGAAAGCAGATGTATAGTCAATTGAAATAATACGACTACACAGCTAAAATATCCTGCAATTTTTGTCCAGCCTTTCAGTCATAAAACCTAATGATAATAGCAATAATAATAGTTTGATTTCTGACGTTGTTGTTGTTGTTGGGGTGATGAGGTGATGGCTTATGCGATTGTCCATTTTGGTTTTATGTCGAAGAGGAAAATTAATGAGGCAATATATATTTATATACATATATTATTAAAAATTTTATATCCCATTTCATAAATTTTAATTCTCTGGATACTTTCTTGATTTCCATCTAACGAACCACCCACCCACCCACTCGCCTTACTTCCTTCCTTCGTTTGTTCGTTATTTTCCCATTTGACTGCGTGATTTATTATCCGTTTTTATGACAGAGAAAAGCGTGGAGAAGACGGGAGGAGGGGGCGGAGAAAGTGTAGGGTAGTGTGTGGGTGTGGACTCATATAAACTGATTGACTGGCTGGCTGGCTCGGTTCAACATAGAACAAAGAGATTCGAGAGAACGATATATATTGAGCAGAAATGTTAGGGAGAAAGGATGTTAACATGAAAAAAAACAATTGGTTATTGATGGATATGTCAGAGCATATAGAGTGATGAGTGCATCTCAGTCATCATTGAGAATCATATTTCTGAGCCATATATATCACTGGTTGTCTTCAGACGGCAGTCTTCACTTCCCTACATGACTGACACAAACTAATTGTTAACGATTTCATGGAATGACTCCAAGTTTTAGATTTGACTGCAGCTAACCCGTTTCCAACCTGATCTTATGACAGCTAACATTGCATGTAGAAGGTGATGGCTAGGCATGCGTAACACAGATACATAAACAATAGAAGTATAGTTTAGCTTCACTTTTTAGATTTCTCATCATAAACCAAATCCACAGTTAGAGATTTATTTTATTTTACTTATTGTTCTCTTGGTTTCCTAGTGGAATATAGGGCTTCAACTGCACGTCTCCACTTGCTTCTGTCTTCTTCTGTACTTTTCACATGCATCTATGTTAATCCATACTGTTTCAACTCTTCTTCACACGATCTCCTCCATGTCACCCTTGCACTGACGTCCCACTCGCCGCTTCCCTTTCGGGTTCCAATCGAGCACTGGCCTGACGCGCGATGTCACCCAGCGGCTTCCTCAGCGAGTGTCCAATCCATCTCCACTTTCTCCTGCATATTTGTTGGGCGATTGGTTCTTGTTTTGTTTCTTCCCATAGTTTCTTGTTGGTTCTTGTTCTTTCCGGCCATCTGATCTTCAGTATAGAGCCAGCGAAGACAGTTGTTGATAAAGGTGTGCAACAGGCTGTTGGAAATATTCTTTGTGACACACTGGCCAAGTTTCTGATCCATGCGTATAGAAGAACTGACTCACTTGACGTTTGTAATGAAAATCCAAATCACTTTGTTGTTGATGCTAAAGAGTGACAGTGGAAAATTTCCAGATTGGTTTCAGGTTGATGAATGTGTTTCTCGCCTTCCCGATTCTCGATTTGACATCTTCGTCCGTTCCTCCTGTAGTTGAGACAATGCTCCCTAGATAAGTGAATGAAGTAACCTCTTTCAAATCCCTCCCGTTGATGGTGATTAGCACTGGATGTTGCTGTTGTTGCTGTTGTTGGTTGGTTATTTTCATAACCTCCGTCTTGTCTATGTTCACCTGGAGTCCTGTCTTCTCTGGCTGCTTCTTCGACCAGTTTGTCGGTTTTCGCTTGTAGGTCTTCGATTTTGTGTGACATCAAACATAAATCATCCACGCGCAAAATCCAGGTCTTCTAGGTTCTTCACGTTGGTCCAGGATATCCGTGTCTTCTCTTTTCCCACTGTCTGACGCATAATCCAGTCCACCACAATTATGAATATCATTGGTGATAATAAGCACCCTTGTCTGACTCCTGTGTTTACTCCAAACGCCTCGCTGAGTTTTCCGTTGTGGATGACTTGACATGTGCCGTTGTCGTACAGTTGTTGAATGAGGTTGATGAATATTTGGGGTACGCCGTAGTACTCGAGTAGTTTCCCAATTACTTCGCGGTCAACGCTGTCGAAGGCCTTCTGAAAGTCTATAAAGTTGAGTTAGAGGTTTGATTGACATTCCATGCTTTGTTCTGGGATGATGATTCGTAGATTTGAAATTTGGTCGGAACATGATTTGCCTTTCTTGAATCCAGCTTGTTCTGGTCGGAGTTCTGCATCCAGTGCGTTCTTTATTCACAGTTAGAGAGATCATTGAAAATCACCAGGAACAGCAAGACAGAAATGTTTACTTCTTCTCCAAGAAGAGACATTCAGGGAAGAGTTACTCCTCTTTTTGGAGATATCATTCTCAAGCTATATAATCGCGTTTATGTAGGGTAAATTATCTCAGCAACATAAGGAAGAATATTTCCAAAGATGTGTCATCAGAATTGTAAATTTTGGATAACAAATCAAGTAGTGTAGAAAACGTTGTACATGGAATATGGTAGCCCAAAATGTTCAAACAGGCCGCCAAGGTCAAGGTCGTAAGATAAACTGAAATTAAATAAGTTCAGTGACGTAATCTAATTGAAGGAGGTGAGTAGAATTCAGCCAAAATTTGAACCAGAGTTAAGTTAAAAACAGTGGTCATAAGGGGTGAAGATTTCTTATGCGGTGAGGGAAGAGAATGTTATACAATCAAGAAACAAAAACACAAAGATTACGTATTTGGTGTTGAGATAGATCAGGACCATTGTAGATTTAGTGACTGAACAAACTTATTTTGTATACAGAATTTCGGTTTTAACATGTGAACTGCCATTGCTTCTGCGTGGTTTGAAGAAGTTTGATTCGTGCTCCTCTTTTAGCAAGGTTCCCACGTATTCTGTAGATAACTTGGAAGTTTCTTTGTGGGTTGTTTAGTTTGGTGTCCAGATTCGATCAGGTGTTCCAGGATACAGCTTCGGACCAGAGGATTTTTTCCTCCTTCATAAATCCATGACCGTGCGCAAGTGTTCGATGATACGTTTGGTTATCTAGCGCCACACGAGGAGGTGAATTGGTAGATGCCCAATGATGAGGCTGGCCAACAGTGGTAGCTTGTCCTTCACGGTGTTCATGCAAATCATTGGTTTCCTAGAGGAGGTTAGTCGGAGTTAAGCCACGAAGAAGGTTGTCTTCAGTGAGTGAGACAGGCGGTTTCCCAGTATTTGTGTCGATGAGTCTCCATTGAATTGTAGATTCAGGTAGAAACATATTTTGGAAGCTAAAAGTGTGGGCGGTTTCATAGATTTTGTGATGGGAAGTTCTGGGTAGCCATTTTCGAGGTGTTCAGCTCCACTTTCATAGTGTCAGAGCTACAAATTCTGAGAATTTTATGGCTCAGTGAAGGAATTAGGTTACGTTTTGCATGTAGGAGCGCCCAGCTATGAAAGTTAGTGAGTTGTTCATTCCATGTCGGCTTTCTATAGATGGATCTTTCTAGTATTTCATATTGTTCAAGTTTTGTTAATTGAACGTCCGGAAGTGATATTTTTGTGTCGGAATCCATCTCTAATGAGAAGTGATACGGAAGATAGATGGTTGCTGGGAAAAAGTCCAGGATGTCCTCCAAATTCTCTTCATCAATGGAGATAATGAATGTATCGTCCACGTATTTCCTGTAAAACTCAAAGCTGTCAATCATTTTCATCAGGTAAATGTTTTCCGGTTTTGACGTGAGAAAATTTGTAGGCAGTGGGCTTAGTGGTGAGCTTAGAAAATTTACTATATATATATATCGCTGAAAAGAGAAACTCTTCGCTGAACGCCTTTTCTTTTATATGACTCAATGGGTACTTTTAGGTTATTTCTCCCTTGTTTGAGACTCTTCAGAACCGTGCACCGACGATCCCACTCACCGGTATTGGCCGAATTCAGAACCTTCCAGTTACAAGATCAAGTTTGTTGTACACTCAGTCACTTGGGTTAAATTCAATGACCAGCTCATGAGTTCTAACTTCTGCCGATTCGTGATATGTAGCGCGACCTCCAGCTAGTGTCAGTGCCGGAGAGTGTCCATCCTCACACCCACAAACTTAGCTGACCCCAGCTGATCATGAACTTCAGGTAGCTTTAATTACTGTTATAGTGACACTGGCCTGCTTAAATCATGAGGCTATCAAATTTTCCACTCAACGCAATGGCTCAAATTTACATGAAAGTATATATACTACTGGCTGATTCGGATGAATAGTTTTCTGCTAATCCAATCTATCAGTAGCGTTTTTTAGCCAGATCGAGGTGGTCTAAAGACGGCGCAGAGCTCATCAGTTTGTCGAGATAGATTTACCGCTGTCAGCGACACAAGGAGCAACATCCGAATTCTGTTCAACAGTAATTTCAAGTCAGTCATAACTTTTATTTGTGTTCAGAGACTTGCCTCACACGCTTCACTGAAAACACTCCTTACAGGATATTTCACATTTTTTCATCAACAGATACTTTGCCTTCGATGTCTTGGCATTGAGAATCAGAGATAGATGACTAGAAAAGAATTAGCAACAGTGGAATCAACCAAGATCCTATTGCCCAATGGAAATGCAGAAGGAATAGAAATGAGTTAGATGTTAGACGGAGAAGGTCGTATGGAAAAGAAATAAGAGTTTGTAGGCACCCGTAGCATCAGAAAAAAACACCACAGAGAAAAAAAATACAATGAAGACATAACCCTGAAGCCTTAGACTCCACTGGAGACCCCAGAGGACGAATAACACTAACAATAACGTATAATATTACTACCTTTGAGTTTGTTTCTGGGTTAGACTGAATGCTCATTCTTGACATCATAACTTGGCGTTAACATGGCGCCTAATCATACCATCAGTTGTATGCAGGGAGAGTGACATACATTCGACATAAAAGAAAAGAGTATTAAATCTGCATTCCACATGCAGTTTACAGGCATAAAAGAATTTTTTTAAAAAGCGCCTCTATAATCAATAAAATCAATATCAAAATCGCCACAAGAAAAAATGCAAGCAGCAGGCAAGAAGAGCATTAGCATAGCACTTTATCATTGCAAGAAGAATAGTTATCATACAAAATGAACAATGAATAACAGGCGCAAGCTCCTCCTGTGTGCTTGGGCACATGTGTGTGAGCTAGCAAAGATAGGCAATCATGTTAGCCAATCAAATCACTTTAAAATAGAATGCAATCGATTGCGCGCGCGTGCGCGCACACACACATATATATACAGATATATACATCATATATATACATAACCTACTACTAGGCGCTAGCATCTGTAAACTGGCCTCAACGTTATCTGCAATATATAAAATAATAGAGAAAGAGTGTAATTAAAGGGTAAACTGAATTGTTGAATTCTTCGTAGGAGAATTTTGCCTTCAAGTGCTTTCTGTGTGGTTCCTACCGACATCCAGTCAATCAATCAATCAATAAATCTTTGGTAACAGCCTTCTTGAGTCGATGGTGAAGCGGTAGAATGTCCGCCAGCCGCACATGTGGTCCACGGTTCAATCCACGGCCGACGCATTCCTAAACATCGCTTCGCCTGGTAAAATAGGAAGGTTGAATGGGCGTCTAGCAATCCCATGCTGTAAAAATAAAACCATTTCTAGTTTCAGACTCTTTAGCAGTGCCCACCCATATCATCATCAGTGAGTATCTCTTCTCTATGTCCTCAACTTTGTGAGCCCAACTGAACACTCTTCACATTTATTCTAGCACTCTTTATCTATGAAAGTATTTACTCCTGTGCTGTTGAATAATTTTTCATAAGATTTCATCCATTTTCATGGATGCGATCATTTTTTTGCAAAAAAACTATATACTACTGATCGATTGACTTGATTAGTAATATTATATACCACTCATATCAACCAGTAGTACTTGATAGCCAGTCAGCCAGCCAGCCATATCAAGGTGATCTAAACGCCTCTGGACGGTCGTTTCACTCGTTTAAGGGCCGAGCTCTCCACCAGCAGTCTACTCAGTCTGACTCAGTTTAATGACAGCGAAATCAGTGTTCAAGCTACGCATCCAGTGTGTGTGTGTGTGTTGTCCATTTCTATCTGGCTGGCCATAGAGCATTACAAGTTGATGCGAGCGATACTCACCAACTACTCATAACACTCCATCAGTAGTGTACAGCATCATGCATGCATTTAAGGATCTTTCATACCTAACAGTTAGTTACCTCAAGGTACAATGCTGGTCACACACACACACACACACAAGCGTGGTGAGCTAATCATGTCCAAATTCTAGTTCATGTTTAGCCTCGTAGTGGCTTGTGTACATACATACATACTGATGAATCGAAACTGGGCGATGCATTTTCCATTTTCTAAAATACCCCTTTTATTTGTTTACCAATATATGCTCACTCACTCAATTATTTAATTAATTAATTAATTGTGTGTTTTTTAAAAAAAACAAGCAGAAATTATAAGCACTGTCATAAATCAAATGTCAAAGAAGGTGAGGCATTTTATTTTGGAGATATATAATCTGCTTTTTTCTCTCTCTCCAAATTTCCCACTTACCAGCTATCATCAATCTCTTACACTAATCTCTGTGCATTACAAGGTATGACATTTCGATTTATAATAATAATAATGATTATTGTTATTATTATTATAACCGTAGGTTCTCAGGGGAATATATGGCTTCAGCATCAACAACGATAACAACATACGTCGCCATTTAATTCTGTTCTCTGGAGTTCCTTTTAGCTGACTTCACGAATACTCACTCATAAGCTATCATCTATTCCTTTGCACACAGTTTCCTCTGTGTGACCGTCTAAAAACGATGCTAAAATCGCTGTTTTTCATTCAAGTTCTACCCAATCGATGGTCTACATGGCTTGTGATATGACTCATCGATCTTCACAACGTGTCTGTGATCCATTTCCCTTTTGTTTTGATTCCATTTACTGATGGCAACGTTTCGAGCACAATTTATTGCTGCTCATAATCATATCAAGGCACTACTCACACTAATTTATGACTTCGTTTATATAATTCCTTCATTATTTTTCATCGCTTCACGTGAGTGGTTGTAGTGTTTTCCATGTATCTGGTATGGGTGATGTGTCATTCCTATTGCATGTGTTGGGCGTAGATTCGATGAACAAAGATTCAGCAAGCGACCTCCCTCTATCTCTCCACCTTCCTAAATTAATTTGTATAATTTTGACTGTTTCCCACTCATCCTATTTTGTGGTTATGTGTTAATGCATGCAGTGCAATGCGGTGCTGAGCTTTTTTCCAAATTACTTATCTCCTCGGGGTCAACCATTCTTGGCTAAATTCTTATGTCCCAACAATCAGACTATCCAAGTATTGGTTTGTAGGGATTTGGTTGATTGGTTACAGGATTTCATCATGAGCTGACATCAGTTACAGAACCATTGGAAAGCCAGCTGGGACTACTGGACAGCTGTCTCCTCCGTCCTAGTTTGGGACTCTTCAGCATTACGCACCCACCGGGGTTCGAACCCAGGACCTTATTGTTTACAAGGCGAGCTCGTATACCATTAAGCCACTGGGACCCGATCCAGAAGTTAGAATTCATGGGCCATTGGATCGGGTCCCAGTGGCCTAATTGTATACGAGCTCACCTTGTAACCAGAAGGTCCTGGGTTCGAACCCCGTAGTGTGGGTGCGTACTGTTGAAGAGTCCCAGACCAGGCTGATGAAACAGCTGTCCAGTACCCCCAGCTGGGTTTCCAATGGTTCTCTAACCAATTTCAGCTCATGATGAAATCCTGTAACCAATCTGACTATCCCCGACCTACTAGTTTGACTTATGTAGTTTACCTTACTCACAGTCATTGCAAGGTATTTTGTAAACTATATTATTTTATCTAATTGGGTCAGTCTACAGGGTCCTTTAGCCTACAGAGCTTGTCCTACCTGAGTGAGTTTGTAGGTTTGATTGCCACCCTAATTCCTGATTTATTGAGAATCCTACGAAGAGTCTCAAATATCCCTCTCTAGTTATGGTATAATTGTAGATGCCTTATATGCTCCCCTATTTATGTTATCATTATTAGTTTCCTCATTATTTTTATTTGGCTTTCGGCATTTTCTGATCTTCCTAATGAATTTTGTAGGATAGTTATTTGATACCAACGCTCCTTCTTCTATCTGTTTCATTTCATCATTTAGGTGTTTTCTTGTACTGTTTAGTGCTATTGCTCGGTTTGTTAAACACTTAACT
The DNA here is from genome assembly GCA_944472155.2 of Trichobilharzia szidati. Classification (NCBI taxonomy): domain Eukaryota; kingdom Metazoa; phylum Platyhelminthes; class Trematoda; order Strigeidida; family Schistosomatidae; genus Trichobilharzia; species Trichobilharzia szidati. The sequence goes on from OX235275.1 coordinate 19,910,227, forward strand.
AAGCCTGCCTGCCTTAACAGATAACGAAGGATGAGATGAATTAAAGTCTAAATATCTATTAGCAGAATGCGTTGGCTCTTTATAAACGCTAATGTGCAGTTCACCTTCTTCTATTCGTTTTATTTTACAATCTAACATAGCTAATTCTCCTTGTTCATTTTCCCTCTACTGGTGATTTAATATATATCAAGAAGCTAGAGAGAGATGTTCTCTTTTTAACACTGTGTTTGCAAGCGCCATCCGCATATCTTCACCATATCTTTGCAGTGGGATTAAATGTATTAAGAGCAATATTTTCCCAGCTATCCATAAATATATCTACTACGATAGGGGATATTGGTGATCCATCCCATTGCTACACCTTCTGTTTGTCTATATATTTTGCCCTGGAATTTAAAGATAGTAGATGTTAGGTACAACTGAATTCCTAAAATAATATCCTCAATGGCCCGCTTCGTCCTGTTAGAGAAGTAATACAAATAGGTGGAGAGAGAGAGAAAGGGGTCGATTACTGATGCCTTGTTCATCGAGTCTACACCCAACAGGTGCAACAGAAATGACCCATCACCCATACAGGAAATATGGAAAATACTACCACTAATCAAGCGAAGCTATGAAAAATAGTGGAATTATATAAACGAAGTCAGGAAGTTGTATGGGTATTGCCTTGATATGATTATGAGCAGTAATAAATTGTGCTCGAAACGTTGCCATCGGTAAATATTACTGTATAACAAACACTGTGAGACTTTATCAAAATAAACTTTACCCACAATGAAATTATACTCTACCAAGACAGTACAAAAGTTCTATTCTTATATCCCTTTTCTATGCCATATTCATTGGGTGATAGGCTCTTCTTACCTGCTGGTACCCTGCTAGAGTCCCCTGTTACTCATCTATTCTAACCGGCCATCTGGTCTTCAATAAAGAGCAATGGTAACTGTCGGTAAAATTACTAAGTATGAAGAACAAGACTCAAGTCAGTTACTCCATACGGTTGAGAGACTCGACGCATGCGTCACCAGAAGCATTTTCAACAGACTACTGGAGATTTGTATCAACAGCTGACTTCGTGGACTCCACACCCCACAGATCAAATGGCCGGTCAGTAACAATAAGCGATAAGGAACTTGTTTGAAAACAAATGACACTCGGAGGATTAGAAGAAATTTCAGCCCAGAAGGTAATTCAATCTTAGAAGACCTCAGACAGTCCGACTACAAGTTGACCCAAGTTGACTAATTTTGTCGTACACATACCCTTTTTTTCTTTTTTGACAGTGGCGTTTTTTAGACCTAACTGTTCTAGAATACTACATTTATCTTTACAGTAGAGAGTTGTTTGCATTCCCCCACACGCACTTTGTGACCTTGGAACCCTATTGGTTGTTGACTATATTGTCTTATCAATTCAATTAGTATCTCTCAAGGTCATTTAAAGAATTTAAATACGCAATTGTTGTTAACGCTTTTCGGCTGTTGATTTGAGACAGTGAAAGCTCTTTACGTCAGCGGATTGTCTTCGTGTCTTCTTGAGTCGAGGGTTCGGCGGTATCATATCGTATTGTCGTTGCTGTTGGTAATATTGACTGGAATAGTAGGCTCACAAATCGACTAGGTGGAAAGTTCGTTAGTGCAAACTACTAAGTGTATTAACAGTCATAACAGAACTCTAACAGTACAGCGAATAGATCAAGGAGCTTTTGCCCAACAAATATTTAGAAGGAAATAGTAACATCACATGTCAGATCCTCGAGTGGATCTTCAATAAGAAATGACAAGTAGGACAGTGGTCAGATTTGTGACATGGAGGAGATCATTTGAAGAGGAAATCAAAGCCTACAATCATCACTCCTGAAGTCAGCTAAAAGAAGACTACACAGAACAGAGTTAAATGCAGATGTGTTGCTGGCTGAAGCTGTATGTTCCATTCGGAACTCACAGGAATAATAATAATAATGGTAACTACTTACCGCGGACAAGCAGGTTGTCACCAGACGACAGACGAGTGCCTTTATCATTTTTCGCTTCACATTCATATTTCCCTTCGTCTTCTTCAATTAAATTTTGAATACGTAAATTGCCAACATCTAAAAATTGACAACAACAACAATAAAAAACAATTTCAATGTAAAAATCCCGCCAAAAGTTTCTTCTGAAAACCAAAAAAACACGTTCAGAGATCACAATATATGCGTGATGAATATATATTTACATATATGTTTCCGAAATAATGGCTAGAATGCTAGAAACATTTGAAAACGATTATGGTGCAGACAAACCAATAAAATCACTTCATTCAATGCTGTACAGATCAAAAGATCTGTTCAACAGCAACAAGAGACAAGTTCAGCACACTGTCGACAAAATAAATTACATAAAAACTGCAGTAAACACTAGGTTTCAGTCATATTTGGAGCCCTCTTCGACTCGGAATTAAAGAAAATTAACTAGCTTTCAAAAGATACACTATTTATTCTTGCTTCACATTTGAAACAGAGAAACACCAAGAGTAGTGCTTCGCATATATCCGTTCAGTCCGTCCCTCTTTATTTCTTTCTCTGTAACTATTGGCCAGTTTACTAACTTCTAGAGCTCTTGGTTGATTATTCTTCCTGTTCAACTATGTGGTCTTTTGATAAAAGTCTATGATCTTCATCGTTATCGCTCATAAATGTTCCAACCTGCACCAGTCACCATCAATGGGGGGGGATTTAACAGAGGTTACTTCCTGCTTTCACTTATCCGGCTAAGAAGCACAGTTTCAAACACAGGCAGTCGGAACGGGTGAAAATGTCAAAGCCAGTCAGCCAGCCAGCCAGAATCGGAAAGGCAGGATACGCCTTCATCAATCTGAGACCAGTTTGGAAATCTGGTCTGGATTTGGATTTTCAACACCAGTGTGAAGTCAGCAAGTCAGTCAGTCACTTCTTCTATACGGGTCATAAACTTGGCGTGCGTATCACGAAAAGCATTTCCAACAGGCCAGTGAACACACTTTAATCAACAGCTCCATACTGAACATCAAATGGCCGGATGGCCGACTGGCCAGAAAGAATCAGCAACACGAACCTCTACAGTGGAACAAACCAACAGGTGAGAGCCAATTGCTCGACAAATAATTAAAAGAGAAAATGGAGATGGATCGGTTTGGCATATGCTACTGAGGAGGTCGTCGAATTATATCGCGCGCAATGCAGGCCATCACTCGGATGGAATCCGAATGGAAAGCGAGAGTGGTTAGTCGGTGTGGCGGTGAGACGGAGGAGATCGTAAGCGGAGGAGGAGGAGGTGAAGATGAGAGATTATGAACAGTAATCATCCTTACTTTACTTTACTTCAGCTATCTCCTACGGGAGGATGAGCCGGCTTCATGAACATCTCGAATCATCGCTGCCCAGGCGCGGCGATATTGTAGGAGAGTTCATGAAGTTAATTAGGAATTTGGTACGAGTGATGTCCCCAGAATCGCTCGGCCTTTTGTTTGAGAGCGCAGCTCTAGCCTTTACACAACCAAGTGTTGTGATGAGAGATGGTTGCTAGCCAAATTGGTTGACAATAATTGAGGTCAAAGGTCAAGATGGACAGGCGGATACAGTTAATATATAGATGAGCTGACACAGCCACAAGAGATGCAAGATTAACTTTGTGTGAGAAACAACCAATCAACAGACTGTATTTTCTACTAACATTAACCTACAATAATGTACATCAAAATCTATAAATATGTGTTGATTTTCCGTAATAAACGTTCTGTTGCCTGGCCCTTGTCTTCTGTTGTTACAGTGTGACCTACAAGGCAGTAGGAGTGGAGTAGCAGCCGGTGACCGTAGTTCGGTTCATACGCCTTTTTGAATGGGGCCAGACATCCAGGACATCCAACAAGCCCTTTGTCCATACGTCTACCGGTGAACTCCAGTGAGCTTCATACGCCAGTCGTTGGAGGTTTGGAAACAGGATTTAGCCATCTCCCCTAGACTGTCATCCAATGGACAGTCAACCCGGTGAAGAGCGCCGGGCATCCGCTTTCGCCCTTTCACTTTGGTGAAAAACACCTCCGCCACGTGAAGGCAGTGAGTAGGACTTCCTAAGGAGAGGCTATGTAAGACGCCCGGTCATATGGGGGCCTTTCAAGAGGTGTGTGGAGGGGTGGCCAACCCGCAGCGCGAGGCACCCACCCCCGACCATCCTGATTCTTTGGAGGCTAATCATGGTGCCAGCCAGCTGAAGAGTACAGCAGAGAGTAGAACAAAGTGGAGGTGTGTGTGTTGAAGCCGTATGCTCCACTCTGAACCCAAGAGAGTAGTCATTCTAGTTTTGTTAACCACACCAAATAATAAAACGTTACTTGGTTGACCAGTTGCCTATTCTATATATATATATATATAATTATTTCCCTCTCTCCTCAGTTTGTAGAAAAAGAAACGAAAACAAATCGCTTGGGTTTTTTATTGCTCAGAGTAATCATAACAATAATAATAAATTCTAATTAAAATTATCTTTTAATTAAATAATTAATTACAAGTTGTCTCCAATTCCCACTCCCTCTCCAACCAGCCAACCAACCCGCCCACTCACCCACCCACTCACTCACTAATCCACACTACCATTCATGTTTTATGATTCCTACTAAATGAGGTTTCATCGTTGTTATCATTCTCGTTCTTGTATTGTGTACTGACTGCTTGACTTCTATGCGTATCGGATGAAACAACCCAACAAAAACCAACAACGGAATTATCGCTTTACAGTCTTCTGTTTCCCGTAGTGCCTCACTTTATTGCTTTATTCTATTTTATCATCTTTTATCCATTCGTATGTCATATAATTAGGAATTCAGTAGTGCGCTTCCACCCTCTCCTCCAGTCGGTGTATTTTTGTCTGTCAGAGCAGATTTCATTGCTAAATCATGGCGTTGTTGTTATTTAAAATAGAATACACAAGTGCGGAATTATCTGTCGCTCTCTGTCTCTATCTCTATGCTTTGCGTGGGTGTGTCAGCCCCTGTGAGTGTGTGTGTGCGTGGGTGGGCGGGTGTGATTTCCTCTGTTTTCCCCAGGAGTTTCACATTTTTCGCATTTAACCTCATTCTTCTCTAATTTGACAATATATATCTACGTATTTATTCCTCACTGTCATATAATCGATCAAAATCCCGAATGTCCTTTAGAAAACTCTCTTCGTGAACTTGGAATTCAAAGCAAAAATTCTTAGAAATCGCCTTACTACATGTCTGAAGAAGACATTTCAAGCAGCCTTGTTTACGTATTACATTCTCCAGCAGACAGTTAATCCAGTCTAAATTCTAAGGATAAGATACCGCTGTAGGTCACCTCATTGTGTGTATTTGTCAGTTTACTTGTTCGTGTGGAGCATTGTAGATCGGTCGTCAATTGCAACGTCCAACTTAGCTAGCTTAGCCACCCAGAAGAGAAAAGAAGAACATCAGCAGCTCCATCCTCGAACAGCTTGTCAACTCTGGACATCGAACACCCCTACCTGCATGGATGCTTCACAGTGCTACACAGAGTCCCTCAATATCTTTCAGAGGGACTTCGAATACTCTCTCTGTATATAGCTGAATCATTGGCTATTCGGGATCTGAAACCGGACCTCTGTATTCAAAAGCACCACATACATTCACTCGCCACCCTACCATGGCCTGAGTAACGTTCTTACTATAATTTTTCTTCTTTTTTATTATATAAGTTTACCATTATTATTATTCTCCTCATTCTTACTGTATTATCAATCAGTTACGCTATACGTTTTTCGAGGGCAACTTTTACCAGTATCTGATCGGTCATACGATTTCTTTGTTAAATATAATTACGATTGTACAGTATTATTATTATTGTTTCCTTTAATTCCTACAGGAACATAGGGCTTCAGCCGTGCGTCTCCATTGCGTTCGCTTCTCTGCTAGAGTCTTCACCTGGCTCCAAGTCTGCCCACACGTTTTCATCTCCTCTTCACATGACCTCCTCCAAGTCACCCCACCCTCGCACTGACGACCAACTCGCCGCCGCTTCCCTTTCGGCCGGGTTCCACTCGAGCAATGGCTTGTCTAGTGATGTCACTTGATGGTTTGTTTCCTCAGAGTATGGCCAATCCATCTCCATTTCCTCCTGCCTATTTGTTTCACAATCGGTTCCTGCTGCGTTGGTTCACTCATTGCCAGAGATCCCTCTCTGTTGCTGATCTTTTCTGGCCGGCCATCTGATCTTGAGTATTGAGCGAAGACAACTGGCTGTTAATGAAGGTCTGTAGTTTGTTTGAGATGCTCTTTATGACGCGCAGTGCAAGTCTCTGATCCGTAGAACAGCACTGACTTCACATTGGAGTTGAAAATCCAATGAATCGTCGAAAAGAAAATTGTCTTCGGTGTTTAAGTCTTTTTCTTATGACTCAATATGGGAATATTCCATTCATATATATATATATATATATCGGATTGAAGGAAGTTAGAATTCCCGATTACTTGAGCTTTACCGACGCAAGTGGATGAAAGGTCAACGAGTTTGGTCTTGTAATCTGAAGATCCTGGAGTCGTGTATGTGTGTGGTGGTGGTGGTGGGATGTTATATACTGCCAAAGAGTTCTAAACCAGAAAGAAACACCTATCCACAAATTTCTGCTGATTTTCAATGGTTCTCTAACTGACATCAGTCCGTCATCAAGTTATCCATGTCCAAACCAAGTTCCCTTTCAACAGTTTGAAAAAGTTCATTGGGAAATAATAAAAAAACTTTTATAATCCTTCATCAAACTTATAATGGAGATTTCAGTGGCACACTGGGTGTTTGATTGTCTGTCAGTGGGGTTTATTAGTGTTAATCACAGTGTTTCCACAGTTTTATTGTGTGTGTGTGTAATTGGACACACTGAACAATCCTCCAACCAATCAAATAAAATCTCTACAAAAACCAGTACTTGAAAATTCATCTGATGCTCATTAGCTGGCGACTCGCCCTATTCAGGCGGTGACCTGGGGTTCCTCTGGGAAGCCGTCACTACTAGGGTGCACCAGGTTAAAAGGTGAGGCAGTAACTCATCGAAGAAGACAGTACGAAGTGGTCACACTATGTCGTGCGTGAATTTATAGAAGTTAGAATTCATGGACTAGTTGGCCATTGGATCGGTTGGGTCTCAGTGAGTGGCTTAATAGTTTACGAGCTCGCTAGCCTTGTAACCAGAAGGTGTTGGGTTCGAAAACTAGAGGTGGTTGGGTGCGTACTGCTGAAGAGCCAGTCCCAAACTAGACTGACGGAGGAGCTGTCCAGTACTCCCATATTTTCAAGCATCTATCAAGCTTGATATTACTGTACATAATAGATAAGATTTTATTTTGATAAATCACACAGTGTTATACAGTAATATTAAGTGATAACGTTTCGAGCACAAACTTATATCAATAACTATTATTACTGTATTATTGTTCCCTTAGGTTCCGATTGGAACATAGGGCTTCAACAACACATCTCCACTTTCTTCTATTTTCTGCCATCCTCTTTAGCTGTCTGGCTCCACGACTGCCCAAACTCTGTCATCTCTTCCTCACAGGATCTCCTCCATGTCACCCTAGGATGACCCACTCGTCGCTTCCTATTTGGATTCCACTCAAGGGCCTAGCATGCGATGTCATATGACGGCCTCCCCAATATATGCCCTATCCATCTCCATTTGTTGAGCAATCGGCCAATACCTATTGGTTTGTTCCAACAGTTTCTTGTTACTAATTCTTTCTGGCCAGCCGTTTGATCTTCAGTATGGAGGGAAGACAGCTGTTGAAGAAGGTCTCTAACCTGTTGGAAATGCTTTTCGTGATACGCCCACCAAGTTCATGACCCCTACAGAAGAAGTGACTGACCGACTCACTGACTTCACACTGGTGTTGAAAATCCAAATTCAGACTAGATTTCCAAACTGGTCTCAGGCGGATGAAGGCGTATTTTGCCTTTCCGATTCTGGCTGGCTGGCTGGCTTTGAAATTTTCACCCGTTCCGACTGTCTGTGTTTGAAACTGTGCTTCCCAACCGGATAAGTGAAAGCAGGAAGTAACCTCTGTGAAATCTCTCCCGCTGACGGTGATTGGTGCCGGTTGCTGTTGTTGTTGTTGCTATTGCTGGTGGTTCGTTATCTTCATCACCTCCGTCTTCTCTATGTTCACCTGCTGTCCTGTCTTCACCGGCTGCTTGCTTCTTCAACCAGTGTGTCGGTTTTCTCCTGTAAGTTTTCGAGCTTGTGTAACATTAGACATAAATCATCCACACGCGAAATCCAAAGGTTCTAGATTCTTCTTTCCTCGATGAAAGCAAGAATAAGACTAGGGACGTGGAATGTCCTTACAGTCTATCAGCTTAATAAATATACTAATACATTTTAACCAGATTAGACAAAAGGAGAAGTCATAAAATAAAATAATTAAAAAAAAATGTAAATGACATGAAATCTGGTACATTTTACAAGTAAAAGTGTGTGCGTGTGTGCGTTTCTTCTGTTTAGGTGTGTGGTGGTACGAACGATGCCGTGGGGGGGGGGGTGGTGGAGTGGAGATGTATGCATGTGTACATGCACCATTTTTTTTCAAACTTTCCTTTTTCCTGTACATGACATGTATTAAAATTTACACTAGTGCTTTAATGGCAATTTCTTTCTTTCTCCTCTTTTTTTTTGTGGAACAAGAAAATGTTGGTTCATGTTTTCCGTTTCACTGATTACATAATCCTTTCCATGTGTCATTATTAGTTGGAATTAAAGGGAAAAAGAAGTAGAAATATGTATAGACATACGCACACGCGTGTAGACGCAAGCGCATACGTATGCACACACACGCATACACACATAAAAACACTTTTAACGCCCACGCAAATTTTCATACACCACCCTCCATTATACAACAACCAATAGTGGAAGGATTAGACTAACTAACTTGTGTGAGACGTGTTCACAGGTAAATTTTTTTCACACTACATGATTACCACACTACAAGATTATTAATTTTACAGAAATGAAAAACAATAATCAAATAAAATTAAAAATTTTTATTAATTTTGTGGGTTCATTTTTCTAATTAGTCAAGAGAACAACTGTCATAATCTGGTCTTAAAGAAACAGCTGACTGGGGCTGAGTGAGGAAGGCAGAAACTTGTATTCGTATCGGTTGTCGGCCGATGGACGCAATGCTAAACCTTTTAATAAGCTCGGTAAAGAGAGAAGATCGGGTATGAATGAAGTTAGGATCCCCAGCCGACGACGTAAATAAGAATAACATCACTGCTAATGAAATTCTGAAGCCTCAAGCTTGAAGATCTATGGGTTCCATTAGGAATGTAAAGGAATAAAAAACAAAAAGGGATCTGGATGAAGAGTGTCAACGTCAGTCAGCAGTAGGATCAATAAAGCAAGACAAGAGTTGTACATCATTCTGAAATAACTGTGTAAACTGACAACGCTTAGCGGTACAAGGAAGAAGATCTGATGTTTCAACAATTATATCAAGTCAGTGAATACTTCTGTGTATGGTTTCATTTTCAACAGGCTACTGTGGACTTTCATCAACAGCTGCGTCCTTCGTGTTCTCGATTGTAAAGATCAGATATCCGGCTTCAGAAGGTTAGCAACACGGGACAGATATTATCAGAGAATATTATAAATAATAGAAATCCATAAAAAACAAAGTTATAGGAATGATCGCAAGCTGGCATCAGTTAGAGAATCATTGGAAAACCAGCTGGAAGTAATGCTAGAGAGATGATTCACCCCTTCTAGTTTGTGAATCTTCAGCAGTACGCATCCACTGCCAGGGTTCGAACCTAGGACCTTCCAGTAACAAGGTGACCTCATAGACCATTCACAGTCACTGAAACTCAACTTATTGGCTTGCCAACTTCTGCCAGCTCGTGATAAAGATATATCGCTGCAGCCAGCCAGTGTCGCAGGAAGTACCTGGGGTTCTAGGAAGAAGTAGCAACCAGCACGGTCCACCAAGTCTGGCAAGACGACGGTTACTTGCCAATGAAATTGGCTGAAGGTTGAGATGTATCTATGTCATCAACTGGCAGGGGGTGGGATTCGTGGGCAAACCATTAAGTTGGGTCCCAGTGACTGTGAATGGTCTACGAGGTCAAATTTCAACACAGTAGTGAATGTGTCTTCCATATGTCTCCACGACAACCGAGGAGGGGCAGAATTAAACGTTCTAAGAACCTTGTGTTCCCAAATATCTATAAATATGTCTGCTACTATTGGGGATATTGGTGATCCCATTGCCAACCCATTCGTTTGTTTATATAGTTTATTTTGAAATTTGAATACAGTGGAGGTTAGACAGCATAACTGAACACCTAATATTATTTCATTGATCAAGTGACAAGTTAAGTTATACTTTTGAGTTCAGGATAAATGTTGAGATCATTTCTAACTGCCTTCACAGCTGTTCTAATGGGAATATTAGTGATATAAACTGGTTGTATCAAAACTGATCATTTTTTCACCTTTTTCTAATTGAATTCCCTCTAGTTTCTGCTTACACTATACACAGCATAAAGAACAAGATTTTGATTTTCAACACTAATGTAGGTTTGACGATTTTGTAGAGTTCGGGGACTTGGTGCGCGCGTCATGAAAATCAACAGCTGCCTTTGCTGGCTCCATTCTGAAGGTTAAATGTCTGGTCAGAAAGGATCAGCAGCAAGAAATTCAAACAGGCGATGAACCAACAAACAATCTACTACACAGCTAACAAACACACCGAAGAAACCACCGAGTGTCATCATACGCCAACCAGGCGTTCAGGAAGGATTAAGATGGGAGATAACGAGATGGACATCCAACGGTGACCTGGAGGAGACCGTATAGGGATGAGGAGGAGGGGGAGGTGGAGATGAGAGCTTATAAGAGATCTTGGAACCAATCTGAATAAGACTACGGATAACTGAAGATAAAATGGATATGTACTTGGGAAGCCCTGTGTTCTGCTCCAAACCCTGTAGAATAATAACACTGTATCACTCACTGAGTTCGTGTGTTCCTACTCAAATAAACTGATTCTATGCGGTTATATTATCTCATCTCTTTCTTGATTGAATTGCTTGAATCACATTGAAAAAATTAGCGGCGTAATACTTACTCTTAGTACTACTAGTCACTCAACCGCCCACCCACCACCTACCCACACAAACACACGCACACACACAAACAAACACGATTATTGACTAGTAGTACTCCACTCCTAACTGTAGTATGCTGTTCGCCTTTTCCTCTTCTTCGATAAGTGTCCATTGTCTTCCCTTCTTATCTTTTTTCACTTAACAACGAAAATAACGAAAACAGCATGCCACTTGATTCTTCCTTTTTTCTTTCTCTCCTTCTTCTTCAAAAAGTAAGGAAGATCCAGTGTATGACGTCAACCACCTCCTCTCGCCTTCCTTCTTTCCTTTCGTGTCTTCATTTTGTTTACCTGCTTCACAGTGTAGAGTTTAAGGCAGTGTGCGTGTGTGTGGTTGACGGAGAGAGAGAGAACGAGACTTATACGTCTTAAAGACGTCGGAAAATAGAGGCGTAATTATGTGAAAAGAAGCGAGGAGAGGAGTGGCAACGTAGTCGGTGGATGGGTTGAGGGAGGTGGAGGCGAACACACACTGGAGACTTTTATGAGTCGTTTTTTTAGTTAGTAAATCGAGCTATTTATTAATTTGAATATTCAGAAAATAAGAGTAATTAGAGTGGACAACGATTTGGTTGTAGATAGCGGGAGGGTGGGGCGGTCAGTTAACGAATTCTATCCCAGTGGTCGAGCAGTCAACGAACTCATTGCCTCCAAAATGTGACGATTCATGCTGGCGGCATTGGCGGGCCACTGAATTTCATCCCAGTGGTTGAATAGTCGACAGAACTCGCCTTATAACTAAAAGGTCCTAGATTCGAACTACAAAATACCTGACCACTACTCTCTACTGCTCTTCAGTAATCTCTCTAACTGAAGTTTTTCTTTTTTTAATTTCGTGATCAAACTTCAAAATAGGTGGTAGATATTGATTTGATTTATAAACGTTTGATTTTTACTCAAAAAATCTTTTTAAAAAAACTCCGTCATCAAGCATTCAAGTACCCACCGACTACTCACTATACTCATTTATTCAAATTACTATTGTGAATATATATTTTTTTCTGCTCTGGAAACTTGTCTACAACTATTTTTGATCTCTTCTTTTTTTCACTATCTCACTTTTTATCGTTTTTTTTTTCATTTTTGAAAAAATCTGATTAATTCTTTGTTAAAATGTACTTCGAATGCAAAAGTGACGCAAGAAAAAAGCAGTTATAAATTGATTGAACAATTGAACCATTGAGCGGTTGAACAGTTCAGTTGTTTAATTATTTATTCCATTTGAAATAGTAAAAAATGAAAGCGGTTTTTTTTGAAAAAGAGGGAAGGAATATATTGAAAATTGTCTAGAATTACATCTAATATAATGATTTACATTGGTTAACTAAAATCACTGTTGGTAGTTTAGTGGTGGTAGGATGTTTGTCAACCGCGCCACAAAAGGTCCGAGGTTTGATTTCGGGACAGCCGGTAGTAAGCCAAGTTAAAAGAGGAAGGGTTAAGTATGAGGCTTAAAACCCCATTCGGTTAAAGCAGTAACATCACTGCTATTGAAAATTTAAAGATCTAGCTTGAAGAGTAATGTTCCACACTTGGAATGCAAAAGAGAAGATCAACTGAAATTCGTTCAAAATTTATCTCTTTATTTTATGCTAGTAGGCATTTGTCAAATGGGCATTTTATTGTAACTCTTGAAGACAACTGATGCTGTTTGTAAGTGCTATAAGCAAATTATTATTATTGTTTCCTATAATTCCTAGAGGAACATAGGACTTCAGCCGTGCGTCTTCATTGCGTTCGGTTCTCTGCCAACGTCTTCACCTCGCTCCACGTCTGCCCACATGCTTTCATCTCCTCTTCACATGACCTCCTCCAAGTCACCCCACCCTTGCACTGACGACCAACTCGCCGCTTCCCTTCCGGGTTCCACTTGAACAATGGCTTGTCTAGTGATGTCACTTGATGCTTAGTTTTCTCAGAGTAGTGCCAATCCATCTCCATTTCTTCCTGCCTATTTGTTTCACAATCGATTCCTGCTGTGTTGGTTCGCTCACTGCCAGAGATCCCTCACTGTTGCTGATCTTTTCTGGCCGGCCATCTGATCTTGAGTGGTATTGAGCGAAGACAACTGTTAATGAGGGTCTGTAGTTTGTTTGAGACGCTCTTTATGACGCGCAGTGCAAGTCTCTGATCCGTATAGTGAGTAGCACTGATTGACTTCACATTGGAGTTGAAAATCCGGATCTCATCTTCGTTTCGAGTGCTGTTGACCTCCACACAGACTTGAGAGTAGTGAAAGCTTGTCTTGCTTTTCCGATTCTTGCTTCGATATCCTCGTCAGTTCCACCTGTAGTTGAAACGATGCTTCCCAGGTAGGTAGGTAAAGGAGGTTGTTTTTTTCAGGTTCCTTCCATTTATGCTGATCGTTTTCTGCTGTTCTTGTTGCTGTTGGTGGTGTTGCCCAGGAACCTTCATCACAACCATGATATTCCTGATTATTATAGATTGGATCATGCAAAAGACCGTGAGCATGTGTGTGTGTGTGGAAGCGAGAAGACAGGAATATTCAAGTATTGGTTTGTAGGGATATGATTAATTGGTTACAGGATTTCATCATGAACTGACATCGGTTAGAGGACCATTGGAAAACCCGCACTGGAAGACTGGATAGTCAGCTGTTTCCTCCTAGCTTGTGACTCTTCAACAGTAGGCACCCAACGCCAGGGTTCGAAGCCAAGACCTTCTGGTTACAAGGCTAGTGAGCTCATAGACCATTAACCACTGGGACCTGACCCGACTTCGGTCAATTCACTACATAGCGCGACCACTAGGCAAACCTGCTAACCCTACTGGTCACGACTTCCCACTAGAAGGTCGGCAGAATTTGAAATTCACGGAAAATTGGACCGGCTACCAGTGGCTTAATGGTTCACGAGTTGGCCTTGAAACCGCAAGGTCCCAGGTTCGAACCCTGGCGATGGGTGCGTACTGCGGAAGAGTCTCAAACTAGGACAAAACAGCTGGCTGTCCAGTACTCCTAGCTGGTTTTCCAATGGTCCTCCAACCGATGTCAGTTCATGATGAAATCCTCCTCAGACAGGAATAGATTAGGCTGACAAAAGACTATAGAAGATCTAGACTGCACGAATGATTTATGTTCTAATGCCATATCCATACACGCCTACAAGCACAAAGATCTACAGGCGAAAATCAACAAGTTGGCAAAAGAAGCAAGTAGCGAAGACAAGACAAGACTTTAAGTGCGCATAGAGAAGACACAAGTGATGAAGATACCTAACCGACAACGGCATCAAGCATCGATCAGTATCAGTGGGATACGCTTGAAGGAGGTCGTCCCTTTGATTTATGTAGACAGCATCTTTTCCATTACGGCCAGGCGGCTTGAATCAGGATATCAAGGCCATGCAGGGTAGAAAAGCTAAGATAAACCTTAATTATTCTAAAATCAGAGTGGAAATCTGCTGCACTCCACATAAGGAACAAGTTCCAGATTTCCGGCGCTAATGTCAATAAGGCAGTTCTATTTGGTTCCTTTCTTGACGTGTGTGTCCAACAGGCTCTAACTGAAGATCACATTGCCGGCCAGAAAGGATAAGCGGGCAACATGGAGCACTGGTAGGTAACGCAACAAATTCACCGAAGGAAATAGACATGGACTGGATACACGATGAGGAAACCGTTGAGAGACACCACACTTTGGAACGCCAAAAGATGAAGAAAACTAAGGTGAGGGAGAGAATAAAAGAGGACGAGGCTCACAGTTACTAACGTCTTTTCGATTTGTGGTTATTTTTGAGGAGTAAGTTCAATGGATGAAATTGCTGAAGTCTTACTTCTTGGGGAAGTTGATTTGCGCATGAACATCGAATACAGCATGGAATAGAAGTCATATCTATACCTTAACTTTATCGACTTTGAAAAGGTCTTTGACAGTGTGAACTATGAAGTAATGGAGAAGCTGCTTCTACTCTACGGAGCGCACAGTTACAAAACTTTATTAACCTCATTAGACAGCTGTATGTTCCACAACGAAAAACTCAGTGAAGCCGCAGAAGTGAATAGAGGAGTAAGACAAGGCTGCCGGCCTACTATCACTAATGATCGTTTTGATTCTGGGTGAACTACATGGTGCTCAGAATGTGAGGAGCTAGAAGAAAGGAATACGTTAAACCGACAAGAAGACTTCAGAAGAACTGGACTTTGTGGATGTCTAATTTTACACAAACTTGAATATCTAAAGACGGCAATAGTAAAAAATCGACACTAAAATCAAATGACCTTGAATTAGCCAATCAGATCGCTACTCAGCATTACAAGTGGATGCTTTTAATACTCTTCGTCATAAGTTTTATCCTGATTCAGGGTTAAGGTTAAGGTGAAACTTGCTGAGAAGACTATGAAAAGCATTCATTTGTAATGCTGAGCAGCGATATGATTGGTTGACTCAAGGTCATTCGACTGTGGTTTCAATTCTTTACTGTTGCTCTACAGACAAAAGCCAACAAGTTGGCAAAAGAAGCAGATAGCCAAGGTGGAACTTCAAAGGAACATAGAAAGGTCGGAGGTAATGACGATATCCACCGGTCAGTATCAACAACAATAGGCACGTTTCACCATCATGGGGAGAAATCTAAAATAAGTTAATTCTTGCAGTCATCTCAGTGGAACTGATTGTTTCAACTGCAGGTGGCTACACCGATGAGAATATCAAGGTGAATTAGGGTTGGAAAGAAATTCACTGGGAGTACTGAACTGAAAGCTGTTTCGTCAGTCTAGTTTGAGACTCATCGGCAGTACGCACCCACCACCAGCGCTCGAACCCAGGACCCTCCGTTTACAAAGCAAGTTCGTAGACCATTACTCAGCCACTGGGACCCGACTCAATGACCCATGAAACCCAGTGGGTGAGTACTGATGATGAGTCCCAAACTAAGGGGATGGAACAGCTGTCCGGCAGTACTCCCAGCTGGTTTTCAATGGTTATTCTCTAACTGATATCAATCAATCCGTGGTCAAACTTGAGAAACAAATCACATCCCCACAGATCAACTCTTGAAAAATTTTCATTTCCTTTTATCAAAAGAAGGTTGTTTAGAAAAAGCCTCATTCCTTCTCTCCCCCTGTTTTTCTCTCTGATATTTTTATATGTTTTGAACACTCAGTAGTTTTCACAGTTGGTGTTTTTGTTGTGTACTTATATACCCCTATATGTTTGTGTATTTGTCATATTTTTAAGACAAAAAACAAAGATTTTTCCGGCTAGTTATTTATCCTCACAGAAAGGAAATACTTCAACGTTGATTTCATTCACCTGTTGCCACCTCCTGCTATGATGATTTCATTGTATATATATATTATATTCAGAAAATATTTTTTTAACATGGTTTACTCACCTCCCCCCTTCCCCTCCACATTTCCCTGTTTTCTTGACTTGTTTACCCTAACACCATCTCAGAATGTGTGTGTGTTTGTGTGTATTTAATTGTTTCTCAATTATTTCCTCAGTGGATATGAAGAAAGTGATATTATTGAACAGAATATGGTGGAGAAGATTTGTAGCTCAGGTGGATGATTTTGATGTGGTTATGTTCTCTGAGTTAGCTGGATAGTTAATTTGCAAAGCTTTCATTGCCCTACTAGGCAACATCTTCAACGCATACACTTCAATTTGAATTGAAGTGAGCTTCTAGATTTCTCCACGAGTTTATCAGTCATGTCTCCTGGTGGGTGACCTTGAACGTGACTCTTTGGTTGCTTTTGTATGTTTTCACACACACCTAGGCTACTAGTATTTTTACTGATTGTTTCCTTGACCTGAAGTGTGACCCTTTGTATGTGTGAGATTTCCTTCTTATCGATTGGTAAATTTTGTCTATGTCGATGTGTCTATTGATTGACGATTCACTGGAATACCAGGCAGCCCTTTAAAAATTCTCTAGCATTCTTGGTGTTTCCTCTGTCTAATATTTGAACGCTGGTTGTGCCAGTCGAATTGATGTCGGTGGTTGTATGTATGCAGCGAGTGATATAAGGGATTGGATGTCATATCTTTAGACGGCTATATGAAGAAGACGAAGCGGACGTCGTCTACTTTGGCCAATGTAGTGTTTTTCGCAGTCATTGCAACTTATTTTGTAGATGATTTTGGTTTTATTTTCTTTCGCTGTTGATTCTTTTGGTTGACACAGAGTTGAGTGGAGTAATTTTGTTGGTTTGTGTGCGACATCAATTCCTAAAGGTTTGAAGAGTCTTGCAGTGATTTCTGAGATGATGTCTTTTATATATGGTAGGGCGATTTTCTTTGTGCTTTCTTTGGGTGCCTTTGATTTGTTAGCTGGGTTGAGGGTGAATTTCTTTTGACGAATTTCTGTGGAAATCCATCCATTCTTATGGAAGACGTCCATGAAATATCTTTCTACAATTTTCCTTAAGGGGGGAGTGCTGTGGTGAGTCCTGGCTGGCCCTCTTGAATAGTGTTTATATACAACTCCTTTTGTGTGTTATTGGATTGTTGCTCTTGTAATTCAGTAACAGTCCATAAGCACACAAAAGGAATCGTATAAAAACACTATTCAAGAGGGCATGGACTCACTGCAGCACTCCTTCCTTAAGGAAAATTGTACACTATTCAGCCACTGGGACGCGAATCAATATCTAGCCCATGAATTCTAACTTCTACCGATTCGTGATTTTAGCGTGACTTCTAGCCAGTGTTAACTTCGGGGAGAATTTTCCCTCACCACAGACCGAGTGGATCCCATTGGTCACTACTTCTCACTAGAACTCCAGACAACTTTGTCCTGCGGCCAGTAGTCATTAGTGAGCATCAGATTAATTTTCTTGAAGAGTTGATCTGTAGGGATTTAATCTGTTTTTCAAATTTGATCACAGATTGATATCAGTTAGGGAACTATTGGCCAAGTTTGGTACTCTTCAGCAATACTCACCCACCACTGGGGTTCGATTCTGGGACCTTCCGGTTACAAGTCAAGCTTGTAGACTATTCTGCCACTGGGAACTGATTCAGTAGCCGACCCATGAATTCCAACTTCTACCGATTCGTGACATGAGATTAACTGATGCGCTAAGAATCTGGTTTTGACATCAACGATAGTCTTAACTAACAAAATAACCACGCATGTTACTGTATATAAAGCTCAGGCTTTTAATTCCAATATACATTTGCCATTAACTGACATCATTTTGAAAATGAGTGAAAACCCGGGATCACTAAACACTTGTTTCTGCCTAGTTTGGGACTCTTCATCAAATCACATCCATAAACGTCTAATGCGAAATTGTGACTGCTTAGGTTCGTCATATCAGGGTAAAGTGACTATCTATTGATCGCATTGTTTAGTGGCAGCCTTAAATTGTAAATTCACAGAAGCTAAAATTCATGGGTCGTTGAGTGGTCAATGGGGCGACCTTATAACCTGAAGCTCCTAGCCTTGACGTCAAGTGGTTGAGATCGTGGGTGCCCGCTGTTTAGGAGCCTTTATATAACTAGGATGAAACAGCTGTGTCCAGTGCTTCCTGGAGTTTTTTGTGATTTCCTTAACTAATACATTGCTTAGTGAGGAAGTCTATTATTATTATTGTTCCCTTGGGTTCGTAGTGGAACATAGGGCTTCAACTGCACGTCTCCACTTGCTTCTGTCTTCTGCTGTACTTTTCACCTGCATCCAGGTTAGTCCATACTGTTTCAACTCATCTTCAAACCATCTCCTCCATGTCACATTTGGACGTCCCACTCGCGGCTTCACTTTCGAGTTCCACTCGAGCACTGGCCTGACTGACGTGTGGTGTCACCCCAGCGGCCTCCTCAGCGAGTGTCCAATCCATCTCCACTTCTTTCTCCTGCATTTTTGTTTAGCGATTGGTTCTTGTTTTGTTTGCTCCCATAGTTTCTTGTTGGTGATTCTTTCCGGCGGCCATCTGATCTTCAGTATAGAGCGAAGACAGTTGTTGATAATGGTCTGCAACAGGCTGTTGGAAATATTCTTTGTGACACATTGGCCAAGTTTCTGATCCGTATAGAAGAACTGACTGACTTGATGTTTGTATTGAAAATCCGAATCACTTTGTTGTTGATGTTAAGTTGAGTGACGAAGATTTCCAGATTGGTTTCAGGTTGATGAATGTGTTTCTTGCCTTCACGATTCTCGATTTGACATCTTCGTCCGTTCCTCGTGTAGTTGAGACAATGCTCCCTAGATAAGTGAATGAAGGGAGTCTACAAACTAAAATTAATTCAGCCCCCCCTCACACAAAATACCTTAGTTATTCACCTCATTAGTAGTTTCTGGACAGATATCCTGAGTTTGGAATTAAAGGTCATATTCAGTGAAGACTACCACCCTTCGTATCAAGAGGATGTACACCGATGCCATTGGTCAGTGATCACATCCAACTCACTAGCTGTATGACATTAGACATAAATCCTTTTCGAAGTTCAGTCCTTCTACAGTCGTTCTATTCATCCAACATATATATATATATATATACCTGTCATCTTGCTTCCCACTGTCTGTTTCATGATCCAGACCACAGTAATCAGGGATATCATTGATGATGGTAGGCAGAGAGCCTTGTCTTACCCCTCTCTTCACTGAGTTTTCCAATATAAGTCCTGATTCAAAAGTGTATGAAGAATAATGGATTTTTCACTTATTCAGGTTTCAGATGACATTAAACTACTCACAACAAATACAGTAGTATTATACGGTTCTGTAAATAAAATGTTGCACATATATCTGTATATTAAATAATATTGTGATAATCAATACTTACCTAATTTCTTATATCTTGGATTATGCAAATCAATTGGTACACTGTCTTTAAACCATGTGATGATTGGAGGAGGTTCACCAGTCGCTCGACATTCCAACTCGACTTCAGCATTTTTACGTGCAACAATCACAGAGAAAGAATTTAAAAATCGTGGATAACCAGGTGGGGCAGCTAAAAGGAGAGAAGAAATTGGAAGGAAATGGAAAAAAATCGATTTTAATAGTGGGAAACGGAGTCAGTGTTTAAAGAGTTAAAATTGAATTATATATATACACATATTATACTGTTATTCAGGTCTTCTTGGAAGGGGGAAGGGTAGGGAGACAATCCTACTGACATTATGCGAAGGTTGATTCAGCACAGAGAACTGAATCAACTTTCCAACTAACATTTCAAGAGTTAGTTCATAGCGGTTTAATTTACCTCAGGTTTGATGACGGATTGATACAAGTTAGAGAACGACTGAAAACCAACTGGGTGTACTGGACAGTTGTTTCATCGGAACTTCGAGACTTTTTAGTGGTGCTCACCCACGACCACATCAAGGATCAGGTTGCAGGACTAAGCTCATTGTCAGCCATTTTGTCAGGGATTCACTGACCCGTGAGTTCTAACTCCAGTTATTATTATTGTTTCCTTTAATTCCTAGAGGAACATAAGGCTTCAGCCGTGCGTCTCCAATGCGTTCGGTTCTCTGCTAGAGTCTTCACCTGGCTCCAAGTCTGCCCACATGCTTTCATCTCCTCTTCACATGACCTCCTCCAAGTCACCCCACCCTTGCACTGACGACCAACTCGCCGCTTCCCTTTTGGGTTCCATACGAGCAGTGGCTTGTCTAGTGATGTCACTTGATGTTTTCCTCAGAGTATGAACAATCCATCTCCATTTCTTCCTGCCTAATCCTTTCACAATCGGTTCCTGATTGATTCACTCCCAGGGATCTCTGCTGCTGATCCTTTCTGGCCAGCCATCTGATCTTGAGTATTGAGCGAAGACAACTGGCTGTTAATGAAGGTCTGTAGTTTGTTTGAGATGCTCTTTATGACGCGCAGTGCAAGTCTCTGATCCTTATAGTAGCACTGACTGACTTGACATTGGAGTTGAAAATCCGGATCTTATTTTTGATGCTGAGTGCTGTTGACCTCCACACAGACTTGAGAGTAGTGAAAGTTTGTCTTGCTTTTCCGATTCCTGCTTGGATATCCTCGTCAGTTCCGCCTGTAGTTGAGACGATGCTTCCTAGGTAGGTAAAAGAGGTTGTTTCTTTCAGGTTCCTCCCATTTGTGCTGATTGTTGTCTGTTGTTGCTGTTCTTGTCCAGGAATCTTCATCACCTCTGTTCTATGTTCACCTGAAGTCTTATCTTTGATGCTTCTTCTGCCAACTTTTTGCTTTTCGCTTGCATATCTTCCAGTTTGTGGGAAATCAGACATATTTCACATCGGAAAACTCCAAATCATCGAAGTTTTGTGTGAGTTCATTTTATGCCTGTTTCCTCATTGCCCACTGTTTGTCGCATTATCCAGTCTACTGCAATCAGGAAAATCATTGGCGATAGTAGGCAGCCAGCTTGTCTTACTCTCGTCTTCACTTCGAAGGATTCTGTGAGTTTCCCGTTGTGGGTTAATTGACATGCAGCATTGTCATACAGCTGTTGGACGAGGTGTATAATTGTCGGTGGCATCCCATAGTAGTGAAGTAGTTGCCAAATCACCTCTCGATCGACGCTGTCGAAGGCGTTTTCAAAGTCGATGAAGCTGAGATAGAGAGGTGACTGCTATTACAAACTTTGTTCGGTTAATTCGTGATATATAGCTCTACTGCCAGCTCATGTCATCGACGGGTATTTGTTCTCATTTCCAAGCTAGTGAAGCACAGTGGTTACGAATTCTCTCTGGAGATCCGGTAAACTTCATGCTGTAGTCAGTCACTAGTGATTATAATACATTTTTATTATTTTTCCCCTTGGGAAACGAGTGGAATACGGGCCTTCAGCAGTATACCTCCACTTTATCCTGTTATCTGTGGTCCTTTTTAGCTGTCACATATTCGCCCATAATCTCTCATCGCCTTCTACCAATACGATCTCCTTAATACCATCCTGGAAGTGATGCCCAACTCGTAGTTTCCCATTCGGGTTCCACAAGAGCAATGGCTTGTCAAGCGATGTAATTCGACTGACTCCTCAGTGTTTATCCAGTTCACCTCAATTTTCTATTTGTTCAACGATAGGTTCTCAGCTGTTTCTTTGTGTCAGAGTTTCTTGTTGCCAATTCTTTCTAACCATCCGGCCATTCGATCTACAGTATGGAGCCAGAGAAGGCAGCTGTTGATAAAAGTCTGCAACCTGTTGTAAATGTTTGTAGTGATGCACCAATTTTCTGACCCATAAAGAAGAACTGACTGACCTAAAATTTGCGTTGAAAATCCGAATCTTGTTCTTTATGTGAGTTTAGCAGGATTTCAAACTGATTTCAAAGTGTTGAAGGTGCACCCTGCCTTTCTGATTCTGACTGGCTGCCTTTGACATCTTCATCCGTTCCGACTCCCCGTAATTGAAACAATGCTTGTTGGCTAGATAGATGAAGGAAGTGACCTTTTTCATTTTTTTTCCGCTAATAGTGATTGATGCTGGTTGTTGTTGTTCCCGCTGCTGTTGGTGGTGGTTGGTTATCTTCATCACCTCCGCCTTCTTTAGTCATTAGTGAACATAAAGTTAATATTCAAGAGGTACTTTGTAGGGACTGGATTTGAGCTAACGAACTATTGAATAGGACAAGTATACAATAAGATCGAGCATATGCCACGAAAGGGATTTCCAACAGCCTACTGCAAACTTTTATCAACAGCTGCCCACTTCACTGGCTGGCTTCATGCTGAAGATCAAAGACCGGCCGGCTTGCTGGCCAGAAAGAATTAGCAACAAGAAACTGTGCAGTGGAACAAATCAACAGGTGAGAACCGATTTCTCAGCAAGTATGTAGGGGAAAATGGAGATGGACTGGGGATGCACGCCACTGAGAAGGCCGCCGAATGACATCGCGCGCAATGCAGGTCATCACTCGAGTGGAATCCGAATGGGAAGCGACGAGTGGTTTGTCGGTGTGAGGGTGACATGTAGGAGATCGTGTGGTGATGAGAAGGAGGATGAGGATATGAGAGATTATGGGCAGTAATCATCAAGCCAACCAGCTGAAGAATACATCAGAGAATAGAACAAAGTGTAGATGTGTTGTTGAAGGTCTTTATTCCTTTTGGAACCCAGGGGAACAACAATAATGATATGCCAAAATACACACAATCCATTTGGAAACCTCAGTCTTTTATCATATATATATATATATATATATATATGTATATCAGACCACTTGTGTTACAATTATAAACAGACTGTTTTAAATTCAAATTGTTACAAAGTCCCACTACAGGTGGAGTGGATTTGCTAACCGCCCACCTACACAACTTTCCTCCATCCTTCTATGGGACTGAGACCTAAGAATTCATAGGCCATTGGATTTTGTCCGAGTGCTTGAATGGGTCTACAAACTCGCTTTTCTAACTAAAAAGTCCTTGGTTCGAATCCCTGTGGGTACGTACTACTACTACTACCAAAGAGTCCTGAATTAGGATGAAACAACCTTGTCCAATACTCTCTGAAAGGTTTTCCTAATACTCCTCTAACTGAAACCAGTTAGCTTATGACCAAACCTTTAACCAAACAAATTTCTAATAAACACCTGAAAGTTTTAGAAACACGTTTAAATTCAATCAAAACACTTCAGTAGCGCAGTTAAACAAAACTATACGCATATGTTCAATTGTCAATAGCCAATTCAAAAAGGATATCATATTTTAATGGTTACTTCATAAACAATTACAGGTGTTGGTCCGGGGAGGAGGAGGGTGATTGGTGAGAGGAATAAAATAACACAACATTCACCGCCCCCTCCCCGGATTTTTTAAAGTTTTTTACTCTCTAAGGAGGAATTTTTATTTTCCCTATCTGCCCAAAAACTTGAGGAATATGATGTGATTATTCTTTTCAGAAGGTCCACAAATAAAGTGTGTACTTCAGTGAATTGAACCTCTCTCCCTCCCGCGAATCTGACACCCACACAAAGAAGAAACAACACTTTGGAGTTGAGGTGTTTCAAAATGAAGAAAGTAAGATCTTTCTTTCTGTAGTTCCGGAAAAAACACTTCTTGGAAAATGCGAGGGCGGGGCCGGGTGGTGTGAGCTCCTGGAAACTTTGCAAAAACAAAACCGATTTTTAGCGAGTCACTCGATTTTCTTTCATAGAATAATAAATTCTAACGACAATGAAATGAAAGACGAGAAAGATTGATTTTAGCTGAAGAGACAACCATTGATGAAGATCCACACAGAGTACTGGCCAAAACTGTTTCATCCTAGTTTGGTAGACTTTAGTGATAAGCACCCATTGGGTTTCAAGCCAAGGGTCTTCAGGTGACAAGGTCAACTTTGTTGATCATTCAGCCAATTGGGCCGGAATCCAATGATCTGTGAATTCTAAATCCTGTTAGTTCAGGTTATGTAAAGTCATTGCTAGCCAGTGTCATCGTCGGAGAGTATTTTACCTCTCACCTGAGTAATTGGTGCATCTCAACGTTTACGACTGGTTCTCATTAAAACTCACTCCAGGCAACTGTGTTCTGCAGTCAGTCACCACAGATGAACATCAGATTAATTTTTATGTTTGTTTCAATTTTGATCACGTATTGATATCAGTTAGGAAAGAAACTGTTGAAAACGAGCAGAGAGTACTGAACGGAATTGTTTCGCCCCCTAGATCGTGACTCTTCATCAGTGCACATCCGTGATTCAAACCACTAGAGATCAAATTTATGACCTACAGGTTCCGAGTTCAAACTCGTAGACAACTCATCATTCACTTGGGCAGGAGTTCAGTCATCCATAGATTCTGATTTCAATCACTTCATCATGTTTAAGTTTCACTACCAAATAATTCAATATCAGTAGTATTTGTCTTCATACCCGACCTACTCAACCACAATGGTCATGGCTTTTCACTATGACTAGTACTAGTGAGCATCCGACTAATTGTCAAGCTTAAGTTAGTTAGTGGGGATCTGATCTGTTCCAAGTTTGACAGGACCACTGATATTTTTAATAGGGAGTACTGGACACAGTTAATCCATCCTTGTCTCAGACTCTTCAGCAGTACCCACCCATCGTTGAGGGTTGAAATCGAAATCTTAAGGTCACGTGGAAAAACTCGTTGACAATTCAGTCACTTGAAAGGCTGCCCAAATCGCACTTAATCAGTTGGCGATCAGTGTCTGTAAGTATGGTATGTGCTTTGCACCGTCTAAGTGCAAAGTACTGTTACAAGATTGGCAGGAGCCTGTACCTGCACTCACTCTTGCGGGTGAACCGCTTGAAGTTGTTGATAAGTTTGTGTACCTGGGTAGTTGTGTGAGTGCTGGCGGATGAGATTTCCAACCGTATAATGAAGGCTAGGGTGGCATACATCAACTTGAGCGCGTTCGATGGCATCATCGCGTGAGTAATTCTGAGGTTCGGCGGCGTGTGTTTGAACACAGTGGAGATCACCATTCATTGAGTGTCGTCATCTGGAAACACCAGCTCCGATGGCTTGGACATGTGCTGCGAATGTCATCCCAGAGGCTTCCGTACAGGTCTCTGTTCGCTAGCCCTGGGACGGGATGGAAAAGGCGGAGGGGTGGTCAGTCCATGACGTGGCGTCGTGGGATGAAGGATATTTGTGCTAGATTAGCATCGGTTGGTGTGTCACGACTCCCTGGTTGGGGTCCGAGAGATAGCTCGAATCGATGGCTCGAAACGTTATCGGATATGGCCAAGAATCGTAATCAATGGCGAACGTGTTGCAATTTCCTTCTTTCTTCCCTTCCTGATGATAGTTAACGAATACTGTTTGAACTTGTTAAACATGACTGTTTTCCTTCCTGATGAAGTTCTTTATCCGTTTTCTACTTATATTTTTACTTTTAATCTATGTTTTTATATTATTATTGTGTGGCGCATCTTTCTTGGTGCCATATTGTACCAAGTTTTTCTGCGTTTAAATAATAAATAAAGTCACTTGAACCGGCAGAATTCGCGATATACGTCACACTATCGTCAGCTAATGATAATGTCATCGGCAAGTATTTGTCCTCACAGCCAATTACATGATGGAACCCTACCAGTTACGACTACTTTTCACCAGAACTCATTACAGACACAACTTGGTCCTGTGGTGAGCATTCACTCCTGGGCATTAGATTAATCTTCAAGTGTACTTTTTGATTGGAGACTAACTAGTGTCATATGTCTAATGCTTTGTTTTTCTGCAGGCGGAATCTTATCAGTCAAGTTTGGAATGTGGCCACCATGCCACTAGGTGGCTTGCCATCACGGTACACTCAGGTTTTTTTGGTATTAGATGGTTGGAGGTAGTCGGCTACAGGAAGCTTTGCTCGACCTAGGTTCCGTGCTTTTTGGCGCTGCAGTCTTGAAGGAACTCATGTCTTTTCTGAGATTAGAACCCGCATCACCCAGTGCTGAAGTCAGAGACGTTACGACTGAGCCATCTGGGTTTTTTAGAATTTGAGGATTTGATTACAGAATGGCATCAGTCAGAGAAGAAGCAGTGAAAGCAACTAATGAGTACTGAACAGAGCTATTTCATCCCAGTCTGAAACTCTCCAGCCGGTGACATGCACCCATCAGCCTACCCACCATTTTCAACATCTCACAAATGAAGCGCTTGTTTTGATGAATTTACACACATATGGACACATAGAATAAAAAAACCCACTTTGGAAATTTAAAGTGATGTAACACCAAAAAAAAGTTGGATTTTTCTTTCCTTCCAAGTGGTTTATAGCAAGAAACACTTTTTGAAGAGTTGGCAATCGGAGGTGGAGGGGTGCAGGGGAGGTTGTAAGTAAATCAGTTGTCCTTCATCCGACGACAATAGCAATAACAACAACAACAACAGCAAGAAGGATAACACCGGCCGGCAAATACAATAGGAAGGTGAAACAACATTCAAAACGGAAATGAAAGGCGGAAAATTTGTTTTGGTCATTGTCAAGTGTTTCAGTGTGTATGGTTCTGTGTGCGTTGTTGTGTTAAGTGTGTGGTCTCATAATTGTGTGATTATTTAACACGCCGTTCAGTTTAACCAATTTTATTGTAAGTACTTCACTTTTAAATGTCCTTTTTAACAATGAAATTTTTGTACATGCGCGCGCGCGCACTTTTCAAATTTCAAAGCTGAAGTGGCTGAACAGTTTTAACAATCGTAATAATAATAATAATAACAAAAAATAATAAGAATAATGATTAAGGCTAAGAATTTTACTAGCTGGCTAACAGATTGTATCATATGATAATGTTATCCTTAAGAAGTGATAATTCGCTTGAATAACCTTCACGACGTGATTTCTTTTGGGTTAAACCAGAAAAGACGGAAATTTTTAGGTGTGTGTTCTCATCTCTCATGTATTAAAGTAACCCAAAGGAGAAGAAGATGAAACTAAAAGAAACTCTGGAAGAATGAAACATTGATTGAATGATGAGGGCAATTCAAACAAATTTTAATGTATATATGACGTTTCTTTTCGTCAAAGAAAGGCAATTGAGCAATTCAATACTTAAAAATGAGTCTAGTGCTGACTGGTGACTCAACTCACTGCAGGATGAAGTCGCCTGAAGTTCTTCTTCTAGTGGGAAATGGTGACTAGTGGAGTCTACGAAGTTGAGTAGTTCTAAGGATAAATCCTCAGCAATGACATTGGTTGGCGATCGTGATTTACATCTCCGATTGGCAGAAATTAGAATTCATAGGTTGAATGGTCTTGTGTTCTATCCCTGTGCTGAGTGCGAACTGATGAAGAGACGCAGAATAGGACGAAACAAACGCTTTCAGATCTCCCCACTGGTTTTCCAATAGTTCTTTAACTGAAACCAGTCAGTTTGTGACTAAAACTGTAACCAGCGAAATTCCTACAAACCAACATTTGGCAATTTATCTGATATTCACGAGTGACCGGCTCTACACAGCAAGTTACCTGGAGGAGTTCTAGTGATATATATATATGCATATCGCGGGCTAGCAGAAGTTAGAATTCGTTGTCTGGCCAGTGGATTCCGTTCTAGTGTCTGAATAACGGTCAGTGGGCTCACCTTAAGAGCCTTGGTTCAAAGCCTGGTAGGCGCGTACTGCTGAATGGTCCCAAATTAAGAAAAAACAACTGTCTAGTACTCCCTGGTATTTCAGTGATTCTCTAATTCATTTCAGCTCATGGTTAAATCTGCAACCAATGGAGTCTTTGCAAACAAATGCTTGAAATATTTGAATTTCCTATCTGATTATCCAATAATCGCAAAAGTTCAAGTGTTGGTTTGTAGGGATTTGATTGGTTGGTTACAGGATTTCATCATAAGTTGACATCGGTTAGAGAACCACTGGAAAACCAACTGGGAGTACTGGACAGCTGTTTTGTGCCTAGTTTGGAACTCTTTATCAGTACACACCCCGGGGTTCTAACCTGGTGAGCTCACTGGCGACTGGCCATTTTCAGGTAGGTAGTTACCTGGGTTCTAGTGGGAAGTCATGACCAGTAGGGTGCAACAGGTCGGGCATTAGGGCAAATACTCGTCGAAGATATTGGCTAGTGGTCGCACTATGTCGTGAATTGGCACAGGGTTAGAATTCATGCACTGACTGCCCATTGGATCGGGTCCCAGTGGATTAATGGTATACGACATCGCTCGCCTTGTAACCAGAAGGTCCTGGGTTCGACCCCTTGCGGTGTGTGCGTACTGATGAAGAGTCCTAAACTAGGACGAAACAGCGTTGTTCAGCACTTCTAGGTTTTCCAATGGTTTTCTAACCAATGTCAGCTCATGATGAAATCCTGTAACCAATCGCGAAAGTTTCAGTAGTTCTAAATCTCTTAAATAGAGTTGGAAATATTATAATTGGTATAACAATGATTTTGCAGCATGAGATCTCTATCTCAAGGCAAATTTTGATTGGAAACCATCAGGGAGTACTAGACAGAGTTGTTTGGTTCATGTGTGGACTCTTCAGCTGTACACGCCTACTTCTTTACCTCCTAGCGATTGGGCTGAAGTGAGCTTGTTGACCATTCAGTTATTAGGATGGAATCCAGTGGCTAGTTCATGAATTCTAACTCCTGATAATTCATGATAGAGTGCAACCGCCAGTCAATGTGAATATCGCCGAGTATTTGTCCTCACCTCCCCTCACCACCCAACTTAATGAATCCATCTGATAATAATAGCGACTTCCCACTAGAAGAAGAACTTCGAGCAACTTAATCCTCGAGTGAGTGAGTCACTAATGAGGACTAGTTTAATTTTCAAGTATTGGTTTGTAAGGGTTTCAAGTTCGACCAAGGACTGACTTTAGTTAGAATGGTTATCTATACAACCGTTCCTGAACAACAGTTTTAATAGAGATAGTCTGAAGGAATAGAGGAGGCTAGAAAAGTTTTGGGTGTTGAAGGTAGCCATTCCATATCCAAAAGACACGACTGAACAGATTGGTATGGTAATAAAGTTCATTTCATATTTCGTCAGTGAAAGCTTTAGTTCATGTCGAAAGTATATCTACGTGAAATGACACGAGACAACAGTGTTTATTGCATAAAATGTTCGGAATATGAGGCCTGCTAACTAAGGGGAAGTGCTAGACAGGTGAAAGTCAGAGTGAATGAACACAGACTGTGCAGGAAACATCCGCCTAGAAATAAAGTAGAATTGAAGAGCCTAAAGCAATGTGTCCTATAGAAAGCAGACAAAAGATAGATTTCCACAATGTCAAAGTTCTAGGAAAAGGCTTTCAACCACATAAAGAAAGGCTGACTTCTGAAGCCTTGCCTATTTTAACTGTATCGAATGAAATAAATAGGAGCAGAGAGATGGAGTTTGGTATACCACGCACACACACACACACACCAGTTCGCCCAAATAGGTGACCAGAAGTTGGGTAGTCTGAGTTGAATCAAACTGCGTATACCACTGTTGAACTCCGTCTCAAACAAGCAAAATGGTAGCCGTCCGATATTAAGATCACCTGGATCTGACTGACTGGCTAGCAAGTCCCACAGGTTGATGGGAGTTTGTGCACAACTACTCATTTCAGTTAATCAGTAATATATATAATTTCACGCATTTACTCTTGGTTTCTTGATTACCATTCATGTTAACAAGCAGATCATATATATTGTGATCTGTTCAAAAGTGTTTGTCTTTCTAAATCAGTCAGTAAGACATTCTTTGCAGCTAAACTCCAGGTAATCTTCACCATCCATGTATATTTATCACTTCACCCACTGTTGTAGAGTAAGGCAGATCGAGTGCAGTCAGGGAATGCTTATCACACAAATACGAGAACACATTTCAGCATAGTTTTACGGAGTAGAAAGCAGGGGTGTGAAAAGCTGTCTCTCTTCTAGAACACTTCTGTCGTTCCACCAATTCCTGCCGTAATTTTAAGATCATCTATCGAATTCATGCTAATCTGTCACATTTTATCCACTCCAAACTTCCAAAAACAGTAGGCGTCTCGGTCATTCATGAATTGAAGCCAGACAATTGTGTACAAAAGAAGTGTGCAGAATTCCTGGGATCAGAATCTCCATTTTCAGATGTTCTTCGTATTCTGCCACTATCTTTTGTCTTTCTTTCATCCCAGGGCTCTTTGATATCTCTTCTTCTTAAAACTCAATCCATCGCCCCACAATTTTCTGCATTCTTGCAGAGGAAATCAAATACGAACACACACACAACACACACCATATACTACTCACAAACATCTTTTTAGTAAGTGAATGAATCATCGTTACTCAGAAAAGTCCACAATTTTTTCAATCCTTCCTCTCTCTCTCTCTCCATTTTTCATTCATTATTACTCGTGAAGAATTAAAAACGAGTTTTGTGCCAAAATAAAACAAAAAAAACTTTTCACTTATTTCGTGACACAGGAGAAATAATTATATACAGTTATTGCCCATTTTTTTAAAAAACTTTTTGTATGACTTTCGTTTTTTTGACAATCACCGAGGTGCGTAGTGTGTGTGTGCGTGTATGTGAGGCGTTGGAGGTGGAGGGTAATTTATGTCGTACTGAGAAACCAACGTGTCTTTTTATCCCTTCCCTTGACTAGTTATCGAATACTTGACAGTGTCTCTGCTAGACTGTAGGCCATTTTTGAAATATATAGCCGAATTGTGTGTGTGTAAGCACGGATAGCCAACACAAACGAGTTCAAATATGACGATTATCATTAATCATGATCAGATGGAATTAAAAGTTTATGTGTGTGGATATTGGATGATATAACATGCTTGCCTCAGAACTTGATGATTCTGCTTTCAGTTCACAGTTGAGTTAAGGGAAGGTGTCTTCAGACTGCCTCGGGGCGGGGGAGGGGAGGGCGTAGAAAACAGATGTTCAGTAGGCCTTGGTTTCCAGTGGTTCTCTAAATGTGTATGTAATTTCTTTAGAATTCACGCTAGACATTATTGTGGCATATGCTACTTACTGATGAGATTTATAAGTAGTATATAAGGGAAGGCTCACTGGCATAAGAAAACATCAAATAGCAGGGAGATAGATTTGATTTCAGAGAAAGCAAATGATACAACATTGCGGAGATACATGGGAGACGATGTGAAAGGAACACAAAGAAACGACACACACACACACAATATGAAGGAAGGCCAGAAGTAGCAAGTACAACACAGAAGATCCGTCGAGATGGTGATTTGGAGATAAGGCGTACATAATTTGGCTATGGAGAGATATCAAATTGCAAATAAACATTCCCTTACTAAGTCTGTCGTCTTCTACCCTTACATTATTATCATCATATGTTATCGCTTGCGTCACAGGTGATCAGAAATTGCTATCCCTGACAAAGTCGTTATATTTTTGATTGGACACTAGTCAGTAACTAGTGTAATGTGTCTAGTCCTATCTTCGGTGCAGATTGAATTCTATCAGTCAAGCTTGCAATGTGACCATCAGGCTAGGTGGCTCACCATCACGGTGCACTGTGAACAGTTGGTATTATATGGTTGAAGGTAATCGGTAGGAAGCTTTGGACACCACCTAGGTTTCGAGCTAGTTGGCACTCATCGGTCAGCAAGGCGTATCAACAACCTTGAAGGAACTCATGTCCCCCCTGAGATTCGAATCCGCATTACCCTGTGCTGACTGCAGTCAGAGACGTTACTGCTGAGCTATTCAGGCTCACGATTGACCTCCTGTAGGACTGTGTTGGATATTTTTGATTGGACACTAGTCAGTAACTGGTGTAATGTGTCTAGTCCTATCTTCGGTGCAGACTGAATTCTATCAGTCAAGCTTGCAATGTTGAAATCTCAGAAGTGACATGAGTTCCTTCGAAGTTGCAGATACGCCTTGCTGATGAGTGCCAACTAGCACGAAACCTAGGTGGTGTCCAAGGCTTCCTGCCGATTGCCTCAAACCATATAATACCAAAGTCGTTATATGTCAAATTTGGCCAATAGACTATGACCAGTTCCTACGAGTGTGTTTGAAGTTACCAGCTTATCCGCTTACTACAGTTAACTCATAATGCCATTTTTCTATTTTCCAAAAGGTCATATTATCATTTTATCCATACGTATATCAAGTGTCAGTTTGTGGAGATTTGATTGGTTAAAGGTCTGATCACAAGCTGACTGACGTCAGTTAAAGGAGGATCGAAAGTAGCAAGGAGTATCTGGCTTGGTACTCTTCACTTGATAATTCGTCTGATGTCCACTAGCGACTGCCTGTATACAGGATGTCACCTGGAGGAGTTCTAGTGAGAATTCATTAGCAGAAGAGTTCACCGAGGCCGGTTAGATAAAAGTGACTCGTCTATGACACTGGCTGGCGGTTGCACTATATATGTATCGGGAATCGACGGAAGTTGGAATTCATACGCTGGATAAAAGGTCAAAGAGATCATCTTCTAACCGGAAGGTTATGGGTTCGAGTTCTGGTGGTGGGTGCGTACTATTGAAGAGTCAGAAACTAGGACGAAACAACTGTCCACTACTCTCTGATTCTCTAACTCTTTATCCACAAGTATCAATTTAGTTGGAACACATGTGGTATGCAGTGCTCCTTTGGGTTCCTAGTGAGAATATCGGCCTTCAACTGTACATCACCATTCCCCTATGTTCTCACTAGTCTATTGTTTAGCTGGCTGTGCGACCCCTTCACATCCACGCCTGACTCATTCTTTTCCGATTCGTACTCCACTCGAGCGATGGACTGCCTTTAGGGTGTATATTCTATGCACCCATCCAACTATCCACCTATCACCATTTCCTTCGGTATATCTGTTTCACGGGACAATAAGTTCAACGGTTGATTCCCTACACTGCAATAATTCCTTATTGCTCCCATTATTCGACCAATTTTTACTCTTATCAGGAAACAAATTTCACCAAAAATCCTTGAAATTCCAAAGTAACCAGGGTTTATTAATGAAGAAATATATGCATTGAAGCGCATTCATTATTTGCGCGTTTTTTTTCTTTCCTTTCTTTCTTGAATCTCTTCATTCAACCGCAATGATGCATGTCATCCGATCAACTGACTGACTTATGTGATTTACCCTCAGTGATGCCTAGTGGTATAGGAAGAGAGAGAGAGAGATAGGTAAAAGTGAAGTAGATGGATGGAAAAGACGGCAGATAGAATGACGCCAGTATGTATGTATGTTTGTGTGTACGTTAGTGTGTGTGTGCATGTGAGCAATGTATGATGTAGGTATCGCTTTTGTACATTCTCATATATCTCATGGGAGTGAGGAAGAGAGTGTTATGTAATCTATCTATCTGTCTTTCCTGCATTGCATAATTACAACACTTAATCTCAGTGTGTGTAGTTAATACCACCGCATTGGAGTTGATAATTTATTATAAGGAAGATAGGACGGAAGTTTTACCTTCAAGGGATAATATATATGTATATGTATAGAATATGACTGCCTAAGTGGACACAATTATGGTACATTTTTTAAAATCAAGGCGTATCATTAACCCAGGGATATCTTATTCGAGTGTGTTTATGCATGTTTGCCTGCATCAGTGCCATGTGACTTCGGTAGGAGGGAGAAGTTGTTAAATAATCGTAAATTCGTTAAAGATTCTACAATAAGAAAAAAGTGTAAGTTGAGAATTAGTCTGCATTACGGTTACACTTCAATAGGCATCACTGATTCGGTGTTGTAGAATGCTCGGCAACCAGGTATGTAGGTGGTAACGGTTTGATAATCAACCAATGTACTGGTAAACCTCATCTGATTTACTTGACAATAGTAAACCTGGGAGAGATAGGAGGCTGGACATGAGACTATATCTGTCTGTCTGTTTTCAACATAGAACTTTGCACCGATGTGCAGCAGTTCTAGTTGCTACACTCCTTCCATGTAGCACACAAGCAAGAGAATAAAGGCAAACATAGAGACAGTAAACAGGGATATGGGACAAAAGGAATAGTAATAAGGAAGAACAATATAGTTTCATTGGGTATTATAAGTCACAAGGAGTGGATGCATCTGCGCCAGCTATTGACAACGATTTTGAGTCATATCATCAATTGTCTCCACTTTTCATTGGTTTTTACCGTTCCGAGGACCCAAACCATGAGGCCAGTCTACACCTTCCTACGTGGATTTCATTGACTGACGAAGCCATGTTTTGGTTTGACTACCACTGTCTCTTTTCCAGCCTGACCCTATATCAGCTAACATTTCCTGTCGAGGAAGGCGATGGCTAGGCATGCATACGTGACACATGTCCTAAGCATCTAAGTCGATGTAGCTTTACAGCCTCGTCTATTGATTTCCCCTCCTTACCTAGCACTCTGCCGATGCCTAACCTCAATATTGCTTACCCTAGTATACCACTTCACATGGGAGATAGATTGTAGGCACTTATGATAAAAGACAGCTAGCCTTTTCATGTCCTCCAATGAGACTATATTCCACTGATTGTAACACATCAACCAGTGGTGTTTTCCAACCAGCCAGCCAGATCGAAGTGGTCTAGACACCTGTGGACAGCCGTTTTCCTCACCGTTTAGGGTAGAACTCATCGGCAGTTCAAACTTATCGATTTTGGGCTAGTCGCTTGAGTGAAATTGGTAACACTGTAAATAAAAATCGTAATTTACACAGTTCAAGGAGAGATGAAATTTAACTACAGTTCTTTTTGTCGTGAGTGGTATGCAACTACTCAAATCAGTTGGTCAGTAGTATATAGTATAGTTTCATGAGATTATGCTTGCTTTCGTGATCATCATTTCTGATATCAGGTAGATCATATATCGTGTGTGGTCTGAATGAAAGTGTGTTATGAAATTCCACTGCATTGAACTATG
This sequence comes from Trichobilharzia szidati, assembly GCA_944472155.2. Classification (NCBI taxonomy): domain Eukaryota; kingdom Metazoa; phylum Platyhelminthes; class Trematoda; order Strigeidida; family Schistosomatidae; genus Trichobilharzia; species Trichobilharzia szidati. The sequence continues at coordinate 19,945,597 of OX235275.1, forward strand.
TAAATTGTAAGTCAGTCTGCAAATTGCGACTTCACGTATGCAACTAGAAACCTCATCGGGTTAAAATGAAACCACCGCTAGTGATTCGTGAAACTTGAAGCCCTACATCCTAGTTTGAACGTTGCTGAAGACAACGGCTTTGCATTCTGCACAGCTGATATGTCGATTGTTAGATATCTAGGTAGCATACCTAAGCCAGAAACTGGCTCAGATTGTCAGTTAAATCTCAAACAAGCCCATTTTTGTCCATACTGAGGTTCTGCTAACCGAACATCTACCAGAGGTAATTCTTCTCCCGATAAAAATAAAGTAACAGCTTTGATTTCAAGCTGAAATCAGCTAAAGAATCGTTGGGAAATCATGGAGTACTGCACAGCTGCTTCGTCCTGGTTTCGAACTCTTGGGCAGTGCATACCCACTACCAGGGACAGAAAACAGGACCTTCTGGTTACAAGACGAGCTCGTAGATCATTCAGTTACCGGGACCCGATCCAGTGGTTCACAAATTCCAACTTCGGTCATTTCACAACCTGTTGGTCATGACTCCACTCTATCTCAAAACTTTCACCAATCAAATTACTGCCAACCAACACTTGATAACTGATCTGATGCCCACTAGCGGCTGCTTCCTTTGAGAAGTCATAATCAGCGGGGCTCACCAAGTCACTTAAGAGGACACTAACTCGCCCATGACATTAGCTGGTGGTTGCACTATAAACATTTCGAAAACTCGCAGAAGTTGGAATCTATGATCTGGCCATTGGATCGGGTCCCAATGAAGGAATGGTCTACGAGATCGCCTTGTAACCGGTCCTAGGTTCCTAGGTTCAATCCTTGGTAGAAAGAGTCATGAATTCGTACTGCCTGAGTCTCAAACTAGGACGAAACTGCTGTCAAGTACTCCCTGTGCGTTTTCCAATGGTTCTGTCAGTGAAGCCAGTTAATTTACGATCAACACCTTAGCCAACCAACAAGTGAGATAACAAGTGTTGAAATAGTTTCTGTTAGAAATGAAATAAATTTTAAGTGGAACATTTTAGGTAATTATTTCTAACAAATAATAAAGGTAGTCAGTTGTCTTTTTCTACTGCGTTGATTGACTGAAATGCTGTGCAACATTCACACCCATCCGTTTCACCTCACCTTGTCAACTCTATCTAGTTCAACTGTCCTGTAGTTTGAAACAGTAGATAGACTAAGAGAATAACTGACAGGCAGTTTGCCCTTCTTTTTTACCATACTTATCCTCCCTAAGTGAAGTGAAGTTGAGCAGCATTTAACATAATAATCATTAAAAAAATAGTGTTACTTGCTTTGAAAAAGAAATAATTATTTGACAAATACTATCGATTCAATATTCAGTATAAGAGATTGAGATAGGAAATTACCACACCTTATGCCTCAAGTCATTATCAACCTCATTCAACGCTGGCTGGCTATATGACAATGCCTGCCATTTGTCAGGTGATCCAAAAAGAGGAACTCATCGAGGTGTTTTAAGTGAATGCAGGAGTAAGGCAAGCTGACTGGCTGCCTTTTATCGCCCGCGATGATATTATTAAAAGTGGTGAACTGGATGACGTTTTTCTTGATTGAACACTATTCAGTAACTGGTGTAATGTGTCTAGTCCTATCTTCGGTACAGACTGAATTCCATCAGTCATGTTTGCAATGTGGCCACCATGCTAGGTGGCTCACCATCACGGTGCACTGTGAATTGTTGGTATTATGTGGTTGGAGGCAATCGGCAGGAAGCCTTGCTCGACCTAGGTTTCGTGCTATTTGGCACTCACCAGTCAGCAAGGCGTATCTGCAACCTCGAAGGAACTCATGTCCCTTCTGAGATTCGAACCCGCATCACCCAATACAGGAGGTCAATCGTGGGCCTGAATAGCTCAGTAGTAACGTCTCTGACTGCAGTCAGCACTGGTTGATGCGGGTTCTAATCTCAGAAGGGACATGAGTTCCTTTGAGGTTGCAGATACGCCTTGCTGACTGGTGGGTGCCAGCTAGTACGAAACCTAGGTGGTGTCCAAGGCTTCCTGTGGCCGATTGCCTCCAACCATCTAATACTGGATGATGTGTCAGACTGTGCAATGGGATTGAAAAGACAGGAATGCTCTGGACCAACGTCAGTAAGATTTTAGAAGATTTGGATTTTGCAGATGATATCTGAATAATGTCACACAAACTTGAAGACCTACAGGAGAAAAGTTACAAACTGTCTGAAGAAGCCGGCAGACAGCGAAGACAGGACTGCAAGTGAACACAGATAAGACGGAGGTGATGAAGATAACCAACGAACCGCAACAACAACAACCAGCATCAGTCACCTTCAACGGGAGAGATTTGACAGAGGTTAACTCCCTCACTTATCTAGCCAGCCGGCATCGTTTCAACCACAGGCACACGGCACGGATGAAGATGTCGACACCAGTCAGAATCAGAAAGGCAAGATACGCCTTCGTCAATCTGAAACCAGTTTGGAAATCTCCTGCTTCACTTTCTCAGCATAAAGAACACCATTTGGATTTACAACACAAATGTCAAGTCAGTCAGTCACTTCTTCCATACGGGTCAGGAACTTGACCAGATTGTCACGAAAAGGATTTCCAACAGGCCAGTGCACACTTTTATCAACAACTGCCACCTTCATTGGCTGGCTCCATAATGAACATCAAGTGGCCGGCCAACTGGCTGGCTGGCCAGAAAGAATTAGAAACAAGAAACTCTATAGTGGAACAAACCAACAGGCGAGAGTCGATGGCTCAACAAATATGTAGGAGAAAATGGAGATAGAAGGGTGGGTCGGGCATGCGCTACTGAAGAGGCCGTAGAATGACATCACGTGCAATGCAGGCCATCACTCTAGTGGAATCCGGATGGGAAGCGACGAGTGTTTCGTTGCTGATAGGATGACACGCAGGAGGAGGATGGGATGACAGATTATGTGTAGTCGTGGAGCCTGCCATCTGAAGGGTACATCAGAGAATAGAAGAAAGTGGAGTGGAACCCAAGGGAATAATAATAACATATATTGTACATTACAAGGAAGGTATATTTTTGATGTTTAAACGTATCATGGAACATTTACTTTCATAGTTACTTTTATGGAGGGTAAAAAGGCTCCCTTCACAGGTCTCTTGTAGAACACTTGAGCTGACTCATTAACTGACTTCAGAGTTATCTACAAGAGCAGCTTGGGAATCTTGCTAAATGAGTATGAGAAAAACTTCTTCAAAAATCAAAAGGCACGTTCATCCATGTGCTGAATCCTGAACTCTGTCTGCATACAGGAACAGTTTGTTCAGTCATTTTACCTGCACAATAGACTTAATTCTCTCAGAATTTGACAGGTAACTTTTGTTCATCCTAAAGTATTAAATCTTATTATTTTTCTGACTTCCACCTACTACTTATTTACTGTTTATGATATTGGTAGGGGGCGTTGATGGCTCAGCGATGAGGCACTCATCAGCCAACGGACACATTCCTAAACCTTGTCTACCTGGTTATGAGCTAGGAAAAGGAGGGGTGGTTAGCCGTGAGGTTAGTGACTCCACCTCGTAAAAAAAAATCAACGATACTGAACCTTCAAAGCATTAAAACTTGAAGCCATACATTCCCATCGCAAGCCAGAGGAATAAAATCAATAAAATAATAAAATTATACTGATCATAGCTTGACCACTTTTCGGTTACAGTTGAAAGTTCTATCTACTGAATCCTACGAATCACGTCGCGTTTTCACTCAATTTGCTTATTTAATTTTATTCCACTTTCTACCCGACTAACCCTTCCTGTATTACTTAATTGTTGGCAGAATCTCAGAATTTTGAGGGACTAAGAGAAGACGGCAGTCAAAGATGTTGGAAACAGACACCAGAAGATTGAAAAAGAAGAAGCAGGTTGAACAATAACTGAGAAAAATGGGTATGACTTAACTTGAAATCGATCAGACCCTCTTCCTCAACCATAGGAAATCAAAACTTGAAAGTAAATCTACTCCTCATGAGTGACTAACTAGGCGATGGAATCGTCTGAAGTTCTAATGAGAATTGTAAACCGATTGGGTCCACCAAGTCCCATGCGAAGACAATTACTGAACAATGACATTGACTTCCAATGCTGTTGTATGTGGTGAGTGTGGTACACAAAGTTACTGATGAGGACTGATGGATTTGCATGGTTGGGTGGGACACTGCTGTAGAGTAAATTAGTGAAAGTTAGAATTCATTGGCTAACCAGTGAATTCCATCACAGGGGGCTGAATGCTCAGCGGTTTCACCTTGTGACCTGAAAGTCTTGGGTTTGATTTCCAGAAGTGGGTAGTGTCAGTCAGCAGGTGGGTGAACCAATTTGCGATGAGTCAAAACCCTGAACACCGACTCATGAAAATGAATTTGGTGTCCCTTAATGACTGATCATTGAATAAAGTTGCTTAAAAGTTCAGGTGGGAAGTTGTGATCACTGGGGTTAACTAGGACAGGTGTGACAACCGATGGTATAACATGGTAGCGATACATGTCACGAATAGGCAGAAGTTAGAATGTATAGGTCAGCTGATGCATTCCAGCGTAGTGGCTGACAGATCAACACACTCGCCTCATCACCTCAAAGTTATGGGTTCAGCTGCCTGTAGAGTCGTCGGTGAGTACTATGGAAGAGTCTCAAACTAGGAAGAAACAGAGGTCCGTTACTGCTTGGTTTTCAATGGTTCTCTGATTCACGTCAACTAGTAATCTAAAGTGGTATTGACTCACGTTTGAATTACTGTAGTGTTCCTCAAACATACACGGCAATATGCCTGAACAGACTTCACGAGTGAATTATCCAGAGTACTTTAATTGTTTTATTTCATTTAAAGGGGTTATGCTTTTGTGTGCTTGTGTGCATCTATGATAGTACAGTAGGAATATACCGATATGATGTTTCCATAAATTGGAAGCTCCAGATTCTACTCCAAAACGATGGGATCACTGGTGTATGTGTGTGTGCGGTCTGCCTACTGGAGAATCCCGAAGTAGAACCAAAACGTGCTTTCACTGCTCTCTAGTTTTTGATGGTTCTGTGAATCATATATGCCAGTTCATGATCCAGCGGTTTATCGACATAAGTAAGATTTGTGTTTAACGTCACATAAACTGCAAAATCTCTAGGTGAGAACCAAAACACTTGTAGAAGAACCAGTACAGACAGGAATTCCAGTGAGAATGTAGGAAAGACAGAGGGGATGAAGAAATCCACCAATCGACAACAACATCCATCAACTACCATCAAGGCAGTATCGTTACAACTATCGGCAGTCAGAGTTCCTCTACGGTTCACCGACTTGATGCATGTGTCACCAAAAGTATTTCGAAAAGGCTACTGTAAACTTTTATCAAATTCTGTCCTCGCTACCGGGGATCTGGCGGCTTGTTCAGAAGGGTTCAGGAACAAGGAACTCTGTCAGGTAACCAAGCAACCAAGAGACCCATAATCCAAGAAATATTTTTGAAAAAAAAGAGTGGGTTAATATATGTGTAAAACTTCGGCACTGTGGTAGTAAGTAATTCCATATTAGTTTGTTTATTAGATATATCACACAGTGAGTGAAACAGTATTATTTACTGGATGACACAGTTTCGAGCGAAATTTATTGTTCATAATCATATGAATTGTAATCACACGACTTTGAAAGTTAAGTTCTATAGTTTTCTTTGTTTTCTCCTATTTGTCGTGGGGGTAGTAGAATTTTCCAGATATCGAGGACAGGTGATGAATCATTCCTATTACACGTATTCTCTTCAGTTGATTCGGTAAACAAAGCTTCTATTATCAGTTCCTACCTCCACCCTGCTGTTATATTAGATTTTAAAACTTTCATCTTATCCCATCATATTGTATGGTTGTGTGTAACTGCATGTAGTGCTGTAGCTGAACTATTCTCCAGATTTCTTATCTTATTTGGATCAACCAATCTAGGTTTTGCTAAGTTTTTATGTTCGGCTAGTCTGACTGCCCTGTTCTACTAGTTTGATCTATGTATTTGACTTGACAACCATTACAGGGTGTTAGATAAACTAAATTGTTTTGTTTTAAAGGCTCTACAGGATCCTTTAACTGACAAAGCTTGTTTCCAATTGAGTTTGTGGGGTGTTTGAATGCCACTTTTATTCCTGCCAGCATTGTTAGGAATTCTGCGTAAGGCTTCCGAGGTTTTTTCCTTGTATGGAATTACTACTGATGATTTAGATTCCTTATTGTTGGTGTTGTCATTAATATTATTATCACTATTTTTATTATGATTATTATTGTTATTATAACTATCGCTACTATCATTATTTATTTTATTTTTACATTTCCTTACATATTTCCTGACTAATTTATCCGGGTAATTATTAAGTTTCAAGGCTTCTTTTATGTGTATCAGTTCCAGAGTGGGCACGGACAGGACACATACTGAAAAGACCGTTGAATGACATCGACTAGAATCTGGATGGGAACTGATGAGTTAGGCATCGGTCTAAAATTGTGACATGAAGAAGATCGACTGAAGAGGAGGAGGACATGAAACCTAATGGACAGTCATGAAGGGAGTCATGGAGGTGTCGTACTGATGAAGCCCTATGTTCCACTTGAAACCAACCTAAGGGAATGATAATCATCATAACACTAATAGTGATAATATCGTCTCTATCGTCGTCTCTACCTTTGTTCCAGTGAAAATATGAGTAGCTGACAGAAATGTCCACATGTATACTTATGAAGGTGAAAAATCATTCAAGTATGAAATGTTATTAACTCATGAATTACCATAATACTAGTGTTATTGGTAGTAACAGTAATAATTACAATAACAATGATCATTATGGTTATTATCATTATGAATCTTATGCATGACGTATTGAACAAGAAGGTGTACTGAAGCGTGAAATCATGAATGAAGGAGAAAACAAAGGACAAAAGAAAAAAAGATCAATATTATTATTAGTATTACTGTCATTATTTCATGTTTTATCATGGACTGATGTCCGTTAGAGAAGCATTGAAAGCTATCAGCTAGTACTGAACATGCGTTTCGTCTTTATTTTGGACTCTTCAGTATACACACGAACATACATGCACACGATCAAAACATTGGGGGTGGGTCAAGTTTGTTTGGACATTCAACCACTTAGGCCAGAATCCAGTCACCAATGTAGAGACCTTCAGGCAGTGTCTATGTTACTGCTGAGAATTTGCTGCCACATCCCCAACTTGGTGAACCCTACTAGTTACGACATCTCACTAGAACTTGTTGAGTTGAAATCATCCTGTAGCCAGTCATTAGGGTACACTGGATTAATTTCCAATGGTTAGTTAATAAGGGATTTTAATTTGTTTCAGATATGATCATGGATTTGATGTCAGCGTCATGGATGAGAGCTGCTGAATGGAGTCCCCAGCTGGGACGAAACAGTTCTGTCCATTGCTCCACCTTGGTTTTCAGTGGTTCTTCTCTAACTGACCTACGTCGATCCATAATGAAACTTGAAACAGATGAAATCTCCACAAACCAACTCTTTAAAATCAGTATTGTAACGGAACTATTGCTTGGAAAATACCTCTTGAACGTTCCATTGACAATATAGATACTTAGATATGATGGAGAAAATTTGTAGCTCAGTTGGATGATTTTGATGTGGTTGTGTTCTCTGAGCTGGATAGTTAATCTGTGAAGCTTTCATCACCCTACTAGGTGATGACATCTTCAGTGCATACTTCAATTTGAATTGAAGTGAGCTTTTAGATTTCGTGACGAGTTTATTAGTCATCCCTCCCGGTGATCTTGGACGTGATTGGTTGTTTTGTGTGTTTTCACACCTTCTATGTGACTACTTGTATTGGAACTGATGGTTTCTTTGACTTGAACTTTGACTGTTTGTGTGTGAGGTTTCTTTCTTATCGGTTGATAAATTTTGTCACTCTCCATGTGTCTATTGATTGATGATTCACTGGAATACCAGGCAGCCTTCTAAAAATTCTCTAGCATTCTTGTTGTTTCCTCTGTCTAATATTTGAACATTGTCTTCAACGTCTTCAACGACATCAAATTCACAATAGAAGAGCAATCAAACAAAATCCCATTTTCGGACGTCTTAGTCAAGCGAACAACCACAGGGGAATTAGAAACCCAACTTTATGGAAAATCAACTCACATACACACACACACCAAATACTGAATTACAACAGCAACAATCCAATAACACACAAACATTATTCAAGACGGCCAAGAATCATTGCAGCACTCCCACCTACCTCTAGGAAAACTGAAGAAAGATATCTCATGGACTTCTTCCAAAAGAATGGACATCCACGGAATTTCATCAAAAGACATATACCCCGAAGCCAACCTATCAAACCAAAAGCCCCCAAGGAAAGCACAAAGAAAGTTGCCCTACCATATATAAAGGATATATCAGAAATCACTGCAAGACTCTTCAAATTTTTAGGAATTGACGTCGTACACAAACCAACAAAATTACTTCACTCAACTCTGCATCAACCAAAAGAATCAACAGCGAAAGAAGATAAAACCAACATCATCTACAAAATAAATTGTACCAACTGTGAAAAACACTACATTGGCCAAAGTGGACGTCCTCTTCGTCTTCGTATTCATGAACATAAGCTAGCCGTCAAAAGACATGATATCCACTCCCTCATATCACTACATACAGACAACCGTGGGCATCAATTCGATTGGGACAATGTTCAAATATCAGACAGAGGAAACAACAAGAACACCAGAGAATCTTTTTAGAAGTCTGGTATTCTAGTGAATCATCAATCAATTGACACATCGAGAGTGACAAAATTTATCAACCGATAAGAAAGAAACCTCACACACAAAGGGTCAAAGTTCAAGTCAAAGAAACAATCAGTTCCAATACAAGTAGTCACCTAGAGGATGTGAAAACACACAAAAACAACTAAAGAGTCACGTCCAAGGTCACCCACCAGGAGAGATGATTAATAAACTCGTGGAGAAATCTGAAAGCTCACTTCAATTCAAATTGAAGTATGCGCTGAAAATGTCATCACCTAGTAGGGTGATGAAAGCTTCGCAAATTAACTATCTAGCTCAGAGAACAAAACCACATCAAAATATTGACACTTATTTGGATGTGTCAGCTAACTTTGGAATTACTTTCGCCTTTTCTTCTGGGCAATAAATCATTATTTACAACTTTTGCATATTACCTCTTGACTTAATCCTTATTATTACTTGTCTTTGTTCCTGCCTAATCTCTGATTTCATTGCTTCTCTTTGTGGTTTTGTGGTGACATTGATCATGTGTTGTTTTGACGACTATGGTTCTTTGTTTGAGTGAGTCAAAGTCATTCTGACCTTGGATTGTTTGAGGGAATTGTTGGTGTGTTTGATTCTTGCTGGGAACATTTCACTTGGTTCTAAGCATTTATTTTGTACGACAAGTTTATCTGACCTACCCGTATGGCTAGCTGTTTAACAGCATTGTGGAGGTAATTTTGAGTTTTCGATGTTATTATTATTGGTGAATGTAAACAACACAAGTTTTAACGGTGAATAACCGTCTTTTATCTGTCTTCGGAGTGTTGGTATGACTGTGTATGTATCTTAAGGAAGTTTTGGTCAGCTATACAGTCAGCAGATATGCTGACTCCATTATTGCAAAAGGTCTGGAAGGAGGGAAAGGTTACCTCGTGAAACTACCAAAGAAGGGCGACCTAGGACTCTACAAGAACTGGCGAGGAATCATGCTCCTGTCGATGCCAAGTGAAATCCTGAGTCCCATCAACCTGAAGAGAATAAACGACGCACTGGATATGGAACTCCTACTAAAACAAGCTGGATTCAGGGAAGGCAAATCATGTTCTGACCAATTTGCGACTCTACGCATCATCATCACAGAACAAAGCATGGAATGGCAATCAAACCTCTACCTCAACTTTATATACTATGAGAAGGCCTTCGACAGCGTTGACCACGAAGTAATTTGGAAACTACTCGAGTACTATGGTGTACCCCAAATATTCATCAACCTTATTCAACAGCTGTATGAAGAATCTAGAAGACCTGGATTTCGCGGATGATTCATGTTTGATGTCACACAAAATCGAAGACTTACAAGCGAAAACCAAGAAACTGGTCGAAGAAGCAGCCGGTGAAGACAGGACTCCAGGTGAACATAGACAAGACGGAGGTTATCAAAATAACCAACCAACCAACCAACAACAACAACAACACCAGCAACATCCACCAACAATCACCATCAACGGGAGGGATTTGAAAGAGGTTACTTCATTCACTTACCTAGGGAGCATAGTCTCAACCACAGGAGGAATGGAAGAGGATGTCAAATCGAGAATCGGGAAGGCGAAAAACACATTCATCAACCTGAAACCAACCAATCTGGAAATCTTCGTCACTCAACTCAGCATGAACAACAAAATGATTCGGATTTTCAATACAAACGTCAAGTCAGTCAGTTCTTATATACGGATGGATCAGAAAGTTGGCCAGTGTGTCACAAAGAATATTTCCAACAGCCTGTTGCAGACCTTTATCAACAACTGTCTTCGCTGGCTCTATACTGAAGATCAGATGGCCGCCGGAAAGAATCACCAACAAGAAACTATGGGGACAAACAAAACAAGAATCAATCGCTCAAAAAATATGCAGGAGAATGTGGAGATGGATTGGACACTCTCTGAGAAGGCCGTTGGGTGACATCGCGCGTCAGGCCAGTGCTCGAGTGGAACCCGAAAGGGAAGCGGCGAGTGGGACGTCCAAGGTTAACATGAAGGAGATCTTGTGAAGAAGAGTTGAAACAGTATGGACTAACATGGATGCAAGTGAAAAGTACAGCAGAAGACAGAAGCAAGTGGAGACGTGCAGTTGAAGCCCCATGTTCCACTAGGAACCCAAGGGTACAATAATAATAATAATTCAGTATGACATGAAGATCAGTTTCCTGTATTCAGACTAAAACATTTGGCCGGATTTGGTCGTTACAGTCACTATTGACTTGACTTCAATTAAAAGCATGCAAAGTGGGAGTTTGACACTTTTTCTTGATGTAGTAGAGTGCATGGAAATTGAGATCCTGGCTAGTTCTAATCAATTCAAAATTTATGACATGTCATAGTGATGTTATTTGATAACTGATGGCGAGCAGTGGAAACCAGGATATAGGCATTTCATCTTATTTAGGAGAAACTAGTCAGCAAGGTGTACCTGCAATCCCTAATGAGTCAGTGTTACTGTTTTTCAAACATCCCAAACAGGATAAAATGTGTATCCTGAATTGTACCCCACTAGTCACCATGAACCAGTATAATGTTGTGTTCAGCCTCAGATATCGTCGCAGCGTCTGTACACTAGAAGCTGACGTGTCAGCACAAGAGTTGAACATTTCCGTCCAATCACTCAACGAACAGAACCAGATTTGGATCAAACAGAATATCATAATGATGTTTATCAGTCAAACGGCGGGTGATTTTCCTTCGCTGCCGAACTCCAGGTAACCTTCTCTACGGAATCAGTGATTCGCATGAACACCGTGAAGGATGAGCTACTACTGTTAGCTGGCCTTATCAATGTGTACCTGCTAATTCACCTTCTCATGTGGAGCTAGATATGTCGGCCGTATCCAGCGTCTTCTATTCAAACGTATCATTGATATCTTACTAACAGTCATGGCTTTATTATTATTATTGTATCCTTTAATTCCTAGAGGAACATAGGGCTTCAGCCGTGCGTCTACATTGAGTTCGGTTCTCTGCTAGAGTCTTCACCTGGCTACAAGTCTGCCCACACGTTTTCATCTCCTCTTCACATGACCTGCTCCAAGTCATCCTTGCACTGACGACCAACTAGCCGCTTCCCTTTCGGCCGGGTTCCACTCGAGCAATGGCTTGTCTAGTGATGTCACTTGATGGTTTCCTCAGAGTATGGCCAGGCAATCCATCTCCATTTCTTCCTGCCTATTTGTTTCACAATCGGTTCCTGGTTGGTTCGCTCATTGCCAGAGATCTCTGTTTCTGATCTTTTCTGGCCATGTGATCTTGAGTATTGAGCGAAGACAACTGTTAATGAAGGTCTGTAGTTTGTTTGAGATGCTCTTTATGACGCGCAGTGCAAGTCTCTGATCCGTATAGTAAGTGGCACTGACTTCACATTGGAGTTAAAAATCCGGATCTTATTTTTGATGTTGAGTGCTGTCGACCTCCAAATGACTTGAGAGTAATGAAAACTTGTTTTGCTTTTCCGATTCTTGCTTTGATATCCTCGTCAGTTCCGCCTGTAGTTGAAACGATGCTTCCCAGTCATGGCTTTATAGAGGAGAAAGAAGATGCCCCCCAACCACAGCTGTATTCTGGAACATCTGATCGAATCTGGACACCAAGCGGGAAAACCCACAAAGGAACTTCAAAGTTATCCACAGGATAAGTGTGAATGTTGCTAAGAGAGGAGCACGAATCAAACTTCTTCAAACCACGCAGAAGCAATGGCAATTCACATGTTCAAACCTGAATTCTGCATTAAATTTTCATTGGACCTGATGCATCTTAACACCAAATGCGTAATTTTTGTTTCGTCTTTTTTTACCTGTTTGTTTCTTAATTGTAACAAATATGGTAATACATATTGGATAGGTGGTGACACTAAAATCGATATATTTGATAGATCCCTGTTACTCAATAGCCGTCACGAAACCTGAAGACTGTGGGTTCGATCCCTGTTTCTGGGGTCATAGTTGTTCAGTAATAGTAGTGGTACTATCGAAGAGTTCCTAGGTGGATTTAAACGGCCGCTACTCACTGGACTTTCAATAATTCTCTAAGCCGAAATCAAATTAATTAGGACTTTTAAAATTAAACATTTTGATGTTCCGGTTGTTTAATCGATAATTGATTAATTTCTTAGCTCATGCGGGTTATTTTGCCTTGAATCGGTTGGTTTCAAGATTAATCATGAACCGACTGATATCGCTTAGCGAACCACTTGGGATAACCAAGAAGTTCTAGACCAAAGTGTTTCCTCCTTGTTTGGAACTTTTCACGTGTGACCCTATTCACAGCTGAGGATCGAACTCAGTACTTACAGGTTACAAGGCGAGGTCGTTAACAGTGCAGCCACTGGGAAAGAATTAAACGACCAGTTCATGAATTCTAACTTGTGTTAATGGACGATATATGTAATGCGACTGCCAGCCAATGTCATCAGGAAGTACTTATTTTAACACCTGACTTATGGGGGACCATCTATTTACGAATTCCCACTAGGCAAAACTTTAGGCAGCTTCAGTCTGTAGCCAATCATTAGTGAGCAATAGATTAATTGTGAAAGCTTTACTCTGGGAATGAAAATCTGAATCGCAGTAGAATTTGAATCGTCCGCCTCCTGATTATCAGCTTCAGGGTATTCTACTTGATGAGCTACGGAACTCATCTGTTCACCAAGTCGTCGTGTTACTGAGTTCACCATCAATCGCATAACTGAACAAGTGACTGAATGGATGAAATATAACTGTTCCTTTATCACCGCACTAGCTCCGTCCAGCTAGATGAGCAGTTAGGTATTGTCTATAAGGATAATATGAAAGCTTCACATTTGAGCTCATAGAATACAACAAAATCACCAGAATGATCCCCCCCACTGTGACCTCTTCTTTTAGCATAACACAATTAAAACTACTTACCAGATTCATCTGAATAAACTGTCAGTGTGGCACTACTTTCAGCTTGTCCAAGAGCATTTGTAGCTGTACATGTGATAATAGCCCCATTATGCGATGGTAGAGCATTGCTTACACGCAGCACTGAACCACGTGGTGCACGAAATGTTTTGCCTAGTCTTGATTCAGAGACTGAGGTACCAGACACCTGAAACCAAACAACCAGAAAATTTATAAAAATAACAATCAATCAATAAATAAGAGGATTAATCAATAAAAGGTTTTTTACTCTCTATGCGACATGGTAACGGTCATAAATGGCGTCGGTGATTCAAAGACAGAGTGTTCGCCGACCACGTGAGAAACCTACAACTGATTCCCGGATGATGGATACACTCCTAGCTTGTTCATTCGTTCCTTTGTGTTCCAAGTTGAATACACAGGACTTCAAGCTTAAGCTTCGAAGTTTCTGTAGGAGCAGTGTTCTGTCTACCTCACGCCAAACCTTCCGTCATCTCCTGGCCTACTTCGGGATAAAAGGATGTTGAGGAGACCGTCCCTCGGCCGAGAATCGAACCGTTCACCATTTGTGGTACTAGTTAAGACATATCTATATACAAGACAGATATATCAACTTATTCGGAGTCTTTGAAATTCATATCACTAGGTTCAGTGAGTAGTAGTCAAGCTGCAGGAGAATTACTTACATGGGGATTACTCATGAAATTTCCCTAAAAGATGTCTTTCGATCTGAAACTGGTACTTTTAAAAAACATTTGAGCGATCAAGCGAGTGATCGAGTGAGATAGAGAGATGATGTCTTAACTAATGTGCCAATAACAATAATAATAATAATTTTAATCAATAAAAGTATTATAGAAACTGGTTATCCAGTAACATGGGCCAAGTAGTGGGCCTCTATTAACTCGGTGAAATCTGATTGGTTGTTTTTATTGGGTTAAAGCGTATAAAAAATCAATATTTTAAAAGGCTGATTACTAGTAGTGAACAAAGACCATCATTTTTTTCGTGAACTGCTTCTTCATCAAGTTTTACAGTTATATTTCCATAATTAAGGTGCTTTTTGGTTAACCCCACCCTGTAAACAAACCTGCTACAGAAACTTCAGCGTGAACAGTCTCCTTGCGTCAAAAGAAAAAGTCTGTGTGGGGACATGGAATGTCCGCACCATGTACGAGACTAGCAAAGCTGCCCAGATCGCAAGCGAAATGAGGAGATACGGACTACAAGTATTGGGGATCTGCGAAAGCAGATGGAACGGATACGGACTCACCAAATTGTCAACAGGTGAGTCAGTGATTTACTCCGGTCACCCAGAAGACAACCACACACACACCGAGGGCGTGGCTATAATGATGTCACCAACGGCAACCAAGGCTCTGATACAATGGGAGGCGATCTCACCCAGGATAATAACCGCCAGATTCAACTCCAAAGGAAGGAAAGTGTCAATTATACAATGCTATGCACCGACCAACAACGCAGACCTCGAAAAGAAAGAAGAATTCTACAGACAACTGCAGGCAGCAATAGACAATACTCCAGCCGGTGACATCAAAATACTAATGGGAGACATGAACGCCAAACTGGGATCAGACAACACAGGAAGGGAACTCATCATGGGTAAAGAAGCTCTGGGAGAGATGAATGAAAATGGAGAACTCTTCGCCGACTTCTGCGCCTTCAATGAACTAGTGATTGGTGGCAGCGTATACAAACACAAGGATATTCACAAGGCTACATGGGTGTCACCAGATGGGCGAACCAAAAACCAAATTGACTTCATCACAATCTCGAGGAAGTGGCGGCGCAGCCTACTGGACACAAAAGCAAGAAGAGGAGCAGACGTTGGCTCAGACCACTACCTCGTACAAGGAACAATCCAACTCAAATTAAAGGCTTTCAGAGAAACAGGAGCTGCAGATAGACCACAAGCCAAGTTCAACACTCAAAAACTAAAGGACCAGGATACAAAGGATATCTTTACTGCAAGTATAAAGGACAAAGCTGAGACACAAATCAACATTAGTGAAGAGGTTAGCGTCGAAAAACACTGGAACAACCTGAAAACAGTATGGAGCGAAACCTGCATGGAAGTTCTGGGCAGAAAGAAGAGACAGGACAAACCGTGGCTCACTATGGACACTTGGAGGCTAATAGAGGAGAGAAGGATGGTGAAACAAAAAATTCTGCAGTGCACCGACGAGCAACAGAAACAGGAGTTGAATGTAAGCTACAATACACTGAACAAAGGAGTAAAGAAGAGTGCCAGAGAAGACAAAAGAAAGTATTATGAAGCCATGGCCAATGAAGCAGAACAAGCTGCAGGCAAAGGAGACCTCGCAACACTTCACCAAACAACTAGGTACCTTTCAGGCAAAAATTCGTCACAAATTAAGCCAGTGAAGGATGAAAATGGAAAGTCAATCACCAAAGAAGTGGAGCAAAGGAAACACTGGGCTGAACACTTCAAAAGACTACTAAACCGACCGCCACCTACAACGCGCCCAACAATACCAACAACGGAAGCAGAATTACCAGTGAACATCAACCCCCCGACGAAATCAGAAGTCCTGAAGGTAATCAAGATGCTGAAAGCTGGGAAAGCAGCAGGACCAGATGGAATCCCAGCAGAAGCATTGAAAGTCGACCCAGAGACAACAGCAGACTTGATGACGCCACTACTAGAGAAGGTGTGGAAAGAAGGCAAAGTACCCGAGGATTGGAAGAAAGGATACCTATTCAAACTACCAAAGAAAGGAGACCTAAGTTAATGCAAGAACTGGCGCGGAATTATGCTCCTGTCCATCCAAAGCAAAATACTAAGCCGCATCATCCTGTAAGAGAATAAACAAGCCTTGGATGAAAAACTTCGACCAGAACAAGCTGGATTCAGGAGTAACAAGTCATGTATTGATCAAATCGCCACACTACGGATCATCATTGAACAAAGTTTGGAATGGCAGTCACCTCTCTATCTCAACTTCATCGATTTTGAGAAAGCCTTCGACAGCGTCGACCGAGAGGTGATTTGGCAACTACTTCGCTACTACGGGGTGCCGCCGACAATTATACATCTCATCCAACAGTTGTATGACAATGCTGCATGCCAAGTAATCCACAACGGGAAGCTCACGGAATCCTTCGAAGTGAAGACAGGAGTAAGACAGGGTTGCCTACTATCGCCAATGATTTTCCTGATTGCAGTAGACTGGATAATGCGACAAACAGTGGCGGGCAATGAGGAAACAGGCATAAAATGGACTCACACAAAAACTTGGAGGATCTGGACTTCGCCGATGATATATGTCTGATTCCCCACAAACTGGAAGATATGCAAGTGAAAAGTAACAAGTTGGCAGAAGAAGCATCAAAGATAGGACTCCAGGTGAACATAGAAAAAACAGAGGTGATGAAGATCCCTGGCCAACACCAACAACAATAACAGACAGCAATCAGCATAAATGGAAAAAACCTGAAAGAAACTACCTCCTTCACCTACTTGGGAAGCATTGTTTCAACTACAGGCGGAACTGACGAGGATATCAAAGCAAGGATCGGGAAAGCAAGGCAAGCTTTCATTACTCTGAAGTCTGTGTGGAGGACAACATCATTCAGCGTCAAAAATAAGATCGGGATTTTCAACTCCAATGTGAAGTCAGTACTACTATACGGATCAGAGACTTGGCGTGTCACAAAGAGCACCTCAAACAAGCTACAGACCTTCATTAACAGATGTCTTCGCTCAATACTCAAGATCAGATGGCCGGAAAGGATCAGCAACAAAGATCTCTGGGAGCGAACCAACCAGGAACCCATTGTGAAACAAATAGGCAGGAAAAAATGGAGATGGATTGGCCACACTCTGAGGAAACCAGCAAGTGACATCACTAGACAAGCCCTCGAGTGGAACCCGAAAGGGAAGCGGCAAGTTGGTCGTCCAAGGGTGACCTGGAGGAGATCATGTGAAGAGGAGATGAAAGCATGTGGGCAGACCTGGAGCCAGGTGAAAACTCTAGCAGAGAATCGAACGCAATGGAGACGCATGGCTGAAGCCCTATGTTCCTCTAGGAACTAAAGGAAATAATAATAATAATAATTGGTTAACATCGAATCATTAAGATCGATAGATTACAGTTTGAAAGCATTTGTGAGTGATGATGTGTATAAAAATGTGATAGCAAACTGAGTATATCAGATAAATCTTAGACACACCTTCCGGGCGTGTACTACTGACAAGATTTATCAGTAGTATATAAAGAAGTGGAGCAGAGGAGACACTGGGCTGAACACTTCAAAAGACTCCTAAATCGACCACCACCTACAACGCGCCCAACAATACCAACAACGGAAGCAGAATTACCAGTGAACATCAACCCCCCGACGAAATCAGAAGTCCTGAAGGTAATCAAGATGCTGAAAGCTGGGAAAGCAGCAGGACCAGATGGAATCCCAGCAGAAGCATTGAAAGTCGACCCAGAGACAACAGCAGACTTGATGACGCCACTACTAGAGAAGGTGTGGAAAGAAGGCAAAGTACCCGAGGATTGGAAGAAAGGATACCTATTCAAACTACCAAAGAAAGGAGACCTAAGTTAATGCAAGAACTGGCGCGGAATTATGCTCCTGTCCATCCAAAGCAAAATACTAAGCCGCATCATCCTGTAAGAGAATAAACAAGCCTTGGATGAAAAACTTCGACCAGAACAAGCTGGATTCAGGAGTAACAAGTCATGCATTGATCAACCCGCCACATTACGGATCATCATTGAACAAAGCTTGGAATGGCAGTCACCTATCTATCTCAACTCCATCGACTTTGAAAAGGCCTTCGACAGCGTCGACCGAGGGGTACTTTGGCAACTAATTCGCTACTGTGGGGTGCCACCGACAATTATACATCTCATCCAACAGTTGTATGACAATGCTGCATGCCAAGTAATCCACAACGGGAAACTTACGGAATCCTTCGAAGTGAGGACAGGAGTAAGACAAGCTGGCTGCCTACTATCACCAATGATTTTCCTGATTGCAGTAGACTAGATAATGCGACAAACAGTGGCGGGCAATGAGGAAACAGGCATAAAATGGACTCACACAAAAACTTGGAGGATCTGGACTTCGCCGATGATATATGTCTGATTTCCCACAAACTGGAAGATATGCAAGCGAGGAGCAACAAGTTGGCAGAAGAAGCACCAAAGATAGGAACGACTTCAGGTGAACATAGAGAAAACAGAAGTGATGAAGATTCCTGGACAAGAACAACAACAACAACAGACAACGATCAGCATAAATGGGAGGAACCTGAAAGAAACAACCTCTTTTACCGACCTGGGAAGCATCGTTTAGACTACAGGCAAACGGAACTGACGAGGATATCAAAGCAAGAATCGGAAAAGTAAGACAAGCTTTCACTACTCTCAAGTCTGTGTTGGAGGTCAACAGCACTCTGCGTCAAAACGAAGATAAGATCCGGATTTTCAACTCCAATGTGAAGTCAGTGCCACTTACTATACGGATCAGAGACTTGGCGCGTCATAAACAGCATCTCAAACAAACTACAGACCTTCATTAACAGTTGTCTACGCTCAATACTACTCAAGATCAAATGGCCAGAAAAGATCAGCAACAGAGTTGGATCTCTGGCAATGAGCGAACCAACACAGCAGGAACGTATTGTGAAACAAATAGGCAGGCTGCTCTCCTTTACATAGCATGCTTCACATTCTGAACACTTTATCCTATAGACACATTTGTTTTGTGCCATTTTGGGAACCATATCTTTGACATTCACCAAAGCATTCTCTAGAGAATTACAGGGCTTAAAATAATAGACCTTAGTATTATATGAAGCAAGTAGTCTTTGAAGTTGTTCAGCTGTCTCCTTTCCATATGGAATGACTATTGTTGATAGGTAAGATTTTTCAATTTTATGTTTTCCCTTCTGCTCCTTTTTATTGATTATATTATCTAGTAGCTTCTCCAGATAACCATTTCCAATCAAAATCTGTTTTATATTGGATATCTCGTTCTCCATATCATCATTATCTGTTATATCTGTTAAAGCTACTGAAACTTTCATTCCTATTGGATGATCTGATTGGAAATTCAATTACTTGTTGGAATGTGTCGGCTTTCTGTATATGGTTAACTTTAGTTTCGCGTTAGTTTGTCTTTTTACAAGACAATCAAGGAAGTTTAGAGTTTCCTCAGCCGATTCTGTTTCGTTCGTAAACTCTATATATCTTGGGATTAGGGTTAATATGGGTTATAAAGTTTTTTTCTTCTGCTTTCTTAATGATGATAAATGTGTCATCTACATACTTATCTGTGCAATATTCTAGGATGACAACTAAAACTTGTCAGTGCTTTCTTTTCTAGGGCTTTCATACAAAAGGTTAGCTACAATTGGAGATGTTGGTGATCCCACTGCAATTCCATTTGTTTGACAGTGTAATTTATCTTTAAAGGTAAAGTAGGTAGATTCTAAACCAAATTTTGAGCAGCTTATAACGAACACAATACTCTTCTAACTATTATGGATGTATATAACTGTAGAACCTGATGAAGAATTGGAAATTATCGAAAAGAATGGCGGTCCTTGTTCACTACTACTGTTACGACAGAAGACAAGGGCCAGACAACAGATTGTTTATTGTAAAAATCAACAGATATTTATAGATTTTTATGTACATTATTATTAGCGTTGTTGTTAGCAGAGAAGCAACCAACGTCTTCTGATTGGTTGTTTTCTCGCTGAAGGTTACTCTGTACTGCTTGTGACCGTTTCTTAGAAAGTTAAGCTATATATCTGCGAATCGTATTTGCACACGTTGAGTGTGGTGTAATTGGTTGTTAAGTTCCTCAAGGTTAAGCCTTGTTATTGTTTATTTCTCATGACCCCGATTAGGGACGTAAACATTGACGTAAATTGCTGTGTACCAATTTTGGCCTGCGGACAGGTCTCACCACAATACTAGTAGTAGTCAGAGTCTTTTAAAATGTTTCTAATAGGCACCTTCAATTTATTAATCAATTCATCCAGTGAAAAGTCGTACCCAGAGGAGTCATCCAAGTCAGGCAAGTGAATTGTTACTCGGTTATAGAATTGGATAGAGGTAGATATATATGTTTAAGCCAAGTTCACTTTTAACAGTTTGAAAAAATTTGGGCATTTGGGTATATCATATTCATCATTATAAAAGCTTTTGTATTTCCCTTTGAGTGAGCAACAAAACGATACTGTCGTGGTTTTTACTGACGTTTCGCCACTTAATGCTGCCGCTAATAGCTTTATCAAAGTGGTATTATTAAAGCAAATTTACAAAATCTCAGCCTATATATAACAAATTTGAGAAGCGTTCATCAACAAGGGGCAATTTTCGCGTTGTCAAGTTGTTGAATTGGTAAAGATAACAAAACCAGGTGTAGATTGTTGGATTGAATAAGTGTTTAAAATTATAAAAGCAGTGTGTGTTTACATAATGAAATAGCTTATGACATTCGGGTTGATTTTGTAGCTTCATCATGAAAGGGAGGGGCTGCAACCAGGTGAAATTCTGTTTTAATCCATCATTCCTATTCAGACAATTTGGATCCCAATTTTGATATGAAGTGATACTGATAATCCTAGACGCTCTTTGTGATTTCTGAAATTTTTCTGGATGATGATTTCAATATTGTCGAAATCAATTTTCTGACCTGGTTCTACAGCGTGTAGATGAACTATGGCTAGCTGGTGATTTTTCAAGCTTTTCTAGTTCATTAACTGGATTTCTCGGTGGTCGAACAGATGCTCTACAGTGTTCATTTCTTCTGATTACCTTGATTTCTCTCTGGTGATGTTTGTCCGATGTATATCGCATCACACATTCCAAGCATTTTGTTTTATAGACACAATTAGATACAGTATCCTTATTGATTTGGTCTTTTATCTGGACAAAGTTGCTTCGCAGTGTGAATACGATGTTTTGAAGAAAACTTTGATGTTGTGCTTATTGAGTACTCTTCTGATATCGTCTGACGTCTCTGCTCTGTATGGAATGACAACTATTGAGGCCCATATCATCGGAATATGTTCTCCATCATGGAGGTTTTGTCAGAAGTCGGAATTCATGTGCTGGCTATAGGATCAGTTCTCAAAAAGACTGAATCATCTACAAACTCTCCTTGTTACCGGAGGATCCTAGGTTCGGACCTTAGTGGTGAGTGAGTACTGCTAAAGTGTCCGGTTACTATGACGAAACAACTGTCCAATGGTTCTTCTCTAACTGAAGTCAACTCAACAATAATAAGTTCTAACTGGCAGATTATCGAGCCAGTTTATAGTTTCACACAAGAACAAATTACCTTCCAATGAACTTTTGGCGCCGGATTTCCATCAACAAGACAGACAAATAGAACAGATTGACCAACAATAGTTGTTGCTGATTTTGGTTCTTCAATAATTTGTGGTTTTTCTAATGTTTCAAAGTAAAAACGAGAAATAAAAGAGGAATAAATAGTTATTGAAACATTTGAGAAATCTGTATGTCTTTAAATGAATACAAATTTTCAAAAATAAAATGAGCGGTTTTTTCGAATTAATGGGCTACCTCAATTTTATGAGTATCCATTCAAATATCATGTATCGAATTTTCTTCCCAATTTTTTAAATTATTCTTTAAATCATTGAGTTATGATATTTTTTAGTCGTGAAATGTACTCACTCACAATTTCAAGTGGCTTTCTCTAAAGAAGTGATAGAAAAATATGTTGTAAGGGATTAGTTGCTGCTTTAAATCGAATGGCATTGCGTCACATGATATATATTCAACATAGATTTTATATTTTGCCTGGAGATCCTGGCTAGGAATTCTGTATGTAATGTAAACATTTTTTGCCAGAATAGAGCTGTTATAAAGATTATAATTGTTATTGACTGGCGACTGTCGCCTAACTTGACTAGAAGGTGTCTCCAGAACACCACGACACTATAACTCAGTGATCATTTGAAAATATCACCCACACAAGGTTCAGACCGGGAAAAGCGACAATCTTTATTAGACAAAAGATGGGAAATATATCACAGGTCCAAAACATCAGAAATTTAAGCCATAAATAAACCAATCAAAACTGTTCAATAAGGTTAGTGTGTCAGTATACGGCATAAATGGCGACTTCACGGCTAACACACAACTATTATTTCAGTTAGTCTGTTTTCAGTTGGTTCGACAGCCATGCATGCATATGGTTCGGATTTTATTCCTTACAGATGGAGGTAGTCATAAACCTCTTCGAGTTTACCAGAGTAGAAGTAAACTCAGGGAAAGACGGGGATATTGAGTGCATCACTGGCAACCTCACTTTATTGCTGCAACTTCAAAGCTTGGTGCTTTTGGGCTTTATGTTCCACTTGGATCGCAAACCAGCAGCTGTTTTTTACACAGACAATTTGTCTTATTGGGAAGCGTTCCGACGTCAGAAAGCAGTAATCCCTACAAAAACGGTGCTCAACAACAGACAGCAATCAGCATAAATGGGAGGAACCTTAAAGAAACAACCTCTTTTACCTACCCACCTGGGAAGCAACTACAGGCGAACGGAAATGACCAGGATATCAAAGCAAGAATCGGGAAGGCAAGACAAGCTTTCACTACTCTCAACTCTGTGTGGAGGTCAACAGCACTCAGCATCAAAAATAAGATCCGGATTTTCAACTCCAATGTGAAGTCAGTCAGTGCTACTATACGGATCAGAGACTTGGCCAGCGCGTCATAAAAAGCATCTCAAACAAACTACAGATTTTCATTAACAGCTAGCTGTCTTCGCTCAATACTCAAGATCAGATGGCCAGAAAAGATCAGCAACAGAGAGGGATCTCTGGCAATGACCGAACCAACTCATCAGGAACCGATTGTGAAACGAATAGGCAGGAAGAAATGGAGATGGATTGGCCATACTCTGAGGAAACAAACCATCAAGTGAGTGACATCACTAGACAAGCCATTGCTCGAGTGGAACCCGGCCGAAAGGGAAGCGGCGAGTCGGTCATCAGTGCAATGGTGAAAGTGACTTGGAGGAGGTCATGTGAAGAGGAGATGAAAATGTGTGAGCAGACATGGAGCCAGGTGAAGACTCTAGCAGAGAACCGAACGCAATGGAGACGCACGGCTGAAGCCCTATGTTCCTCTAGGAATTAAAGGATACAATAATAAAATTTTTTTCGATTCTTTTACGTTCCCAGTGGAACATAGGGTGCCTTCAAGCTACAGCTTTAACGTTTCAGTAGCAGTGGGGTGTTTATTTTAACGGGATGGGTTGGTAGTCTCATGCCTAACCTTCCCTTTTTACCAGTCTTATTACTAGGTTGGCGAGGTAAACGAGTGAGTCGACAAAGTACCGAATTCCGAACCACCTGCGTGTCTGGTGAGCATTCTAACCGTGTGTCGCCAACGCACAAGGAGCTCGAACCCAGGAGCTTCTGGTTACAAGGTGAGAGAGCTCATAGACAGTTAAGCCACTGGGGCCCAGTGCATATATATATATATATTTCTGAGTTGTTACACTTGACAAAATTTCACAAATTGCATTTCATAAGCCCCTGATATGAATGTGTGTGTATGTGTGTAAACGAATTTGAAAAACGTAAGTGATTATTAACTGGTGTTATAAAACACCTTTGAGGTCAGTGAGGTCCTCATTAGTGAGTAGCAGATTTAAGATGAATATACCCCGAAATTTTTCACTGAGTCTCATCAGGTTGATTATGAAGGCGTTGAAGAGTAGTGGCGTCACATTCCGAATTGACATACATATCCACTTATCTGTCCTCATAACTTAAAGGTCCTTGATTCGTTCCCTGGTGGGTTGGGGTCAACGATGCATTTTACCTCAGACTTTCATATTAGAGGACTAGTTCTCAATCTTTCTCAAAATGATCTCACTTGAGATTGATCAAACCCAAAATCTACAAACCAACTCCTGAAAATTAATCTAGTGCCCACTAGTGAGTGATTTCACAATGAGGTGAGTTCTAGTAAGAAATCGTGAGCTTTTGAGTCGACATGCCGAGTATGTTGAAAAATATTCACCGATGAGATTGGTTTCGTGGTTGTGCTATGTATCACGAATTCCGTCTCACTGACTAGATGATGTGTTCTTCTTGTAGGCGAAAGATTTTTGATTCGGTCCTCAGTGGCGCGATGATGAGTGATTTAAGAAGTCCAAAACTAGGAAGAAACAGACTTCTAGTACTCTCTGGGGGGCTATTCACTCCTTCTCAAACTAAAGTCATTCAAATTGTTACCTAACTTGAATCCCATAGAATCCTTGCTAATCAATACCTGAGGATCTTCAAATCTTGTGATTTGATTTAGTTACAGGGTTTGTCATGAGCTGACATCAGTTGAAGAACCACTGAAGGACCAGCAGGAAGTGCTGTGCACTTGTTTGTTTCTAGTTTGGGGCTTCTCGGCAGTATTCACTACCACCACTAGGGCTCGAACTGAGGAACTTCTGCTTACGAGACAAGCTCGTAGACCGACCATTCAGCCACTCGGAGGCATTCCAGAGGAAGTGTAGTAAGAAATCGTGACCAGTATGGTCCAAAACGTCGGGTAAGAGAACAGTTAGTCTGCAGTTAAACTGGCTGGCGGTTGGAGGATTTCATCATAAGCTGACATCAGTTAGAGAACCATTGGAAAATCTGTAGGGAGTATTGGACAGCTGCTTCGTCAGCCAAGTTTGCGACTCTTCGCAGTAGGCATCTATCATCAGGGTTCGAATCCAGCACTTTCTGGTTACTAGGCTAGTGAGCTCGTAGACCATTAAACCACTCACTGGGACTCAACCGATCCAATGGCCAGCCAGTTCATGAATCCTAACTTCTACCAGTTCACGCACGACATATCGCGACCACTTCGCAATGTCTTCTTCGATGAGTTACTGCCTCACCTTCAACCAGCTGCAACATACTGGTCACGGATTCTCACTAGAACCTCAGGTTAACTGCCTGAATAGGGCCAGTCGCTAGCTAGTGAGCATCAGATCGTTTTTCAAGTATCGGTTTTTGTAGGGATTTTTTTCATTTGATTGATTGGAGGGTTTCATCATGAGCTGACATCATTTAGAGAACCAGTACTCCAGTACGGCTGGTTTTCCAATGGCTCTCTAACTGATGTCAGCTCATGATGAAATCCTCCAACCAATCAAACGAACAAAATCCCTACAAAACCACTACTTGATATATATATTTCTCTATTGTGGATTGGAAGAGGTTGGAATTCATATACGATTGGATTGTGTCCCAGTGACTGAATCCTCTACTAGCTCTCATCGTAACCTGTACGCATTAAGTTCGAACCTCAATGGGTACTTACTGCTGAAGAGTTCCAAATAAGGACAAACCACAACAAAACGATGTCGGCTAGTATTTCTTTTCTTATAGTCATCAAATAACTGAACGGCGAATGCTCTTTCCTACCTACCTACCTACTAACTATTTCACCTTTCATCTCTTTCTCTCTCTCCCTTTGTCTCTGTCTATCTCGCTGTATCTATCCACATCTGCCTGTCTCTCATGCGTATTAAGACAGAGAGAAGAAAGCAAATAAGAAGATTAAAAAAATCGTTCAGTTTTAGTATGTATTACGTGATGTTTAATGTTTCATCATTAAAACTGATTTCATTCACTCTCTCTCTCCCTGTCTCTGTTTTGCTCCCCTTACGTGATGACGTAATCCATCCATTCAATCACTCTTGAGAAAATTTATTATTATTTTTTCTTAACATATGGCAATTAATTCATTAATTCAACAAGGAAAAATGAAACAAGAAAAGAGGAGAGAAAACTCTCGATGTGCTCGTTCATTCTCCTTCTCCTCTTTCTGTTTTCTCCTGTAGTTTATACCCCCTTCCCTGCTGCCTCCTCCTTCACGAGTTTCTTCTCCGTTTCTTACTTTGCATGTTGATGATGAGAAGAAGTGTTTTTTCTCCTCGTTGAATTGAATTGAAGTGAATTTATGTTTGTTAGGGTTGTTTAGTTGATTGTAAAAGCTGCCTGGAAAGCAACTATGATTAAGAAGGATAAAGTAATTCGTCTTTTTTCTACTATCCCGCCAGCTATCCACTTATCTACCTTAACACTGAAAGCTTTATTCGGGTGTATTGAAGAAAGTTGTAAGAAAGTGGACGAGAGCACGTTAAAGCATTATTATTATATTATTATTGTTCTCTTGAGTTCCGAGTGGAACATGGAACTTCAATAACTCATCTCCACTTTGTCCTATTTTCTGCTTTCCTCTTCAGCTGGCTGGCTCCACGACTACTGTCCATTATCGGTTGTCTCCTCCTCCTCCTGTCCACATGATGTCTTCCATGTCATCCTCGCACCGACTTTAAGCTTGTCACTTCCCACTCTATTGGGATCCCCCGTCGAGTGATTACCTGCACTGTGCGCGATGTCATTCGACGGCCTCCTTCCTCAATGTATGCCCATCCAACCCACCCCTACTTTCTCTCACATATATGTTGAGCAATCGACCCTCCCCTGTTGGTTTGTTCTTCTACAGAGTTTCTTGTTGCTAATTCTTTCTGGCCATTTGATCTCCAGTATGGAGCGAAGGCAGCTATTGGTAAAGGTCCGCAGCCATCTGTTGGTAATCCTGTTCGTGACACGCTGGCCAAGTTTCTGACCCGTAGAGAAGGACCGACTTGACATTGGTGTTGAAAATCCGAATCTTATTTCACATGCTGACTGAGTGCAGAAAATTTCCTAACTGGTTTCAAGTTGATGAAGGCGTATCTTGCCTTTCCGATTCTCGCTGGCTGGCTGGCTTCCGCACCTTCATCCGTGCGGTTCGCCAGTGGTTGAAGTTAGGTTTCCTGACCAGATAAGTGAATGAATTAACCTCTGTGAAATCTCTCTCCCATTGATGGTGATTGTTGCTAGTCGTTGTTGTTGTTGCTGCTGTTGCTGTTGGTTGGCTATCTTTATCACCCCATCTTCTTTATGTTAGCATGGAGTGCTGTCTTCGAGACCATTCTCTCCTGCCAGTTTGTTGGTCCAGCGTATCCCTGTCTCCTCGCTTCCCACACCCTGATGCATAATCCAGTCCACCAGAATTAGGAATATCATCAGTGATAACAGGCAGGCAGCCAGCTTCTCTTATTCCTATATTCACGTCGAACGCCTAGCTGAGTTTTCCATTGTGGGCCACCTGACACGTGGCATTGTCATATAGCCAGCTGTTGAATGAGGTTGATAAAGACTTGGGTACTGCATGCCGTAGTGTTGAAGTGGTTTCCAAATTACTTCTAGGTCAAGGCTGTCTGTCCAAGGCCTTTTCGAAGTCGAAGAAATTGAGATAGAGGTTTGACTGCTATTCTATGCTTTGTTGGCTGATGACGATACGTAAAGTTTCAATTCGATCAGCACATGATTTGCCTCTCCTGGATCCAGCTTGTTAACGCGTTAGTATATCGATAAAAATCGATGATATATTTAAAGAGTAATCAAAGAGCTGATTGACATTAGTTAGAGGACCACTGAAAACAAGTAGACAGTCCTAAGCATAGGTGTTTCGGCCAGGGTTTCGGGCTCTTCAGCAAGTAATACGCATCTGTGACCCTACCAACCTCTAGGGATTGAACCAACAGTCAATATCAGTGTCGATAAATAATTGTCCTCACATTCCTTCAACTTAGTGGACACCGTCTCGTCACGACTTTTCACTAGAATGTCAAGCAACTTCATCCCTGTAGTCAGTGACTAGTAAGCCTTAGAATAATTTATCAAGTGTTTAGCTCGGAGAAATCTGACTGATTTCGAGAGAGTTCACGAATTGTCTTCTGCTGGGAAACAGATAGGAACCACCAGAAAGTACTAGACGATTGTTTCTTCCTTGCTTGAGAATCTTTATCGATACAGGCCTGTGATCCCATCAAAGTTTAGGGAATGAACCTAGGTCCTTCATTTCATGAGGCCAGCAGTTATGCTGTTCAGCGAGTTTGATGCCATTAAGTGGCTGGTTGGTTTTAAACCCCACCAGTTGGGGAAATACATTGCAGCTACCAGTCACTGTAAACGTCAGTGAGTATCTCTGTTCCCACTTCGCTTGTCACTTCTCCTTATAACTTCAAGTAACTTCATGTTGAATATGAGATTAACTACTAAGCGCTTTTTTTGCACAGAGTGAGTTTGATTGATTGATTTTAAGGCAGTTCATGAACTGATCTTGTTAGCCACTGGATTCTGTAGGTCAAATAAACTAATAGTAATATTAATAACAGCAGTAATAATAATAACATAGCTAGAACAGAGAATCTTTTCGTTGTTAAATAGCTGCAGACATTCGGAAGGATGTCTTTGCTGGACCTAGGCTTTGTGCTTTTTAGCTGGGACTCGCCAGTCATCAAGGCGTATCTGCATTCGTGTAGGAACAATTCATGTCCCTTATGAGGTTCGAACCGGCGTCACCCAGCGCTCTCTGCTATCAGAGACATTGTTTTTATTCCTTCACGTTCCCAGTGGAACATAGGGCTTCAAGCTAGAGGCTTGACTTTTCTGTAGCAGTGTTTATTTTTACAGGATGGGGTTGCTAGCCATATGCCCAACCTTCCCTCTTTGCCAGTTCTATCACTGGCTTAGCGAGGTAAAGGAGTGCGTTGGCTGGGGGTCGAACCGGACCATGTGCATGGTCAGCGAGGATCCTAACCGCTGTGCCACCGACACACCTGACAGAGACATTACAACTAAAGTTTTCGGTCTCATGCGCAACCTCCTCTTCAGAAGTATTATGGATACTTTGATAGGACACCAAGTAGTGAGTAAGTAATTAATGTCATGAATTTAGTCCACAGTGTTTCTAGTGCAAACTAAATCCTGTCAGTCACGTTTGAATCTCAGGAGAGACATCAGTGGTTCTCTCTAGATCTCAGATACGCCTGGCTGACTGGTAAGTGCAAACCAACAAACAAACAGGAAATCCAGGTTCCAACAAGGCTTTCTGTCGATCGCCTCTGACCAACTTCAGAAAGTGACGTACTCGTAAATCATGTCACCTATCATGGTGGCTACATATACAAACGTGATTGTTAGAATTCAGCTGCCACGAACACACACCAAGTACCAAGCGGATGACATTATTTACCACCTAGTATTCAATCAAAGTAGAGAATATTCAGGAGCTATTTTGTAGGACTTGGTTTGTTTCAAATCTGATCAAAGGATTGATATCAGTTAGAGAACAACTGAAAACCAGGGGGTACTGAATAGCTGTTTGCTTCTAGTTTGGAACTACTCAGCAATACGTACTCACCTCATTTTGAACCCATGACCTTCTTGACCCAAACTAAGTCGAAACAGCTCTCCAGTACTCCAGTGCTGATTTTCAATGGTTCTCCAACTTATATCAATTTGGGATTAAACTTGAACTTAGTGGAATCCCTCCAAACTAGCATACTTGAAAGCTAATTGGATGGTCGCTAATGACGGATTGCATACACTGAAGTTGCCTTGAGTTCTAGCTAGAAATCATGAGCAGTGAGGTCCACAATGTCGGTGTGTGTGTGATGGCAAATGTCACCAACAAATGATTTGATAGGCGTTGGAAATCGTGGAATTGCCACTGGGATTAGATCTTACTGGCTAAATAGTCCTGGGTTCAAGCCCCAGTGGTTGTGAACTACTGAAAAGTCCCACACAAGTATTCACCAGCTTTCCTGATTTCCAACGCTTCTGTAACTGATATCATCACGTCATCATACTTGATCTCTGCTAATTAATTCTTAAAAATTATCATTATTATTATCTTTAAGATTTAGTTTGTAAGGATTAGATTTGTTTTTTCCAGTTGGAGGAGAATCGCGAAACCAGCTGGGAGTAATGGACGACTGTTTCATCTTAGTTTGGGAATCATCGACCGTACGCATCCACCGGGGTTCGAACCCAGGAACTTCTGGTTACAAGGCAAGCTAGCTCGTATACCATTCAGCCACTGGGACCCGACTCCTCAATGTCCAGCCAGTCCATGAATTCTAACTTCTACCAATTCATTATTTAGCACGACTGGCACCAACCAATGTCATCGGCTGTAGATCCATCCTCACATCTGATCGGATGAATCTCATTGGTCACAACTTCTCACTATAACTCTAGGAAACTCCGTCCTGTACAAATCACTAACGAGGCATGCATTGACAAGGATAATAAAACGTCTTGCGAGTATGTATGTGTGTGCGTGGGTGGGTGATTGTGTTGAGTACTACAATTATGAAGCAATCCATAGGAGAAAACACACTAGAAAATAGACATATGAATCATTAAACTTGAAGTGAACAAACAGTAATAATAATAATAATACTGAGGTAAAAAGAAAATATATTCAAGCTCAATCTCCCCCCCCCCTTCGCCGTCCATCGCCTCTCACCGCCAACCCCTAAGCTTCTCAGTGTTATCATCAGTTTCATCAATATTTTCTATGTTTGATTCTTTTGTCTACCTCTTCCCACACCGCATCTCCTTGTCCCTCTTTCTCTCTCTTTCACGCACAAATGCGCACACATTTACGCAACAGCCTAACATTCATGTTTTATTATTATTATTGAAACTTGAACAAACAACTGGTTTGTTTTTCTTTACTAAGTAAATGAGATGCTAGGTATCAGCTTTTTCCCCGGTTGACTTAAGCTTTAAGCCTGTTTATATATGTGTATTAGTGTTTCCCATTTTACTTTATCGTTTAAAGTTAATTAACCTCTTAGGAATACTCTTTATTTTTACAATAAATAATATAAGCTATAATGATATGTATGCTATGCAAGGAGAAGACAACAACTGATCGATTGACTAATCGATCACATGTTCAGTTTTGAATTATTTGAAAACTGGTATGAAATACAGGGCATCTGTTTCGTCCTAGTTTGACACTCTTCATCAGTATGCATCCATCACTGGGCTTAAACCCAGCACATTCAGGTTACAAAAGTGAGATCGTAGACGATTCAGCCAATGGGATGCAATCCAATGGTCAGACAGTGAATTCCAACTTTAAGCAATGGCACAACCATCTCAGTGGTTGTATGGTCTATGAGCGCTTATCATGTGATCGGAGGGTTCTGGGTTTGAACCCTCCACCAGATAGTTGCGTACTATTGAAGAGGAACAAACTGGAACGAAACAACTATCTATTTTACTCTGATGTCAACTCGCGATCAGCAAACAAACGCTTGGTTATTGATAGTATTTTCATAAATTTTCGTCTAAAATAGAAGGCAGTGTCAAGTCGTTTGAATGACAGGGATGACAGTTGGCAGTGGTGGGGTGTTTTAAGATAATAAGGACTCGTCAGCCGGATGCGTTTGAATTCCTCTGAGATTCAAACCACCCACGCATCGTTTTTAACACCTAAGAAATATTCCATAGGTGACAAGGGGCAAGAGAGCCATATACTGTGAAACGGTTATAGCTACCCGGAAGGTTTCATCACAAAATCCATGAAACCTAAACCGCTAAAACTGTTCACACTTTCTTCCGCCAAAAATCTTCTCTACCTTAATCTACAGTTCAGTGGAGACTCATCGGTAGAAATATGAGAAATCGCCTCTTTCACTCACTGATGAAAACCTTCTTCGCAGCTGAACTCTGGATAACCTTCTCTACGAAATCAATGATTCGCATGAACACCGTGAAGGATAAGCTACAACTGTTAGCTGGCCTCATCGATGTGCACCTGCTAATTCACCTTCTCCTGTGGAGCTAGGTATGTCAGCCGTATCCAGCGTTTTCAATCTAAACGAGAAGAAAGTTCCCCCCAACCACGGCTCTATCCTGGAACATCTGATCTAATCAAGACACCAAGCTGACCAACCCACAAAGGAACCTCAAAGTTATCTACAGAATACTTGGGAATCTTGTTAAAAGAGGTTTACGAATCAAACTTCTTCAAACCACACGAAATCAATAGTGATTCGCATGTCAAAAGCTGAACTGTGCATAAGAAAGAAGTTTGTTCCGTCATTAAATGTACAATGGCCCTGACCTACCTTGAAACCGATTACGTAATTTTTCCGTTTATTGTTTCTTAATTGTATAATATTTTCTTCCCCTAACCCCCATTAAATGTTCATCTTTTGAGTAGCTAACTTGACTCTTGTTGATTTCTACTGAACACCATGAATTATATTATGTCACTTAACTTGCTTATTTAACCTTTTTTTAGTTTCTAACTCATCAACGAAATCTGTTACCTGGAATTTACAATTCTAATGACGCATCCTCTGAAATGTTCCACCTTTTGTTACTAGGACAATTTAGTATATGTATAAATGCGAGTGTGTACAGCTTGAGAATGATATCGCTGAAAGAAGGTCTGTCAGTTGCATCTACCTGTATTCCGTCTAGTGAGTGACAGTTGAACCTAGTCAGCCGGCATCCTTTTGAATTACCTCATACCAAACCTTCGCTTAGTTTCAGGTTTACTGCAGGCCAGGTGATGATAATGATTTAGAAGTGTATTGACCAAGAAACAAGCCCTGCACTACATGTATGGTTGATAAGCGTCTTACTGCCGAACCACCGATGTACAAAGAACAATCCATGAGGACCATGTATAAATGATATATATTTTCGCCTAATGAAGCTCCTCCTCACAGTCACATGCTATACAGTCTTTGTCTTCTGATATTTCTTTTTGTAACTCAAGGAAGTAGAAAGTATTGACGGAGACAAAAATAGTCATATATGTATATTCTGTATTCCCGAAAGAAATACCCATCATCAGTCAGCAATATCAGGTAGGTCGTGGATAATATAGAGCTAAACAGTTTGAAAATACAAGGACGAAACAACTCCATCCATCCATCCAGTTGTCTGTCGGTTCCTGATGAAGTCTACCTTGTAGTCCACTTGTTCTGTTGCCCACCCACTTGCTTACTAAGCAAACAAAACCACCCTTAGGCCTACTTTGGAAACCTTCGGATAGTTGTCGAAAAAAGTCCTTAGCTTGTGTGTTTGTATTTGATTATATGTCACATGTATTTACCTCATACGGACCACACGAGCGTGTACACACTCAGACACACGTCTTTCACCCTTATTGCAGTGGACATAAGTTGATGGGGGAATTACTCTCTTTGTGACAATGACAGGACAACACGTGACCCACTCACCCACTCACACACACACAGATATGCATGAGTAAAGAGGATTTGTCTAACAGGTTGCTAGGTTGTCAGTTGTCAAAAGATGGTTATGTCTTAAATTTGGTGAAAAACAGAAACATACTACTTTAGTAGTAGTAGTAGTAGTAGTGGTAGCTATATGTTGTGTAGGCAGGCTTGCTGTCAATTCTGTCACGACATCTGGTACTATCATGATTTTCACGCTGTGACCTTCTTACAAACACAAGCACTAACCAATTCTGCCTTCCTCCCACTCGCAAACCAAGAGTGTTTTTTTGAGGCTTCCTACTCAGGCAGAGAAAACAATGCGTCCATATTCATATTTGGGAGAGAAAAGTGAAGGAGAATGTCGTGAGACCACCTACAGTGACGTTTGCTGATAACATCCAAAGTACATATCTTTTTTCCCTATAGGAAAATCATCAGGTTTATTTATACCCTATCTACATCATCTATGTCTCTCTCCATAAAATATTCATGTTTCTCAGTGTACGTCTGATGTATATCTAACAAGGTTGCATTTCCCTAATCCAAAAATATTTTCCCCGAAAAAAATAATCCCATCCTAGTTGGACTTGGTTTAGTTTAGTCAATCCAATCTGATTTTATTTAATTAGTAGGCTCAAAAATAATTTTTTAATAAATTTTAACAAATTGTAACGTTCAATTGAGCATTAAGCATTGAACAATATGCGTGTACATTATCTGTGATTATCTATGTGTATTGGGAGATTTTCGTGGAGATTTTAATTAATTAATTAATGAATGAATTAATTAATTAATCTACATTTTAGAATCAATGACAGTTAGAGAAGCATTGAAGAAAAGAAAAAACAAAGAAGAAACACTGAGGCAGTTATTTTGAACACAGGAGGTGATATGATAGAGAAGATTTGTAGCTCAGGTGGATGATTTTGATGGGGTTGTGTTCTCTGAGTTAGCTGGATAGTTAATTTGTGAAGCTTTCATCACCCTACTAGGTGATGATATCTTCAGCGCATACACTTCAATTTGAATTGAAGTGAGCTTTTAGATTTCTCCACGAGTTTATTAATCATCTCTCCTGGTGGGTGACCTTGGACGTGACTCTTTGGTTGTTTTTGTGTGTTTTCACACCCTCTAGGTGGCTGCTTGTATTGGAACTGATTGTTTCTTTGACTTGAACTTTGACCCTTTGTGTGTGTGAGGTTTCTTTCTTATCGGTTGATAAATTTTTTCTATGTCGATGTGTCTATTGATTGATGATTCACTGGAATGCCATGCTTCTAAAAATTCTCTAGCATTCTTGTTGTTTCCTCTGTCTAATATTTGAACATTCTCTTCAACGTCTTCAACGACATCAAATTCACAAGAGAAGCCCACCGTTTCAAACTCCAAAGCATAAAAGGCGACTGTCATAGTCCAAGTGGACCAATTGGATAACGCTTCAGCATTCAAAATGATAAGTGGTGGCTGGGTTTCGAGTCTCAGTGGAGGCATAATCCACCACTCACCAGGGATGCGAAATGCATACCCAGTATTCCACTACTAATCACCACCATACAACTGCAGCGTTGATTCTTAGACATCGTCGGTGAAGCATCCACACTGGGCAGGAGTTGCCGGCTTTTCGGCATAAAGATTGAGCATTTCTCTCCAACATGATAAGTTAGCCTACAATAACTCTGGGATAACTTTGACAACTAATCAGCTAATGAATGTCTGACTGATGTGTCCGTGTAAGGACGAAACACACAACGTAATAATACAGCTTAACTTCTATCACTGACTATCATGAGATGGAAAAAAGACTTCAGTCTTCTTTTCATAATTTTTCAGTTGTTTTTGTTGACTTAGTTTTTGTCATTACAAATCTTATCTACTCATGGTACAAGGTGTACTTGGATAATACGATGGGATTTAGTTGTCCATCTTTCCTATTTCAGAATGTCTGTGTCTCGAAGTCTTTCTCAGTCTCTCTCTTTTGCTCTCTCTCTCTCTTAAACTGTCTCATCGAAAACTTTTATCCTCTCCAGACGATAACGTCCATTATCGCGTGCCTGTGAGCCTGCACGTGTGTATGAGTAAGTAATTGGACAGGTGTACACACTAACGCTTAAAACTTATTATGTCACTTTTTATTTGAGAAAAAATATCCCAAAAAATTCTGTTTTAAACATGGAACATACATAACAACTTTGTAAAATAAACAGGCAACTACTGAAAAAGTGAAAACTGATTGAAGGATAAAAATTACTATGGATATTAC
This sequence comes from Trichobilharzia szidati, assembly GCA_944472155.2. Classification (NCBI taxonomy): domain Eukaryota; kingdom Metazoa; phylum Platyhelminthes; class Trematoda; order Strigeidida; family Schistosomatidae; genus Trichobilharzia; species Trichobilharzia szidati. The sequence goes on from OX235275.1 coordinate 19,981,716, forward strand.
TATTATTAATGTTTGTTATTTCAAGTTAGATTGGCGACTGATATCAGTTGGAGAAGAAGCATTTACGATAAGTAAGGAGTATTGGACACAGATGTTTCGTCCTAGACTGGGACTCCTCAATGGAGAGTTCACATCCGTGATCCTACCAACCGGTGCGGGTCAAACTAAGGATCTTTAGCTATTTGGACAGGAATTCAATGGCAGGACTATGAATTCTATCTGACTTTTGACAACTTGCGATTTATTTTAACGCAACCACTAGCCAGTGTCATTGGGTGGGAGTATTTGTTCTCATACTCGTCCCAGTGGACTCCACACTGGTCTACGACTTCCCAAAACACTACAATATCAGACGACTTCATGATGTGGTCAGTCACTGGTGAGTATCGGATTAGTTTACAAGCCTTAGTTTGTAGGGATTTGATTTGTGCTCAGGTTTGATTATAGATCGATGTCAGTTGTACGTAAGGTTAACAACTTGATCTCATAAAGCCCCAGGCCTTAGTGATTCACATCGGAAAACTCATTGAAGTCTTTGAAGTCGGGACAGGAGTAAGACAAGGCTGTCTATTATCACTCATGATATTCCTGATTATGGTGAACTTGAGCATACAACAGACCGTCTGTGAGCGAAATGACAGGAAGGTAAATAGTTACCTGGGTTCTAGTGGGAAGTCCTGTGTGAGGACAGATCCTTGCCAGTGATGACATTCGCTAGTGATCGCGCTATATTATGAATTCGTAGAAGTTGGAATTCATAGGCTGCCCATTGAATAGCTCACCTTGTGACCAGAAGGTCCTGAGTTCGAACCCTGGGCGGGTGCGTAATTATGAAGAGTGCTAAACTATGACGAAACAGCTGTCTGGCTGTACCCCGAGGTTTTCCAATGGTCCTCTAACCGATTTCAGTCGATGATGAAATCCTGAAGACAGAAATATGATGGACTGGTAAGAAGATACTAGAAGATTTGTACTTAGTGGATGATTTGTGTCCGATGTCATACAAACTTGAAGACATACAGGTGAAGAGCAACAAGTTGACAGAGGGGAAAGTAACAAAAACCGCTCTTCAGTTACGAATGGACAAGATAAAGGTGATCAAATATTCATCAACCTTATTCAACAGCTGCACGACAACGGCACATGTCAAATGATCTACAACGGAAAACTCAGCGAGGCGTTTGGAGTAAGCACAGGAGTCAGACAAGGGTGTTTATTACCACCAATGGTATTCCTAATTGTCGTGGACTGGATTATGCGTCAGACAGTGGGAAACGAGAAGACAGGGATATCCTGGACCGACCGACGTGAAGAACCTAGAAGACCTGGATTTCGCGCGTGGATGATTTATGTTTGGTGTCACACAAAATCGAAGACTTACAAGCGAAAACCGACAAATTGGTCGAAGAAGCAGCCAGAGAAGACAGGACTCCAGATGAACATAGACAAGACGGAGGTTATGAAAATAACCAACCAACAACAACAACAACAACAGCAGCAGCAACATCCAGCGCCAATCACCAACAACAGGAGGGATTTGAAAGAGGTTACTTCCTTCACTTATCTAGGGAGCACTGTCTCAACTACAGGAGACAGGAACGGACGAGGATGTCAAATCGAGAATCGGGAAGGCAAGAAACACATTCATCAACCTGAAACCAATCTGGAAATCTTCCACTGTCACTCAACCCAGCATCAACAACAAAATGATTCGGATTTTCAATACAAACGTCAAGTCAGTCAGTCAGTTCTTCTATACGGATGGATCAGAAACTTGGCGGGTCACAAAGAATATTTCCAGCAAACAGCCTGTTGCAGACCTTTATCAACAACAGCTGTCTTCGCTCTATACTGAAGATCAGATGGCCGGAAAGAACAAGAACCAACAAGAGACTATGGGAACAAACAAAACAAGAACCAATCACCCAACAAATATGCAGGAGAAAGAAGTGGAGATGGATTGGACACTCGCTGAGGAGGCCGCTGGGTGACATCGCGAGTCAGGCCAGTGCTCAAGTGGAATCCGAAAGGGAAGCGGCGAGTGGGACGTTCAAGATTGACATGGAGGAGATCGTGTGAAGAGGAGTTGAAACAGTATAGATTAACATGGATGCAGGTGAAAAGTACAGAAGAAGACAGAAGCAAGTGGAGACGCCTAGTTGAAGCCCTATGTTCCACTAGGGACCCAAGGGAACAATATTAATAATAAGAAGGGTGATCAAGACACCTAAGGAAAGATTTCAGGGAAATCTGTTTCTGTAATGTATCAAGGCTACATCGTTTCAACTACTGGCGGTAGCGTCATGAATGAAAATGTCACAGCCTATCTGGATTAGAAAACCAAGACAGGCCTTTGTTAATCTGAAGTCCACATGAAAATCTGCAACACTCAACATAAAGAACAAGACTTGAATCTCTAACCCTAGTGTAACTTCAGTCACAGCTTCCGTGTTATTCAGAAACTTGGCACTGAGGTCAACAAAAGTGTGTTCCCATAAGGCTTTAGACTTTTATCAACAGCTGTGTTCTAACAGGCTTGATACTGAGTATCAGATAGATGACCAGATATGTAGGAGAAAATGGAGATGGATTGATCGGACATGCGGTACTGAGGAGGCCGTCGAAAGACATCACGCGCAATGTAGGCCATCACTCGAGTGGAATGCCAATGGGAAGCGAGGAGAGGGTCGTCAATGAGAAGGTGACATGGAGGAGATCATGTGGGGAGGAAGAGGAGGCAAATGAGATGAGATGAGAGATTATGGTCAGTCGTGGAGCCAACCAGCTGAAGAGGACAGCAGAACATAGAAGAAAGTGTGGATGTGTTGTTGAAGCCCTATGTTCCATTCGGAACCCAAGGGAATAATAATAATAACAATAACAATAGTAATTACAAATTGATGCTATTACTCTACTGAATTCTTATTTCATCAATCAATAAATCAATATTGCAAATTTACTCATCTCTCAGATGAAACTCAACTCAGCTCTAGCTCAGCTTAGAATAACATGAGCATCGTATGATAATTAGTAGTAGCAATAGTATTAGTATTACTAGTTTGATTTTTCTCATTAACTCGACTCAATGTACCGATAGAATACAACATATATGTCAAAGAATGGAAAGTAGTCATGCCATTAATACTACTACTACTATTATTATTATTATTATTATTGCTACCAGTTATATGAATAATATGTAGGTAGATACTGTTTTTAGCTCATCTTGCCTAATTTTGTTTATCCCTCTGTCATATAACATGACATGCTATAAGTCCTCCTATTAATCAGTATCCTGATGATTACATTATACTATACATTGTGTCACATATGTATATGGATACCTCCTCCTATGGGAATGGCTACTGCTGTGTGCGTGTGCATGTGCACGCGAATATACTCATGAATATTTAATCAAACCCAGTAGGAGTAGCGCTTATGCATAATTCCCTAATTCTTGTTGTCTTTCTCTTTTTTTATTTAATATTTTTACCCAGATATTCCATCTCAAGAGAACTGGGGATTAAAGGAGATTGAAATCACACACACACGCACAGAGTGAGGGAAGCGTAATACACACTCGACTGGTTGTCACTTTTAAATCACTAGAGGTAGGTTTTTACAACAGGCAGAGGAGATGATCTCTACTAATCATCATGAATAGTAATGACTACATCATAGAATCTAAGAGGCATGGGAGAAGACATGATGCATATTTAATGTTGTATGGTATCCTTGTCGAGCGCGCGCGCGCACGCACGCACATACACACACGCACACATACATGTACAGTTTGATAAAAACCTGAAAACACTAAAATTCCTGTTCTCAGTCTGTATTAATTTTTAGATGATGAGATTTGTAGGGGATTTCGATGAATTTTCATCACAACTGAATATTAGTTTGAGAGAGGATTGAAAGCCAGTCGGGAGTGCTAGACAGAGGTGTTTCCTCCTATTTTTGGGGAACTGGCTTCAGCAGTGCGCACCTACGATCCCACTATCCAAGTGTAGGGGAATAATTGACTGGAAAATCCACTGCTGAACTATCCAGTTACACGAGTGACGCTTATTTGTCGGTCGTTCGACACGAGTTTTGTCCAAGAGGGTGCAAGAACACCATTGTGCATGGCTACGAAAAGGTGGAAGTGGAGCAATAAGAAGCGCGATCATTGAAAATCTGGTCGATAATGATCACCCTATCTCCATAGCCTCCGCCTTCAAAGTCATCTACAAGGCAAAGAGTAATTTACCCAAATCCCTACGTACCCGACTCATCTGTATTGCTGAAGCCACCTTTGGCCATCGAAACAGAAAAGCCAGATCTCTGTGTACAGAAAAAGTTCGTTCAACTCCTCCAACTTTCATGGTCTTAATCCCTCTATGCTAAAGTATGGTAATCCCCAATCATATTTTAGCTCTACCAATTTTTCATTTTTTGTCATTTTTGTCTATTCAATTTGTATACTCTTCCTTATTACGTCAATTGTTACTATTACTACTCTCACTTTTAATTGTCCCCGGTATTATTTCACTTGTTCCACTTGTCATTCTAAATCAATTCCTTTATGCAACATTAAATTCTATGCTATTAAATTTCACACAATATTACGTAACGTTTTTATTTTATTCGATTTGTCTACTAATCTTATAATTGCACACCCTTTTTCAAGTTCTATCCATCCTATGAATTAGCTTATTTGTATGTGTCAATTAACTCTGGAATTACCCTCCTCATTGTTCCAGTTTAATCTCTGATTTTAGTGGTTCTCTTTGTGTGGTTTTGTGGTGACATTGATCATTTTGTTTGAGTTGATGAAGGTCACTCTGACCTTGGACTGGCTGGGAGAATTGTTTGGTGTGTGTGTGTGTTTGATTTTTGTGGACAGAGTTTTTGATCCTACCTTGTTAGGAATATTCTGTTTGATTCTAAGGTGCATATTACGGCTGAATTTTTATTTTAATGAATTTTGTTCTGCAGTAGTCATTTCATATTTGAGAAATTACTTCGTGTGTACAGCTCTCTGACGATATTGTTGAGGTAAATTTTGCGTTTTTTATGATTTTCAAAAGAATGGTTACTGAACAAAGAATATGCTTTTCGATAACCTGCTCTTCTTCATCAGGTTCTACACCTATGTATATATACATAACATTGACTGAATGAATTAGTGTTATGAACAACATTAATGTTGTTTAAATAACATCGAATTAATAATAATATCAATGGATTACATTTTGATAGCATCAACATAATACTACGCTATACTGAATATCAGACGGACTAATTCGGAAAAATAATATTAATACAAATTCATGAATTTATAGTCTTCACTGAAGGCAGGCTAGGTCAGTAGTAGTAACTGGTTGAAGCTGCCTCTTCTATACACAAACCACTGGTTGTATCAGGTGAGTCGCGATAGCCTAAGCTGTATGGAGAAAGTACTTTTTAGTACTAGCTTTGTAGCCGGTTTAGACCAGGTGGTCTAATATCAAAATATTGATGGTTTTTACTACACCTTTACTTAGCCTCACTGGGAGATGTTCACGAGCGAGTATGAAAAATCAAGTTCCTAGTGCAACGACCAATATAACTCGCTCTAACACAAGCCCAGTTGAATTGGTAAATACAGTTAGAAGTGGCTAGTCTAGTCTAGGTACTTCACCTTTCAATCGAGTATTCACCATCAGTCGTGTAGAAAATAAAACTTGTAGTTTACCGGGATTAAAAGGTCTCTGAATAGATTTTCTTAACTTGTTAGTGGTTATATCACTAAGTGTGTCATCCTTGAATTGCAGTCGTATGTATAAAGGTTTCTTATTTACAGATGGAGAATAGTCCTTTTCTGCTTTCTTTGCCATGTGTTGCTTGAATATTATCGCAGATCTTATTGAGACTAAGTGTGTTTGTTTTACTAGCTTCGAGACACGTTTTTTACTGTGGGTAACTCATGGAAGTTCTGACTTCCTGCGTTCAAAAATATAACACGTCAGTTTTGATTGTTACACAGGGATGGAGCCTAGGACTTCAGGGTTGCGATGAAACCAAGCTGGTTGGTATTCAATGACCCATGAATTCTTACAACTTTGTCACAGCTACTGTCTGCCGATGCCTTCGATGAACGCCTACTTTACACCTTGAAATGGTAGACCCTACTGGTCATGGGCAACTTCTCACTACGGCTTGAGGACATCTATCTAGTAGTTGTCAGTAAGCTGGAGATTCAAATGCAAATAATAGGAGTTTTTGGAATTTGTAGGGATTTCACTTCGATCAATCAAGAGTTCCATATTAGCACACCCAGTAGATACAGAGCATAAGATTGATAAAAAACAATTCAGCCTTTGCAATTTTAGACACGGTGACACCTCGGTTTTCTAGGAATGTACGCCTTCTGATTCTTCCAAGCGTACGTAGCTGAGGCAGTTGTCAATTCCACTTTACGACTTCGTCTTTTGCATACAACTGAAACCATCAAGAATCCACTCGATGAAGCCAAATTTGTGTGTATTCAGGAGAAATTCTTACAGTCACTTTCTTCACCTTGACCAGTGTTACATGAATGTCAAAATCGCCTGGCAATTTAGCCCTCCCTCTAAGGCTTTTTCTGACTATTTAGTCTTTATTTGCTTATTACGTAGTTCACCTGAACACTCACTTAAATTTTAATTCGTGTTTTTGATCACTTCTACCTCTTAACTGTTGGTACAATCTGCTATGAAATTCACTTGCGAAGAGGAGTCCCATAACAGAATGAATTGCCTTCCTAGATGTCCTCCTCACACGAAAACCAGATGGTAGTATACAGAGAATTTTGCATAGGAAAAGCACATTCTCATAGCTTTGTTCCTTTCTAGTACAAAAGAAATTTAATAAGGACCCCAAGCCATATGGGGTTAGAATAATATGCTTAAAAGAGGTAATTGAAGATGAACTTAGGGTTGATTGTATATGACACCCTAATTGAAAATAGCTATCCAGAAAAGTTCACCAAAAAACACACGACAAAGAAGGCGGAAAAGGACTACTCACTATCTGTAAACAAGAAGTCACTTTATATACGACTGCAATTCAAGGGCGATATACCTAGAGGCTTAATTACGAAGAAGTTGAGAAAATCAGTTCAAAGAACTTTTAAAACTGGCAGACTACAAGTCTTATTTTCTACACCACTGGTTATGATTCCTCACTTGAAAAATGAAGTACCTAAACTAGACTAGCCACTTCCAGTTTTAACTACCAATTCAACTGATCTTGTGGAACAAGTTATATCAGGCGTTGCTCTAGGAACTTGACTTTTCGTTCTCGGCAACATCTACCAGTATAGCTAAATAAAGCTATGGTAAAATCCATCAATAATCCTATATTAGACCACCTGGTCCAAACCGGACACAAAGCCAGCATTGAAGAATCCTTCTCTATCATCTATCGGGTACCGAATAAATTGCCGCATAATTCCAACATCACAGGCTATCGCGACCCGCCTGAAACAACCGGTGCTCAGTATGTGGAAGAAGCAGCTCCAGTCAGCCACTACTACTGCTCTGGCCGGCCTTCAGTGGAGACTATAAATTCATGAATTTGTATTATTATTACTTTTCCTAATTTCTCTGATATTCAGTGTAGTGCAGTGTTATGTTGATGCTATTGAACTGTAATCCACTGATATGCTTATTATTATTGATTCGATGTTATTTGAACAGCATTAATGTTGTTCATAACACTAATTCATTCATTCACTATTATGTATATGTGACTGTAGAACCTGATGAAGAAGAGCAGGTTATCGAAGAGAATATTCTTTCTTCAGTAACTATTCTTTTGAAAAACAATCTTAATTATTTGTATGGATTTTCTTGGTTGGCCATCTATGACGTGGAGGAGATTTTGCAAGGTAGAGAACATGCTGAAATCTAATAGGCAGTCGTGAAACCACCCCAAAGAGATTTCAGAGGGCCTATTATGAAATGGCGATTTACCCCGGCTGAAACTCTACGTTCCAATGGGAACTAAAGGGAACAATCATAATAACAATAATAGTAGTAATAATGTGAAGTTTAATAAAAATGGTTTTGATACTACTCACAAAATCATTATCCCTAAGTAATATATGCACATATATGTACATACATGCGCAATAAAATTGTAACAATAATAATAATAAACTTACTTTGTATATAATATATTGTCTGGTCATTATTATCATTATAATTTAAAGCAGAATTTTCATATAATATTGATGAAAAACGTGGCACTAATCTTTCTAATATTATTATTATTATAAGGGGAAATTATTATGATTAAAATATTTTAATTACTCTGATTAATCTTCCTTTTTAGCTTATTATCATAAGTACTACTTTTATATGGGATAAAAGTAGTATTCTGAATTGGATAAGCATTTTCAAATCGATTGAAATCGATCGATGACGATAGTGATGATTTCTGATTGATATGTAATGTAGACTGGGGTGATGTTTGAAGTCTAGCACTGCTCAATACTTTAAGATGGTTAGTGAGCGGATAGACGAACAGATAGATAGATCGGAAGATAATCGGAAATAGGTAGAGAGAGAGGAAACATGGAAGATGTTAAATGTGACAGGTATTCAAATGGAAAAGAGACATTCACATTCCTGTTTGATAGGAGGAGGCATGCACATACAAGAATAGCAAGGAACCTGATAGCATGAACAGTCAAACACATACAGTTAACATGCGACATCTATATATAAGAGGCGGAAAAACCAAGTACATTCTTTGGTGAGACATTTTTTTGTATAGCCGGGGGGGCTGCTGCTGACTGATTCTGGTTTCGATTGGAGGTGTTTCTCTTTTGATATTCCTTCCCCGGAAGAATTCGATATATGAAGCCCTAAATTCTTCAGTTAATTCAATGAGGGTTAGATGGTAGGATATGTGATCATAGTGATTGGTTAGCCTCAAGGGTGAAATGCCATCCAGCCACCTACGCACATGGTCAGGTTTGGATTTTCAGTCGATCGAAGAGCACCTAAGCCTTACCTAGTTAACTAATTTGTGATAATTCCGGGATAGAGGAAACATCGATTGTGGGGCTAACAAAATTACCGCTCTGTGTTCCTCTCAGGATGAAAAGAAAGAAGGCCATTCTCTCTTGCTGTCTTTCCTGCATCACCTTATGCGCCCACTGTCGAATGGAACCCCCATTGGGAAGAGATGAGTTGGGTAGGAGTCTGAAGGTGACATAAGGAGGAGATCATGTCAGGCAGAAATGGAATCATATAAGCAGCCATAGAGCTAATCAGTTAAAAGGGATGACAGAGATCCGAATGCAATGAAGATTTGCGACTCAAGGTCATTATTCCACTCGGAATGCAAGAAATCAATAGTAAGTGGCATTATTGTTGTTGTTACAGGAATAATTCAAGTTTGACCATTAACTGGGGGAAATCAGAAGGGGGACCAATGCGAACCAACAGCAGGTACTAGACAGGGTTGTTTTTTCCCTGTTTCGGACTCTTCAATAATCTGTAGACAACTACGAGTCCACCCACCGTTGGGGACTGATCTCAAAACCTTGAGTCAACAGGGTCAGCCCGATTGACCCGATTGGTCCACTGGGATGGAATCCAAATGTCTCATCAATTTTGACATCCGCTAATTCCCTAGTTTTACAACAGCCAGTCCTCTGACTGCAATGTTAGTCAGTGTGTGTGATCTCATATTAAATCCCTGCGAACCAACACTTGAGAAATAATTAATCAGTCACAAAAATAGGATAAACTGAGTAAGTAACTAGGCAGAAGAAATTATATATTACTGACTAACTGATATAAGTAGTTGTATGACACTGTCACATCGTCAATCATTAGCGTTTGCTGGCTAACCAGATCGAAGTCACTTAAACACCTGTATACGGCCATTTCGCTCGTTTTTCGGTTGCAATTCTCATCAGCCGTGTACCTAATATTGACTCAGCTCAGAGAGAGCCGAATCGGAGTACAAATCACCTGATTTCTAACAGGCTAGCTAGTTAGCTAACTACTTGAGCGCACCCTGGTGTAACACCAACACTATTTAGGAGAGTGAATACGCCTCAGCAAGTTATACAAACACACACGCGCACACAAAATATTCATTCGTGTGATGTATGACGATAATTAACAGAATTTAACAATCTGATAAAATTATTTAATTCATTATTAACTCATTGGACCTAAATGCTTGGCCTCAGGTCAGCATGTCGGCTCCTGGTACAGATGCTTCGACAATATACGAGAATTTAACCCGAAATGATTTGGTGGATTGTGACGAACAGTGGAATCCAACAAATGGGAGTTTCGTCCTATTTGACCTGGATTCACCATTGAGTGAGGGTTGGTGTCCTCACTGAGGATAGAACCCAGTGCATGTGTGTCCACTGATGAGTCCCGAAAAAGACGAAATTCCCATCTTTTGGGATTCCTTTGCTAGTCTGTATCCACTAAACTGTCATGTTATCTTTGGAGGAAATGGTGATCAGGTAGACTTCATTAATAGGTAAACAAACACTCGCTCGCTCGCTCACTCACACACGCACACAATACAGAAACAAACGGACACACGCAAACCTTCTTTTGATCGTGTTTTCATTCTCATTTGATGATTCTGTTCACTTGTGTCCACTTGTCAATAAGATACCGACTGATAAGCCGAAAGATATCGTTCACCGCATATCTACAAGTACAACTGTCACTACTACTACGACTACCGCATCACACCTCCCTGATGAGTCTATTGACGTAAACTGAAACCCAACCCTTCAATTAAAAAAAAATTGAACACTGAATAAAGGAAACAAAATGACAGAAACCTTGTTTTTTAAGTGTGTGTTTTTTTTTAAATGATTACAATCATGTTAAACGCTGACGTTAAGCGGTTTCATGAGTTATATGTAGATATTGTCGTTGCATAGCAACCAATCTCAATTTATTCATTGAAATTAAAACAAGCTGCTTTTCAGGTATATTGTGCTTAAATTGACATTTTTTCCGTGATATGCGAGTCAAATTAAATAATGTAAACAGAGGAAAAGAAATGATAAATACATTACCCGCTATATATTACTGATATATTCAAATATGAGTAGTTGGGTATCACCCCCATTGTCAAACAGTAGTGCTTGCTAGCTAGCCAGTCAGCCAGATCAAAGTGATCTAAACACTACTGGATGGCTGCTTCGCTCGTTTGTCTGCCGAGCTTATCATTAGCCGGTGTACTCGATACTACTTATGTCTACCAAACGGTCAGTAGTATATTACGTCGTGCATCTATGGATGTTTCTAGAAGAAATTATGTTGTGAAATTTCGCCTCCTTGAACTCTGTGTAAACCGCAAGTTGGGCATTTGATTTAAATAAGCGACAAAAGGTATTCTAAACAAATATAAGGAGCTCGAATCCACTAAAAGAACGTTAACTTCAGATAAGTGAATGCAGTGAAGTATCTTTATTGGCGGGGAAGAGAGGGGAAAGGAGGTTGACATATTTCTTACATTGGATTTTATGAGGATTTTAATTGATGTCCGTGTATGTTTCTTCATAAATCAACATCAGTTAAAGAAGAATTGGAAAGTCAGGATTCAGGTCCAGAGTAGTACTCACATACGATCCCACCGCTAGGGATCGAAGCTATGATCTTCAGATTCTGAGTTATCAAGACACTTAGTTTGGATTCATTCTCTTGTAGGATCATTGACGCTTTCAGATGAAGACTTCCGAACTAGGATGAAACACTTGTCTCTGTTTTGTGTATGTCTCCGAGTGATTGAGAGGAAAATTCAAATTGGGGCAAATGATCTAATTTCGTCATGCACTATGTCAAACAGTGAGGATTATAATTCACAAGTAGGGATTTCAATCGGATATTAGGTGTCAAGATTGACCAACAGAGAGACGTTAATCAATGAAGCTGTTTTTATCGATTCAACACCCGAGATGCGCAGTCGAAGTGATGCAACACCTACACTGGAGATATGGGAAGTTGTAACAAACAACAAAAGGAAGTTGGAGAGACAGAAAGAGAGAAATTATGTAGATAAGACAAATTGTGAAGCCATTGTGACAAAAATTGATATGATTATGAGTGGTAATAATTTATTCCCGAAACCTTGTCATCCAGTTGTTAGCTTTTTTATTACTTTACGTTCCCAGTGCTGGAAAATAGGGGGCTTTCAAGCTAGAGGCCTGAAGTTACTGTAGCAGTGGCGTTTATTTTTACGGGATGAGGTTTCTAGCCTCATACCCAGCCTTCCCTCTTTTTCAGTCTTATTACTGGCTCAGCTAGGTAAAGGAGTGAGTCCAGTGACCGGAGATCGAACCCCAGACCACATGCGTGGTTGGCGAGCATCCTACCGCTGTGCCAACGACGCATCATCGCCGTGCGTGATAATCAAAATAAACTTATTTAATATGGAATTACATTCTACCATAGTATGCCCAAGTGCCTATACTTACATTAGTTTTTTTAACTTTCTCGCTTAAATTTGTTTAGTTTCCCCATTCTTGAATTGCATTCATCACTACAACCACACACCCTTTTGTCCTCTTTCTGTTCTAACCACCCGTCATTTATGTCATAATCTTATTCTTAATCAATAAAAACAGTCCTCCTTCAGTTTACATACATATATATACTTCCGGTCCGTGTGTATACTAATTAATCCCACCCTATTTATAATTAGCATCTGAAGAGTAATCACATATCATTGTGTAAAATCAAAATACCTCCTTAAATATAAAAGACAATAAAAGGTTTATAGAGAGGAAAGATAAAACCCTGTTTACTCTCTGATTCCACTGAAACAAACCAGAGGAGAGAAAAACAAATTGATTGGGGCGATCGTTTGCATATCAAGCTAGACAGCTTGTTCAAGGAAACATTTATATATATCTTATTTATCTTATCCTTTTGAGTTCCAAGTCAAACCTAAGGGTTGTAGCTCCAACTTTAAAGTTTCAGTAGCAGTGGTGAGTACTTTTTATGGGATAAGGTTGTAAGTCTTGAGCCCAACTTTCCTAATATGTTCATTTTACTGCTGACTAAGCGAGGCTTAAGACTGTGTCGGTCGGTTATCGAATCGCGAACTGGCGAACTCATCTTTAAAGCCAAAAGACTCTAGTTTGGAAACCTAGTGATTGTGTACTTTTGAAGAGTACTTAACAAGGACGAAACAACTTCCTGGTGGTTTTCCAGTGATTCTCTAAATGAAGCCAATCAGCTCACGATCAAAGCTAAAGCACATCAAATGTTATGCAAAGCAATGGGCAACGAGGGCGGGTGTAGGCGAGGTGTAGAAAGACGAACAATCCACAGAAGCGGTCGTTTGTAAGTCAAACTAGACGGCTTAGTTAGGTAGAGAATCATTATTTGTTTGCTTGGATGTATTTGTCAGTTAATAATGATAATGAGAGAAATAGCAATTAATAATTAAATTAATTAAATCCTTTAAATTGACTTTTCTGTCACTCTCAGTATATGTATCACGATTATTAGTATGATGAACGGAAAAAATGTGTTCTTGTTTATGTGGATGAATAGTGATGCTGATGACAGTTGCGTTACCCTAGAAATCTGACACTATCTCACAAAAGCTGACGCAAAGCAAAAGGTTATTGTATATGTATCTATAACATATTGTTGACCTTATTTTTATCATTATTATGTTGTTGTTTTTAATTTTCCCTGTTTCCTTTGAATTCTTTTATGTTCTTTTCTGCGTGTATGTGCGTGTGTGTGTGGGTGGATGTGTCGGTATGGATATGCGTTACCCTTATTTCTTTGTTGCTACCCTATAATCCCTTGTTCATTTGTTTGTATGGGTGTGTGTTGTTGTTGTTGTTGGTGGTTTTATTATGCTGCTAATCCATGTCAATAAGAATATGGTAACTATGTAGAATGGTAAATGGGTATCTGAGGCAAAACGAAGAACTGATGGGAAGGGTAGGAATTAAAACAAATAAATGACATAGAGTTGTAGGTATTTAACCGGCTATCACTATTATTATTATTATTAGGATTAAAAGTGTTCGTGTTAGCGTTTAAAACTATACACTAACGACTACTTTTGATTTTTTTACGAGTTGATCACGGATTGATATCAGTTAGAGAATCATTGAAAACCAACAAGGGAGTACTGGACAGCTACTGTTTCATCCTAGTTCAGGAATCATCGGCAGTACGCATCCACTGCACTGGTGTTCGAACCCAGGACCTTCCGGTTACAAGGCAAGCTCGTATACCATTCAGCCACTGGGACCCAATTCAATGGACGAACCATGAATTCTAACTTCTACCGATTCATGACCAGTGAGATCCAATTAGATGTCATGTGTGTGGATGGATGTACCACCAACGACAATGGTTGGGTTCGCGCCACTGAGTGGGGTCCCAGTGGCTGAATGGTACACGAGCTTACCTTGTAACCAGAAGCTTCTGGGTTCGAATCCCAGTGGGTGCGTACTGCCGATGATTCCCAAACTAGGATGAAACAGTAGCTGTCTAGTACTCCCTTGTTGGTTTTCAATGGTTCTCTAACTGATATCAATCCGTCATCAACTCGTAAAAACATAACAAACCCTTACAAACCGAACTATAGAAGATTACTTTTGACTTTGTTGCGTTCTCAGAGGAGCTGGTTGATGATTCAGTTGTGAAGAGCTTTCGTCGTCCACATTCTAGAAAACATGTTCCTTCAGCGTAGGTAGGTTTTAGTAAGAAATGAACTTGGTGGATGATTTTGGTGTAGTTGTGTTCTCTAAGCTGGATGGATACATGGATGGATGGTTTATATTAGCGAAGCTTTCATTATTGCCCTACTAGGCAACATCTTCCTTCAGCGCATACTTCAACAAACATCAGCTAGAAAATAAGTTGCGACAACTGCGAAAAACACTACATTGACCAAAGTGGACAACGCCCCCTTCGTCTTCTTCGTATCCATGAACATAAACTGACAAGCCGTCAAAAGGCATGACAACCACTATCTCATATTAATCGCTGCATACAGACAACCATGGACATCAGTTCGATAGAAGCCTGGTATTCCAGTGAATCGTCAATCAATAGACACATAGACAAAATTTACCAACCGATAAGAAGGAAATCTCACACACAAAGGGTCAAACTTCAGGTCAAGGAAACAATCAACACCAATACCAATACAAGTAGTAGCCTAAAGGGTGTGAAAACACACAAAAACAACCAGAGTCATATCCAAGGTCACCAACCAGGAGAGATGACTAATAAACTCATGGAGAAATCTAAAAGCTCACTTCAATTCAAATTGAAGTGTATGCGCTGATGGAAGATGTTGCCTAGTAGGGCAATAATGAAAGCTTCGCAACTATAAATTATCCAGCTAGCTCAGAGAACACAACTACATCAAAATTCGAACTATCTTGTCTTTATTAGTTGGTAAATTTGGTCTATAGTAATGTGTTTGTTAATCTCTAGCTGTTTCACTTGAGTCCTAGGCTTCTGGAAATTCTCTGGCATTACCTTTGGTGTTTCCGCTTTTTAAAATTTCTACATTATCCCAGTCAAATTGGTGTCCATAATTATCCGCATGCATTGATATGAAGGTATATAAATCATACGTTTAAAATTCGGCTAGGTCAATGGAGAATAAATTGTTCTGATTGGTCGGCAGTTGGTCCAAGGTCAAACAGAGTTGTCCAATGAAAGGATGTTTCATGTTCACTGAATTCAAATTTGAGAAATCGATAAACATTTCTACCTCTACTACATCCAGCCGTTCAATTTAAAATGTTGATTTCAATTTTTCACCGCTTCTTATCAATCTGTATTGGGCCACCGGCTTTCTTTATGACAATTTATGGTGTCAAGAAGTGCTCAATAGCGACTGACCCTATTCAGGTAGGTAGTTACCAGGGGTTCTAGTGATGCGTCGTGACCAGTAGAGTGCAGCAGGTTGGGTGTGAGGACGAATACTCGCCGAAGACATTGACTGGAGGTAGCTCTATGTCGTGAATTGGTAGAAGTTGGAATTCATGCACTGGCTGGCCATTAGATCGGTTGGGTCCCAGTGAGCTGCTTAATGGGTCTACGAGTTAGCTCACCTTGTAAACATAAGGTCCTGGGTTCAAACCCTGGAGGTGGGTGGCTGCATGCTGATGAAGAGTCCCTAGGTAGGTTGACGAAACATTTGGCTGTCCAGTACTCCCAGCTGGTTTTCCAATGGTTATCTAACCAATGTCAGCTCATGATGAAATCCTGTAACCATT
Organism: Trichobilharzia szidati; assembly: GCA_944472155.2. Classification (NCBI taxonomy): domain Eukaryota; kingdom Metazoa; phylum Platyhelminthes; class Trematoda; order Strigeidida; family Schistosomatidae; genus Trichobilharzia; species Trichobilharzia szidati. The sequence goes on from OX235275.1 coordinate 19,997,980, forward strand.
CAATCAAATCCCTAAAAGCCAGTACTTGAAAATCAAGAGGATCATTGTACAAGGTGAATTTCACCTCCTTGAACTGTATATGAGTTTCAAATTAATGTGTACCTTGCCAATATGATTCACTGTTATTATTATTATTATTGTTACCCTTATTATGTTTTCCTGCTTTAAACACACAAGTGGATGATCTCGAGAGCTGCATAATGCCATGACGTGATCAGAGGAGAGAAAGTCACATGAAAAATGAACACTCTTCATTACCATTTGTAATCATTATTATTATTGTCGTTTTTGACTTCCACTTGTGCGTCTTCTTCTTGACCTTGATTAAGGTCAATGACATGAGTTTGCATGTTTCTAGCCCAAAGTCTTCCCTCCCTCCCTTCCCCTTCTCACCCAGAGTACTTCAAAACAACTCATAGGAGTCAGATATGTTAGAATTCAGACAAGGATATCAATGGTTCAGCCAGCAGCCACGCATGTGGTCCAAGATTCGGTTCTCAGCCGCTGGACACTCTGCTACACCTCATCCAGCTGTTAGTAGCCTTTTGTTCCACACTCCAGTCTATTTATAACTGTTGAGAACAATTGATACCCTTCTTTTAAGCAATTTAAGCATATATAAACATGATGTTTCTGAATGTGTCAGACAGGACCATGCGGTAGAATGTTTGTGGGAGCAAATGATTTATATCCAATGCCACACACACAAAACTCAAAGATCTACAGGCGAAAATCAATAAGTTGGCAGAAGAAGCAGATAACAAAGACAGGACTTCAAGTGGGCGCAGAGAACACCAAGGTGATGAAGATATCTAAACGACATCAACATCAAGCATTAATCAATATCACTGGGGAACATTTAGAGGAGGTCATCTTTGTGACTTACGTAAATAACACCCTTTCCATTATGGGCAGGAGGCTTCGATGAGGATGTCAAAGCCATAGAGGACTGAAAAATCAAGACTGATATTAATTACTGTGACATCAGTGTGGGAATCTGTTGTACTCAGCACAAGGAACAAGATCTGGATTCCCAACATTAATGTCAAATCAGTGCTTCCATAGGGTTCAGTGACTTTGGCTCACGCGTCACCAAAGGCATTTCCAACAGGCTCTAACCGAAGATCAGATGGCCGACCAGAAAAAACAGACAGTGATACCGCCAAGATCCTATAGCCTAACAAATATGTCGAAAGAAATGGGTATGGATCAGAATCACTCTGAGCAAGCCGTCGAGTATTATTATTTTTGTTGTTTCCTTTATTTCCTAGGGGAACATGGGGCTTCAGCTACACGTTTCCATTGCCAACGTTTTCACCTGACTCCAAGTCTGCCCACATGCTTTCATCTCCTCTTCTCTGCATGACCTCCTCTTCCATGTCACCCTTGCAGTGACGACCGGTTCGCCGCTTCCCTTTCGGGTTCCACTCGAGAAATGGCCTGTCTTTTGATGCCACTTGATGGTTTCCTCAGAGTATGGCTAATCCACCTCCATTTCTTCCTGCATATTTTTTGCACAATTGGCCCCTGGTGATTCACTCCCAGAGATTACTGTCGCTGATCTTTTCTGACCAGCCATGTGATCTTGAGTAGTATTGAACGAAGACAGCTGTTGATGAAGATTTGTAGTTTGTTCGAAGTGCCCCTCGTGACGCACCAAGTCTCTCATTAGTGTTGAAAATCTGGATCTTATTTTTCATGCTGAGTAGTGCTGTTGACCTCCACATAGACTTGAGAGTAATGAAAGCTTTTCCTGCTTTCCGGCTGCTCGCTTTGATATCCTCATCATTTCCGTTGGCCTGTAGCTGAAACGATGCTTCTAAAGTAGTTAGAGGAGGTTGCCTCTTTCAGATTTCTCCCATTTATGCTGATTGTTGTCTGTTGTTGCTGTTTTCGCAGTTTCTGTTGGCCAGGGATCTTCATCACCTCTGTTTTCTCGATGTTCACCTGAACTTCTATCTTTGATGTTTCTTATGCCACTCTACCGTCGAGCGGGACCTGAATAAAGAATGACGAGTTGGGTGCCACCTTGAGAGTGACATGGAGGAGATCGTGTGGAGCTGAGGAGATGATTGTGTAGGGGTAATCGTCATGTATATGATAAAATGGAGATATCTTGTTGAAGCCTTTTACATTCTAGTTGGAACCTAAGAGTTCCGTGACTTCAGTCTACAACTTTTTTTTCTTTTTCAAATGTTGGTTCGTAGGGATTTGATTGGTTTCAGGATTTTCATCATGAGCTGACATTAGTTAGAGAACCATTGGAAAACCTGGGAGTACTGGACAGCTGTTTCGTCCTAGTTTTGGGACTCTTCATCAGTACGCACCCACCGGGATTCGATTGAATTTCTATTGATTTCCTACATTAGACAATAGAATTTAATCACTTATAATTATCCATTAATGTAATATCATTTCTCCTCCCTGGAAATAATCAATCCCCAGGGTTAGAAGTCTCTTTTTTTTCTCATGAAGAAACTTCACTTCAATATGACATTGAAAGGGTAGTTTCTTGTTGAATTCTTTCAACTGGAAATCTTATCACACGCCAAGTGAAAACTTTATCTTAGAGATATAATGAGTGCGTGTGCGAGAAAGCTCATATCGGCACATTCACCCACGGATTTAGCCCAACTTCAGCGTTAGATAGATAGACTGACAGGCTGACATGTGGATAGTGAGACAAACACTCACACTAACTGAGAGGAGGAAGAAAGGCGCTTCAAGATAAAAAGGTTCCTCTGGAGAGGAAAAAAATCATGAAAAAAAATGATGTGAGGGAAAATCAAGTCATTATTGTCATTATTTCTTTTCTTTTTAACCTTTGTCGGCAAAAGTTAACAGAAAAAATGATTAGAATTTTTTTCAAATTATCTTTAGAAAAGAAAGCCATATTCTCTTTTTCGCTATGAAAGTGTAATACAATAAGAGTTACCTTATTGTATAATATTCCCACTTAAATAAAGGGAAATTCGGGAAACCACACGAATACTAACACACAAACACACACGTAAACACCTAAACTAAGGATAATTGAAAAAAGGAAAATATTTGATCCTTTTGCGGTGTTGTTGGGAGGGGGATTGGCGGTTCAGTTAAACTCATATATAAACTGTATATCCTGTCGTCGTCGTAGTAGTAGTATTAGTGGTTACCATGGAAACAAAGGTTTTATTACCACTCACTGGTATACTTACATAAGCTTTTTCTGTATTGCTATTAATATCCTTTATCTGTACGCTTAGATGGATAAGTATATGAATCTAAAATCAAAGCAGCTCAAGGTACCGACAGTTACTTAAAAAGGCCTTATTCTTCTTACAAATTCAGTTCCTTGGGGACAGCATCAGCGAGATACCAGCACAAACGGATTGATTGGTGACGAAATTTCAGCACGGATCCAAAAGGCTCGAGCTGCTTTCGCTAATTTGCGCCATCTCTGGCGTAGGCGTGACATCCGGCTATCAACCAAGGGACGTGCGTACTGCTCAGCAATTCTCTCCGTCCTTCTCTATGGCTCTGAAACATGGCCAATACGAGTTGGAGACATGAAAAGGTTAACTGTTTTTGATCATAGATGTCTACGATCTCTTTCTCACGTTAGGAGGTGGTATAATAAGGTAAGTATTGTTGACGTTAGACGTAGAGTGTTGGGCAAAGAGGGAAAATCAATCGAAGAGGTTGTAAAGTTACATAGATTGAGATGGCTAGGTCATGTGCTGTGCATGCCTAACCATCGCCTCCCCCGACGAACGGGCATTACTAGCTGATATAGGTAGGTGCAGGTAGGAAAAGAGTAAGTGGTGGCCAAACAAAAACATGGCCTCATCAATCTATGAAATCCTTGACAGTTAAACTGAGTCAGGTAGGGAGGGAGATGCAGACTTCCGGGTTGGGGCCCACCCTCGGGACTCTAAGAATCAATGGCTGGAGACAATAAATGACATGGCTTAAAATCGTTGTCAGTGGCTCACGCAGATGTATTCAGTCTCTTGTGTAATCTTTTATATTCCTTTCTACCATTACTCATTCTGTTTCACTGTTATACTTGTCAAAACTCTATTGATTCTCTTCACTCATCTTCTTGTCTACGTTTGTGTGCTCTTTGGAACGTGGCAACTGGAACTTCTGCACTTCGGTGCCAAGTTCTATGTTGAATCCAGCCAGATACCAACACAACGCCTTAGGAATACGGCGGTAAGAAGAGTATTTCCTGCTGTTGAATTACGCTGTGTCTTCAAAACCACCCCCCAATTTTTGCATTCGGGAGTAAAAGATAAACTGCCTAATTTTGCCTCTTCTATGTGTGTCTATCTACCAATTCAACTGCCACCTGTGGAGTGAGCCAGCTAGTTGCATAGGCCGTAGAATTAGGCATGTTTCTCATCGGATTTCCGAACATCATCCTGCGTCGTTGATTTAGTAAAGGACTAACAAAGTCTCGTGGATACAGAACACAAGACTGATGATGCTAACGAGGCAGCTTTCAAAGTCATTTACCGCATACCAACAAATCTTAACTTCACCTTAAGAGTTCGTTTACTAAATATTGCTGACGCTGGCCTTTGGGATCCACATTAGGAAGTCTAATTTATGTGTCCAAAAGAAGCTAGTTCAGATATTGTCCTTACCTTGGCAATGAAGGTTCGAATGACACCGAATTTTTTGTAGGAAATTTCCTTAATTTTAGTTGATATTCAATTATTATAATTTAAGCATCTTTAATGAACTGTAATTCCATTGTGATCTTGCTTAACAAATCGATATTATTTAAAGAACACTAATACTGTTATTGACTACTATTCTAGAATATCCTAAGTATATAAACATAACATGTAGATATAGTTGTAGAGCCAGAAGAGGAGGAAATTATCGAAAAGGATATTCTTTGCTCAATTGTTTTGTGTTTTATGAATGTATTTACTCTAATTGTATCAATGATTAGTTTGAGTAAAATGAGTATCATCAACCCGCATGCCACCTTAGCACGTCAGCTCCTCAGATCATAAAAATCTAACCAATTTTATCTATTTATCTCATCCTATTGCTTTCCAAATAGAAGATAGGGCTTCAAGTTTGAGTTTAGAAGTTTCAGTAGAGGTGCTGTCCGTGCTGTGGGGGTATATTTATAAGGTTAATCTTACCCACGCTCAACCTTCCCTCTTTACTGGGGCTAACTATCGATTAAGTAAGGTTTAGAAGTGCGTTCATTAGCCTACCGGGGGTCGAATCATGTAAAGTGTTCATGACCGGCAAACGCGACGATAATTTTCAAGTATTAATTTGTAGAGATACTTGAAAATCAATAAGGTGCTCACTAGCGACTGGTCCTATTCAGGCAGGTAGTTACCTGGGGTTCCAGTGGAAAGTCGTGACCAGTAGGGTGCAGCAGGTTGGGTGTGAGGACAAATACTCGCCGATGAAATTTGTTAGCGGTCGCGCCATATAACGGATTGGCAGAAGTTGGAGATAATGGAATGGCCATTGGATCGGTTGGGTCCCAGTGAGTGGCTTAATGGTCTACGAGCTAGGTCGCCTTGTGGGTGGCTGCGTACTATTGAACAGTTCCAAACTAGGCTGATGAAACAGCTGACTGTCCAGCACTCCCTGAAAGTTTTCCAATGGTTTTGTAACCGATGTCGGCTCATGATAAAATCCTGTGACGCTGACTTTTTTTAAGCTATTTGTATTTAGATGACGGCTATCCTCATCCAACCCCATCGGATTCTCAGATCACAGAAACCGAAAATCCGCTTACAAACTATTTGCTAGGTCTATAGTTCCCATCTGTTATACAAACTTTATTTATTTTATCAGTGTCAGTTTGTACAGATTTGATTGATTTGGTCACAGGATTGGTCAAAAGCTGACCAAGAGAACCACTGGAACAGCTCCCGAGAATACAGGAACTCCTCAGAAGTGAGCACCCATCACTTGGGTTCGAACCCAGGACTTTTCCAGGTGTGACATGAGCTCGAAGATCATTCAGCCACTTGAACACGATTCAGTGGACCAGATATGTATATACGAGATATGCGCCACCCAATGCCTTAGGCGGATAACTGTCCTCTAACCTGACTTAGTGGATTCCAGTAGTTACGACTTCTCGCCAGAACTCCTAGTAACTTTCTGTACAGAATTAGTAATTAACAAGCATCTGGTTAGTTTTCAGGTGTTGGTTTGTAGTAATGGTGTGGTGAGAGCTGTCTGCAAGCCGAAATTGTCGACAACAATTTACGTCAATGTTTACGTCCCGAGTCGGGGTCATGAGAAAAAAACAATAACAAAGCTTAACTTTGAGGAACTCAACAACCAATCACAGCAGACTTAACTTGTGCAAATATGATTCGCAGATATATGGCTTAACTTTCTAAGAAACAGCAAGTGAGCAATCAATCAGAAGACGTTGCTTCTCTGCTAACAATAACGCTAATAGTAATGTTCATAAAAATCTATAAATATCTGTTGATTTTCTCAATAAACGATCTGTTGCCTGGCTCTTGCCTTCTATCGTTACAATTGTAACGGTTAGGACAGAAACCAGTCTGACTGATTGATTGGATTCAACATAGAACTTTTCTCACAGAAGTGCAGCAGTTCGAGTTGCCACACTCAATGTAGAACACAAAGAAATAAAAAAAGATTTTTTTTAAAATCAGTAATAAGCAGAAATGCTAGGGAGAGAAAATAGTCGTATGGAACAACATGAGGGATTAATGGATGCGGCAGATCTCAGGGAGTGAATGAATCTGCACCACTTAAAGTGAATTTGAGCCATTACACCGGTTGTCTCCAGACTTTGGTTCCTAGAATCTTGAGGACTCTAATCAGGTTGTCCATACTTTCCTGTGTGGCCCAGATTAACTGTCAAGGGTTTCATGGACTGGTTCTAAGTCCTGATCCTGTGTCACTTAGCACTCCCCACCGAGGAAGGCGATGGTTATTCATGAATAACACAAGTCCTAGCCATGTCAATCGACTCACCTTCACAATCTAATTGATTGACTTTTCTGTCTTACTCAACATTCGACGCCTAGCCTTAATGTTACTCATCCTATGATACCATGTGACAGGGAAGACATAAATGCAGATATCGATAATCAAAGGCAGCTAGTCGGCTACTTCATGTCTTCCACTTTCAATGGCCATGTCTTATAACCATAAAGCAGGACAGAGGTAAATGCTGACCAGTAGATTCATCCTTTGATCGATAGCCATCCATGCTGACTGACCAACCAACCACTTAAAATTGGTCATTAAAAATTTATATTCCCATCTTGTATACAAATCTTGATTATGATTAGTATAGAGATAAACTCCATCTTCATCGGCACCAACCAGCTAATTTTGTTTCTATTTAGAGTAAAGGGTAAAATATATTGTCGCCTCATTGAGGAGAATGCACGAAAGGAGGGAGGGAGGGTTAAAAGGAGTTAATCTGAGTAAGCAATAAAATGAGGAAAACTGTATTTGCTTTTAATTTTAACTTTTTAGGAAAAAGAAACAACCTTTTTAGTTGATTAAATCTGTCCATAAATGATGACAAATACTTAAGGTATTAGTTAATTAATTAGTTTATTGGTGTACAATACTACTACTCACAGTAGAAGATTTCAGTAGTTTGATAGACTGATACTTTTATCTACTTCTGGTTGAAAAAAGGAAGTGAGTTTGTCGAAAACTTTGCTAAATTTGTTGTTGAATAGCTGGAGGAAATCAGAAGTAACCCTGGTTGGATCTAGGTTTTATGCTTGTTTCATGCTGGTACTTACTAGTCAGCAAAGGAAACTTGTAATCTTGGAGGAGTAACTTATATCCTCTCCTTAGATTCGAGTCCGGGTTCGTGAATGACTAAGCACATGAAATTACCTACTACCTAGTGTCTAATCAAATAATAATAATAAATTTCGTCTACTGTCGTTATAAGAAGATGAATCCATTGAGAAATCAACCTGAGGAAATTCTCTTTAACGCAGTTAACAAGAAAACCTCACTGGGCACCTAAATTTTGTGCTTGTTGACACCTATCGGTGTCACCTGCAGTCAAAGATATTACCATTGAGGATAAAATCAGTTAAAAAATATACATCGCAATGGCGAAAGTCATTGAGCTTGACAGTTAGAAATCTATCAACCGACATTAGTGACACTAAGGTCTAGAATTGTGACATTTAATTACTGTCTGTTCAGCAAACAGTGTATCTGTTACACAATCTTACAGGAAGGAGGTCAATCATGACTTCGGACAGATCAATCAGAATGGTATTGTTTCCGACTGCAAGCAGCATTGAGTTACTCAGGTGTGAGTCTCAGGGGGAGGAGGTATAAGCTCCCTCAGCGTTATAGATTTGCCTTGCTGACGAATACTTACAAGCATGACACTTAAATCCAACCATTTAACTCTCCACGCCCCCCCCCGCCTCATACCATTAACCACTCAGTAAAAGTGAGTAAAGTCATGAAATGGTACTGTCATTGTTTTCTATTCACCTATTCACTCACTTACTCACTTACTCTACGCCACAATAAGTGAGACTTATAAATCAATCCTAGGGATTTATAACTCCCATTGCTTAACAGTAAGAGACCAATAATATAATTATATGAATACAAGTCAACTGGAAAGTAGACACTTCATCAAGTTAGAACTCATGGGCCAGTAAGTCAAGTCCAAATAGCCAGATGGTCCACAAGCTCGCCTTGTAACCGCAAGGTTTTGGGTTCAAACCCCGGAGGTGAGTTTGTATTGCCCAGGAGTCCCATACTAGGACCAAACAACTCTCCAGTACTCCCTGCCGGTTTTCAGTGGTTCGCTAACTGAAGCAAATCAAATTCCTACAAACTAAGTTTTTAAAATTATTCTTATGTTCACCAGTGATCGGCTACGGGACACAGTTGCCCAGAGTTCTACTGGGATCTCCTGATCAGTGGGATCCATCCAGTCAGGAGTGAGGACAAATACTCGCCAACGATATTGACAATGGCAGGTAGTCGCTCTAAATTCAAGAACTGGTAGAGGTTGGAATTCATGGATTGGCCATTGGATCAGGTTCTAGTGGCTGAGCCATGGTTTACGTGTTTGCCTTGTAGTCGGGAGGTCCAGGAATTGAACCCCAGTGGGTGTGCTCCACTGAAGAGTTCAAAAGTAGGACGCGAAAGCTGTCCAGCACTCCCAACTGGCTTTCAATGTTTTTTCTTTGACCGATATCAATCTATGGTCAAACTTAAAACTGCATTAATACCCTTAACGTATTTCTATTGATGAAACTCTTTGGACAGTGTTGTAATAAAATTACTGATTGCACAGAAAAAGGAATATTAATTAAGCCTAACCTGTCGGTCGGTTGGTCGGCATCCAGTCAGTCAGTCGGCAGACAGTGACTATCATCACAATATATCGTTATCATCGTCTCCATCATAATCATCATCGTCAAAAAAGGACAGTGGAGACGCTAATGGCGACGGTAACTGTGATCGGGATGGCGATAAAGATGTCATCCCGACAGCGACAAGTGAAACGACAGTCAGTGATAAGAACAGTAATAGTTGTAATAATAATAAAATTATAATAACAAGGACAAACTGATATTTTTTAGATAATACTGCCGTCATTTTGTAGTTTACAGAGACGAAGAAAACACAACACGGAGACAAAAAAAGCGAGTACTGTTTATGCTAATGAACATTTCTGGCGAAATTGTGACTAGAATAATCCCGGTAATGAATGAAAGAATGGACAAATATGGTTTTTATATAACGGTTACGTAATACTTTTGGGTTACATGTTAGTAGTGTGTGTCGGTTGTAGTAGGCACTGATTTACTGACCGATTGAAAATACCTAGTTGCTCCTGTGTAGAGAGCTATATAGGACGAACAACTAAATGGCAACTCAACAAACGTATTAATGAGCATCTCCCTTCCTGTATGGTTCTGAAAAAGGCCAAATAAAATCTATAAGGGGTTTTATTTTCGCTCATTTGATTGATTTTAGCAGTCACCAAGTGGAAAGAAGTAGAAGAAGTGCCTTCAAAATTATCTATCGCATTCCATCGAGTCTTTCGAACGGAATTCGAACCAGCCTTTTACACATAGCCAAAGCTAGGGGAATTAATCTGAGAGAACAATCCTAGTGTCTCTGCATACACAAAAGAAGTTTGTTCTACCTTTGTCTCCCCCTTGCTTTGCCTAGGTGGATTCTAATCAAAAACCTCTGATCCACCCTTTCTTATTTTCCATTTCCTTCGTACTTCTATGATATTTATTTAAACTCTGATTATCTGTCCACTTCAACTTTAGTATTATGTAACTTTTAAGATTTGATCTAATTTATTTATTACATATTACTACCATAGTTATTCTTATCGCCACCTGCATAAACCTTATTATCAGTATTTTGTTATCATTATAGTCATCGTTATTAATGATCTTCAAAACATTTACCACATTATTATTATTATTTGATCCACAAAATCACCGTCATTCGGTTAAAATTGTCATATATAAATCTATGTAAACTAGAGTAAAGTCTGAAGAAGATCTAATTGAAAACAATATTTTCTATAGTTGGTTTATAAGGATTAGATCTGTATTTTACGAGTTGGTCACGAATTGATATCAGTTGGAGAACCATTGAAAACCAGTCAAGTCATTGGCAGTACGCACCCACTGGGGTTCAAACCCAGGGCCTTCCGGTCACAAGGCAAGCTCGTATACCATTCAGCCACTGGAACGCGACTCCTCAGTGGCCAGCCCATGAATTATAACTGTCACCAATTCGCCACATGTAGCGCGACCACCAAACAATATCATCGGTGGGAACTCCATCTTCACTCCCGACTGGATGGATTCCACTGGTCACGAGTTCGGGTTCCAGTGGCTGAATGGTATACAAACTTGCCTTGCAACCGGAAGATCGTGGGTCCGAATCCCAGTGGGTGCGTTCAGCCAATGATTCCCAAACTAGGATGAAACAGCTGTCTAGTACTATTTGGTTGGTTTTCAATGGTTCTCTAACTGATATCAATCCGTGGTAAACTCGTAAAAATGAAAACAATATTGTTCGCTTAAATGTCTTGTTCTAATAGCAAAATATCTGTTAAATGAAGAAAGAAGATAGGGAAAACCTCGGGGTCATCAACCTGACACTAAGTGATAGATGACTCACCCTAAGGAATGTTGTTAATGGCGGTGTACTGATAGAGTTCTTGGATTAGAAGATAATCTTGTTGAAGGTTAAGATATGACATCTATACAACATACTAAAATCCAGTTATGCGTTTTTCACGATTTCTAACGTACCAAAAAATAAACACTCTGTGCATCTTACAAGCACACAACCAAGAAGGCTTGAATCGAACAAGCTCCAAAGAAAGAAAGATATGTAATAATCTGTGATAAATTGTTAAACAAGGTGACAGAATAAGCAGACAGTGAAGACAGAGCTGCAAGTGGGAACATGGGGAAGATGAAGGTGGTGGAGATAATTGGCTAACTAACTATAACAACAACAAGCACCAAACATCACTATCAGTGGGAGAGATTTTAAGGAAGTTACTGCCTTCATTTATCCAGGCAGTATCGGAGAAGCATTTCAAAATCCTAACTGGAAAGTCAAGGCACACTTTCATTATTCTGAAATCAGTTTGAAGTGCAGTAATGCACTCAGCATAAAGAAAAAAATTTGGACTTTCAACCCCAACTTCAGAAAATTGGCGTGAGCATCATGAAAAGCGTTTCCAACAGGCTACTGCAGAGTTTTATCAACAGCTGCCACTTTCACTGGCTGACTTCATACTGAATCATCAGAAAGGGGAAGCAGAATGAAATTCTGGGAATGAATGGACCGAGAATATACTACCCATTAAATATGCCAAAAGAATGGAGATTTTCGAAAATTGGCTGGTAGGGATTCGATTGACTGGTTACAGGATTTCATCATGAGCTGACATCAGTTAGAGAAACATGAGAAAACCAACTGAGAGTACTGGACAGGCAGCTGTTTCGTCAGCCTAGTTTGGGACCCTTCAGTAGTACGCACCCCCTGAGGTTCGAACCCCGAAAACATTGGCTAGTGGTCGCACTATGTCGTGAATTTGCAGAAGCTGGTCCCAGTGGCTTAATGGCCTACGGGCTAGCTAGTTTGGGCCCTAGCGGTGGGTGCGTACTGCTGAAGAGTCCCAAACCAGGCTGACTAAACAGCTCTCCAGCACTCTCAGATGGCTTTTCAATGGCTCTTTAACCGATGTCAGATCATGGTGGAATCCTATAACCAAAAATGGAGATCGCTGGATCAGATAGGCGCTGAGAAGACTGTCGAGTGACATCACGCGCCAGCTAGGCGTCACTTCAAGGGTGACATGGAAGAAATCGAGTGAGAAGGAGATTAGAGCCAGTGAGCAATCGTAAAGCCAGCTAAACAGGACTGTGGAGAACAGGAAAAAATAAAGCCTTATATTCCACTCGGAACCCATGAGTATAATAATAATAATAAATACGCTGTAGTAGCATTCGCAAAGTTGAGCTTTGAGAGTGCGCTAACAAAATGACAGTGGCTAATACTACATGCTACTACTGATTGCCTATTGTGAGTAGGTGAATAGTGCTCACATTGTAAAAAATGGCGTTTGTTAGCCATAAGGAACGGAGTGGTCTAAACACCATTTGGGGTGGAATTCATCAGCGACTATTTATGCTTTCACCAAGCAGATTATACGCGTATATTGTGAGATTAGAATAATTTGGCTTTCCAGAGGAAACACGACGGCGAAGACTCATATCGAAATGAGAAGATCATAGCTGACCAATCAATCACTCAAGAAAAGAAGACGCTCAAGGAGAACAATCTTCAGTTACACAGTGGAAACCAATTACAACAACAGATATTCTATATTCAGTAAGATGTCATACATGGATAAATTAATTAATTAACCATGCATGAGGTCTAAGGTCCGATTCCCGACCGACTCTCATCTATAGCTAGCAACCTCATCTCGCAAACAAAAAGAATAACATCACTGTCACTGAAAGTTCCAGGTCTCAAGTCCGAAGCCTTATATGTTTCACTTGGAAGCGAAGGAATAGAATGAGAAGGAGATGAACAGAAGCTTTCCAGCTGAATGGAACACATATGGCTTCAGGCTTCTTCACTTCTTCGGTTGCTAACCTCACTCACACCCATCCTTCCCTGCCTACTACCTACCGGCTAGGCAGCATCACTTACAAGTGTTTCCGTCAGTCGGGTATCGAATGGTCAGTGAATACTCTGGAGGACTTGATACACTCCTTGGATAAAAAGAAAGATTCAACAGCCATTTTGTTAGTATTAATGATTTTAAAAAAAGAGGGCAAATATGTCAGTTGTTGAGAATTTCTTTCATTCTGACACGCAAGGAAGCTGATTATTTTTTTTATTATTGATTAGACACTTGACCTTTTCACCCTAAGATACTCAAACACACGCACAAACACATGAATATGTAGATCCCTATGTTTGATGAGTGTTTGAAATTATTCTGTTTGTTTTTTTTTGAGGAGAAAGGAGAAAATGATTATTATTTGTCCCTAATTTAATTAATATATATTCCCTTTTTTCAAAAAAAAAAAAAAATAAAATAAATAAATTGAGAAAGGACGAAGAATTTTCGGGAGCAATAGCCTTTCTCTCTACGATATATACATGTCTACATGACATTATATATGTATAGAAGGTTAGATATAATGTGTGAACGGTTTAAGCGGATAGCCAATAGCTTCTGTTGTATACGTCTTGATGTCAGTCTCTGACACCTAGTGTTAAAGATGTCTTGTGTATTTGTGTGTGTGTGGTGTAATAGTTATTTCACCAGTCGTATGAAATATTTCTCTGGCAACTTGGAGAGGAGTCTCTGAGGATTGATGGTGTACACTGGTGTGTTGTGTATTATACTAGTATTTGATATACTATTATTCTCTTGGGGTCTGTGTGGAATATAGGGCTTCAACAGAACGTCCCAGTTTTATCCTCTTCTTTGTCTTCAGTCCATAGGCTGTCGTTTTCTCCCTGAAATATCTCTTTCATGCCACAACTTGGCCCCGTGTTCCCACCTCATCGTTTTCCATTCTGGTTCCACTCGAGCGATATCCTGGCGCGCGATAATACTCAATGGTCTTCTCAGTGTGTGTCCATTATACCTCCATAGGTTCTTGGTTTGTTCGTTCCCAAAGTTGATTGTTGCTGATCCTTTCTGGGTAGGCTATCTGATCTGATCAGTTTGCAGCCAACGAAGGAGGCAGCTGATAGCAAAAGTCTGAAGAAGTCTGTTCGAAAGACTTTTACTGACATGACTGTCAAGTCTCTGAACCATAGTGAAGCACTCACTAACTTGACGTTGGTGGAGAAAATCCGAATCTTGTTCTTTATGCAACTGAGTGCAGTAGATCCTTTCTTTTCTTTCCGATCCTAGCTGTTTTTGACATCTAGGTCCGTACCGCCCACCTATAGTAGAAACGATGCTGTTTAGATAAGTGAATGAGGCGACTTACGTCAGATTTCTCTCTTTGACAGCGATCCGTGCTCATTGTTTTTGGTCGATGAGCATCTTCATCACTTCTGTCTTCTCTATGTTCCCACTTGAAGTCTTGTCTTCACTACTTGTCTCTTCCTCCAACTTATTTGCTGGATCTTCGAGTGTGTGTGTATGTGACAACAAACACAAACTGTCCACGAAGTTCAAATCTTCTAGAGTCATTAATATATTTTGTTGTTGTTGAATTTCTTCACACTCCAAGTAGAACATGTATAGGGCTTTAAGTTTTGGCTTCTGAAGTTTCACTAGCGGCGGAATTGTCGGCTGGGCTTGCTAGTCTCATACATTAAACCTTCCCACTTTTTTCCTGATTTTACTATTGGCTAGAAAACTAGCAGAGAGGCTAAACAGTGAGTCGATTGGTTGAGAATCGAAGCCGGAGGACATGCAGTCTCCAGTAGTCACTGAATTTTACAAGTGTAGTTTGTAATGTCTAGTCTCACTAGGTTAGAAGGCTTGCCATCATACTCTAGCTGAAAAGGTTTCAACATAGAATTTTGTACTAGAGTAAAACAGTTCAGTTTGCCACATTCCATGTAGCACACAAAGGTGGAGAAAAGAGAGATTCAAAAGGACTGTGACACGTAGAGATGTGAAGGAGTAAAAAAAGAGTAACATGGAAGAGCATGGGGTATCACCCACACATACAATGAGAAAAATTTTGAACCATATCACTAATAGCCTCCAGTCATCGATTCTCTGCATCCTGAGGACCGCAACTAGGCGGAGAGTCTACAAGTCCACCTACCCCCCCCACCGGCATGTGGTTAGCCGGAATGAAGTGTCAAAGACTCCATATATTCATGGTAGGTTTTAATCTAACCTCCTGCAAATCTTTTCAAAAACCCAAACCTATGTCAACTAACATTGCCTGTCGAGGAAGGCGGTAGCTTGGCATGCTGAACACATGTCCTAGCCATCTCAATATATACAGCTTCATAACCTCAATGACTGACTTAACCTCGTTAAATTAGCAACCTACACCAAACATCAGTGCTACTGTACACCATTTTTTACCAGGTAACACAATGGAAAAAGGAGGCTTTCGCATTCATTTCCCTCCCACTTATTTCTTATAAAGATTACGTCTTTTTTCAAAAAAACCGAAGGTCTTGAGATCATTTCCAGTTTACTAGAATCAGATACAACACTATCACAAAGATGTCAACTGGACACCAGTGAGATGACTAAGAGCTTAAAATTATGTCTAGAAAGTAATTATTTTACATTTAAAGGGAATTTATATAGACAGACAAATGGTGTTGCTATGGGTTCACTAGTTTCCTTAATAGTCACTCATCTTTTCATGAATAGATTTGAAGATAACATGTTTTCAAGCATACTCACGCCTAAAATATGATTAACATATGTAAATGATACTTTTGTAGTGCTAAATCGAGATCTACACAGTCCATTTTTCGGAAGAACTGAAATACCTATCTCCCGGAATCCAGTTTACTTCAGAAGCAGAATCCGACGTTAAGGAACTCTCATTTTTTAGACTGTCTAGTTCAGGAGAAGGAAAATGGACACCTCAGTATACCTATATTCAGGAAGAAAACCCACTCCAACAATAAATATTTAGACTTCTGGTCATCACACCCCATCAGCGCAAAAGTATTAGTTGTTTCAAGTCTTCTCAGACGAGCACACTCTCTGATGTTAACGGATGAGAAAGAAAAAGAAGAAGAAATATCAAACATTACTGAGACTGCCAAGCAAAATAACTACCCAAAGAACTTGATCAGGAAGACGGTTTCCGAAAACATGGACCTCAACAATTTTCATTCCACACAGATCAGAGACGTCAGACGATATCAGAAGAGTGCTCAATAAGCACAACATCAAAGTTTTCTTCAAAACATCAGACACACACTGCGAAGCAACTTTGTCCATATAAAAGACCAAATCATTACGGATTCTCTATCTAATTGTGTCTATAAAATAAAATGCTTGGAATGTGTGATGCGATATACACCGAACAAACATCACCAGAAAGAAATCAAGGTAACCAGAAGAAATAAACACCGTAGAGCATCTATTTGACCACCGAGAAATCCAGTTAGTGAACTAGAAAAGCTTGAAAAATCATCAGCCATAGGTCGTCTACACACGACGCTATAGAATCAAGCCACGAAATTGATTTTGACAATATTGAAATCATCATCCAGAAAAATTTCCGAAATCACAAAGAATGTCTGATATCATCAGCGGCACTTCATATCAAATGGAATCAAAATTATCTGAATAGGAATGATGGACTAATACAGAATCTGGCCTGGTTAAAACACCCCCATCCTCCCCCATGAAGTGATAAAATCAACACGAATGTGATAAGCAATTTCATTATGTAAACACCTGCTACTTTTATAGTTTTACACACTTATCGAATCCAACAATCGACACCTGGGTTTGTTATGTTTACCAACTGACCAACTTGACAACGCAAAAATGATCCAATGCTGAGGAACGATGATCAAATTTGTTATAAATATAAGCTGAGTGGATTTTGTAAACTCTGGTTTAATAATGCCACTACTTTGATAAAGCTATTAGTAGCAGCACTAAATAGAGAAACGTCAGTAAAAACCACGACAGTATCGTTTTGTTTTTCATTCATTCATTGGGAAATGGAAAAACGCTTTATTATAACGAAAAATATTTTCCTCTTTCAAATTTTCTTTTCTCCCATATATTCTTGTTTCGCTTTTGTCAAAGTTTTGTTATTAATTAGATAATAAAGATAGAGATTTATTTATATGGATAAAATGTTTGCGAAGTTCTACTCTACGATAATTTATTACTCGTCAGAAAGCATAAATATGTATATATAAATATAAATATATATGACAGAGATGATTTATTGAATTCCACGAGGGTTATTCGGCTTCCCCCTTTATCAAAACACTACTGTTAATTATGTCACTATATTTAGGCAGGGTAAGTTGGTTAGATAAGATAAGATGAAACTAGACAAGATAAGTACTCTTACATTAGGTAATACAGTCAGATGGTTATAGTTTGTCAGCCAGTCAGACAGGTAATTAGTTAGCTAGTTAGTTAGCCAGTCAGCTAGTCAGTTAGTTACTTGCTTAGTTAGTTAGTTAGTAAGTTCAAGATTAGATATTTAGTTAGGTAGGTAGGTAGATAGGTAGTTAGTTAGTTAGCTAGTCAGGTAGGTAGGTAGATAATAATAATTTGCTTTATTCCAAAACAGTACATGTGATACAGAATGGAATTCTCAGCATTTTTACTACAGTATTGCATCCAGTTAGTACATTATCAATAAATAGAATCCTACAAAGATTAAGGAAATCACAGTTCATTATTACAACAAGACATTAGCATGTCGGTAGCAAAGGAAAAGCTGAAACAGTGTTTGAAAGTGTTAGAAAAGTGGGAGCTGTCATATTTACCGGTGTTAGCGGGAGAAAGAAACAAAGCAGCACATAACGGAAAAAAGAGAGAGAGAAAGAACATGTTGTATCTATAAATGATATGAGTTGGAAAGACGAGATCCAGTTGTACTACTGACTATTTAATGAATTATAGGTGTCACGCCTAATGCTTTCTTTATCGCACAGAACACGAGCTAAGTAGAGTATGGTTGAGTTTTTGTACCTGCTGGTGCGAGCATATAGTTTCCTATATAGGCTTCTGGTTTTACCTGATGAGATTCAAGTGGAGAGTTGTGAGTGAAGAGGGTGGTGTGAGTTAGATGAAATGGACTTAGCCCATTTTTCACATGAGTCCATGTGCCTGTCAACCAGAATATTAACAAGCTGGTTAAGTGGCACATTGCTTACCCTGCTGACAACCCTTAACATCCTGCGTAATATGTTATAGTCTTTCTTCAGTAACCCGGTTAAAACTAAGGGGGAACAATAGAGAATAATAGGCAGATTTCGAGAGTTAACGAATTGTAGGAGTAAGGGTTGGGGTGTTATACCAGAATGTTTTAACTTCTTGATGTAGAAGGTTAGACGGAATACTTTCTTAAAAATCGCCAAGATATGAGACTACCAGGAAAGATCAGCAGATAGACTGACACCTAGGTATTTAATTTCCGATTTGGTCTCTATTTCAGTGGCATCTATGTTGCACACCTCGTGAGAGCCAACCAGTTTGTTTAGGTCGGATTTATGCCTAAAGGTGAAATTGACTGTTTGGCATTCGGAGGGGTTTAGGGTAAGACCATTTTCCTTGGACCACTGGCTGACTTCTGACAGAAAGCCATTAAGTTTAGAGCAGTCGCTTTGACATTGGACAGGCAAAGATGCAGACAGATCGTCAGCATATTTGACAAAATTAATGTCATTTGAAGATGGTAAGTCATGTAGAAAGAAAGAAAAGAGAAGTGGGGAGAGTACAGCGCCTTGGGGGACTCCGGCTTTAGTGAGTACGGCAGAGGGTGATTTATCTTTGTGTAAGGTGTACTGCATTCTGTTAGAGAAGTAGGAATGCAGCCAGTTAGTGACCCAGGACTCGGTTTTTGTCAAAGAGAGCTTATTTAGCAGGAGACATCTAGGAACAGAGTCGAAAGCAGAAGTGAAATCAAGAAACGTGCTTAGTTAGTTAGGTAGTTGGTTATTTAGTTAGTTAGGTAGGTAGGTAGATAGGCAGTTAGTTAGTTAGTTAGTCAGGTAGGTAGGTTGTTAGTTATTTAGTTAGGTAGGTAGGTAGACAGTCAGTTAGGTATGTATGTAGGTAGGTAGTTAGTTAGTTAACTAGCTTGTTAGTTAGTTAGTTACATGCATTTGTCACTAAGGCCGAAACTAATTTGCATGTTTCAACACTATTGATTGTAGTAATAGGAACAGATTAATTCATGTTAATGTTGTTGCCTTTCACGTAAGAGTGTTTCCCTTCTCCTCGTCCTTCTCCGCAGGCACACTAACTCTCTTCCTTCTCTCCCTCCTTGTTCTCCTGTATTGTTGATGTAATTAATACACACAAACACATACGCACGCACACGCTGGGGTTCTGTTTTATTTTCTCTGATTAATGTTTTATGTCGTTCTGTTGTTGTTTTCCTCTTTTTTCTCTAACATGTTTTCGTGATTAGATAAAATCGTGAAAAAAACAACAACAACAGCAACGTGGAAATGGCCGGAGGGGATAGGTGGTCCTAATTCATGTTACACATTTTAAAACAGTTACCAGACGTTAGATGATTACATAACAAAGTATAGTAGGGAAAAAAAAACACTGCTGAAACACTAGCTGATGTATTATGAATATTTAATGTGAAAGACAAGTGTATGTACTACTGATTAAGGGTGAATCGCAACCAGTAAGTAGTATTTAACGGTTCGCATGGAATGTTTTGTGATTATCAAACATTTGTACCATATCGACGGGAAAAATCTAAAATTCAACTAAATCAGTATGACCCGTTGCACAAGAGGTGGCTCTCGTGGCCCAAGTCGTCTAGTGGATAACGCTTTGGCGTTGGAAACTATGGGCACTAGGTTCGAGCCTCGGTGGGAACATCATCATCCAGCTGACGAGTCCCAAATAGGACGAAATGCGCATCCTGGATTCCACTGCTAGTCACCATCCACCAATTAAATACTAATTAAATGCCCAGACATCGTCGAAACATCTGCTCAAGAAGCCAACATGTCAACCTGAGACCGAGCACTTCGGTCCAATCAATCGACGGGAAAAATCTAAAATTCAATTTGTACCATTGGTTCATGGATCAGCTTACTGTCTGTTGTGTACTTGCATTATTATGGGACGCAGGCCTGTAGATGGAGAGACAGAAAGGGAACTGAGGCGGTTCAGCTGAGACCATATTTCAGTGAGCTGGCTAGCTACTTGAGCGTATATTTTTGCTTTCATTGAAAGAAAGCACACTGGCTGATTGACTTCACAAAGGTTTTCATCAGCTTGTGCTGTCCGTTAATCTCTCTGATTCCTGTTTGGATTCAACATAGAACTTGGCATCGAAAAGCAGCAGTTCGAATTGCCACGTTCCAAATAGCACACAGAAGTAGACAAGAAAATGAGTGAAGGGAATCAATAGAGTTTTGAAAAGTATAACAGTGAAACAGAATGAATGAGTAATGGTAGAAAGGAATATGAAAGATTTTTTTTTTATCCTTCACGTTCCCCAGTGGAACATAGGGCTTCAAGCTAGTTACTTGAAGTTTCTGTAGCAGTATTTATTTTACAGGATGGGGTTGCTAGCCTCATGCCTAACCTTTCCTCTTCACCAACGTTATTTTTGGCTTAGTGAGGTAAAGGAGTGCGTCGGCCGGGGATCGAACCCTGAACCATGTGCATGAAAGATTACAGAGACTTAATACATCTGCGTAAGCCATTGACAACGATTTTGGGCCATGTCACCTATTGTCTCCAGTCATTGATTCTTATAGTTCCGAGAGCGGGCCCCAACCCGGAAGTCTGCATCTGCCTTTCTACCTGACTCAGTTTAACTGTCAAGGATTTCATGGATTGATGCCATGTTTTTGTTTGGCCACCAATTACTCTTTTCCAACCTGCACCTACCTATATCAGCTAGTAATGCCCGTCCGTCGGGGGAGGCGATGGTTAGGCATGCGCAGCACATGACCTAGCCATCTCAATCTATGTAACTTCATAGCCTCTTCGATTGACTTTCCCTCTTTGCCGAACACTCTTCGCCTAACGTCAATATTACTTACCTTATTATACCACCTCCTAACGTGAGAAAGAGATCGTAGACATCTGTGATCAAAAACAGTTAACCTTTTCATGTCTTCAACTCGTATTGGCCATGTTTCAGAGCCATAGAGAAGGACGGAGTGAACTGCTGAGCAGTACACACGTCCCTTGGTTGATGGCCGGATGTCTCTGATTCCAGCGGAGAATAGGTTTGTTTTTAAAACGTTTATTCTATATGCTGAAGTTTCTCTAGCGATTGGGTTGATTTCCCCGAGGTAGGGTCGCTAGCCTTACATGAATCTACCTCCTAAATAGATTTTGAAATATTTCAACCGTTGTAACGATGATGTTGGAGAATCAGATCTCCAGTGTAAGACAAAGTCTAATTGGAAACGGTTATCCACAACAACAACATTAACGGCCTCTTAACAACATTTTCAAATTGAGAAGATACAAAGGAATAGAAGAAACTTGAAAAATCCTGAATACCAAAGATAGTTATACCATATCAAAAACACAGCATTTGAATATTTTAGCTACTTGCTTCATATTGGTGTTAAAAGTCTATTTTATCAAAGCTGTAATTTTCGTAATCTACGTACAGAATTAGAATTATGGCTGGTCATTTTGGATTCCAAACCCCTGACTCATAACATGAAGATTCTAGGTTCAATGCCTAGCAGTGACTGGGCTGATCGGTGCGTACTTTTTGTTGGACAGTACCACTGGACTAGAACGAAACCATTATCAAGTACTTCCTTGTACATACACCATGAAGTCGATCGGTGCCAAATTACATTAAGTGTAATTCAGGAGAGCAAGCATCATTTGTTATTATTATATTATTATTATTATTGTTATTGAACGCATCAGCATTTCTCATTATACTTAGCTAAGCATGAAAAATACAGGCGGATAGACAGAGAGATGGATAGGTACATAGAGAGATGAAGTCAAGAGGAGTGGAGTGGCGTGGAGTGGAGTGGGACAGCGAGCGACAGAGAGAAAGAGGACGGCAGGCATAGAGGCGGGGGGGGGCGACGAAATACGATTTTTTTCTCATCAAATTATTATCAAACCGAAAATTTGTTATTTTACTATTGCTCTTAAATAAACAAGTATAGGCATAAGTATAAGTATAAGTGGAGAATACATGAAAATTTGTCCATTCAGCAACGACAATCAGGACAATGAGAACAGTATGAAGAAGAATGAAGAGAGGGTGATTTATGCGAACAGTTGTCGTCATCTTAACATCATCATCATCATCGTTATTATCATTTAAAAATAAGCTTTTAAAAGTTGGACAAGCGTAACAAATTTTCAGAAAAAAAATACCCAAAAACTTATTGTGATTCTAATTTCAGTAGTGAAGATTAAATGATTCAATGTACACAACATTGATGCATTGAACCGATTGAATTTCGCGGTTTGTTTGTTTGTTTGTGTTGTTGTTGACTTTTACAATAAGCAAGCATAGAGCTATACATATAGATAAGATAGAGGACCACTTGACAGAGCAGTTGGACATTTGTTTCGTCCTTTCTTGAGACTCTTTAACTAGCCAAGTATGCCTAACAGGATTCGAACCCATGACCTGTTCAGTGGTAAGGTAAACGTCTTAGACCATTCAGCCACTGGGACTCAATTCGGTGTTCAGTTTATAAGTTCCAGTCAGTGTTGTCAATGAGTAATTGTTCTCTTGCTTGAGTTAGTAGATGCAACTGGTTACTACTTCTTAGTAAAACTCCTCCAGGTAACCTCCTGTATACAGCCGGTAGTGGCGAGTATTAGAATAATTATCGATCAGATTTCTTTTAATTGGATCTGATTGGTTACAAGTTAGAGAACCATTGAAAATCAGGAAATATTCACCGGACAGGTGTACCGTTCTAGTTTAGGACTCTTCAGTGGTACGCACGCCATATATATGTATATATCGCGAAATGATAGAAGTTGGAGTTCATGGACTTGGCATCAGATTGAATCCTAGTGATTAAATAGTCAACGAGTTTCCTTTGTAACCCGAAGGTCCTGGTCTCGAATCCTTGACTGGTGTGTACTCCTGATTACAGAGTCCCAAACAGTGCTGGACAAAACAGTTGTCCAACTCTTCCTATTGTTTTTTTTTCAGTGGTTCTCTAACTGAAGCCAGTTAGCTCATCACCAAACCTGTAACCAGTCTAATCTATGCAAACCAACACGATATATATAGTGGGTTTTTGTAGGGCTTTGGATTAATTCCACTTGTTCGATGTCTTCCGGACATTATGTCAAATTATAAAAGTAAGAAATTTAATCTGATGCTCGCTAGTGGCTTATTACAGGACAGGAGTTTCCTAAAGTTCAAGTGAGAAGTCGTGACCAGTGTGGTCCATCCTGTCAAGTTTGAGGATGGATGTCCCACCAGTGAATTTGGTTGGTGCCAGTCACGCTAAAAATCACGAATTGGTAGAAGTTAGAATTCATGGACTGGCTGGCCATTATTGAGGAATCGGGTCCCAGTGGCTGAATGGACGTCAACGAGCATGCCTTGTAACTGGAAGGTAACTGGAGTTCGGACCCAGATGGTGGATGCATACTGCCGATGATTCCCAACCACCAGGATGACGAAAAAGTTGTCTCGCAGTACTTCCAGCTGGTTTTCAATAGTTCTCCTCTAACTGATAACAATCCGTGGTCAAACTCGTAAAAACAAATCTAATCCTTAGAAATCAACTCTTGAAAAATAATAGTAATAATAATATTGGAATGTTCTATAGTTTGGTTTGTAAGGGTTTGTTATGTTTTTACGAGTTGATCACGGACTGATATCAGTTAGAGAACCATTGAAAACCAGGGAGTACTGGACTGAATGGTATACGAGCTTGCCTTGTAACCGGAAGGTCCTGGGTTCGAATCCCAGTGTTTGCGTACTGCCGATGATTCCCAAACTAGGATGAAACAGCAGCAGCCCAGTACTCCCTGGTGCCTTTCAATGGTTCTCTAACTGATATCAGTCCGTGATCAACTCCTAAAATGATAATAATATTGGAATAACTCTATTTTTAAGACAATCAATCTTCCATATATGTTTGTATGTGAGTTATATGGCTGTATATATGTACTCAGGTACTTAAAGTTACAAGATGAACAAGGATAGACAAATCAAATTGCTACTATTACTACTATTTTGATTAGATTACCACTTGTAGTAATGCTAATACTAGCACTACTATTATTAATGATAATAATCAATAACACAAGGTCAACAGGTCATCACCATAGTTAACATATGGATTTTTTTCGCAAATAATCGTTATTCTTATTATCATTATTCCTATTTTGATTACTAGCATCTTTGAAAGTGAACAAGTTTTATGGTCAATGAATGACATAAGGGCAAGAATAAATGCCAAAAAAAAAAAATTTTATTTACCTGCTCAGAAAATAAAAGATAAGGGTGTTTTTAGCCATTTATGTTTGAATAGCCAATATCTTAAATTTTTCAAGATGAAAAAAAGTACAAACGAATCATTTTGTTTTTGAAAAAAATTTAATTCAATTTTAAATTTTCCCATCGATTGATTGAACCGAAGTGCGAGGTGTCAGACTGACATATAGGCTCCTTATGCTTCAGAGGCTTCAACGATGTCTGGTTGTGTAACTTAAAGTCAATAATCGATGGGGGGGTGATTAGCAGTGGGATGGAATCCAGGATGGATGTATCTGCGTTCCCCATCCAGATGACGAGTCCCAAACAAGACGAAATGCACATCAAGCTGGATTCTATCTACTGCTAATCAACATCCACCAAGTGACTTCTAGAATCATCTTTTTGTTACCTTCAAATGGTATATTTCCATCACGAACTGGAACACTAATTAGGTGGAGACAGACATCATTGAAAACCTGCAGGGAGGGGGGAGACATTTCAGCAGTGCTCATCGCTGACCCAAATTACCAAGGATCAGGTTGCGATGCAACCTAATTCGTTAACTATTCAGTCAATTGGGCACGTTGGCTTTCGATGAAAAGTTTTATATTGGAAATCCTACATCAACTGGTCAGTATACTCATTTGCTCAGCCTTGTACCCCTTGAAATACAAACGTAATATTAATAAAGTATTTGGTTCACAAAGCGAGAGCAATCTGCTATGATGAATGTCTTAATGAAGAGCTAAATATCATGAAATGATTACTGAGTGAAAATGGTTACTCAGAGGAATTTATCGACAAGAATATGAATCTAAAGCTTAAGGCAAGACAAAGTACGGAGAGTTTCGAAAAATGACCTTGTTTATACAACTTCACTACCTTGATTGATAACACCAGTCAAATAATGACAAAACGACGATTAAGGAATGCAGTAAGAAAAAAGGCATTCAGCACCGCTGAAGTGCCTTGTCTATCTCCACAACCGTACCTGTTTTATGTTCGGGGGTTAAAGATAAACTACCTACCTAATTTTACCTCCTCTTCTCTGTGCGTGCGTGTGTGTGTATCTGTCGACTTAACTGATCCTGTGGAGCAAGCCAGTTGCATAAGGCTTACAACTAGTTGTGTGTTTATTGTTGGATTCTTAATTGTGGTCGACTGGATTATACGTCAGAGTATGCACCGGGAGTGAGGAGACAGGAATACGCCAAAATGACTTATACGAAGACTGACTCTAGAAGATCTGGATTTCGCGTGTGGATGATTTATATTTAAAATCACATAAAATCGAAGATTTGAAGGCAAGAACCAACAAACTGGCAGAAGAGGCTGGTTGGCAGCGAAGACAGGACCCGAGGTAAACAAAGAGAAGATGGAGGTGATGAAGATATCCAACCGACAGCAACAATCACCATCAATGAGAGAGATTTGATAGGGGTTACTTCCTTCACTTATCCAGCTAGGAAGCACTGTTTCAACTATACACACACACTGCACGGATGAAGATGTCAAAACCAGCCAGCCAGCCAGCCAGCATGAAGAACAAGATTCGGAATCTGTTCAACACAGATGTGAAGTCAGTCAGTCAGATCAGTGTGTCACGAAAAGGATTTCCAACAAGTCACTGCAGACTTTTATCAACAGCTGCCACCTTCGCTGGCTGGCTTCATACTGAAGATCAAATGTCCGACTGGCCGGCTGACTGGCCAGAAAGAATCAGCGACGAGAAACTCTACATTGGGTCAAACCAACAGGCGAGAACCGATTGCTCAACAAATATGTAGGAGGAAATGAGAAGGCTTGATCGGGACATACACTAACGACGAGGCCGTTGAATGACGTCGCGAGCCTGAATGGGAAACGACGAGTGGTTCGTTAGTGCGAGGTTGATATGGAGGAGATGGTCTGAGGAGTAGGAGGATGAGATGAGAGATTTCGGGCAGTAATCGTGAAGCCAGCTATCTGAACAGGACAGCAGAAAATAGGAGAGAGTGGAGATGTGTTGTTGAAGCCCTGTGTTCCACTCAGAACCTAATGGAATAGCAATAATAATATTGATAATAATATAAAGAATCCGAACCTAGAGACAGCTTGTTCCTACTTATTATTCAAGTCATTTTTATTTTTAAAATTCGTAGGGTGAATGGCAGTTTATTTCGAAATATGAAATATTCCCCCATAGTAACACTTAGAACAAAACATTTAAGCGAACAGTATTGTGCTTTCAATTGGATCTCATCATCAGGCTTAACTCTCTAATATAAACATAACTTTACAAATAAATATAACATTAAATATGAGCCAGTCACAGTGATTTGTCGATGGGATGATAAGACTGCGCATATAAGTTGGGCAATTAGTCATAATAATAATAATAATAATAATAATAATAATAGTAGTAATAATTTTCAAGAATTAGACCACGGATTGATATCAGCTGGGAGTACTGCCAGACAGCTGTTTCGTCAGCCTAGTTCGAAAATTATCAGCAGTACCCACCCACATCGTGGGATTCTAACGCAGAACTTTCCGGTTACAAGGCAAGCTCGTTGACGACCATTCAGCCACTGGGAACCAACTCCTCAATGGCCAACCATTGTAAATTCTACCAATTCGTGATTTTTAGCGTGACTGGCACCAACCAATGTCATCCGTCGGAACTTCATCCTCACTCCCTAGTGGATGAACCCTAATTGTCACGACTTCTCAATAAAACTCCAGGAAACTCCGTCCTGTAGTGAGTCAGTAGCGAGCATCAGATTAATTTTCAAGGACATTGGTTAGTGGTCGCGATAAAATCACGAATACGCAGAAGTGCGAATTCATGGGCTGGCCGTTAAGGAGTTGGCTCCTATTGGCTGAAAGGTATACGAGGTTGTCTTGCAACCGGAAGGTTCTGGGTTTGAAATCCACTATGTGGGTGAGTAATGTTGATAATTTCCAAACTAGGCTGATGAAACAGTTGTCTGGCAGTACTCCCAGCTGGTTGACTGGAGATTTCGGTATTAGTGAACAGTGCTCAGAAAATTACGTTTATATAGTTTTTACACAGGGTGTTCAAGTTTTAAAAAAATTAAATGTATCCATACAATGGTGAAGGAGTTACGTAATAAAGACGAGAGATACTTAAGATGATGAATGACTAATAAATTGGGTAACAGTGTACTGAGTTCTACTCAGATCTTGTAAACAAAAGACAGGCAAAATTACACAATATCACACGTAGAGGGGGGTTAAAGCCGAAGATTACGTAATCAAATGAAAGAGGGAATAAAGACATCGAGTTACCAGGCAGCAAGGCAAAGAAAAACTGACTGATAACTGCTTCTTTCTGAACACACACATAAATCGATTTTGCAGTCGTTTGATAGAAATTGCTTCGGTACTATTATAAGCACTTGCTGCCTTGGGACGTATTTATTTAGGTTGTAAGCAGCAGATGATGAGAAGCCCAAAGGAATAGACGATGATGGTACCATCTTCTTATTCTGCACAAACCTCCACTGTGTTGTTCTTGCTTTATTCAAATTCTAGATTATAAGGGAACTATGCTCTTAATGAAGATGTAATCAGATTAAAAGATCGATAAAGTGGTGACGTCATCATTTGGTTAGGCCTTAATTTGCCAAATCAGGAGATCTTGTCTGTACAAACTTCTTTTAAGTGCATAGTTTACAGGTTTAATAGTTTTTCGATTGTAAATCGCCATAGATATATATTCTTTTATTTTATTATAGCTTGATTTCACACAGTATTTTGGTACAAGTTTGAAATTTTCAGCAGGCGATATCGGTAGCCCGAATTTAGCAGGCCAACCTTAGATATCAGGTTTGCGTCGGCGGGGGATCGAACCTCGGACCACGCGCATGGTTGGCGAGAGTCGTAACCGCTGGGACGAATGAATACGATATCCATTGGGAAAATTCAGTGGGATTCGATCAATAATCACCTTGAATGCCTCCACTGTCAGCTAAGTGGAACGAAATAGAGCCACGGATTGGTTATTTTTGTCCATCCTTAACCAAAATCAACAATGGAAGATGTTCACTGCGCCCAACATAACTATCACAGCAGGAGCAGTTGAATTCCATATTAGTTTGTTTATTAGGTATATCACACAGTGAAACAGTATTATTTACTGGATGACGTTTCGAACAAAATTTATTGTTCATAATCATATCAATTGTGATCACACGACTTTGACACTTGAGTTTTATAGTTTTCTTTGTTCTCTCCTATTTGTCGTATGGGTAGTAGAATTTTCCAGATATCGGGGACAGGTGATGAATCATTCCTATTACATGTATTTGCAGTTGATTCGATAAACAAAGCTTCTGTTATCAATCTCTCCCTATATCCTGTGACATTAGATTTTAAAGCTGTCATCCTATCCCATCCTACTGTATGGTTGTGTGTAACTGCATGTAGTGCTATAGTTGAACTATTCTCTAGATTTCTTATCTTATTTGGATCAACCAATCTAGATTTTGCTAGGTTTTTATGTTCAGCTAGTCTGACTGCTCCTGTTCTACTAGTTTGAGCTACGTATTTGACCTAACAATCATTGCAGGGTATTGGATAAACTAAGTTGTTCTGTTTCAAAGGCTCTATGGGATCCTTTAGCCGGCAAAGCTTGTTTCTAATTGAGTTTGTGGGTTTGAATGCCGGCATTCAAACTGTTTCACTGTGTGATATACCTAATAAACAAACTAATATGGAATTACTCACTACGACAGTGCCCAAGTTTTACACACATATATTAGCAGTTGAATTCGCCTATTTTGTCATCGTCTTAAGTCGATAATTCGATGATATAACGAGTAAGTCAGTAAGCCAGTTAATGGGGGAGAGAGCGAAGCAGGTAGGGAGGCAGAGAACAGACTATTCATTATGTAAATGATGTGTTGAGTGGATTTACATTCATCATCATCATTTATACTGTGGGTTGATTAAGTCCTCTAACACTCATTCCATTTTTCTTTCAAGTACACTTTTGTAATTACATAATCAACTCATAAGAGTAATCTTCTTTTGGCGTGTGCGTGTGTGTATGTGTATGTGCGCGCGCGCGCTCGCTCGCTTACAAGCTTTGGCGTAATAACTAATATCAAAGTCTATTTTTAGCGGTGTTTTTTAACGAGATTTAATAAAATTAATGTCGTATATAATGATGGTGATGGATCTATTAGAATAATAATAATAATAATAGTTCTGTTCTTTCCTAATGTTGTTAATTCACTCTCCCCTTTCATGAATAGAAAAGTCAACACAAATGAAAAATTTGCAGGGTCATTGAAAACCAAGAGGCATTTATTTGTTAGACAGTTGTTTCGTCCTAGTTTAGGACTCTTCAGCAAACAGCACTCACATACATGATCCCACCTGCCGACAGGTATAGACTCTAAGAACATCTAGCCATTAGCGTCAACCAACACTTGAGAATATCTACCACTGACTAACTGACTATTAGGAGGAATTTGTCTGTACTTCTGGTGAGAAGTTATAAGAGGTAGAGTCCACTAAGTACTTGGGTGTCAGGACAAATACGCGTTAATGATACTGGCTGGTTATTGCTCTTTATATATCGTGGATTGGCAGAATTAAGAAGTCATGAGGGAGTTATTGGATTGCATTCTTTAGTTCGTGAAAAAGCTCTTTGATGGCTGGTGGATTCAATGGTCACTAATTTCTGGTCCAAAAGGCTTTATGGTCAATGACACTTTGGTCTCATAGTCTGTCAGTGGATTGATGGGTGCGCACTTGTGAGAAGTCCCCAGATAGGACGAAACAGTTACTCACTACTACCTGGGTTTTGTAAATCATCTCTCTAACTGGTGTTATTTCAAAAGCAAAAATTTGACAACTGAACTCCATTCTAGTTACTGAATGGTAAACGAGCTCACCTTGTCACCTAAATTTCCCTAAGTTCGAATCCTGGTGAACTCAGTGATGCAAATTCTCTGAAGTGTTTGACACTAGAAGGAAACAGCTGTCCAATACTTCTAAAGCAGAAAATTAAGTCATAAAGCCACAAGACAAGACTGTTTCGTCCTTACTGGTCTGGGGCTCTTCAGCAACACATTTTCAAACTTATCAAAGAGAGGTAGATTATTCATATTGTTTGTCGGAGTTAGTGGATGTGTGAACTCGGCGTGGTGGAGGAGGGTGGAGGAAAAAGCGATAAAGCAGAATAGCACTAGAGATTTACACTTAATTTATGTTTGTTTTTTTCTATATTTGGGTCGTAAGGATTAGTTTTGTTTTTTAACGAGTTGATCCTTACAAGCCAACTATAGAAAATTAATCTGATGCTCGCTAGTGATGACTGGCTACAGGACGGAGTTTCCTGGAGTTCTGGGGTGAGAAGTCGTGACCAGTGAGATCTATCCAGTCAAGTGTGAGGATGGATGTCCCGCCGATGACATTGGTTGGTGCCAGTCAAGCTAAAAATCACAAATTGGTAGAAGTTAGAATTCATGGACTGGCTGGCCATAGAGGTGTCGGGTACGAGTGACTGAATGGTATAGGAGCTTGCCTTACAGTCGGAAGGTCCTGGGTTCGAACCCCACGATGTGGGTACATACTACCGATGAGTCCTAATCTAGACTGACGAAACAGCTGTCTGGCAGTACTCCCAGCTGATTTTCAATGGTTCCTCTCTAAATGATATCATTCCGTGATCAACTTAATTTACGGCCCTAAGGATGAGATGTTGAAATGAGCACTCTAGGAAATGACCTGGTTGATTGATTATGTGTGCAAGCGTTAGTGGAAGGTGTGGTAATCATACAACAATTACTAATACTACTAATAATAATAATTAATACCGCAAAATAAAATCTCTGAGTCATTCAATACACACACACACACATTGAAGAAAGAAACCATCAATCTCACTCACCTTTACGTTCAATCACCTGTGACAAATTCACTAACTCTTCAAATAATGATGAACCCTGACAAGTGGGTATCATAAAAAATGGATCATAATTCCCAATAAGATCAAATATTCCTTCCAGATGATAGAAAATCTCTTTAAATCGTGTCATCACTATTAAAAATAAATAATCCAGTGACTGCAGTTGTTGTTGTCGCTGTTGCTGTTCTTCATTCGGTTCGTTGTCACCATGGTGATCGGCAAGATCGCGATCATGATAATATTGCCGATGATAATAATAATAGTAATAGTGACAACTTCCCAGGGTTAGTTTGAAAGCAATTAAGCACATTATTAGAAGTAAACTCGTGTACACGAGGATATTTAAACTGGAGGATTGTTGAAGTGCTCGCCAGTGAATTATGTCGAACCGTTTTAAACTACTAGTGAAACTATTTCGCGATGGGAATCGTGGTAGTATCCGATAGGCATTTAATATTCCAATAAACATTAGTATTATCACTATTATTATAAGTAATAATATTAATAATAATAGTAATATTAGTATTATGATCATTATAATCCGTTTGATAGCATTTATAATCACCAGTGTACATGTTTTATTTTCTCCTTGGCTACACTCATTCACACTTGTGTCGACACCCCGTAATTACGTCGTCATCACCATTCACCAGTTGACAACAAAGACGTCGACACCATTTCATGATTATCACACCAATTCTAGTAAGGAGAACAAATCATCATATGATGATGATGAGATCATTGAATTAAATGAGGGCGGCGGCGGAGGGGGGAGGAGAAATCACTCTCAATGTTATATCCCAGCAAAAAACTTAATTCCATTATATCATTAAACAAAAAATCCTCGTAATTTTTGTTCTCTCATAGTGAATTACAGTTTTAATAAAAGCGCTATGACACAACTGTCATTACAAATCTTAGTGTAGGCGTAAATTGAGTTTACGAATGAGTAGGTGTGTGTATGTGTCAATTTTCTGCTTTATTTGATTGGCTCACTCAGAAAGAAAACTAACCAATCAGAATATTTTCAGTGTTGTCATTTTACACCCACACACTCATGTGTATATATACACATATATATATATATACATATCTACGCACACGCTACAGGTGATATTGTTAAAAGCAATCTGAGGTTTTGTAAAATCCCTCCCTGACCATCCCACCAAACAGAAACTACTCTAATTTAACTGTTATACATTATTTATGAAATTGGAACAAATTAATGTGAGGATATTTATCTACTTAACGATTTTAATGAGTACTGAATATGTTAAATGTTGATGTTTTGAGTTTTTCATTTTTAATGAGTAGAAACGTTTTTTTAATTGATTTTAATTGATCCATTAAACTACTCTTAAACCTTCAAACACAAATGGGATTTTACATGTATTCTTTCAAATATGATCGCGGATTGATATGAGTTAGAGAAGAACGATTGAAAACTAGCTGGGAGTACTGCCAGACAGCTGTTTCTTCAGCCTAGTTTGGGACGCATCATACAACATTCAGCCACTGGGACCCTACTCAAAGAATTCTGTCAGTTTGTGATTATTTTAGCGCTACTGGCACCGGCCGGTGTCATTGCTGGAGAGTATTTGTCCTCACTGTCTGCCGGATGAATCCCAGTCGTCACGAAATCTCGTGACAAGGCAACTTCGTCCTGTAGCTAGTCAGCCATTAGTGGGCATCGGATTAATTTTTTATGAGTTTGGACGGGGGAGGGCGGTAGACAGATGGACGTTGGGCCAACATGAATTCTTTAGAGGATTTGGATTTCGCAAACGATTAATATCCAGTATCACGCAAAGCAGAAGATTTGCGGAGAAACGACACTGAGTGTTTCTCAGAGGAAGTCGGCAGCAAGCACAAGACTTCAAGTGAGAATATAGAAAAGATAGAATTGACAAAGATACCTACCTAACCAACAGTGGCAAGCATCAGTCACCAACAGTAGAAGGAATCTAAAGAAAGTCATCTATCTATAACTCCCTCTCTCTCTCACTTATTTAGGTGGCAGCATGAATAGGAATTTTAACGACAAAGCAAAGGATAGACTTTCATTACTCTGGAATATCCAAGTATTGGTTTTGTAGGGATTTTGTTTTGATTGGCTAGAGGATTTCATCATGAACTGACATCAGTTAGAGAACCAGCTGGGAGTATTGGACAGCCAGCTGTTTCGTCAGCCTAATTTGGGACTCTTCATCAGTACGCACCCACCCACCACAGGGGTTCAAGCTCACTGCCTTCTGGTTACAAGGCTAGCCAGCACGTGGACCATTAAGCCACTCACTGAGACACAACCGATCCAGTGGCCAGCCAGTCCATGAATTCTAACTTCTACCAATTCATGCACGACTACTTCATAATGTCTTCTTCGGTGAGTTACTACCACGTTTTCTTTAATGTGCTGCATCCTGAAAGGTCACGGCTTCCCCCTAGAGCCCTTGGTTAACTGCCTGAATAGGGCCAGTCGCTAGTGAGCATCAGATCACTTTGTAGACCTACTACTACCACTCAGCACAATCAACGAGATCCAATGGACATATTGCCAAAAATCTTACCTTGAGGTTACTAACTGACAACGAGTCCCGCCCCTTTGAAACAGGCAAAGTTGGGTTCGAATGAGTCTAGCAAACTCACCCTGTAAAAACTAGGAATCTCCGAGGCTCATGCTTGTGTTCCAAACTCGGAACGGCCCTACAGAAGGTGAGTCTTTAAGCCGAACAACTGGATAATGCAGATTTTTGAATCTTAGAGAGGATATGAGTTCCTTCAAGTGGGAGCAGGTACGCCTTGCTGACAACCAATGGGAACAATTATGTAACCTAGGTCTAGTCAAGACTTTCTAGCCGATATCCTCCAACCACAAAAAATAGAAATAGATATATATATGTTTCTAATGGGCGAAAAATAAACCTCGAATAAAATGACTTTTAAATTCATTCAGGTATAATATAAATAATAATTTATTTATTTATTTTGTACAAGAAAGTAGAAAATGAATGGTTGACGGATGGAGTGGGGTACGTGGATGGGTTTCGGTTGAGAGAAAAACAGGGTGAAGGGTGGGGGGCGGGTAAAAACAACCTACAGACGTAAAGAAGACAAATGAAGACGGAAAGGTAATAATACAGTTTTCTATGCCTAAATGTAACAAATTCCATCTGGTTTGGTTTTTTTGGATAGAACTACGATGAAGGAGGAGGAGTAAGAGAAGGAGACGATGTCGACGAGGACAATGAAAATGACAGACACTTGTATGCCTCCAATCCACCCACGCACTTACGACAGTCAACACACACAACACACGAACACATACATACGCATACCGACACTAAAGGAGGAAAAATCACAATGGGATAAGTTAGGATGGGATCAATACTGAGTATTCATATATCATCGTCTTCATTGTAAATTTATTACTTTACTCGATGTAATTGTAACAATTTAAAATGAAATCTCAGAGGTAAATTATGGATAATCCCCACCCCCTTCATCTCTGTCGTTTTTATGAATAAATTTATGGATGCACACCTGTTAACCGGAGTGAAAATAATTACCTGTGTGCGTGTGTGTCTGAGAATTTGACGCAATTTGTAGAGATTTCATTTGTTTCAAGTTGTGAGGCAGGGGAAAAAACCCTTAGAAAACTAGTAGAGAATACTAAACAATAACTGGCTGTTTCGTCCTTGATTTTGTAGGACTCTTCAGTGAGCAGTATGCACCTATGATCCCATTCACTGTTAGGGACCGGAACCTAGGTCCTTTAGGTTACGAGGTTAAAGCTGCCTTGATATTCAACCATTTCATGAATTCAAATTGCACAGAGCATAACCTAGAGTTACAGAGTCAATACTGGTGAGTATTTGTCCTTACAATAGATTTAATGGACTCTGACGCTTACAATTTTACCAACTAGGCAATTTCAAACAACTTCATTCTGTTACTTAGTCACTAGAGATTACAGAAGGGTTTTGTTTTGAATTCTGGAGGGAGTGATGAGATGGGGAAGGTTGAGACTAGTTGATTGATTAGTATCAAGTTACATCACACTACTGACAATTGATATTATGACACTTTTATTCTAAATCCCTATGAAATTACACAAACAACCACACGCATATATACACACCCAAGAACATATTTGAAAAATTAATTAATCGAACTGAATTCAATTGAAATGGGAATTTTTTTCCCCTGGAATATAGATCTCAAGGATACTAATACTACTACTACTTTTGTCAGTGTAATTAAAAACCCACTGAGAGATTAGAACAAACAATAGCCCAAAAAATAAATAACGGTTTATGAAATTGTATTCATGTTCCCTGTGTGTATGGGTGCGCGCGTATGTGTGGACTTACTACATACGAAAGCACGTGTGTGCGTGTGTCTGTGTGTTTTACGTGTGTTCATGTTTGTGTATGCAAGGTATTAGAACTATTCAGTTAATCCTGCTGACTTTTTTAAAAAAGAATATTTTATTTTATTTTCTACAAATTTCATCATAATATCTTGTTTCTCAACTAAGAGATTTATTTAATCCCTAAAAATAATAAAATAATTAAGAAATAAAGAGGGATAAGAGAAACATGAATATGGAGATGAAAATGAACACCCACGCACAGACACATAGGCACACACACACACGTTTACACAAAGATGTATAAGCTTATTGGTGTGTACACTGTTTGACACATCCCCGCCCCCGCACTGTGTAAATAGATATACAGACAGACGGATTAATAGACAGAGAGATGAAGAGGGAGGGGGCGCTTACATTTTCATTATTATTTCATATATTAAAAATATATATAGTACTGATGTGTTCGTTTCCAGATGAAACGATAATATTCTATAGTTTGGTTTGTAAGGATCCTACAAACCAAATTAGAAGTGAGGTCCAATTAGAAGTCACGTGTGTGGATGGATGTCCCACCAACGACAATAGTTGGGGTCGCGCTAAAATCACGAATTGGTAGAAGTTAGAATTCATGAGCCATTGAATCGGGTCCCAGT
This sequence comes from Trichobilharzia szidati, assembly GCA_944472155.2. Lineage (NCBI taxonomy): Eukaryota > Metazoa > Platyhelminthes > Trematoda > Strigeidida > Schistosomatidae > Trichobilharzia > Trichobilharzia szidati. The sequence goes on from OX235275.1 coordinate 20,034,559, forward strand.
GGCTGAATGGTATACGAGCCAGCTTGCCTTGTAACCGGAAGGTCCTGGGTTCGAATCCCATAGTGTGGGTGCGTACTGCCGATGATTCCCAAACTAGGATGAAACAGCAGCTGTCCAGTACTCCCTGGTTTTCAATGGTTCTCTAACTGATATCAATCCTTGATCAACTCGTAAAACATAACCAATCCTTACAAACCAAACTATAGAAACGATAATAGATAATCTGGGTATGATATCCTCTCACATGACTTGATATACGTCAGTGACTGCGTACTGTTGAAGAGTTCGAAAATAAGACAAAACAGCTATTCAGGACTTTCTGTTGCTTTCCAGTGATATTATTTCAAGAAAATTCCTGAAAGCCAACACTACTCTATAGTTCATCTGATACTCACTAGCCAATACTGGCTTTATACAGGGAGTCATCTGGAACTGTAGTGGGAATTGGTGACCAGCGAGGTCAATTAAGTCAGGTACGAGAGAACGGTTACTCACTGATGACACTGGATAGCGGCTGCGCTATACATGTGTCACAGATTGGCAGAGGTTTGATATGGTAAACAGAAGGTCCTGGGTTTGAACTCCAGTTATTGCGTATATCTGAGTTTCAAAAATCAGTCAATGTTTCTAAATTTGGGATATCTGTGAAGCGTTAAGACTTAAAGTTGAAACCAGGAATTTATATATTGATCACTGAAAGATGTGGATTCTGGCATTTAAGACACTTATGTCAAGTTAGCGAGTTAGTTCTCCTATATTTTTTCAGACTAAGCTTGGACATCATCAAAAGAATTCACAACTTCATCAAACCGCTTCTCCCCTTCGTCCGATGATATTTAAGATCAGATGTCTCTCTGACAGGAAAGGTTAAGCAACAAAGAACTCTGGTGACGAAGCAACGACTATTCATCAACATCACATGAGAAAAGATTTCAATATTTCGCTATTATTCATGAACTACTTATAAGTAGTTAGTTTTAAACGTCAAAAGAGAAGCAGAGTGATAATTGCAAATGACTTCATAAAAGAAACACTTAGAGTATATCAACACCGTGATGTTCTAAGCATTTATTTGACAGCCGTCAAATGGAAATATCATAAAATTATTAAAATGTGTAGTTTATTAGGGATATCGTACTTCCAGGGAACAGTCCTGTAGTACGTATCACCAGGACGTCAAACAAACTTGACCGTGGCTAAACAACCGCAATGATGATCAGTTCAGCCTAGTCACTAGCGTGAAGCTGGTGTGCGGCTGTCCGTCTGGCTAGCTGCTTATGGCGTCATTAAGTGAGGGATTGGTTGCCTCCTTGTTCGACTGTCTAGCCGAACTTAGAAGGGCGCGTGAAAGAGTCACTATTCCCATTCGGTATGGAAGAACTGGCCTGTGCTGACCGGTCAACCATAACCATACTTATCATTATGGATCAAAATAACATTCCAGCAAACTAGTCACAGTCAACAAATGAAACACACTACTTACACTCACAACCATTGTCAACCCCCAACATTCATGCGTCGGTGACTCACTGGTAAGATGCCTGCCGACCATGCATGTACTGCAGGATGGAATTCCCGGCTGGCGTTAAAGATGGTGCCTAGTAGGGCAATGAAGACCATCCAGCTCAGAGAAAACAACTACCTCAAAACCATCCACCATGAGCTACAAATCTTTTCCATCATATCTAAGTTCACAGTCTAAGTCAATAAAAATGATCAGTAGAAACGTAAATTAACAGCCAGTCACGACAATAGTTGTCTGGAAATTTAAATGAATATCATTCATGGAGAATTCGAATAAGTTCATTTCATATAAGAACCTACTCTGAAGCCATGGTGTCTAGAATATGGACGACGAAAGCTTCACAATTAAGTGAACCAGTACCTTACAGAACACAACTTATTCCATGTCTTCAATCTCAGCTGCAAATCTCCATAATTTATACACGTTTTGTGAACTACTGATATTCATCATCAGTAGACTGTGATTATTCGCTAAAATTACCGAATGATATTCGTTAATGTTACAATTGAGAAAGTTTATTTATCTGTGTGTGACAGATAAAACCTCAGTGGGATTTCATAGCTATGATTTAAACACATAGAGCCCTTATTTCTGGAATTATCTGCAATGTGTGTTGAACCTGCAACAGCCTATTTATGCGTCGGTTCTTCACTGGTGGAATACTCGTGTTAACTACGCACGGAGCTAGCCCGGGGTTCTGTTTTCGGCCAATGGACGCATTCTTAAACCTTGCCTAGCCCAGAAAATTGGGAAGGTTAGGCATGGATGAGGCTAGAGAACTTACCCAGTGGAACATAACACCACTAATAATGAAACTTCACACCTGAAGCTTGAAGCTATATTTTCCATTTAGAAAGCAAAGCATGTCTGCTGATTCCTGTTCTACGTTACCGTTTATTAAGTTAGTAGAAATTTAAAAAAAAGATTCATACGAGCAATAATGCACTGGCTAATAATTTCAAACCCACTTTCCATTAAACAATTCATTGAAGAAATGTTTCAATAATACCTTGGAATACTTAGATATATACCGGCAGTACGCACCCACCAACTGGGTTTGCACCCAGGACCTTCCGATTACAAGAGAAGCTCGTAAACCATTCAGTCACTGGGACCCGACTTTTCAGTGGCCAGCCCATGAACTCCCACTTCTACCAATTCGTGATTTTTAGAGGAATAACTGAAATCAATCCCTGGTCAAACTCGGAAAACAAATCCTTACAAACCAACTCTTGAAAATTAATCTGATGCTCGCTAGTGACTAGCTAAAGGGCGCAGTTGCCTGAAGTACTAGTAAGAATTCATGGCTACGGAGGTTCATACAGTCAAGAGTGAGGATGGAGTTCACACCGATGATATTGGTTGGTGCCAGTCACACTAAAATCTCGAATTGATAGAAGTTAGAATTTATGAGCTGGCCGTTGAGGAATCGGATCCCAGTGGCTGAATGGTATACGAGCCGTCTGGCATTACTCCTTGCTGATTTTCAGTGGCTCTCTAACTGATATCAATCCGTGGTCACAATCGAAAACAAATCAAATTCCTACAAGTCAACTCTTGAAAAACTTATACATATATATATATATATATATATATGCAATTAATAGTGTTCTCTGAGCTGGATGGTTTAGTTGCGGAGTTTTCGTCGTCCTTCTGGACAACATCCCGTTTCAGCACAATATTTAGCATAAAGTGAAATGATTTAAATTTCTTCATCAGTGATATAATTGCGTCTCCCGGTAACCACCTTTACAAATGTATTGACCATTTTCTATTGACTTGGATTTTAAACTTTCTGGTCACCTGATTTACTTTTTATTAGTTGGTATATTTCGTCTATGTGTCGGTGGTATAGCAGTTAGGACACTCGCCGACCATGCACATGGTCCGGCGTTCGATCCCCGGCCGACGCATTCCTTTGCCTCGCTAAGCCAGAAATAATGCTGGTGAAGAGGAAAGGTTGGGCATGAGGCTAGCAACCCCATCCCGTAAAATAAACACTGCTACAGAAACTTCAAGCCACCAGCTTGAAGCCCTATGTTCCACTGGGGAACGTGAAGGAAAAAAATATTTCGTCTTTATTAACGTGTTTGTTAATTGCGTTTTCGTTTGAGTACCAGGCTTCTAGGAATTCCCTGGCACTTTTGGTGTTTCCTCCGTCTAAGATTTTGACATCTCAATCAAATTCATGACCATAATTGTCTATATGCATTGATACTAAAGAATACATATCGTGTCTTTTCACAGCTGATTTGTGATCTTGGATTCTAATTCGAAGGGGACGCCCACTTTGGCCGATGTAATACTTGTTGCACTTCATATATATATTTCATTCCACTGAGTCCTGAGTTTCAGTAGTGCCAATGTAGGGTTGATAGCCTATTTTCAGGACTATCTGTTCATGTCATATTTAAAAATATTTAAACACGTCAACTAATAGTGTAATTATTATACGTATTTCCCCTGGACTGTGTATGATTAATTTGATATTTGCGTATTAATTTATGGCCTTTCTTATCTACCTTTATCCTTCCTTGTTCATTTTTCAAATGTAACACTTCTCTTTGTGGTTGTGTAATCTCTAGCAGAATGTTATTTAACGAAATGAGTGTGCTTAGGTGCATGAAGGTGTTTCTGACCCGTGACTGTCTGCAGGAAGCGTTGGTGTGTGTGTGTGATTCTTGTGGAAGGAGTTTTTGATCCCACCTCGTTGGGAATATTCTAAGGTGCATTTTACTGTTGAACTTTGGTCAATTTCTAATTTTGTCTTACAGTACTTGTTTTGTATTTAGAAACCTACACTTTCTGTACAGCCACACGTTACTGTTTAGGTAACTTTGATTTCCAATGTTATTATTGAATAACCATCTTTCCATGCATTCGCAAGGTTTCATGATAGTGCGCGTCTCAGTGAAGTTTGTGTCGACTATACAGGAGAATGGGAAGTTTTAGTTTCCTGCCTTCAGACCACTAATCCTCCCTGTTAACGTAACTTAATATCAGGTAAGTGGGCATTAAGAGTGCATCCATCGGTCAGTAATCAAACCCTTTTGACCAGATGTCTCCAAGGTATATATATATTTTTCTTCACGTTCCCCGGTGGAACGTAGGGCTTCAAGCTAATGGCTTGAAGTTTCTGTAGCAGTGTTTATTTTACAGGATGGGGTTGCTAGCCACCTCATGCCCAACCTTTCCTCTTTACCAGCATTATTTCTGGCTGAGCGAGGTAAAGGAGTGCATCGGCCGGGGATCGAACCCCTGACCATGTGCATGGTCGGAGAGCGTCCTAACCGCTGTACCATCGACGCACAACTCCAAGGTATATACATAGATTAAATCTCAGCTAGATTCTAAGGATTTTTGTGGTTTAACACACGGTATCTAACCCCCAATAACGTCATCTTTATGGTGTGGTGAGAGCTGGTTGCTAACCAAAGTTGGTGGACAGTAATTGACGTTAATGTTTATGTCCCCAATATTGCTGGTGAGAAAATGAGAACAAAGGCTTTGCGTAGGCGGATGCAGTTAGCATATGGATGATCTGACAAAGCTACACAGAGATGCAAGGTTAACTTTCTGTGAGAAACAACCAATCAAAAGACTGTATTTTCTACTAACAATAATCTGCAATAATGTACATTAAAATCTATAAGCATGTGTTGATTTTCCGTAATAAACGATCTGTTGCCTGGCCGTTGTCTTCTGTTGTTACAATGGTACAATCAGACAGCTGTTAGACTCTAAATTAAAGTTTTTCTACCCACAAACATACAATATAATAAAACCAATTTTCAACATTCCATATGTAACCATAGTTAAAATAGTCTCCTGTGGACCCCAGTCTGCAAGCGTCTATCCTCTGAATACACATATATATATATATATATTATTTCAGCCAGTTTCCCTAACACAGTCAGTCATCTAGATGACTCGACTGCCCCACCCTCATGTTTTATTCCAAGCAGTTAATTAATTTTTATATCCAATTGGCAACTGTTATCTAATGAATGCAAAAATGAAAAAAAAACAGTATGTATCTCTAAAATTTTTTATATCATAAAATCTCTATTACCACAACAGATATCTAATACGATATTTATTTAATACCATGGTAACAAGATATTTATTCAAATAAAAATCAATGCTTTAGTTAAGAAAACAGATGAGCTAAATAACTGTCCTTATTTCGATATTTGCAAGCAACACATGTGGTAAAACTAATAAACGGGGGCTTATTATCAAATATTGATTTGTAGGGGGGTTGATAACAGCCTGGTTGACAACAGTTTGAGAACTGTTGAAAAGCTAGGAGGGTGGACTGGACATCTGCCTCGTCTCAATTTAGGACTCTTCGCCAGCAGTACACACCCATCGTCGGGGTTCAAACTCAAGGCAGGCTCGTAGATCGGATCCAATGGTCACTTCATGAATTCCATCTTCTGCTGGTTGCAGACTGATGAAGTGAAAGTATCTACTGATGAAGAGTCCTAAGTTAGGACGAAACAGCTATGTCCAGTACTCCTCCCTGCTGATTTTCGAATGCTTCTTAAACTGACTGTTAGTCACCTCATGATTAAATCTGGAACTAGGATTTAATAAATTCATCAAATTTTGGGGTAGAACCACTTCTCGGTTGAATACTCTCTACACATAGTGATAAATTCATATATCTGAATTCATCTGAACGAGTCAAATCTGTGTATGCGTGTGTGTTCAAAAGAAATTTGTACAGCCGCTTTCTTTGTCCCATGGCCAACTACGTAATATGTATTACGTTTTTTAAAAACGATTTTTTCCCTACTCTTGTAAGTATCTTTTGACTTTGTTAATTTTTACGAAGTTTACAATTCTAGCTGATTCTAGAATTGGATTAGTGGCTGGTGACTAGCAGTGAAATCCAGGATAACGCGCTTTTCATCCTATTCGGGACTCGTCATCTGGATGCACCAGCATTCCCTAGTGGGTGACGATGTTCCCACCACCAACGAGGCTCGAACCCAGTACCCATAGTTTCAAACGCCAAAGCGTTATCTCCACTAAACCACTTGGGCCATGAGAGCCACCTCAATTAAATAATCCAGCTAATTCTTCTGAGTCATCAATAACTTACGGATTTCTTGATTATGTAATGACTTGTTTCCAACGCCTAAAAATCAACTTATCTTGAATTCCGTAATTATTCAATTTTCACCCCTCCTTCCTTCAAAACTTAGAAATATCTTGTTACTAATAGCTATTAGGTATTTTGTCTTGATGACCTTTAACCTCTTATTTTCACTGCGCCCCTACCTATACCTACAACCAGTTAACTAAAATAACCATTTGATCGGTAGAAAATTTTGATGAAAGGGACTCAATATTACATGGAGGATTTCATCATGAACTGACATCGGTTACAGAACCACTGGAAAACCTGAATGTATTGGACAGCCATTTCGTCCTAGTCTGGAACTCCTCACAGTACGCACCCACCGGGGTTCGAGCCCAGGACCTTATGGTTACATGGCTAGCGAGCTCGCGGACCATTGAGTCACTGGGACCCAATCCAATGGTCAGTCCATGAATTCTAACTTCTGCCAATTCATGCACGATATAGCGCGACCGCTTCGCAATGTCTTCTTCGATGAGTTACTGCCTCACCTTCAACCTGCTGCACCCTACTGGTCACGGCTTCCTGCTAGAAGCCCGGGTTAAGTGCCTGAATAGAGCCAGTCTCCAGTGAGCATCAGATTGGTCAATTTTCAAGTATTGGTTTTGTAGGGATTTTGTTTGATTGCATGGAGGATTTCATCATGAGCTGACATCAGTTAGGGAAGCACTGGAAAACCTAAACTGTTACTATATATTAGTTTAGAGCCAGCCGATAATCAGGAACTAACTGTAAAGAAAGGCATAGTTCTTTGCTCAATCTGTTGATTTTTTTTCTAGATCAAATTTAGGCAGATAAGGGATGGAAGGCGTATGAGAGATCACAAGTTAAGATTACACAATAAATAAACAATGAATTATGTAATAAAAAGAACTTGAAAACGTCAGGAATCACAAACTGAATGTTGGAGATAATAATCACACGATTTCAGATCTAATCCTAAGCGCTAATCAAAATATTTAGAAAAGTGTAAAAGAGTTAATTCCCTTTATGAATTTATTTATACAAAGCAATAAGAAGACGTAATTTGTCTGAATCGTATACTGTTGTATCTGCGCGACAAACTTCAAACAGCTTGATCACACATGGACGCGTTATAGGGATTTATATATAAATGAAATTAATAAAGAGTTAAGAGGTGAGAAAATGGACTACTTAGGTCAAGTTAAAAGGCCGCCATATTGAAGGTCAAAAAAGCAATGAAGATCTGTCACTAAACCAAATAAGAGAGGTAATAGTACATCTAGCCTGCCTAGTATCAAAACAAAGCTTACCAAGGAAGGTGGTTTAGTGTGATGACGGGTTGTTGCTTTGACCGCATACAGGTGGTTTAAACTTCCTAATTGCCAGCTAGGGCTTCCACAAACTTTAGGATACGCCCTCCTCCAAACACGTCTTATAGATAGGTTTAAAAGACATTTGAACATCAGTTTTATATTCTGTCTCCTCTGTAATATGTCTCTCAATAGGGGAGCTAGGTCATCTCTTCTAATCTTTAATGGATTCGGGGGATTCTATTTCCTTCTGAAGCCCTTCTTTGGTAAACTTCGTTTTGATACTAGTCAGGCTGGATGTACTATTACCTCTGTTATTTGGTTTAATGATCTTCATTGTTATTTTGACTTTCAATATGGCGGCCTCTTAACTTGACCTAAGTAGTCTATTTTCTCACCTCCCTTAAGTCTTTATTAATTTCCTATAAATACATTCCTTTGACAAGTCCGTGGAGTGTGATCAGATTGTTGGAAATGTGTGTTGCTCAAATACAACAGTACACGATTAAGAAAAAATTGCATCTTCTTACTACTTTGTCTTAATTTAGAAAAGACTTGAGTACAAACCTTTTTTACAGGCCGTCAGTAAATAAAACAACTTATGGTAACATTGAATTGAACAAAAAATTCCAGGGTATACAACTAACTACTCATCTCAACCTATCAATCAGTAGTATGTGTAGTTTTATGCATTAATGCCATTTCGTTAGGGCATAGTTTTACAGCTAATCAAATAAAAACAGTTAAGAGATTTTATATGAAGTAGAATAGGGAACATAAGGAAAAATTCAGTTTTCTATAAGATCCACTAATTTTTTCCGAGTTGGTGATAAATTAATATCAGTTAGAGAAGAACCATTGAAAATCAACCAGGGTATACTGCCAGACAGCTGTCTCACCCTGGTTTGGGAATCATCGACAGTACATATCCACTGCACTGGGCTTCGAACCTAGGATCTTGCGGTTACTAGACAAGCTTGTAGACCCTCGATCAGCCAATGTGATCCGATTCCTGAATGGCCAGCCCATGAATTCTAACTCGGAAAACAAATCTAATCCTTACAAACCATCTATAGAAAATTAATCTGATGCTCGCTAGTGACTTGCTACGTGACGAATTTGCCTGCAGTTGTAGTGAGAAGTCATGACCACTGAGGTCCATCCAGTCGGGATTGAAGATGGAGTTCCCACCGATGACATTGGTTGGTACCAGTCACGCTAGAATCACGAATCGGTAGAAGTTAGGATTCATGGGCTGGTCAGTGAATCGGGTCTTAGTGGTTGAATGTTCTACGAGCTTGTCTTGTAACTGGAAGGTTCAGAGTTCGAACCCATGTGGTGGGTGCGTACTGCCGATAAGTTCTAAGCACTAGGATTGAACAGCTGTCTGGCAGTACTTCTAGATGGTTTTCAATGGTTCTTCTCTAACTGATATCAATGCGTGGTAAAAACTCGTTAAAAGTAAATCAAATCCTTACAAACCAACTACTTGAAAATACACAAATTCACCTGAAACACAGGTCAAGGTCACTGGTACACATCAATAGATGAATCATTTAAATAACACATATACTAATTTTGATGACTATAAACCTGGCACATATAGTGAAACCTCATAACTATGTTGTTGTTTTAGTAACTGGTAGAGGAATGGCCTGGGGAAGGGGAATTACAAACGTCAAAAATACATAAATAAATTTAGATAAATAGCATAACCTTTAATGTGTGTGTGTGTGTGCGGGCGCGCATGCTTGTATGCGTGTGTGTGCCTGAAACACAAGTCATTACTGTATTGTTGTTGACGTGCATGTAGCCATGTATTGATGCTCTGATGTGGTGCTGAATGGTTTATATCATCGTCGCTAACACTCAGTCAAGTCGACATCCTTCTCTCCCCCCCACAAAAATCAATAAAATAAACATAATCTGACACTTATTTACTATCTTATAACCTATGGACACCTATGAAAAGGCAGAGAACCACAAAATAATTGTGTATGTATGTGCTTGTTTACGAGCGTTTTTGTTTGCATCTGTGTGTGTGAGAGTGTGCAAAACTGAAGAGGGCATGACCGGAGGTAGTTGGCGTGGGGGTTGGCGAGGTAATAGTTCGGAAAAATACTGTTACATGTGGAGCTAAACATAAATCAAGAAGGGTGAAACTGGCAAATAAAACGAAGTAATAATTTATATCACAGGGTTTTGTGAGGACTTAGATTTAGTCAGGAATCAATATCAGTAAGACGGATCATTGCAGGCCACTAGGGACAGCTGTTTCATCCTAGTTTAGCCCTCTTCAGCAGTACCCATCCACTATCCTACTGGGAGTTTAACCTGGGACCTAGGTGTTCGCAGGTTATTGAATTCCAGTGCGAGTGGCTAAGTGGTCAAACAGCTTGGTCTCATAAGCTGGATGTCGTGGATTCGACCCCTGGTGGGTGGGGTCATAAGTGTGTTTAGCATGCTGAAGAGCCCCAAACCAGGACGAAACCAATTTCAAATAGTACGACATGTGAAGTGATCCTATCATCGGGAATTTGAAATCAGTTAAATTCCTAGAATCCTTGAAGATCAACCAATTTTCAATGTTCACACACATTATGTTAGAAACAATTTTCCAAAAATGTCATTTAATATTTTAATCTACTTGTTTTTGATAAGTAGTAGTATATCGTGGAGATACTTAAAGTCACTACCCTAGATCACTAAATATTTATTCATGCTTCTGTTTGTGCCAGTAAATTGTCTAGAATAAAGTTATTAATGTGATTATTCCTTTAGTTTCTGAGTGGAAAATGAGAGCTTCAGTAATACAACTCTATTTCAATCTTCCCTTTTTTATTCCTATTTAGCTGACACCTCGACTGCCCGTAGGATTTCATTTCCTTCTCATACTATCCCCTCTATTTCACACTAGGATTCATGCGAAACTCGTCGCTCCAAATTGGGATTCCACTAGAGGACCGAAGGCGTAAAATCCTAATTCTTGGCTAAGTAATTTTAGGTTATAGGTTTGTTGTTTTGGTTCGTTGTCCGCCAAAGTTCTTTGTTGTTTATTCTTTGTAACTGGCCCTCAGGTCTTTACTGTGGAGTCAACGCAGTTAGCTGTTGATGAAAGGCTACAGTATCTTGTTGGAAATAATTTTGGTGTAGCGCTGTTGCTTAGTCTTCGAAGCAATGCATAGAAACACTAAATGATTTAATATTAGTGTGTGAAATTTCTGATCTCGTAAATTATGATGAGTGCAGTTGACTTCCATGATGTTATGTCTTGGTTTTTTGATCCTATCTGCCTTTGAGATCCTCATCTTGTGGCCGAAATGATACTGTCTCGGAAAGTGGAAGAAGTGACTTCTGCCTGGATTTCTTCTGTTGACCATGACTGGTACTTGTTGTTGCTGCCGGTCGATGAATATTTTCATCACCTCTGTCTTCTCTATGTGCTCACTTCAAATCCTGTCTTCTTTGCCTGCCTTTTTCTGCCACTCTCTTGGTTTTCCCCTGTAGTCATTCAAGTTTGTGTAACATTAAACATAAATTCTCTGTGGATTCAAGATCTACTAGAGTCTTCTTGGATAGTGAGGCGCTTAAACTGTCAAGAAGACGCTTCTTACAGTGGAAGGTTAACGTGAACTGATAAACATCAGACCATATAAATGTTACTCCCTACAGGTTACAGGATTTCATCATAAGCTGACATCGGTTAGAGAACCATTGGGAAACCAACAGGGAGTACTGGACATCCGTATCTCCAGCCTGGTTTGGGACTCCGCTTCAGCAGTACGCACCCACCACAGGCTTTCGAACACAGGACCTTCTGGTTACAACGCGAGTTAGCCACTGGGACCCGACTCCTCAATGGATCATGAATTCCAACTTCTGAACAATTCATGACATAGCGCGACCTCCCTATTGATATCTTGTTATAATTCAAGCGTCCTTCCTTCTATAACAGGTAAAAGAAACCTCCCCTCTGTCTAAGAAAAAAACATTTTCTAAATGCCATTTTTATATGATTAGAATTTTGTTTTACAAGTTGTTATAATTTGCCGACAATGTTTTACATTCTCTTGGGGTTTCTCTTTTTTTTTGTGTACTGTTTTATCCTCTCCTATTTTGCTTTATTGCATACTGTTCAACTGTCAATGATTCAATGTTTCAATATACGAATATTAGTAAAAAGAGATTGATGCTTTTCCGTTTGTTGGTTTGTTTGAATGTGTACAGACAAATACGTGCGCGCGCGCGCGTACATCAAACTGAACACAGCACAGAAAGGCTAGCAGACAAATTAACACATCAGATATGTATGTATGATGTATATAGTTTTTTAATTAATTTTGTTTTTCTCTGCCTTCACTAGACGACAGGTTAACCTTTTCATCGTTAAATAAAAGTTTCTTTCTGATTTCCTTGTATTGCTTTAATACCTTTCTAAAGAATATGAATGTACATGCATGTTGCTTGTGTGAAAACGTTTTCCTGTCTAGTTACCAATATACACATTTATGTAGATAGTGGCATTTTCTAATGGTGGTATTAGGCTTACAGAGGTTTGATTGATTTCAACTTTTTGATCACAAGATCATATTACAGTTGGGGGGGAAGCAGTGAAAATCAGTAGGGGGTGCTGCTTGACAGCTGTTTACCCCTAGGTCGGGAGTCTTCATCATCAGGTTATACGTATCTATCTATATCTACGGGGGATATCAGTTCCTGCATTAGCTGGGAATTCAATTCTGGACGACGTATGGGTCTAGCAAGTATTCTACCGCGTGAAACTACTGGCACTACAAGGGAAAACTCAGAAAAGTGTTTGAGGTGAAGACAGGAGTGAGATAAGGCTGCCAAAATATCATCATCCATGATGATATCCCTAACTTTGGTGGACTGGATTATGCGTCAGACAGTGTGTATGGAAGCCAGAAGTCAGGAAGGAATACGTTGGGCTGATAAGAACACTCCAAAAGATCTGGATTTTGCGCGTGGATTATTATTATTGTTATTCCCTTGGGTTCCTAGTGGAACATAGGGCTTCAACGTCCCCACGTCTCCACTTGTTTCTGTCTTCTGCCGTACTTTTCACCTGCATACATGTTACTCCATACTGTTTCGACTCCTCTTCACACGATCTCCTCCATGTCATCCTTGCACTGACGACCGACTCGCCGCTTCCCTTTCGGGTTCCACTCGAGCTATGGCCTGACGCACGATGTCACCCATCGGCCTCCTCAGCGAGTGTCCAATCCATCTCCACTTCTTTCTCCTGCATAATCGTTGAGCGATTGATTCTTGTTTCGTTTGTTCCTTGTTGGTGATTCTTTCCGGCCATCTTATCTCGAGTATAGAACGAAGACAGCTGTTGATAAAGGTCTTCAACAGGCTGTTGGAAATATTCTTTGTGACCCGCCAAGTTTCTGATCCATCCGTATAGAAGAACTGACTGACTTGACGTTTGTATTGAAAATCCGAATCATTTTGTTGTTGATGCTGAGTTGAGTGACAGTGGAAGATTTCCAGATTGGTTTCAGGTTGATGAATGTGTTTCTCGCCTTCGCGATTCTCGATTTGACATCCTCGTCCGTTCCTCGTGTAGTTGAGACAATGCTCCCTAGATAAGTGAATGAAGTAACCTCTTTCAAATCCCTCCCGTTGATGGTGATTGGCACTGGATGTTGCTGCCTCTGTTGTTGTTGTTGTTGTTTCGTTATTTGCATAACCTCCGTGTTGTCTATGTTCACCTGGAGTCCTGTCTTCTCTGGCTGCTTCTTCGACCAGTTTGTCGGTTTAGAAGCGCGTGGATGATTTATGTTTATTGTCACACAAACTCGAAGAATTGCAGGTGAAAACCATGTATATATATAATATGTTCAGACTGAAAAACAGGAGGGTGGAGAGGGCAGAAACACAATTATTTAAATTAACAACGATGACTGTCGTTATCAATACTTCGATAACACTGATAGAATAAAATAGCGTAACGCCAGTAAAAACAATATCGTTTTGGTTACAGGACTTCATTATGAGCTGACATAAGTTAAAGAATCATTGGAAAAGTCAGTGGCTAGTCTTTGACAGCTGTTCCCCACCCACTTTGAGACTCTCCAGCAGTACGCACCCACCCACCTTCAGGGTTTGAACCCAGGGACTTCCGGTCACAAGATGAGCTCATAATCTATTAAACCGCTGAAACCCGATCCAATGGCCAGTCAGTGAATTCTGACTTCTGCCAATTCACGATACAGCGTGCCGACTAGCCATTGGTCTTGGATCCGAACCCCCGGTGGGCGCCTATTTCTGAAGAGTCTGAAACTAGGCTGAAGAAACAGCTGTCCAGTGTACCCTAGTGGCTTTTCCAATGATTCTCTAACTGATGTCAGCTCATAATGAAATCCTTTAACCAATGAAATCGAATTGCTGCAAACCAAAACAGTTGAATATCAATTTCGTTTTGGTTTTTATTTATTGGGAAATACAAAAACTTGTATAGCAACAGTGACGATTATGGATTTCATTTTTGTGTGTCTATGTGTAATGTGAAGAACCTAGAAGACCTGGATTCCGCGGATGATTTATGTTTGATGTCACACAAAATCGAATACTTACAAGCGAAAACCGACAAACTGGTCGAAGAAGCAGCCAGAGAAGACAGGACTCCAGGTGAACATAGACAAGACAGAGGTTATGAAAATAACCAACCAACCAACAACAACAGAAGCAGCAGCAATATCCAGCGCCAATCACCATCAACGGGAGGGATTTGAAAGAGGTTACTTCATTCACTTATCTAGGGAGGGAGCATTGTCCCAACTACACGAGGAACGGACGAGGATGTCAAATCGAGAATCGGAAAGGTGAGAAAGACATTCATCAACCTGAAACCAATCTGGAAATCTTCCGCTGTCACTCAACTCAGCATCAACAACAAAATTCGGATTTTCAATACAAACGACGTCAAGTCAGTCAGTTCTTCTATACGGATGGATCAGAAACTTGGCCAGTGTGTCACAAAGAATATTTCCAACAGCCTGTTGCAGACCTTTATCGACAACAGCTGTCTTCGCTCTATACTGAAGATCAGATGTCCGGAAAGAACAAGAACCAACAAGAAACTATGGGAACAAACAAAACAAGAACTAATCGGTCTACAAATATGCAGGAGAAAGAAGTGGAGATGGATTGGACACTCGCTGAGGAGGCCGCTGGGTGACATCGCGCGTCAGACCATCACTCGAGTGGAACCCGAAAGGGAAGCGGCGAGTCGGTCGTCAGTGCAAGGGTGACATGGAGGAGATCGTGTGAAGAGGAGCTGAAACAGTATAGACTAACATGGATACATGTGAAAAGTGCAGCAGAAGATAGAAGCAAGTAGAGACGTGTAGTTGAAGCCCTACGTTCCACTAGGAACCCAAGGGAACAATAATAATAATAATAATAAATAATGTGTAATGTATCCCCTCCTGATTTGTCTTCTTCAATAAACTTCATAACAATTAGTTTGCATTTTCTAAGAAAAAATAAAGGAATCTTTTGCTTACTCATCTGTAAAACAAATGGATTTTTCAGATGGTTTTTGTATAAACGCACACAAAGAAACACATAAACAGACATGCTGAGACGCAAACAAGCACACTTGATAATGATGAACTTCATTCAAACCTCTTACACAAAATGATGATTCAACATTAATGCTTAGATTTAAGATTGATGAAAGCATTTGGTAGAAGAAACAGCCTCACCCCCCTGCCTGATTGAATACACCCCTCCCCCCTCACATACGCACACAGAAACAGACAATTCGCACAATTTCATATCAGGATTTTAAATATACCGCAAAAAATTGTTCAGCGTTCAATGTGTTCAATATGTTCAGTATGTTCAATTAATAATTTATTGGTAGAAACAAAAACAGAAAAAAATTAGCCAAACTATTGAACATAAAATGAAAGGTGTAGAAAAGGTGTAGTAAAGAAGAACAGATAGGAAAAGGGAAAAATACATTACAACTGCTACTTCGGTTTTTATCCTCGACCCTTTCCGTCTTGTTTTCTCTCTCGCGCTCTCTCTCTCTCGCTCTCCACATGGATTTTATCCCCTTATCTACTATCTACGTGTGTTTCAAGGAAGGAAGTGGGTTTCTGCTTCATCAAATCCATCATTATGCACACATGCACACATATATCCCAAGTGGATTTCGATGCCCAGTTGTTGTGGATAGGCTGTGTGTAGTTGTGTGAGTGTGCGTGTGCGTGTGCGTGCGTGGGTTTTCCCATTTTGTATGTCTGTTTCAAGACACCTGTAAGTTGAATTATTACTACTATTATTATCATCATCAATTAAATGAAGAAATGGCTAGAAATTCTTCGACAATATGGCAATAATAATAATAATCATAGTGTGTAGTGATGTTGCTGAGTCATTTATTAATTGAAATTTACAATTTGGGAAATCAAATGCATGATTTTTAATTTACATTTAGTACGAGATGAAAGCTGTTTTCACTACATGTGTATGCATCTGTACACTACTTATTGAGTGATTTAAGTAGTACTTGTTTACGACACACATTTACCAGTAGTGCTTACCAGCAAACCAGGCACATCGAAGTGATAAATATATTGGACAGCTATTTCGCCTTCGTTTTTTCGAGCTGAGGTCATCAGCAGTGTATCCCGTTTGACCAGAATCCTGGTTAACTACGCAAGTGAACTAAGTAAATCAGCCAGCAAGAATCCGGGTGATTTTGAATGCGCGTTCAGTTCTCTGAGCTAAGTCAGATTGGGTATACAGCTGATGAGGAGTTCGGTCTCCAAGGGAGTGGAACTGCTGTTCACAGAGGCTTAGATCACTTCGATTTGACTGCACAGGCCAGATAACAAGTACTACTGGTTGATGACAGAGTGGGATGCAACTACTCATATTAGTTCGTCAGTAGTATGTAGTGTCAAAGGTCATTTTTATAGAAAAATATAAATAAATAAATTAGGTAACCATTGGGAAAACTGTATGGCGGGGCAGCGGGGTGGTCACCGGCCAGCTGTTTGACTTCATTATGAGTACTTTAGCAATATGCATGTATGACGCAACCAAGTATCGACTCTAAGATCCACAAGTTACCAGTTGAAGACATTGAGTCGTAGAATTGTGTGGTCGAATTCCAACCTCTGATGGTCTTAGTGGGTGGGTATGACTGAAGCATCTCAGAGTGGAGAGGAAAGTAAAACGTACTTCGCAGCAAAATTACAAGTGACGTTCACCAGCTGCAAGTTGTTCCCTACCTCTGAAAAAGGTAAGCTCCCCCGTCTGGCCGTCTCTATGTGTATCTATAACTTCACCTGCTCCTCTTGTGGAGCAAGGTACATTGGCCATAAGCAAAGGACGCTTTCCACAGGGGTACGAGAACGTATTCCAGCTGCATGGTTTTATAAGAAAGAAAGGAAGTGTGTGCAAAGCTCTATTTTAGAACATCTGATCGACTCCTGTCACTCTGCCAAACCTGACCATAATTTTAAGATCATCTACCGAACCCATGCTAACTTGCCACGTTTTCTTAGTTACATACTTCTAAAGACAGCGGAGGCTTTGGCAATTCATGACTTTAAGCCAGCCAGACCTTTGTGTACAAAAGAAGTATGCACAATCCCTACTTCTGCCGTGGCAGTTTTTTTAATCTATGCACCTTCCCCTTATTACTACGATTATTATTATTATTACTATTCTCACTCTGAATTGTTCCCACTTGTCTCACTTGTCATTCTAAATCCAAATTTTTTTTCACAATATTGAATTCTATCTTATCAAATTTCACACCATGTTATGTAACATTTTATATTCGCCTACTAATCTTATAATTATGCACCCCTTTCCAACATCTATACACTTTATATATTATTCTATGGATGACATTAATTATTTTGCTACTTGACATTTAACTATGATTATAATCACATATATTTTAATTGCATTTCATACTACCACTATTATTATTTCATGTATTCACACCTTTGATCTAATTCCCTCACCGGATATAATTTCTTAAAAACACCGTATATATACGATTGTACAGCTTGAAAAGAGTCTCTTCGCTGAATATTATGTTCTAAAAAAATTAATTGTTTAGTGTCTCATGGTTCGTTGTATTTCTTTTTATATCGATTAGAGCGATGAAATGTAGGCTGGAATGGATTAAAACCGCCTACAAGCTTGGCATCTTAATATTTCCCTGCATTATTTATCATAATGTTACTGGATAGATCCCCTGAATCTTCAGTGAGACGTCTAGCGTGGTCAGTGGGGTCCACTATGTGATATTGGTTGAGGGTAGCTCTGTATCACGAATTGAAAAAGAATTCACGGGTCATCATATTTATTGCAGTCCAAGTAACTGATTGATCAACGAGCTTCGTCTAGTAGCAAGCTAAAGGTCCCGGGTTCAACCTCTCGCAGGGTTGCGTGTACACACTGTCTAAGAGCCCTAACAATAAATGGCGAAACAGCTGTCTAGTGCTTTCTGTTCTCCACTTTTCCTTTTAACTGATGTTGATTCCTTAAAAATTCTAACAATTGAAATTAGAATAGTGCAGTTGTTGATTGCTGGAGTGGAGCACGTGGAATTTCAAGTGATCAGATTCTTTCCACAAGAAAGGAATCGATAGCGCTGCATCTGGAACTGTCATCCTCGAATATAATGATGATTATAACACTGACGATCTCTCGACCGAAACAACTGAACCACTACCCTCGATCGATCATGGGATAATCTATACTATTGGTCAAAACCAGAGGGAGAAGATGATATTTTAAAATTCCTTCATGTTTCAAGTGGGATAGATTTTGGAGCTCCAACCTTTTCTTCTTTCCCACAGGCTTACTATCAGCTAGCTAGGATGCAGAAGTAGTGCATCTACTGAACTTAAATCGAGTTCGAACCAAAGTTAGACATGCAGTGAGACAGAGAGAGAGAGAGTGACTGGCAGCTGTTTCGTCCTAGCCTTGAACTCTTCAGTACAGCACATTCAAAACTTCATTAGGAATTAAATCAAAATGATCTTGAACATTTATTTAAAGTCAGATCTTATTACAATTTGAATACTGAATAGATTGAGGTCTATGAGATTATGAAAATGATTATTAATATTTTATTATTATTTCCTGTTTTGTGTAGGCTGAGTAATTTTGGCAGGCAGATACACACAGAAATGTGTTTTATAACAAACTATATTAGTCAATAGTTATCCCACTTAGGCGGAAGAAATATGTGCAGTTCACGTAATAATAATTGATAACAATAATTTAGTTATTGGTTTGCGTAGGGATTTTTTGTTTGATTTGTTACAGGATTTCATCATGAGCTGACGTCGGTTAGAGAACCATTGAAAAACCAGTTTCCCAGTACTCCTAGCTGGTTTTTCAATGATTCTCTAGCCGACGTCAGCTCATGATGAAATCCTGTAACCAATCAATCAAATCCCTACGAACCAATACTTAAAAATCAATGAGATACTCACTAGCGACTGTTTTTATTCAGGTGGGTAGTTACCTGGGTTCTAGTGGGAAGCCGTGACCAGGAAGGTACAGCAGGTTGAAGGAGAGGCAGTAACTCGTCAAGGAAGACATTGCGAGGTGGTTGCGCTATGTCATGCATGAATTAGCAGACGTTTTAATTTTATGGACTGGCCAGTGAATTGGTTGGGTCCCAGTGATTGGCTTAATGGTCTACGAGCTGGCTTGCCTTGTAACTAGAAGGCCCTGGGTTCAAACCATGGTGACCTTTGCGTACTGCTGAAGAGCCCCAAACTAGTATGTAGGTAACAGTTGTCCAGAACTTCTTGTTGATTTTTCAGTGGTTCTCTAACTGATGTCAGCTCATGTTAAAACCTTCCAACCAATAATAATCCATTCTTCGTGCGTCGGTGGCACAGTGGTTAGGACGCTGGCCGACCATGCACATGGTCCGGGGTTCGATCCCCGGCCGACGCACTCCATTACTTCGGTAAGCCAGTAATAAAAAGCTGGTAAAGAGGAAAGGTTGGGCATGAGGCTAGCAACCCCACCCTGTAAAAATAAACACTGCTACAGGAACTTCAAGCCTCTAGCTTGAAGCCCTATGTTCCACTGGGGGAACGTGAAGGAATTAAAAAAATCCATTCTTCACTTCACTTTGGAGTGTAGGTGGGAAGTGATTAGGGAAATAATTATTTCTGCTTATAATTATTACTATTATTGTGGTGAGAGATGGCTGCTAGCCAAATGGGTAGACAGTAATTGACGTCAATGTTTATGTCTCAAATATCAGTCATGTGAAAACAAGATCAAAGATGGACAGCAGACTTTGCGTAGGCGGATACAATTAGTAGATAGCAGATGATCTGATACTCAAGAGACAGCAACAAAGAGATGAAAGATTAACTTTAAGTGAGAAACAACCAATCAGAAGACTGTGTTTTTCTGCTAACAATAATCTATAATAATGTACATGAAAGGCTATAAATATGTGTTGATTTCCTTAATAAACAATCTGTTGCCTGAGTCTTGCCTTCTATCGTTGCATTATTATTACTATTATTATTATTATCCCATTGACTTTCTTATCCAAACTTCCTGTTTATTCATGTTATTTTAAGTTTTTCTTAATCCCTATTTACATTACCATATTTACATATCCGAACTTCCTGTTTATTTCGCCATTTTATTATTTCTACATATTTAATCCGCAATCGCATAAACAATTATTCATCACATTAGTTATGATCCCACTAGATTTTGTTATCCAAACATCCTGTCTATCTATTTTGTTATTTCTACATTTCTAACCTCTAATTGCACAGTCGATGTCAATCGTCTCAGTAATCATGATGCTACTTTGTTTGAGTTTTAATCGTCCCCCTGTTTATTATTATGGCATTTTAATTCCTAATTGTAATTTTATTAATTTGACGCTTGACCAGAAATTATTCTGGAACTTTCCTACCCATAAATACACGAATGTACAGTTATCTAGTTGATGGTTTCGTCGAAAAGAAAATTTCCATCGCTGCAACTGGCTTTTTATTCCCTACTATTATTATTATTATTATGATTCGGCCTTGGAATGTCAACAGCAACCATCAATGCATCCACATGATTGAGGTTTGATTGCCGACTGATAAAACGACTACTAGTCAGGAAGTAAACCCTGTTAATAAAGTGAAAAGAATGGAAGTGAGTGAGGCTCACAACCCCAGCTGCTGTAGCGTTAAGGACTGGAAAAAACAGTTGTATGGTAAGGTTGCACATAGTTCAGAATCAGTAATTCATTAGATTAGTTACAGGAATTCATCATGAGCAGACATTAGTTAGAGAACCATTGGAAAACCTGCAGGGAGTACTGGACAGGGGTTTCATCCCAGTTTGGGACTCTTCAGCAGTACGCATGCACCCACCTCCAGGCTTCGAACCCAGGACCTTCTGGTTACAAGGTTAGCGAGCTCGTATACCATTAAGCCGCTGCGACCCGATCCATTGGCCAGCCCATGAATTCTAACTTCTGCCAATTCACGATATAGCGCGACCCCTAGCCAATGTCTTCGGCGAGTATTTGTCCCCACGCCCAACCTGCTGCACCATACTGGTCACGACTTCTCACTAGAATCCCAGATAACTACCTACCTGAATAGGGCAAGTCGCTAGTGAGCATCTCATTGATATTCAAGTGTTGGTTTGTAGG
Organism: Trichobilharzia szidati; assembly: GCA_944472155.2. Classification (NCBI taxonomy): domain Eukaryota; kingdom Metazoa; phylum Platyhelminthes; class Trematoda; order Strigeidida; family Schistosomatidae; genus Trichobilharzia; species Trichobilharzia szidati. The sequence continues at coordinate 20,056,212 of OX235275.1, forward strand.
GATTTGATTGGTTACAGGATTTTCACCATGAGCTGACATTAGTTAGAGAACTATTGGAAAGCCTGGGAGCACTGGACAGCTGTTTCATCCTAGTTTAGGACTCTTCATCAGTACGCACCATGGTATACGAGCTTGCCTTTTAACCAGAAGGTCCTGGGTTCGAATCCATTCCACTTAACGCTGACTTCAGCAATTAGTTAGTCAGTTAGTTAGTTGCCTAGTTAGATCTCAATTGTCGGGTACCGTTTTTTTTAAAAACTTTTTGTCACATATGGGCTGATGATGCTACTTTACAGTTGTCAAAACATTTATGTAGACCCCCGTTGATTGAACATTAGAATACACCTATTGAATGACTTATAAAACTCTACATTGACTTCAGTAGTCAAATTATATCGTAGACAGAGATTACACAGACCTACAAAATGTGTTTTCAGGTGGACCCCTAAACTGAAAACTTATTCAAAAAATAAGGGGAAGATCTCAGAACAGATAGACTTTCTTTATTACCTGTGAAGTCATGATCTTTGCATGCAGTGATATGACAATTTGATTGGACAATTTTTTTGATTCGTTTATTTATGGCTTAAATTCCTGAAATTTTGTAAATTTGATGTATACCATGTATTTTGTCTAACAAACGTTATTATGGTTGTCGCACTTGTGTCTAACTTTTTGTATCTATCTCAGTATGGAGGGGGGGGGGTATTTTCAGGCGATTAGCAGGTTATAGTTTTGTGGTTCTGGAGGCATATTCCAGTCAGTTCGCACTACCCTATAAACTAATAACACTCCATCATAACATTAATGTTTATATATTTAGTATGATTTACTAAGCAAGAACTGGCAAGGAATCATGCTCCTGTCAACGCCAAGTAAAACCCTGAGTCGCATCATCCTGGAGAGAATAAAGGACGCACTGGATACAGAACTCCAACTAGAACAAGCTGGATTCAGGAAAGGCAATTCATGTTCTGACCAAATTGCAACTCTACGCATCATCATCACAGAAAAAAGCATGGAATGGCAATCAAATCTCTACCTCAACTTTATACACTTTGAGAAGGCCTTCGACATCGTTGACCGCGAAGTAATTTGGAAGCTACTCGAGTACTACGGCGTACCCCAAATATTCATCAACCTTTTTCAACAGCTGTACGACAACGGCACATGTCAAAGAATCCACAACGGAAATTTTAGGGAGGCGTTTCGAGTAAACACAGGAGTCAGACAATGGTGCTTATTATCACCAATGATCTTCCTAATTGTGGTGGACTGGATCATGTGTCAGACAGTGGGAAACGAGAAGACATGGATATCCTTGACCGACATGAAGAACCTAGAAGACCTGGATTTCGCAGATGATTTATGTTTGATGTCACACAAAATCGAAGACTTACAAGCGAAAACCGACCGACAAACTGGTCGAAGAAGCAGCCAGAGAAGACATGACTCCAGGTGAACATAGACAAGACGGAGGTTATGAAAATAACCAACCAACAACAACAACAGCAGCAGCAGCAACAGCCAGCGCCAATCACCATCAACGGGAGGGATTTGAAAGAGGTTACTTCATTCACTTATCTAGGGAGGGAGCATTGCATCAACTACAGGAGGAACGGACGAAGATGTCAAATCGAGAATCGGGAAGGCGAGAAACACATTCATCAACCTGAAACCAATCTGGAAATCTTCGTCACTCAACTCAGCATCAACAACAAAATGATTCGGATTTTCAATACAAACGTCAAGTCAGTCAGTTCTTCTATACGGATGGATCAGAAACTTGGCGGTCGCGTCATAAAGAATATTTCCAACAGCCTGTTGCAGACCTTCATCAACAGCTGTCTTCGCTCTATACTGAAGATCAATCAGATGGCCCTGGGAAGAACCACCAACAAGAAACTATTGGAACAAACAAAACAAGAACCAGTCACCCAAGAAATATGCAGGAGAAAGTGGAGATGGATTGGACACTCGCTGAGGAGACCGCTGGATGACATCGCACGTCAGGCCAGTGCTCGAGTGGAACCCGAAAGGGAAGTAGCGAGTGGGACGTCCAAGGGTGACATGGAGGAGATCGTGTGAAGAGGAGTTGAAACAGTATGGACTAACATAGATGCAGGTGAAAAGTACAGCAGAAGACAGAAGCAAGTGGAGACGTTTAGTTGAAGCCCTATGTTCCATTAGGAACCCAAGGGAACAATAATAATAATAACTAAGCAACCAAGTTACGTCATCGTAAAGAGTATCAACATCGTATCACAACCAATAGTGCTTGCTGGGTAACAACCACATAGGAGGGGTCTAAACATCTGAAAGCCATTTTACTCATTTGGGGCGAAGCTATTCATCAGCGGTCTACCCAGGTTTGATTAAGTCCAGAGAGCCGAATCCGTTCAAAGATTTGCTGATTGCGCAATTCTCACAGCGAAAGTAGTTATATATATATTCATCTAAGTGAAAATTACACAACTACCTAAAATCGATCAATCAGTCAATAATCGATATATATCAATTATGTGTCTAGATATACATAACGACTGATAATTCTAAGTTCAAAGTAATATGAATAGGGTTTCCCTAGCGAGGTTCTATTTGAGGATGAATAAGGATATTAATAATAAATAATAGCAGTTGCAGGTTTCATCAGGAGCTGACATCAGTTAGAGAGCACCACTAGAAACCAGCAAAGAGGACTGGGTGGCCTCCGTTTTTCCCTGTTTGAGACTCTTTATCAATACACACCCACTGGAGTCCCAACTCGCAGCCTTCGGGTTTCAAGAGGAGCATGTAGACCATCCAGACACTGTGATCCGATTCAATGGCCTGCCCATGAATTCCAGCTTCTGTCAGTTTGCGATGCATTTATTTAGCGCAACCGCCAGCCAGTATCATCATTGACGGATAACTGTCCTCTTCTCTGACTTAGTGGAATTCGCTGGTCATAATTCACCACTGAAATTCTAGGTGACTTCCTATACAGAGTCAATTGCCAGTGATCTGGTTTGCAGGGAATTCATTGACTAGTTGTCTGAATGATCTTCCAGTTGAAGGTGTTGAGTTCGATCCCTTGTGGTTTAAGTCATAGCGTGTAATGTTGAAGAGTCCCAATCTGGACCGAAACAGCTGTTCAGTCAGTACTCCCTAGTTTCTATTGGTTCTGTAACTGATGTTAGTCAGTTTGCACTGACTAAGCTTGCTAGTATAACATTGAAATGTCCGCCAAAATTAAGACAACTGTTCCTATCTTCTGTTTTCCTTTGTTAACAAAATAATAATCATAATAATAAATTAGACAGCTGACATTTTCAAGAAGAGAGGAGAATAACTACGAATTATTATTATCATTACAGTTATTAATTAGTTAGTTAGTTTAGAGAGTTGAAAAGAGAAATATGAACGCTATACAAAATGATTAGAATTTAACTTTTTCTCCTCACTATAGACAACGAAATTGGCAGTGGTGTAGTAAGAGGGAGAGAAAGACAGGGATAGCGAAGAGGCGAAATGTTTCCTTCTATTTTTTGTCATTTTGACAAGTGGTTTTGGCATTCATGGTCAGTGAAATGTGGGATAGAGAAAGGGGTGGGGCTAGGGAGAGGGGATAAATGGATGAGGGAAGGAAACAGGGTGTTACTTAATGGCAGTGGTGAAGAAATTGACTTAAAGTTTGACTACGGATTGATAGCAGTTAGAGAGGAAATCAGTGAAAACGACAACAGGGGAGTACTGGACAGCAGAGTTTCGTCCTAGACATTAGGAGTTAGAATTCATGGACCAGGTATTAACTTCCGTCTAGGCGCCTAAACAATAGTCAGTGAGCTCACCTCATGGCCTGAAGTTCCTGGGTTCGGTTCCTGAAGAGAGGGTCATGAGTAGGCAGAGCTAACTGAAGAGTTCCAAACAAGGACGAAACGACTCTATCCAATACCTTTGTCTAACAGAAGTCAGTCAGTCCACGGTCAGACTTTAAAAGCAATCCAATCGTTGGAAGAGAACACAAGAAAATTATTTTTTTTCTATACTTGAGTTTACCCTAAGTTCTAGTGAGAAATCGTGAGCAGAGGGACTAAATATCATGAATTGGCAGAAGTTGGAATTCACAGGTCATTGGATAGGGTCTCAGTGGCTGAGTGATTAACGAGCTCACTTTGGAACTAGAAGATCCTAGGTTCAAATGCCGGTGAGTGTGTGCTACTGAGGAGTCCCAACAATTAGGATGAAACAGGTGCTCAGTATTCCATCTCTCTAACTGAATATTGATTGTTTGTCGGTATAGAAGTGGATTTTTGCCCAGACAGAGGAATAATCTACTGAAAAATTTGGGTAAAACTTGAAAATAGTTTTTTTCTATTAATTATCTCATTTGTTACACTCCTGATTTCGACACTATTAGATAACCTATAAAGGGTTACGTCATATGAAGTAGTCAGAAGACACTAAAAGCTCTCGAAAACAATAAATTAGTTCACCTGTTCGTGAGGAGTTAGGTAGGTACATAGGTCGTTCTATGCAGGTCTTATCAAAACGTGTTAGAGAACAACATCCAGCATGGTTGCAAAGAGGAGGCACTGGCTCAATCAGAAGCACCATAAATGAACACCTCGTCGATACCTGTCACAGCATCTCAACTGACTCATCATTCAAAACAAACAAAAATCTACCACACACAGTGTGTTTCCGACTTCTTTGTACTGCAGAAGCTCCTGCCATATGCATCAAAAAGCCGGAGCTGTGTGTTCAAAAGAAACTAGTCCAGCCTTTACAGTTACCGTGGACCTAGTTCGGTGTGTTCTCTTAGCCTTCAGTTTTTTGTTTTGTTCGATGTGTGTGTAATTTTCTCTCTTTATCTTCATTCAATTCATCCCATTTTTTCAGTTATAAAATCAGTTATTTTAAGTTTGTTGCCATGCTCCTCTTGATCACACTTGTAATCCGTTTAGAATAACCATTTTACAATTATATTCTAATCCTAATGTTTTGTTTCTATACCTCTTGTAGCCTGTATTCACACCTCCTCCTAACTTACATTTCAAGTTGAAAATTTTGATTTCAATTTGTTTCCATGCTCATTTTGTTCACACCTGTAAGATGTCCACTCCCTGTGTAACTTCTGTTTCTAAGCCTCTTGTAATCCATATCAAGTTGCAGAAAATAATTGTCACCTTTTATTCGCCTTTCTCCAGTTATCAAATATTAATTTTTCCATGCGTTATAACTGTTTCCTAATCCTGTGTAATCTTGTTCCAAGCCCCTTGTAATCTCTATTCGTAAAGACAATCTATCACACAACCAACACATATAAAGAAATGCAGATGGAATGGACAAACTTTATGAGGAGTCTGTTCAGTGAGTGATAACACGCACCCCCCACACACACCGCCAAGTGGAAGAAGAATTAGAAACGACAAGTATCATGGAGGCGATGTAGGCTTATAGGCAAACATAGAGTCATCTTCAAGTGTTGGTTTGTAGGGATTTGATTAGTTACAGGATTTTCATCATGAGCTGACATCAGTTAGAGAACCACTGGAAAACCTGGGAGTACTGGGCAACTGTTTCGTCCTAATTTGGGACTCATCAGCAGTACGCACCCACCGGAATCCGAACCCAGGACCTACTGGTTACAAGGCGAGCTCGTATACCATCAAGCCACTGGGACCCGATCCAATGGTCCATGAATTCTAACTTCTGCCAATTCACGACATAGCGCGACCCCTAGCCAATGTCTTCGGCGAGTATTTGTCCTCACACCCGACCTGCTGCACCCTACTGGTCACGACTTCTCACTAGAACCCTGATTAAAACAGCAGAGGACAGGGTGGAATCGAGATGTCCGCCACACAAGCCCTATGTTTCATTTGGAACCCAACTAATTTCTTCTTGTCCTTTGTGTGATTGTATCCTGTGCTTTAGATAGTTTAAACAGTCAAACGTTCAGTTATCCATCTGGATAACATTTTCAGTCAATTGCTTCGTGTTCATAGGAATCAATCATTCCCTTGTTAATTGCTTCGTCTTTTTTAAAAGAAAATTTAAGGTCGTTTGTCTGTTCTGCATCAATTATATTTCAGTTATTGTGACAGTGTCATTCACTAAGCACATGTCTGTCTGATATATACGCATTCCTTTGTGGAATGGCGTAACCATAGCAACTAATCCCATCAATCACACCACAATAAGAGGAATATGCTAAAATCCATTGTATCCAGTGTAAGGTAAGCAATAAAATATTTAAATTTTTTGACCTAAAAGCCAAACCACGAATGAAATCAACCCTCGTTCACCCGCTTCCCACCTCCTCTAAAGCCGTCTTTCATCAATCACTTTCATCTTTTAATTCGCACTGTCTATGTGTGTGTGTATGTGAGTATGCCTGTGTGGGTTCATTTAATCGACATGGTAACCCCACTCAAGACTTCGTTTTATGTAATAGCTGTTTGCAAATGTGAACGTTCAAACTCATTCTAGCTGCCATGCATGCACCGAAACACAAACACACACACTTATGAGTGTTTATCAATGCAAATTACAAATTCCTGTGGTTCAGGACCCTGAAAGGTCACGAATAATAATAATGATAATAAATAAATAACCCCTATTGTTTCTGGGCTACTACAAACAAAACGTTTTACAAATCATCCAGGCGTAAATAATTGTGATTACTCTTTAGTTATGATTACTTCATATGATACTTCATTTCTCCCTGACACTGTCAGTATTAATTATTGATCTTGTTAGTTGGGAAATCTATGTGTTAAAAGTATTTTTTGTGTCAGTTTACCCTTCAATCCCTTTTTCCCAACTACAAAATCATCACACTGACTAACTAACGAAATAACTAACGGTCGGAACAGGCTTGTACCACTTATCACAGTGGGATAGTGTTCACCGATTAAAACAAGTGAACTGAGAACATGTATAATTTTAAAACACTTAAGGGTTATGACAGTGTCAGGAGTCAGCCACCTGCTGTGCAGTAAGTTACTTTTTTCTCAGTGCTTATTTAACTAGACGAAATTGATTACTCGGTTCTAATAATAAGAAAGTGTTTTAATTGTGATTAAGGGCTGATGTAGGTTTTTGAGAAATACTGAAAACCAGGGAGTAGTGGACACCTGTTTCTTAGCAGTTTGGGGGTCCATCAAGTCAGGTGTGTGAGGCTAACTGGTACCTGATGTCATCAGCTGGTGACCACGTTAAAATCACGAAATGGTAGAAGTTAGAATTCATGAGTTGGTCACTGGATCGAATCTTAGTGGCCGAATGGTCAGCAAACTTGCTTTCTAACCAGAAGGTCCTGTGTTCGAACAGTGGTGGATGTGGATTGCTGAAGAGTCCGAGACTAGGACGAAACAGATTTCCAGTATTCACCGGTTCTCTAACTAACATGAATCTGTAATCAAAAACTTGAAACAACTCAAATCGCTACATCTAACTCTTGAAAACCAGAAATTGTATTTTACAGTGTCAAAGATCAACTTGAAACACTCAGTAAGAACGAATGTATCAGTGACATTGGATACATCAAATGCGCTGAAAGGAAAATTGGTCCCCTAACTCAACCCTAACTCTAATCTTTCCTTAACCTAACTGCAACCCTAATCTATAGCTAATCAACCCTAGTATCTCCCGAATTTGGTTAACTTAACTCCAACCTGTCTCTAAGTGCGTCGGTGGCACAGCTCTAGGATGTTTGCCAGCCATGCCGATGGTCCGTGGTTCGATACCCGGCCACTGGACGCACTTTTTTACCTCACTAATCCAGTAATAATACTGGTAAAGAGATAAAGGTTGGGGCACGAGGCTAGCAACTCCGTTCCATAAAACTAAACACCACTTATACCGAAACTTCAAGCCTTTAACTTGAAGCCCTATGTTCCACTGGGAACGTAAAGGACGAAATAGAAAATTAAAAAAACCTGTCTCTGTTCTGTTTCTATTTTATTCCCTTGTGTTTTGAGTGGAAGATAGAGCTTCAAAGTTCACCTACGCAGTGAGGTTGTTAGATTCATGCCCAACCTTCCCTCGTTTACCATGCATACTATCGGCAAAGTGAGGTGTAGTAGTGTGTTGGCTAGAGATCGAGCTCCGCACCGTGTCGGTGGTTGGTTGATCCTGAAAAACCAGGGAATACTAGACAGCTGTTTCGTCGTAGTTTACGACTCATCAGCAGTATGCATCCACCACTGTGGTTCGAACCCAGGCGCTTCCAGGTACAATGCAAGTTCAAAGACTCATTGGCACATGAATTCTAACTTCTACCGATTTGAGTCGGGTCCCTTGTAATCAGGAGGCCCTGGGTTCGGAACCTGGTGGGTGCTAAAGCTGAAAAGCGGCAGTTATTCTCTAACTGATCACATTTAATCTGTGATCAAAATCTCTCAAATCCGTATAAACAAACTCTGGTAGAATGAATCCCGTCTATCATCAAGCTCACTAGTGAACTTCGCTTAAAAAAGGTCATTAAAACATTCTACGTTGTTTTGGGGAGGGTGGCAGGTGGCCAGAGCCTGAATACTCACTTCCCCATCATTTTTGCAAATTATAATTATTCCCACAGCATAAAAAAATATTTATCACCCTAATCTCAATCATAAATCAAGCCTCTTATATATTTTTTCATAAGGCATTTATACATTTATTTAACCGCGAAGAATGCCTAGAGGTGTGTGTCAGGCAGACGATGATGGATGGGCAGACGGCATGGAATGTGAATGATACAGTTTTGAGAAATGTGTAATATCTTCATTATTATTATTACTATTATTATTATTATTACTATTGGTATGATAATAAATCATAAAATATATAGTCCGTTATCTATACACACCCTTTCTGCATACTATATATATGTTGTATATATATAGTATTCTACATTCTAAGCTGTTCCTCGTCTACATGACTTTTAGAACAAACAGCTGGCTCCTTCTCCTCCTCTTCTCTTGTCTTGTTAGGCTAGTTAGGTAGGTTAGGCATCTGGTTGAATGAATGTGACCTGATTTCTAGAGAATTGACTGTAGAAACAGATTTTCCTCTAGGTTAAACATTCTCTCATTGTAAAATCAGTTTTTCTTAATCAAAACAATGGCTGCACGCATATATCTATACGTGTATGAATGTGTAGTTGTGTATGTGTGCGTGCGTGCATGCCTGCATATGCATCTGTGTCTGTGAGAAACGTAAAAGTTAAAATTCCACCCTCCCACACACCCCCAATAAAGGGGAAAAACAATAATTGAAATTTTCAAGAGTTGGTTGATATCAGTTAGAGAATTACTAGAAAACCAGCCAGGGTGTACTGGACAGCTGTTTCATCCTGGTGTTTGGAGCTTATCGGCAGTACGCACCCACCCACCACACGGGTTCGAACCCAGAACCTTTAGATTACAAGGCTGGCGAGCTCGTAGACCACTATGCCACTCACTGCGACCCAACCGATCTAATGGCCAGCCCATGAATTCTAACTTCTGCCAATTCATGCACGACATAGCGCGACCACTTCGCAAAATGTCTTCGTCGATCAGTTACTGCCTCACCTTCAACCTGCTGTACCCTACTGGTTACAACTTCCCACTAGAACCCCAGGTTAACTGCCTGAATAGGGCCAGTCGCTAACTAGTGAGCATCAGGTTAGTTTTCAAGTATGGTTCAGTGGTTCTCTAATTTGATTTCAGCCCTCGATGAAATCTTCCAACTAAAAGTTAGAATTCACGTGATAGCCATTGAGGAATTGGGCCCAGTGGCTAAATGGTCTACGAGGTCACTAGCCTGAGTTCGACTCCTGGTGATGAGTGTGTACTGCCGATGAATCTCAAGCACTAGGATAAAACAGCTGTCCAGTACTTCAGTGCTGGTTTACCAGTGATTCTCTAAATGTGATTTCAATCCCTGATCAAACTCGTAAAAAATAATTGCAATGATATGGGAAGGAAAATGATTTTTTATTTGCCTAATATTTTCCACTTTTGTTTACGTTTACGCTTTTAAAGTGCATTCATAATATGTTTGCATTTGTGTGTATAAATGTGTGTGCGCTTGTTATGGAGAAACGATTTAACCTGACATTATTAAATCATATCCATTATGATTATAATTTTCATTTTTACGGGGTTAAGTTTTACATATCTGGCTTTATTGATTCGTTTATATTGGATGCAAATGATCGGTCAGTGCCTAGTATGGAAGTTTCAACCATGTCTGAGGATAAACATGAGAAGATCTGGTATGCATAGATCTATTATTATTATTGTTCCCTTGGGTTCCTAGTGAAACATAGGGCTTCAACTAAACGTCCCCACTTGTTTCTATCTTCTACTGTACTTTTCACCTGCGTCAATGTTGATCCATACTGTTTCAGTTCCTCTTCACACGATCTCCTCCCTTGTCACCCTTGCACTGACGTCCCACCCGCTATGGCCTGACGCGCGATGTCACCCGGCGGCCTTCTCAGGGAGTGTCCAATTCATCTCCACTTTCTTCTGCATATTTGTTGAGCGATTGGTTCTTGTTTTGTTTGTTCCCATAGTTTCTTGTTGGTTCTTGTTCTTTCCGGCCATCTGATCTTCAGTATAGAGCCAGCGAAGACAGTTGTTGATAAAGGTCTGCAACAGGCTGTTGGAAATATTCTTTGTGACACACTGGCCAAGTTTCTGATCCATCCGTATAGAAGAACTGACTGAGTTGACGTTTGTATTGAAAATCCGAATCACTTTGTTGTTGATGCTGAGTTGATTGACGAAGATTTCCAGATTGATTGGTTTTAGGTTGATGAATGTGTTTCTCGCCTTCCCGATTCTCGATTTGACATCTTCGTCCGTTCCTCCTGTAGTTGAGACAATGCTCCCTCCCTAGATAAGTGAATGAAGTGACCTCTTTCAAATCCCGCCCGCTGATGATGATTGGAGCTGGATGTTGCTGTTGTTGTTGGTTGGTTGGTTATTTTCATAACCTCCGTCTTGTCTATGTTCACCTGGAGTCATGTCTTCTCTGGCTACTTCTTCGACCAGTTTGTCGGTTTTCGCTTGTAAGTCTTCGATTTTATGTTACATCAAACATAAATCATCAGCGAAATCCAGGTCTTCTAGGTACTTCACGTCTGTCCAGGATATCCCCGTCTTCTCGTTTCCCACTGTCTGACGCATAATCCAGTCCACCACAATTAGGAATGTCACTGGTGATAATAAGCACCATTGTCTGACTCCTGTGTTTACTCCAGACGCCTCGCTGAGTTTTCCGTTGTGCACAGATCTAGGACTTAAATATTTTCTTCTGTTTGGGAGACACTCGTCATTGGTGGAAAGGGTGTTCTCACTCAGCTTGCATTTATTGTTTCAAACGTCAAAACACAACACTTGACTCTCATGACCCTCGTAGCCTAATGCATATTGCTTTGACCTCAGTGGGAACAACATTACTGTGGACGATGAGTCCTAAGTGAGACGAAATGTTCCCCCTAAATTCCACTATTCTTCACAGTCCACCAAATTGCGTTAAGTTATTTTGAACGCATTGAAAGATAGCCAATCAATTATTCACTCAATCAACCACAAACAAGCATCAGTCAATATCAACGAGGTCACTTATTCCATTTATTTAGCCAGCATCGTTTCAGTTACCCTCGGGGATACGGAAGATGATGTTGGAATCAGAAGAACGATCTTTTCCACTCATTCAACATAAAGAACAAGATACGTAGTTTCAACACCATTATCAAATCAGTGATCCAGAAACTTGATATACGCGTCGCTTAAAGTGTTCCCGACGGGGCTGTTGAAGCCTTTGATCAGCAACTGACTTGCATGGCTTCATACTGAAGAACAAACAGGTGGTTAACCAGAAGGCGTAAGCAACAGAGAACTCTAGGAAGGAACCAATCAAGAGCCTGTTGTCTAACAAACAATCCGAGGCATTGCTGAGCATAGTGCCATGTCATGAATTGAGGAAGTTAGAATTCACTTGTCATGGAATTGTCCGGTTTAGCCTTTGCAATCTGAAAGTCCTAGATTTGTTCCCTACTGGTGGTGGTGTCGTAGGTGTGAACCATTGAAAAGAAGTTCCAACAATGTCCACTGCCACCTTTCTGGTTTTCCAAAGCCAGCAGGGATTACTGGACGGGTATTTCTTCAACCTAGTTAGGCACTGATTGTTATTACGTACCCGCCACAGTGGTTCGAATCCAGGACCTTCCGATTACAAGGCAGGCTCGTAGGCCATTAATCAGCCACTGGGACCCAACACCTCAATGACCAGTCCATGAATTCTTACTTCTACCAATTCATGATTCTGGTGCGCCCACCAGCAGTTGTCAATATCGTCAGCGAGTATTTGTCTTCACTGTCAACCGAATGCACGCCACTGGTTAGGATATCTCACTTGAACTCCAGATGACTGCATCCTGCAGTCAATCAGAGCATATTCTTAAATGGCTCCAGAAACAAATGGAATCTTCAGAACCTATTAACGGTGAGAACGGGAGACCTAGCTCTTCTATTGCGAAACATATTATAGAGACAGGACATAAAATTGACGTTAACAGATCTTTTATACCTATCTATAAAACGTGTTAGGGGAGGGCGTATCCTAAAGTTTGTGGAAGCCCTAACTGGCAATTAGAAAGTTTAAGCCACCTTTATGCGTTCAAAGCAACAATTCGTCATCACATTAAACCACCTTCCTTGGTAAATTTTGTTTTGATACCACAGTAGATATACTATTACCTCTATTATTTGGTTTAGTGGTCTTCATTGTTACTTTGACCTTGAATATGTCCTTTTAACTTGACCGAAGTAGTCTGTTTTCTTATCTCTCACCTCTTTATTAATTTCATATATATATTCCTATGACAAGTCCGTGTGTGATCAGATTGTTCGAAATGTGTTGCGCAAATACATTACACACACGATTGAGACAAATTACGTCTTCTTATTGCTTTATCTAAATTCATAAAGGGAACTAATTGTTATAAAGAAACTAGAATAATTCTAAGTTAGATACTGATTGGTGCCAGTCGTACTAAAATCCTGACTTTGTAGAAGTTAGAATACATGGGCCATGGAATCAAGTCCCAGTGGTTGAATGCTCTACAAGTTTACCTTGTAACCGGAAGGTCCTGGACTCGAAGCCCAATGCAGTGGGTTCGTACTGCCGATAAGTCTCAAGAATTAGGATGAAACTTTTTTTTTCCTTCACGTTCCCCAGTGGAACATTGGGCTTGAAGCTAGTGGCTTGAAGTTCCTGTAGCAGTGTTTATTTTACAGGATGGGGTTGCTAGCCTCATGCCCAACCTTTCCTCTTCACCAGCTTTATTTCTGGCTTAGCGAGGTAAAGGAGTGCCTCGGCCGGGGATCGAACCTCGGACCATGTGCTTGGTCGGTGAGCGTCCTAACCACCATGCCACCGATGCACTAGGATGAAACCGCTGTCTGTCAGTATACCCTGGATAGTTTTCCAGTGGTTTTCCAACTGATATTATCAATCCGTCGTCTAGCCATGGAAGTTTAACGGATGCCTTTCTATCCACAGGTGTAGTATTTCTCCCTTTTTCTCTATGCGTACATAAGTATATAGATATAAAACACACAATCTTCATTTTTTCATGGAACTATCATACAGACAAAAAAATTGAATTTTGCTGAAAAAACGCACCTACATCGATCGACCTCATATATATACACACATGCACAGACACACACACACTCACAGACAAACAGACCAAGTAACATTATACACCCTGGTAGTGTTTCTGATGTTTTGCTGTGAAAAAACTCCGAAACCCAAAGATGTGCAAGAGACTGAGTGAGAGAGATGGAGAGAGAAAGTGAGAGTGATTGAAGATACAAAGCAGATGCTGCTTGATGAAACATCCATCCACACACACGCACACAAATGCACACACGCAGATACGCACATTTATCGGCAGCATAAGGATAACAAGCGTTCAACATGATGAACACAGGGAATGAAGATATTGATGTAAAGTAGACGTGACCTCATGATACAGAAAACATGTAATAGTAGTTAGTATTGCTAGTGTTATGATTAATAATAATAATAATTATTATAATAATCTTAATATACACACACCTGTGAAAACAGGTGTTGGTTTTCCACTTTTCCTTTCCTCTTTGCTTTAGATTCCTTATTTTTTACTTTGACTAAAAATCTCCTTAAAAGAAAGATAATCTCTGTTCTATTAAATTGATTATCCCAAGTGTTTGTGTTTGTGCGTGAGCGTGTGTGGGTGCTTAGGGGAAAAGTTAAGGCACTAATGGAGTTTCCCTGATTATATATTTATTGATAAGGAAGAATTAGGGAATATCATTTTGGACCTGAACAGGTAGTTGTTACATATTTTCCAGTCTGATCATGGATTGATATCAGTTAGAGAACCATTGAAAAACCAACAGGGAGTACTTCCAGACAGCTTTCTCTTCAGCCCAGTTTGGAACTCATCGGCAGCACGCACCCATCACCGAGGCTCGAACCTAGGACCTTCCGGTTATATGGCAAGCCTGCATACCACTGGGACCGGACACCTCAGCCAATGAATTCTACCTTCTACCAATTCATGATTTTAGTGGCACCACCAGCCTATGTCATTTCAGGAGTTCTAGTGAGGTCGGGAGGGGTGAGGAGAAATACTCGCCCCGACATTAACATTGGCTTGAAGTCAAACTCAAAATCACTAAAAGTGGTAGAAGTTAGGATTCAGGGGCTGGCCATTGAAGAGTCGACTGCCGGTGGCTGAATGGACTATGAGTTTGTAATGTTGGCGGAAGGCCTTGGGTTCGAACCACTGTGGTAGGTGCGTACTGCCAATAGCTCCCAAAGTAGTGGGACAAAACAACTGTCTAGCGGTACTCCCTGGTTTTCAGTGGTTCTTCTCTAACTGATATCAATCAGTGAGTGGTCGAACTTGGAAAAAAGTCAATCAAATGCCTACAAGTCAACTCTTGAAAGAGCTGCTTCATAGTTTATTTTCACACAAAACGTTTAACTGTCAATGACTAACTTTCAGATTTGATCAGAGGAGTGATTGAGTTATCAGTTAGAGAACCATTTAAAACCACTGCTTAAGGGAGTCTTTAGCAAGCAGTAAGCACGCATGATCACGCCTCCCAACCATCAGGGATATAAACCGCAGGTACTGCTGGTTACACAAGGTAACACTGGTATTAAATCCAGTGTCTAGTCCAGCAACTCTAACATCTGCCAGCCAGTGTTGTCGGTGATTGTTTGTCTTCATGCTCTAACCAATCTGGTGGTCATTGACTTCCCACTAGAACTCCCCGTAGTGATTGAATCATCATTGAGCCTCAGATTAATTATCGAGTGTTGATTTATATGGATTTTATTGATTTTATGTCATAGGTTCTATCTCTTGCAGTAGAGTCATAGAGTGTGCAATGCGAAAGACTCCCAGACAAGGATAAAACGGCTCCCCTCTCTTTCTGTCTCCAGTTCTTCCTGACAATTCATGATCAGACTTGGAACTTTAATTGTGTTTGCCTATGAGACTTTATGAGGCGGACGAGGAGAGGGTGGAGAATTGAAGAAGGCAAGCGTTACTCAACAAAAAATTGGATTTCCATTCCTTAGAGTTGATCAAAATCATAACTATTGTGTTTGTATGTGTTTGTGTGCAATAAGACTAGCAGGCCACAATAACCACTGATAAGGCTGTTTTCTGTAAAAATTAGTGGTTGGAAGTCAGAGGTGTAACCAGTTTGATCCAATCCAGACAACCGCTGGTAGGTTCAGCTCCAAAAAAGCGAAACGGCAGTCTCCACGTGCTTATATCACTTCCATACGTGTGTGTCTTTCAATTTGGAAAATTGAATACTGTGTGGAATTTGTCAAGAGTCTGAGTAAGTGAGAATCTTTAACTCACTGGCATACAATTAGATGATTCTGATAGGCTTGCATAAGATAAAACATCCAAGCTGTCTTAGATAGGATGCTATCTACAAGATATATAGAAGGATATTCTTTTCAATAATTTCTCCCCTTCAGGTTCTTACAATTATAAACTATAATATTTGTTGTCGTTACTGGAGATAGATGGCATCGAAGTCGACACAACTTTCAGGGTTATATACAAAATTCCGAAGTCGTTATCACATACAGTTCGTTTACGTCTCCTACACATAGCTGAAGCTGTTGTAATAACATCGACTAAACTGGAGCTTTGTATTCAAAAAGAACACGTCCAGACGCTCTTCCTACCGTGGCCAAACTTGGATTGATGATTCTTGTTCTTCTCACCAAGAGTGCTTCTTCCCCTTAACTCTCGTGGTTTTGTTTTCTTTCTTTGCTTATTATTATTCGTCATAATTTATGCCCTTCATTCTCTCAATAATATGGAATTTTCCATTTATACTGTCCAGACTTATTATTAGTGATGATATTATCTCTTTTCTCAATATATGCCTCCACGTGTTTCATTTCATTTCACACATTGGTTATTTCATGATGAACCTCTCTCACTGCAGTCTTACTGTCTCCTGTTTAATACATACCACTTTGTACTAGCGACGCACTCACCTGACACTTTTTATAACCTTGAACTGACTTGTCAATTTTCCTACCCCACACTCTACAAATCTATTATGACTAATCACCACCACTGTCTCGTATTTCACAATATTTTGTAATTGAATTCAGCCTAACACTATGTTTGTCACAAAAATATGACTATTTATTTTCACATCCCATAACTAATCTGTTATTCTACGTTAAAAATGTATCCGCCGCACTAATGCCTATCATTATTGTAACGACAGCAAATATTATATTTTATAATTGTAAGAACCTGAAGAGGAGAAATTATTGAAAAGAATATTCTTCGTTCAGGTTGACTTTTAATTCATGATATGGGAATATTTCATACTATCAAATCATATACAGAAGGCTTTGAATTTTGAGTAGTGGAACTGGTTTTGTGTTTATCAGGTGGTGGAGTTAGCTAGCCCCATGCCCAAAATTCCCTCTCCTCTTCAGCCTTCTTAATTGTCAGCAACCAACGAACCACGAATCGAATCCGTATCTTTCGTACTGTGCTTAAAACATTCCACTATTGAATCACTGGCACACTAGAGATACAATACTCATTTGTAGTAGGTAGTCAAAAATTACTCAGTAAAAGTGGTGGTCGGCATAGTTTAGGTGTAGAATGGTCGCCAACCATGCATGTGCTTTATGTTCGAACCTCGGCCGACACATTCCCAAACCTCTCCTACTTTGCCAGCTGACAATAGTCTCGAAAAAGATGGTAGATTAAACGTGAGCCTAGAGGCTCCATCGCGTTGAAGCAACATCTAGATTACTGAAATTTCAAGTTTGAAGCCATATATTCCGCTCAAAACGCATAGGAATAACGACAGCGGCATGAATTCTGATTAACCAAGCAAACAGTATGAAACTATAAGAAAAATCCACCCCCACACCTAGTTTTTATTTCTTTTCAGGCAGACAAATTGGAAATATTACCAAAACTGACAACTACTCACTCAAACTCAAAAAAATGAAGGGAAAAAAAAGAAAATAATTACAACAGAACACTCACTAATCAGCTTTGTTTTTCCCCCTTCTAAGGATGTCAAATACAATTTATAAAAGATTTAAGTGGATTATTGTACTCTGATTAATAAATATTGATCTAGGGGTTCACTTGTATTCCTTTATCATCAATGGATACGATAGTTAATTTAAATTGACTATTCATCAGGGACCCAAGGGAATATCACAAGTGTGGAACTTAGGGTTTACTTTCTTAATGGATTCCAACCTTCATTTTCGTAACGTAAGTTACCATCAGCATGAATAGGAGGTCAAAGTTTGTGGTTCGAGTCTATTAGAGGCATCGATCTCCTTGAAGGTTAGCAGTGCGACTTACTAGCGAGTGCCAGAAAGCTAGAGGTCAGGGTTGGGAACCTTTTACCCCCAAGTATCTAGAGAGTAGTTGAGTCCAATAGTTCAGCTCATAGCAATAGTAGTAGTAGAGTAATGAAGTTAGTAATTCAAGGACAGCTGTGCTGAAAACGTTTCGCGACCTAGATATCCCCCTTTCACCATCAGCCATCTATTCACTACATAAAAAGAAATTATTGTTTTGATAATATGTCTTCATTTCTAGGTTCACGAATCAACATCAATCAGATAGCGATCACTGAAAGCCGTCAACGAGCACTGGATAGCTGTTTCGTCCCATTTTGAGACTCTTAAACCGTGCACACCCACTACCCCCGTAGGTATTGACCTCGGGACCTTCAGGTTATGACAACACCAAGCTCGTAGACAATTCAACTACTTTGGCCAGTTGGATTCAGAGATGCGTTGTAACGGTAGAAGGTAAGGGACTTGGTAAAGGAATGTTTACTTAGAATTGTGGTATCTCTATATAGCGAAATTATATACACCTTATCTTCAACGAATCATTTACACAGATCATCCTTTTTATGCTTGCTACTTCTGGCCTTCATATGTGTGTTTCTTTGTGTTCCTTTCACGTTCCCCATCTGTCTCCGCAATGCTGTATTGTTTACCTTCTCTAAAACCAACTATATCTCCCTGCTATTTGATGTTTTTATGCCGATTAACGTCTCTTTATATACTACTGGTAAGTCTTGTCAGTAGCACACACCAACATATAGGACCTCACTGGTCACTCATGACTTATCACTACCACTTCAGGACATCATCTATCCAATAGTCATCAACGCGCTGGAAAGTAATATTTCAACTGTGGGACTTGTAGGAATGTGGATTAATTTCATTTGTTAGGCTTGAAAGTCTCTTGTCTAATCCCTGATAGGGAAGTCATAGGTGACTACTCCTGAACAGGTTTAAGCTAGGACGAAACAGTACTACTGTTACTGAATAAACGGTCGATTTTTAGACTGAAATCGAAGACGTGTGTGTGTGTTAGGGGAGACAGTCAGTGGATTGATGGAGCAAACAAACCGGTGGTAAGAACAATATCATCATAGAAGTTGGAGAGGCAAAAAGCGCACAAATATGTACACATATATATTGAAATAAAATATATTAATAAGCATAAACCTTTAACCGAAGGTCTTGGTTTGGTACCCTAGCGGTGGGTGTTACCCAGAGTTTTAGTGGGAAATATAAATGAAAAGGCGTTCACCAAATACTCGAGAATTGAGCTAGTAATTGTCTTGTCCCTTGTCCCTTTGCTAACCATACCGGATTATGTTCAGAGATGCGTTTGGAAAGTGTGCGCCAAGTTGTGCGGCCAATATAACAATATAGCTCCACACGAGCAGGTGAATTTATAAACACACATTGAGGTGGCCCAAAGCAGCGGTTTATCCTTCACACATCCACTGATCATTTGTTGGCTGTAGAAATCGATACGTAGCTCAGCCATAAAGAAGGCTCAATTCTCGAGCATTTGGTGAACTCAAGCCACGTAGCTAACACCACAGTCGTCTTTCAAGATCATCTATAAGGTGAGGCCAAATGGTACAAAGGGCGTCAGGTTTCAGCTGGCAATTCGTCAATACAACCCCGAACTCTGTGTACAGAAAAAGGCGTTCAGTAAAAAGAGTTACTCCTCTTTCCGGAGATATCATTCTCAAGCCCTGTACAATCGCATATACATATATAGTTAATAGTCTTACCAATAAAATGAATATTTCCAAAGATGTGTCATTAGAATTGTAAATTTTAGATGATAAATTTCGTTAATGAGTTAGAAACTTAAATAAGATTAAATAAGCAATAGACGTCCAATTAACAAGATGTGAACAAGATGGAACTTTCTAATTTTCACAACTGGGTACCCTTATATACAAAACGAAACCTGATCTGTTCACTGAGCCACAGAATCCACAGCATTTACAGCCTTGACACTATGGGAGAGGAACTGAACACTCTGAAGAAAATCCTCCTCGAAAATGGCTACCCAGAACGTTTCATCACAAAATCTATGAAACTTAAATCACCGAAATCGCCCACACTTTTCGCTTCCAAAAACTTCTCTGCCTGAGTGTACAATTCATTGGAAACTCATTGGCAGAAGTAGTGAGTAACCGCCTGTCCCACTCACTGAAGAAAACCTTCTTCGCGGCTGAACTACGATTAACCTTCTCTACGGAACCGATGATTCGCATGAACACCCTGAAGGATAAGCTACCACTGTTGACCAGCCTCATCAGTGTGCATCTACCAGTTCACCTGCTCGTGTGCAGCTAGGTATGTCGGCCGTACCCAAAGTTTGCTATTCAAACGCGTCATCTAACACTTACCTTCATGTTTTTATGAAGGAGGAAAAAGATCTCCCCGCCACCACTCTATCCTGAAACACCTGATCGAATCAGAACACCAAGCTAACTCTCAAAGGAATTCCAAAATCATCTACAGAAAACGTGGGAATCTCAGTCAAAGATTACGAATCAAACTTCTTCAAACCACACAGAAGCCATGTCGATTGACATGTTAAATCCTGAACTCTGCATACAAAAGAATTTTGTTCAGTCATTAAATCTACACTGGACCTGACCTATCTTAACACCGATTACGTAATTCTTGCTTCGTTTTATTTCTTGCTTGTTTTTTTCCTTAATTTCATAATATTTTCTTTCCCCACCCCTTATTACCACTGCTGTCAACTTGACTTTTGTTCAGTTCTAATTTTCGATGAGCTCTACTCAACCCTGTCAATTGTATTACGTCACTTAACTTGTTTGTTTAATCTTATTTATGTTTCTAACCCAATAACGAATTTTTTTTATCTAAAACTTACAATTCTAATAACACATTCTTGGAAATATTCATTTTGTTGCTAAGACAATCTACTATATGTGTATACGATTGTACAGGTTGAGAATTGTTTTCCCCCACGTTCCCCACTGGAACATAGGGCTTCAAGCTAGTGGCTTGAAGTTTCTGTAGTAATGTTCATTTTACAGGATGGGGTTGCTAGCCTCATGCCCAACCTTTCCTCTTCACCAGCTTTATTTCTGGCTTAGTGTGGTAAAGGAGTAAAGGGGTGCGTCGGATGGGGATCGAACTCCGGACCCTGTGCATGGTCGGCGAGCGTTCTAACCGCTATGCCACCGACGCACACAGGTTGAGAATGATATCGCGGAAAAGAGGAGTAACTCTTTTTTTGCTGAACGCCTTTTCTGTCATTATGTTTCAATGGGAATTTTATTGAGAAGTCCTAACCGGTGGGATCCACCAACTCTGGCAACAGGACACTTACTTACAGCTACACTGACTGGCAGTTGCGCCATATAAACATATCGCGAATCGGTAGAAGTAAGAATTCACAATCAGATCCCAGTGACTGAATGTTCTATAAGCTTGCGTTGTAACCGGTAGATCCCGGGATTTGAACCCCAAGGGGTGCATGCGGATGAAGAGTCCCAAACTACAAACTAGGAAACATCTTCCAGTACTCCCTGTTGGTTCTCCTCTGATTATCTAACTGATTTCAGCTTGTCATCAAACCACTAACCAGTCAAATCGCTCTACAAACCACAATTTAAAAGAGGAACCTGTATTTGGTATTTAACGCAATGCAATACGACATGATCCAATACAATACAATATAATAAGGGAGTGGGGTAGAATTAATCGGTCATAATAACGGACACAATCAATTATTTCCTATCCCACTTGCTAGAAATAGATATCTCATTATAATACATTCTATGATCTTGTATGTCGCTGTGTGTGCGTGTATGTCGGTGGATTCGTGTGTGTGTGTGTGTGGTAGAATCACATCACACGCCTCAGATAACTTTATGATAACTAGTTAAGATTGACGCCAATTTCTACGTTTTTTTTAAAAAAGTTTTTATTTATAATCATTGCTAAATAGATTAATTCTCCATAAATAATACCGACACCAGAAAAAGTTTTCCCATCTTGATTTTATTTCCGTTTGGTTTTTTTAATTGGAAGTGATACTGTGGTGAGTGCTACTGATAAGATTTATCAGTAGTATATGTAGAGAGATGTTTATCGGAATAAAAATATCAAATAGCAGGGAGATACAGTTGATTTTAGAGAAGGCGAATAATACGGCGTTGTGAAGATACATGGAAGACAACGTGAAAGAAACACAAAGAAACACAATATAAAGGCCAGAAGTAGCACAACTTGGATGATCTGTGCAAATGGTTCGTTGAAGATAAGGTATAAGTAATTTAGTTATATAGAGATACTATTTATAGACTATTTCCGGATTCGTATGAGTCTTTCAAAACCTGATGTATGAGTATCCTTCATTGATTCTGAATTAGATCATAAACTAATCAACATCATTCAGCGAATCATTGAAGAAAACCACCGAGTAGTAATGAATAGTAGTTTCGTCCTGGTTGGGGACTCTTCACAGTATTCACACATGACTTTATACACCGGGGATCAAACCCAAGAGAGACTAAGGTTACAAGCCCTGGAATTTTCGCCAGTTTTTAACAAATACACATATATAAAGTAACCAATATTCTATGCCATAGGTGAGTATTTCTGCGGTACTACTCCCCTCTTTTCTTCAGCGATTCTCTAGGTGAGTTCATTCAATTCTGATTACTGACTAATAGAAGTTAGAGAACTACTGGAAATAACCAGGGAGTACAGAACGGAGTTTCCTGGAGTTCTAATGAGAGGCGGTGACTAGTGGGGTCTACCAGGTCGGTGTGTGTGTGTGTGTTTGGGGGGGGGGATAAATACTTGCCCATCAAAGTGACATTGCCTGGTGATCGCGCTGTTTTTTGATAATGCCGCAAGTGGCTGAATAGTCAACAGCACTCCCCTTGTAAATTTAAGGTCTTGGATTAGATCCTATAAAGATGACTGATTGGTTCCGGCATAGAACTTTGCACAGAAACTCAGTAGTTTAAGTTACCACAATCCATGTAGGACAAGAAGGTATTTGCCAATTCACATGTATCTGCGGGAACAGTTACACTGGAAGGACAGTAAGAAGGGCCTACATGTAACAAGGAGCGTCCGGTTAAAGAGGCCGTTTAATTACCAAACACCTGAGAGATATTGGACACAGAGTAGACGGGCTGGCATTATTCAAACGACTAAAAGACAAAACAGCTCGTCTTCTTCGATTTACTGAGGCTATCGCAATTGAACGTCTGAAACCTGACCTATGTGTCCAAAAGGAATCTGTCGTTGGACTCCAATTACCCTGGTGACTTATTTCTTAATTAACTCTTGGTCTTCTAACTTCATTAACTTATCCTTTCAACGCCCCCTCCTGTCTCCACATTTCTTCTGATTGACTTCCATAAGAGATAATTTTTCTTGACCTTATGAGTTCTACTCACCATTATACATTATCACACACTATATTTTGATCTTCTCTTATCTAACTATGTAACTGTTACTAATTTTCTGTTACCTAACCGACGAAAAACTGATGAATTAATTTTCTAGAAACTTCTCTCAAACAAGATATATGAATATGTACCTACACTTTAGCTACCTTGTCATCCGGATGTTTTATCTCACTGATGACACTCTTATAATATGCTTATTGATGACAAAAGTATGTTAAATTTTACGCAGACTTTTATTTATTAAAGATTTGTGTGGATCAGTGGCACAGCGGTTAGGACGCTCATGGACCATGCACATGGACCGGGATTCGATCCCCAGCTGACGCACACCTGATATCAATGGATGGCCGGCTAAATATGTTGAAAATTCCATTCTTGTAACAAAATCCTGTGTGGAATCAAGCTGTAATAAAATTAAAATCAATAAATTTGTTTTTCGAATATGAGCACGGATTGGTATCAGTCAGAGAAGAACCATTGAAAACCAGGAGAGAGTACTGGACAGCTATTTTCTCAGCCTAGTTTGGAACTCATTGGAAGTACGCACTCACTGAACTAGGTTTGGAACCCAAGACCTTCCGCTGACAAAGCAAGCTCGTAGACCATTCAGCCACTGGGACCCGATTCCTCAATGGCTGGCCAATGAATTCTCACTTCTACCAATTCGTGATTTTAGTGCGACAGCCAACCAATATCATCGGTGAGAACTTCATACCCGCTCCCTACTGGATGGACTTCACTGGTTACGACTTCTCACTAGAACTCCAGAAAACTCCGTCCTGTAGCAAGTCACTAGCGAGCATCAGATTAATTTTCAACAGTCGGTTTGTAATGATTAGATTTGTTTTTCGAGTTGTACCACGAATCGATATCAGGTAGAGACATTGGTTGGTGCCACTGGCGCTAAAAATCACGAATTGGTAGTGTAACAACAGAAGACAAGGGCCAGGCAACAGATCAGTTTTATTACAAAACCAACAGGTATTTATGTGTATTTTACGTACATTAATAAGGCTCTGCCCGCAGAAAGAAGGCGGTCTTCTGATTGGTTGTTTGCAAACAAAGGCAGTCTTCTTCTGCTTTCTCGTTTTCGATATTTCTCGGAAATGCGAGCCACTTGTCTGCGAATCATATTTGTCCACGTCTAGGTCAGCTGTGATCGGTTGTTAAATCAGCCTGGATTAATTTCCACCAATCAGCGTAGATCAATGTCTACCAATTGGCTAGCAGCTTGCTCTCACCACAGTAGAAGTAAGAATTCATGGCTGACCATTGAGGAATCGATTGTCAGTAGCTGAGTGTTCTACGAGCTTGCCTTGTAACCGGAAGGTCCTAGGTTCGAACCCCAATGCAGTGGGTGCGTACTACCGATGAGTTCCAAACTAGACGGATGAAATAGCTGTCCAGTGGTTCTCTAACTGATATCAATCCATGGTCTAACTCGAGAAACAAATCAAATCTCTACAAAACTCTTGACAGTTATTAATGATTATAGGTTGTATGCAGATGATGAGGAGAACCAACGAGAGTGAATGTATCTAAGCAATATATTGTCGGAAGCCTTCACTGGTTCTTACCATCCTCCTTCCAAGAATCCCAACCAACCAGAAAGACTACACTTCCTCAGGTGTTTGCAACTAATTGTCGAAAATTTCGTGGATTGATTCCAAGTTATGTTTTAACCGGGATTTGAAGGAGGTTACTTCAGTCACTTATCTAGGAAGCATTGTCTCAACTACAGGAGGAACGGACGGACGAGGATGTCAAATCGAGAATCGGGAAGGCGAGAAACACATTCATCAGCCTGAAACCAATCTGGAAATCTTCGTCACTCAACTCAGCATCAACAACAAAATGATTCGGATTTTCAATACAAACGTCAACTCAGTCAGTTCTTCTATACGGATGGATCAGAAACTTGGCGGGTCACAAAGAATATTTCCAACAGCCTGTTGCAGACTTTTATCAACAACAACTGTCTTCGTTCTATACTCAAGATCAGATGGCCGGAAAGAATCACCAACAAGGAACTATGGGAAGAAACAAAACAAGAACCAATCGCCCAACAAATATGCAGGAGAAAGTGGAGATGGATTGGACACTGGCTGAGGAGGCCGCCGGGTGACATCACGCGTCAGGCCATAGGTCGAGTGGAACCCGATAGGGAAGCGACGAGTGAGACGTCAGTGCAAGGGTGACATGGAGGAGATCGTGTGAAAAGGAGTTGAAACAGTATGGATTAACATGGATGCAAGTGAAAAATACAGCAGAAGACAGAAGCAAGTGGAGACGTGCAGTTGAAGCCCTATGTTTCACTAGGAACCCAAGGGAACAACAATAGCAATAATAATATGTTTTAACCACTACTGATTTTTTTCCAACCTTAACCTGTGTCAGCTCACATTGCCCGTCGAGGAAGGTGACGGCTAGGCATGTATAACACATGTCCTAGCCATTTCAATCGATTCAACTTCATAACCTCATCGAGTGACTCTCCCTCCTTACCCAACATTCAACGCCTACTTTCAATATTACACACCACAGTTTACTCATTTAACATGGAAGACAGATTACCAACATCTATGATCAGGGGAACACATGATCTTAACTCAGAGAGCCGAGAAGCGACTCAAGGCTCGATCCCCGGCCGACGCACTCCTCTACCTCATTAAGCCAGTAGTAAGACTGGTAAAGAGGAAAGATTAGGCATGACATTAGCAACCCCATCTCTTAAAAATAAATACCACTGATTTCGAAACTTCAAGCCTCTAACTTGAAGGCCCCCTATGTCCCACTGGGAACGTAAATGGATAAAAAAATGATCAGGAGAAGTCAGCCTTTCATTGGCTATGTCTCACTCACAGTCATAAAATGGAATGGAGCGAAATATTGTGCTCAGTACACAGGTCCTTTGATCGATGGCCAGCGGGATATCAGGTCTACACCAGAGATGATATATTTCGGTAAATGCGATGCTAGTCTTTTGTATCTGTGGTGAGATTCCGTCAGGAATTAGACAGTGCATTAGGGCTGATGCCACAACTTTCCGAATAAGTGAAATGTTCAACTCGCTCCATCACTTCATTACATATCCTCCAACTAAGCGTTTGAGCGTGTACTGCTGATGAGTCCTGAACAAGGAAGGACGAAACAGCTATCCAATACTTCCTGGAGATTTTTAATGGCCCCTAACTAACATGTCAAAACTTGGAAGCAATTAAATGCCGACAAACTAACTCTTGAAAGTGATTTAAGTCAGTTGTTGATTCGGCATGAATTCAGTCGGATACCACCACCGGACCCTCCCCTCACCTAAGCTTGCAAACACTGACATTTTCTGTCTGTTTTCGATATATAACTTTGCAGATATGTGCGGCAGTTCAAGTCGCCACACTCCATGTAGCACACAAAGCAAGAGAAGAAAGTAAGAGAAATGCATAATATAGACAGTAAACAGAGGTGTGAGACAAAGGAATAGTAATAACGGAGGACAAAAGTTTAATTGGAAGTCATAAGTCACAAGGAGTGGATGCATCTGCGCCACTGAGAACGATTTTGAGCCATGTCACCAATTGTTTCCAACCATTGGTTTTGACCGTCCCGAGGACCCCAACCAGTCAGGAAGTCTACACCTTCCTACGTGGCTTAGACTAACTGTTGTAGATTTCATTGACTGGTGCCATGTTTTCTTTTGACCGCCGCTAGCTCTTTTCCAGCCAGACCCAAATCAGCTAACATTGCCCGTCGAGGGAGGCGATGACTAGGTATGCATGCGTAACACATGTCCTAGCCATCTCAGTCGATGTAATTTCACATCCTCGCCGATTAGTTTCCCCTACTTACCTAACACTCGACGCCTAACCAAACACCGACATTAAAAAACTACCTATGTTTTGACATTTTCAATCATTCTTCATATGAATCAATTCATGTACCACTATCCTCTTGGTTTCTCAGTCTTGTTTTATTGGAATACGTCACTATTTTGACTATCAAATCGTAGACAATAACGTCATTAGCTGTAGCACTACTACCCCAGAAAATCAAAACAAAGTTTAAAATATCAAAAACATATTTTTCCGTAATGATTTGTGGAAAATAATTATCCGATTATGAATTAATGATTATGAATTAACGTGAAAAAAAACAACAACAACATAAAGTTACATGAATTCATGTGAGTCAGATTATGTTGTGGGGTTAAATAATACGACTGCCACTGGTACAACACCTATTACGTAAGCATAGATCTAATGATATTTCAACTATTACAAGATAATATCAATTCTAAAATGTTATGTATACCGTCTTATGAAGGAGTGATACTCTATTGTGGCTGCTGTCTAACCCGACTAGAATTGGCCTCTAGAACCACGACACTATAATCATCTTGTGTCCAAGTTAAACTTTAAGCACCACTAACTACCAATCGCCAATGATTTTCTTGATTGCAGTAGACTGGATAATGCGACAAACAGTGGACAATGAGGAAACAGGCATAAAATGGACACACACAAAAAACTTGGAGAATCTGGACTTCGCCGATGATATATGTCTGATTTCCCACAAACTGGAAGACATGCAAGTGAAAAGCAACAAGTTAGCAGAAGAAGCATCAAAGACAGGACTTCAGGTGAACATAGATAAAACAGAGGTGATGAAAATTCCTGGGCAACACCACCAACAGCAACAACAACAACTGACAACAATCAGCCAGCATAAATGGAAGGAACCTGAAAGAAACAACCTCCTTCACCTACCTACCTGGGAAGCATCGTTTCAACTACAGGCCTGTGGAACTGATGAAGATATCAAAGCAAGAATCGGAAAAGCAAGACAAGCTTTCACCACTCTCAAGTCTGTGTGGAGGTCAACAGCACTCATCATCAAAAATAAGATCCGGATTTTCAACTCCAGTGTGAAGTCAGTCAGTGCTACTATAGGGATCAGAGACTTGGCCAGCGCGTCATAAAGAGCATCTCAAACAAACTACAGACCTTCAATAACAGTTGTCTTCGCTCAATACTACTCAAGATCAGATGTCCAGAAAAGATCAGCAACAGGGATCTCTGGCAATGAGCGAACCAACACAGCAGGAACCAACCAATTGTGAAACAAATAGGCAGGAAGAAATGGAGATGGATTGGCTGGCCATACTCTGAGGAAACCATCAAGTGACATCACTAGACAAGCCGTTGCTCCAGTGGAACCCGAAAGGGAAGCGGCGAGTTGGTCGTCAGTGCGAGGGTGGGGTGACTTGGAGGAGGTCATGTGAAGAGGAGATGAGAGCGTGTGGGCAGACATGGAGCCAGGTGAAGACTCTATCAGAGAGCCGAACGCAATGGAGACGCACGGCTGAAGCCCTATATTCCTGTAGGAATTAAAGGACACAATAATAATAGTAATAACTACCAATCAATCAATCAGCGAATGACCTCAAGTGTTCCAATGAGGTTCATGCAAGTGAGTTCAAGGTTGTATAGCGTTTGATTCGTATCAAGCGAAGTTACGCTTACAGTTCGATGAGGATAAGGTTTTGCAGTATTGCCTGGATTTAGGATTGCCTTGGGAAGGAGAGACATAGCCTCATGGAAAATGGAGAGAATTACTTCGTTGTTAGGCGGAGAAGGTATCGTCGTACACATGAGACAACAATGTTTAGGTGACCGGTTTATATGACACCTCTGTGTGGAAAGGATTTGTAGAGAGAATACCATACAGAAAGTCTACTACCTTAGTACCTATTGTCACTTGACTTGTGACGCAGGGATTCATTGTACATACTGATAAATGGAAAGGTTATAACTTGCTGTCATCTCTTGGATGTATTCATCACAGAGTGAACCATTCTAGGGATTTTATGGATCCAATTGCAGAGACGATATATTCGACTAGGGCTATAAATGGATCTCAAACGGGTGTCATTTATAGACATTTGGATGAATATATGTACAGAATGTGGTGTAACTTTTCTATTGACTCTGGGAGGTGTTTCTGTCACATGTTAGAGAAAGATACCCTATATAACAGTTGTATGCAGTTTTTTTGCTTTTTTCCCCATAAATATACGTTTTCCTTAATCAAAAGTCCCTCTTTCATGTGATTGGTCCGTTGAAGGTCGTTTGGTGATTGGTAGTTATTGGTGCTTAAAGTTTAACTTTGACCACCTTGTGACTTAAATTTATCTCCAAAGATGAGATGACTACGAGAGTTAGTCAGATTGGGAAAAAACACCGACTGGAACAAACAACACAGTATTTATTAGGCAAAATAAATACGGTACCTCAGAAATTTAAACCATAAATGAACAAATCTGATTGGTTGTATGACAGCGAAAATCTCTCGGGAAATTTTTTAGCACTAAAATTCGATGATTTGCTTCCTTATCAGCTTGAATGGTTTTATTGAAAATTTATTTGATTCCTTCGCATTCTTAGTGGAATATAGAGAAGGCTTCAAGCTCTTCATCTTTCAGGTTTTGAGTAGCCATTGTGTTGTTTCATCATATAGGGGAGGGGGTGAGTTTACTAACCTCAGCCTACTACCGGATGAGTAGAGGGGTTTGGGTGAGATGCGTCCATCCGCCGGGAATCAACTGCCGGCGACTATGCATGTGTGTGTGTAGTTGGAGGATATCCTACGGTTGGACCGCTGTCCAACAATACCTAAGATAGATTGAAGTGTTTCCTGATAGTGGGTGGGCATCTCCGGCAATAATAATAATAAAAACTGACGCCTATCACACAAGAGGTGGCTATCATGGTTTATCCAGGGGGTTTAAGATTATAACGTGTTGGCGTTTGATACAATAGGTACTGCGTTCAAGTCCCACTTGGATGACTATCACTCAACAGGGGTTTCAGGCCCATTCAGCTGACGAGTCACTTCCAAAAAATAGGAAGAAATGCGCATCCTGGTGGATTCCACTGTCAGTAAGCCCACCATCCACCAAATTTCTTCTAATAATTGATTTCGGTAGCTAGTCATTGATGAGATTTTTATCGATTTTCGTTTGGATATATCAGCTGGCATTAAACATCCACTTCACTGTTTAATTTTAGTTAATCGATTGTTTCTCTCCCTCCCTCCGTCTTGCTAACCCTTTAACGAAAGGTAATCAGTCGTGTGAACTGTAATTTTCACAAGTGAACAGTAAACAACAGATACACACACACACACACGAGGAATAAAAATTAACGAGGGAATAAAAGATACCTAATTAACCTGTATAGAACACGATGAACTTATAATAGAGTCAGTGGGAAATTCTCAGGGATAGATATTTTTTCAAATGGAAAATAAATGACCGAAAAATCGATTATTGATTGGTAAATGAAATTTTGAACATAGTGGTAATGATAATAATGGTAGAAGAGTGGCATGTGCTACTGAAAAGGTTTATCAGTAGTATACAAAGAGACGTTTATCGACACAAAAGGATATCTAATAGCCGAGAGATAGATCGGTTTGACGTCAGAGAGGGAAAGAGAGAGAGAGAGGAAAAGAACCAGTACTGGGGCAAAACGTGAGGGACATGAAAAGAAGACAACGAAATACAAAATACGAAGGGGGGTGGGTAGAAGTAGTACAACAGGCAAGATGTGTGCAAACGACGATTTTCATGTAAGGTGTGCATAATTTCCCTGCATGTGGTACAGGGTTCGATCCCCAGCCGACGCACTTCCAAACCTCACTAGAACAGTAAAGCAGGAAGGTGAAGCATGAGGCTAGTAACCCTATCCCGTGAAACGAAGCACCACTGCTACCGAAACTTCAGAAATCTAGCTTGAGGTCCTATGTTCCACCGGGAACCCAAAAAAATATATGCGTATATCAAGTTCCTAATAGGCGTTCCATCACCAGGTTTCCTGTCTTCTCCGTAACAGTAATAAAGGACGTATCTTATACTACTTAGAAATGAATAATCCCCATCCAGACACTAAGGAAAACAAAACACGCAGTGCAGCCATGAAGGGTCTCTTTTCAGTGTACAATAACATTTATATACAATTATTTTCTCATGAAGGAGGGTGGTAGCAAAAATGTGACAGTTAACTAGCGAGTTTCTACAGCTGGATGCGCTTACATCCGAAGCGTCTGTAGTTCTGACGCCCTAGAAGTAGAACTAGATATCTTCTGAAAGAAATCTACACCCGCAATGGATACTTACGCTGAGATGCATTGATAATAATATCAAACCGAAAAATTCGGAGAACAGAAACATTACTGCTACCGGAGAAAAAGAAACTTTACACGAACCTGAGTTTCAAAGGGGCTTAAACTTCTTCTTATCAACTCTAAGAGAAGTGTGTTCTTCAGTCGTCCGTCCATTTGTCTGCAGAAGCCTTAAGGACTAGATCTCGCATCTGACCACCATTTCTGTTGCTGTGGGCTAAGCATATTGGTTTTTCGATGCGTATCTTGTCTAAAAGGGTGCAACAACACTATTATCCCAGCGCATGATTGCAGAAAGGTAGTTGGTAGTGGCTCTATAAGCAGTGATTCCATCTGAGCAAACGCATCCTCCTTCAAAGTAATCTAGAAAGTGAAGAATCACCAGCCAAAGGTAATACGTTTTCGTCTCCCCGCTGCTGCATTACTGGAGCTCTAACCATTCAGAGAGAAGGTAAAGATGGAAGCTATCCCTACAGAAGAAAATCATTCAACCATTTCTACTATCTCATGGAAACAACCTTATTGATTTCAACTGATGTGATTTCCAATTGTTTGCTCGTTTTTCTAACTCTCAGATTTCTTTAGACGTCTTACATAATTCCATATTGTCCTTCGTGTCTGTATGCATTCTGATTACAACTCATACACTCATTAGATTATTCATCTTGTTACGTAACTGCGATACACTTATTGATTAATATTACTAACTCATCACTCATGTTACTGCTACTCTCTTTCATAAAGAAGAAAATTGTAAATACATGTGATTGTGCAGCTGAAGAGGGAGATAATTTCGTCGCTGAAAATATCCCCTTCACTGAACTGCATGTTTTGCTTTCATTTGTGAATGACCTTCGTATGAAAAGGTCAGTTATATAATCAGTAATGTTGAAAAACAAATTGAATTCTGTAAAGTTCAGTGGATATACCTATTATTCAACTACATATATGCAGAGAATTTTAAGGAAAGCAATGAAATATGGTGTAAAAAAAGGCAGCTATGACGTCATGGATAGGAGAGATTACGTAATCCACGTGTGTTACGCACATATATATATAAATTCACCCAGTAAGATGACTTTTACGCAAACACTTTTTACGTTGGCAGTCTCTTTCAATTAATGAACCACCCATATTTTCCCTGCATTAAAATGCATCTTATTTAATCTCGTTTACACTCGGATATTGTACGTCGGTGGCATAGTGGTTAGGACGCTCGCCGACTATGCACATGGTCCGGGGTTCGATCCCCGGCCAATGGACGCACTCCTTTACCTCGCTAAGTCAGAAATAACACTGGTGAAGAGGAGAGGTTGGGCATGAGGTGGCTAGCAACCCCATCCTGTAAAATAATCACTGCCAGAGAAACTTCAAGCCACTAGTTTGAAGCCCTATGTTCCACTGGGGAACGTGAAGGAAAAAAAAAGAACACTCGGATACATTGTCTGCATTAATATGGTAGAGGTAGGCTTCAGACAATCGATCAAAGCGTAATTAATCAAGATAGAGAAGGACTCAAAAGTGTCACATTTCAGTGGAATCAGTCACATATACAGGTCTCCTGTAGTATAGCGGTTAGCATTGTGGACTGTAAAATCCAATGACCCGAATTCGAGTATTCGTCGAGGTCTAGAGTAAAGCGCTTTCACCAGTTCTTGTTAGATCACCGGTATTAGGTCCAATTAGTACCTTTATGAGTGGTTGGTTGGAAAAAAGGTTTTGCTGGCATTTGCGTGTCAGCAGCCAACTGGCATACACACATTCCTAAACTTCGCTTAACCTGTGTTAAGCCTGATAAAAACGGTTGGACATGACGCTTAGAACCCCAGTGCTATTATTTACAGGTTTTGTCATCACCAATAATAGAACCAAAACATGCAATACACAGGAAAACAAAAAGAACCATCACGATAAACAAAACATTTTCAAGCGGTTTTACAAACAAAAGTTAAAAACGATCGATATATATATTCATATAAATTAATATAAGGATAAATAATAGGTATACTCACCTCCTCTTCTTGCCTCTCCACAATGTATCCACAAAAGGAATACTATACACCATTTGATTTGTTCTTGTATACTGAAGCGTATCAACGCTTGCCGGCGTGGTGGCTGTTGTTTGGTCCACATAGAGAACATTACTTCAAAGCAGTGGACTACTACTACTATGATCAGTGAGAAGCATGCAAAAACTGACGGATACTCATGCTGATGACAGATAACTTAAAATCGAAATAATGATAATAATAATAATCACACAATGATTTCAGATGGTAGCCACGTGCAAGCCAATGTTTGACGACACCGACGAAGAACAGGAAATTAGAGAAACAAAATGAGGGAGAGAGAGAGAAAGAGAAGAGAAATAATCAATAAATGAGCCTCTTTTTATGTGATGATAATGATAATAATAATTCCAATGATTAATTGTATAATAATAATCCAGCGGAGAATTATTGATAACGCCAAACAGTACAGGAATACATATAATGAACACGATAAATTGAATCATGTGCGAAAAAATAATTTTCCTGCAATTTGATTGGCCAACTGATATTCGACCAATCAGAATGATGCTTTTGAAGTAGTCAACCGTTAGCTAAATAAAGGTATCAATTGTTGCTGGTGTCATTGATCTATATGTATATACCTATATTATTGAGAATCTGTACATTTAGTTACCTGTCTAGAAGAGAAGTGTTCACATGTCAAAGGTATAAGTGATGAGTCACTCACACAACCAGTGAATGAGTGAGTGAGTGAATTAGTTAGCAGACACAAGTGTGCCATTATTATTAGGTATTTGCTCGCACATGTGCGCATATATCACACTGAGGTGAAATGAAATTCTCTGTGTTAGACAATGTGAATATGAAATGAGGTCATCAATGTTTTCAATGAAAAAATTGATGACCTATTGCATCACAGCTTACATTTTTGTTATTTTATATTGATGTAATTGTGGTGTTGTAGTATGAAGTGGGTCTATAAGAAGCGCAATAATTGGACATGTGGTCGATATGTATTATTTTTAAAAATTGTCATTCACTTGGGTTTTGAGTGGAACACATAGAACTTCAAAAGCATATCACCACATTTTCCAGTCCTCTTGATTCCCATGATTGACCATAGGCTTTCACCTCCACTATATCACCTTCGAGATGAGGTCCAACTCTTCATATTCCTATTTAAGAGCTGGCCTAGCAAGTGATGGCATTCAGCAGTCCCCTCAGTGTGTGTTTGACTTGTCTGCATTTTCTTTGGCATATGTCTTGAGCAACAGGCTCTTGGTTGGTTCGTCCATAGAGTTTCTTGTTGCTGAATCTTTCTGGCTAACCGTCTGATCTTCAATATGGAGGCAGAGAAGGCAGCTGTTGATGAAAGTTCGTGGTGACCTGTTGGAAGTGCCTTTCCTGTGGGTTGAATACAAAGTTTCTTGGTTATATGGAAATGGTCAATAATGGTCACCTTATTACTGTGACCTCTCCCCATTATAGTA
Source organism: Trichobilharzia szidati (assembly GCA_944472155.2). NCBI lineage: Eukaryota > Metazoa > Platyhelminthes > Trematoda > Strigeidida > Schistosomatidae > Trichobilharzia > Trichobilharzia szidati. The sequence continues at coordinate 20,091,219 of OX235275.1, forward strand.
AGTTATATACAAGGCGCAAAGTATCCTACGCAAGTCATTGCACATCTGACTCATCTGCAGTGCTGAAGCTTTGATCATCATCGAAATAGAATAGCCAGAACTTTATGTACAACCCCTTTTTCTTTCATGCTTTTTCATCCGTCTATGTTAAAGTATGGTGATCCCTATTCATAAATTGACCCAACGCATTTTTCGTTTTGTTTATTCCGTTTGTATACTTTTCCATTACTGCATCAATTGTTACTATTATTATTATTATTCTCACTTTGAACAATTTTCGGTATTATTTAATTGAATTTTAGATTTTCCCGTCGGCTGATTGGACCGAAGTGCTCAGTCTCAGGTTGACATGTCGGCTTCCAGATTACGAGTCCCAAATAGGACGAAATGCGCATCCTGGATTCCACTGCTAGTCACCATCCACCAATTTACGGTATTATCTCACTTGTCATCGTTTATTTATTTATTTAATTCAGTACAATCTGTGTTTTTGCCATGTTATCTTATCATGATTACCTCCTTGTCGAGTCATGTTAGAATTTTCAGCTATTGGTTTGTAGCGGCTTTTTGTTTGATTGGTCGGAGGATTTCATCATGAGCTGACATCAGTTAGAGAGAACCATTGGAAAACCGACGGGGAGTACTGCACAGCTGTTTCTTATTGGTGAGGAGTCCCAAACTGGGCTGACGAAACAGCTGTTCAGTACCCCCAGCTTGTTTTCCAATGGTCCCCTAAATGATGTCAGCTCATGATGAAATCCTCCGACTAATGTTTGAATTACCCAATAACGATTTATATATTTTATAAAATATCTAATAACCTATTATTTTTGCTAGAGTTCACAGGTGAAAATCAACAAACTGGCTGAAGTCGCTGGCTCGCAGCGAAGACAGGATTCCAGGTGAGCATAAAGAAGACAGAGGTAATGAAGGCAGCTATTCACTATTAAAACCAGCACTAATCACCGTCAACGGGAGAGATTTGACAGAGGTTAATTCCGAGCTTCACTTATCTGGCCAGGAGGCCCAATTTCAACCACAGGTACACATGAGGATGTCAAAGCCAGCCAGCCAGCCAGCCAGAATCTGAAAGGAAAGATACGCCTTCATCAAAGTGAAACCACTTTCGAAATCTTCTGCTCTACGCCTCAGTATGAAGAAGATTCGGATTTTCAACACCGGTGTGAAGTCAGTCAGTCACTTCTTCTATATGGGTCAGAAACTGACTGGCTCCATACACAGGGTGAAATGGCCAGAAAGAATTAGCAACAAGAAACTCCACAGTGGAGCAAACCAACAGGCGTGGACCAATTGCTCAACAAATATGTAGGAGAAAATGGAGATGGATTGATCAGACATACACTACTGAGAAGGCTGTCAGATGACATCGCGCGCAATGCTGGCTATTTCTCTAGTGGAATTCCAATGGGAAGCGACGAGTGGTTAGTCATTGTGAGGGTGACATGGAGGAGATCGTTTGAGGACAAGCAGGAGGATGAGATGAAAGATTAAGGTTAGGAGTGGAGCAGAGTATAGAAGAAACTGTAGATGTGTCACTGAAACCGTATGTTCCATTCGGAACCCAAGGGAATAGTAATGATAATCACAGCTGTAAAAGTACTCTCTCAGCCACTTCAATGGTTCTCTAACTGACACGAGTCAGTCCATGGGAAAACGTGTAACAAATCCACTCCCGTGCAGACTAACTCTTGTAAATCAACCCGGAGCTTGCTAGTGACTGGTTGCAGGATGAAGTTGCCTGGAGTTCTAGTGGGGAGAAATTGTGACTAGTGGGCTCCATCCGGTCGGGAGTGAGAAGAAAAACACTCGCCATCAATGACATTCACCGATACCAGTTGCGCAAAAACCACGAATTGTTGGAGGTTACAAATCATTTGATCTGGCCATTGGATTGGCTCCCTGAGGCTGAATGATCTAAGAATTTGCCTTATAAATGGAAGGTCCTGGGTTCGGACCCTAGAGGTGGGTGTGTATTGTTGAAGAGTCCCAAACAATGAAGGACGAAACAACAGTTCAGTACTGTTTGGTAGGTTTTGCTTGGTTCTCTAATTGACATCAGCCTGGAATCAGACCTGAAACATATCAAATCCCCACAAAGTAACTCTTGAAAATTCACATTATTATCCACAAAAGATCATATATGTACGGTTGTACAGTTTGATAGTAAAGTCGTTGTAAAAGAGTGTCTTCACTAAATCAATTGTTTTCATTTTCCATGTCTCTCATTGGGGAAGTATGCACTCACTCACTCACTCACTCACTCACTCACTCACTCACTCACTCACTCACTCACTCACTCACTCACTCACTCACTCACTCACTCACTCACTCACTCACTCACTCACTCACTCACTCACTCACTCGCTCACTCACTCACTCACTCACTCACTCACTCACTCACCCACTCACCCACTCACTCACCCACTCACTCACTCACTCACTCACCATGTCTGAATCATGGGTATTTGAAGGGATTTGGATTAATCTGAGTTGTTAGATTTCGAAACAAATTAACATCAGTTAGACAAACCATTCAAAATCAGGGAACACTCCACACAAATGTTACATTCTTTACAGTGGACGCCCACGACCATATCAGGGATCAGAACTCCCCAGGACTTTCATGTAACAAGACTAAGCTTGTTGGCAATTTTTCGATCTTCGATTTTGCAAAAGATTGCATCCTAACATTTACAAGTTCTGTAATCACTTAAGAAGCGTAAATTGCTTAACACAGCCAATAAGTAGTGTATAATTTTACGCGTTTAAGCCTTCGAAATGTTTGTAATTTCCACTGATTATTCTCAGTGATTTCAATCTGGTGACAAGGCTCATCTTTGGGTTTTTGCAATGCTAACAAATCAGGAAAATTAAATTCTTTGGGCCAGCACACTAACTAATAAATTTACAAATGAAGGCAGGACTAGAACTATTTACACATTTATACAAGAAGTTGTTTGAGCAATTCTGATTTTAGAAATTCCGAGTTTCAGTACCATTCTACGGTATAAATAACTTCACCTACTCATGTCTCTTTAACTTAATTTGTATTTCCAATATTCTCATTCCCTCTTGATATGTCGGCTGTTAAAAAGCTGACGCTCCGACGACGTTTAAAGATTAATACTGATGTTGCTTTGTCGACAGAATGGAGGCGCATTTTTTCGCGGCGTCACTCCATATAGCTCATTAAGCGACGAATAGTGTTCCTGTTCCAGTGGCCCAATAGTAGCTGGAAATGCTATAGCATTTCCAGCTATGGATACTGACTGGCTCCTATTCTCACTGTGAACATCGTCCATAATTCACTGATTGAAATTTAGGTGAATTCAGACGACGAGTTCCAAGGTGAGTGAAATAAGCTTCTTAGATTCCACTGCTAATCACCAACAACAATATATAGCCAATGTATGTTTCCGCCACTGTTTAGCTCACCTAGATTTAAATGCCAAGATGACTGAGAGAAATTTTCTGACAGGTGGTAAATGAACTGAAATCTGGGAAAGGGGAATAATAACATCCTCAAAAGCCGTTTTAATCGAGGCGAAACTATACAATTAGCAAAGAAATTAAATATATCATTTATTGATCAGTGAGTGAGGTGTAACCAGTGTCATGTGTCCAATCATAAATGGAACTTTCGTTTAGTTTCCAAATTATTTATCAACACAGGGACCCACCAATATGGTTTACATCTTAGATGACTTTTACAATGGTTAGATACAATCCACAGCAAGCTCCTGATACTGATTTCATATTTATTGGCGTTCATCAGTACAGCGTATCCGCCTATGATATTCCCCCGAGGCAATGCTCCTTGTGCTATTAATGAGGCCTCAAATAGCTTTGTGGTGATGATTTTGTCTGCAATATGGGTGGTGCAGTGTGAAATCTTTTGAGAAGACATCATTTCCTTCGCAAATTCTTATTTCTTCAAGTATTAGGCTGCTAGAATCCAATAGACTGACGGACGTCAGTTAGGGAGAATCACTGGAAGCCATGGAGCATTGAACAGACGAGGTGAGGTCAGGTTGGAGTTCAGTGAACCATGAATTCTAAGTCCTACGTCAGTTCGCGATAGGTGGCGCTACCGACATTCACTGTCAATCAGTGACGAGTATTATTCTCTAAAACATGTTTTTGATGGACACCACTTGTTATGGTTCTAATTAAGAGTCCAGGAAATCAGTTATATTTGAACAATCGATTAGCTCATTCATTTACTTTTGGGAGTATAGGTGAGTACTGTTGAAGAATTCTCAGCCGAGACGAAACAATAAATGTACAGTACACGCTCAGTTTTTTAATTCTTATCTATATGATTTCAAATAAGAACGAAACCTACTTTAGAATCGTCTTTTTTGATACGGCTGTGTTCTATCAGTCGCATGGTTTAATTCCGAAGCTTTCATTGACTATTTCTAGACAATATCTTCAGCGCAAATTTCAATATGAAGTTCATATCTTTCGTTTAGAATTCAAATACCCTTTACTTCATTATTTTAGTCTGTGGTAAAGATGTCGTCTTGAAAGACAATGTTTACGATTATTATTGTTCCCTTTAATTCCTAGAGGAGCATAGGGGCTTCAGCCACACGTCTCCATTGCTTTCGGTTCTCTGCCAAAGTTTTAACCATCTGGCTCCACGTCTACCCACATGATTTCACCTCCTCTTCTCTGCATGACCTCCTTCATGTCACATCCTCACTGGCGATCAACTCGCCGCTTCCCATTTGGTCGGGTTTCACTCGAGCAATGGCCTGCCGTGTGATGTCACTTGGTGGTTTTTTCAGAGTATGGTCAATCCACCTCCAATTCTTCCAGCATATTTGTTGCACAATGAAGGCTTTGCAATTAAATCACTCAGATCAGAGGATAATACCACATGAAAATCATTCACCTGAGATACAACACATCTCTGTTATTTCACAACCCACTTTAAATTATATAAAATAATAATTTCAGATTGTAAATTATTTTAATTTGATGCGATAAAAAACCCCAAAAGAATCTTTCGCTGAATAAAAATTCACCAATTTATTCAATCCAGCTGTGATATTTCTGAATGTGCTAGACGGAAAAAAGCTGACCGACAGGGATATGGAAGCAGATGGTGAATTTGGCTGGAGTGAAGCTGAAGCATTTCTCTCATAAAAGAAAAAACAACATTTCAGAACAAAAATAAATGTGGTAATCGATCGAAACGAGCTGGTTATTTAGTCTCTCGGTATGTTGAAAGAAACAGTTGTCCGAGGGCTAACTAACTAACTAACTAACCATGAACTGACTAACTAACTGATCTTGAACTAACTAACTAACTAACTAACTAACTAACTAACTAACTAACTAACTAACTAACTAACTAACTAACTAACTAACTAACTAACTAACTAACTAACTAACTAACTAACTAACTAACTAACTAACTAACTAACTAACTAACTAACTAACTAACTAACTAACTAACTAACTAACTAACTAACTAACTAACTAACTAACTAACTAACTAACTAACTAACTAACTAACTAACTAACTAACTAACTAACTAACTAACTAACTAACTAACTAACTAACTAACTAACTAACTAACTAACTAACTAACTAACTAACTAACTAACTAACTAACTAACTAACTAACTAACTAACTAACTAACTAACTAACTAACTAACTAACTAACTAACTACCTAACTAACTAACCAACTAACCAACTAACTTACTAACTAACTGACGGACTAACTAACTATCTTTGGAATTGACTCAATTCCGTACATATATATAAAAGAAGGAAAAAGTTGTGTGAGTAACTTGATATGATTATGAGCAATAATTTATGCTCGAAACGTCATCAATTAATATTACTGTGTAACGCTGTGTGATTTATGAAAATAAAATCTTATCCATAATGGAGTTACACTCTACCACAGTGCCCAAGTTTTAAAACTATATCAATGACTACAGGCATTGTTTGGTGTGCCACTGTTGTTGACACAGTTTTGACGCCACCTTATTGAGAATCACCTAATTGGTTCCAAAGTACTTGTTAAAGTTGGATTTTGGTTAACTAATTTCGTTCTGCAGTATTTTTTTTTGTAGTAAAAACGTTCTCTTGACTGTGTAGCTGTCTAACGGCCCTGCTGAGGGAATTTCGATTTTTTGACGTTATTATTGTTGACCAGAAATACACATAGATTTAACCGCAACTAACCACCCTTCCCCTGTCTTTGGAGCGTTTTTTGACTGTGCGTCTCTCAACAAAGTTGTATCATCTATGTAGTAGGACAAATAGATCGCATTTCTGTATTCAGAGCACAGTGAATAGGTTCCGGTCGTTACAATTTATGTTCCTCTGTCTTCTTAATTCTTGATAATAAGCACAAAAGTTAGGTGGAGCGAAGATTTTCGCACCATGTCCCCCAATAACCAACACTAAACTGTTATTTTTCTCAAATTAACACTCATTTCGGTCAATAATGACTGCAGGGGAACCCTGAGTTGCGGATTTCATCTTATTCAGATGTATCCGCATCTTCTCTTGAGTGAGTGATAGATGATATTCGCTTCCCAGCCCATACTCGAAGCCAGGGAGAATCCATCATTTTAAATGCAAAAGAGTTACTTGCTAGGACACTGAGTCATAAAAACCACCTTTTGTGCAAGGGGTATCAGTTCAGGGTTCGAGTCTCATTAGAAACATCTTTAGTGTGACTGACAAGTTTCAAATAGCGAGAAAAGCATATCCACTAGATTCCATTGCTAGATATCAGCAACCAAAATAAAACAAAAGGTGTACAGCTTTATTAAATCAATGCCAGAATTCAGATGTTTCTTAGGTGTTTCGTCTTCTTGAGTGACTTTTCCAGAATTTACACAAACAATTTAATTCAATTTGGACATTGCAGTTGATTGATTAGACTGAAGTGCTTGGCCTCAGGTAGACATGTTGGCTCCTTGTGCTTCAGATGCTTCGACGGTGTCTGAGGATTTAACTTGAATTAATTTAGTGGATTGTGACCAGCAGGGGAATCCAAGATGTGTACTTCGTCCTATTCAGGACTCGTCAGCTAGCTAGATGGACTTGCATTCCCCAGTGAGTGTTAACATTCACACTTAGCTGATATGTCAACAAAGGTCGAGCACTTTGGTTCAGTCAGTCGACGGGATAGTTGAAATTCGATTAAACGAAAACTGAAACGCGTTGTAGGAGGAAGAGGTGGCCCTCATGACCAAAATGGTTTAGCGGATAGTGCCTTGGCGTTTGAAACTAAGGGTATTAGGGTATATCTCGAGACGGGACACCATCACTTATTCACTGAAGAATGCAGGTACATCGAGATAACGTGTTCCATATAGGACCACGCGCGCATCCACTGGATTCCACCACTGCTAGTCACCACCCACCAAACTACTTTACACAGGGAAATTTTCAAGTACTGATTTTGCAGGGATTTTGATTGATTAGTTGAAGGGTTTCATCATGAGCTGACATCAGTTAGAGAACCACTGGAAAAACCAGCTGGGAGTATTGGACAGTTGTTTCGTCAGCCTAGTTTGGGACTCTTCATCAGTGCACACCAAACTTTGGGATTCGAACCCAGGTTTACTAGCTCGCCCTGTAACCAGAAGGTCCTTGGTTCGTGCCTTAGTGGGTGCGTACTGCTTAAGTGAAGTCCCAGTCTAGCACGAAACAGCTGTCCAGTACTCCCAGCTGGTTTTCCAATGGTTCTCTAACTGATGTCAGCTCATAATGAAATCGTCGAACCAAACAGGCAAATCTGTTGTTTACCTTGATACACGTGAGAAAATATATTTGTTGACCTTTTCTGGTATTCGAGTTTTCATTTACTGACTTCATTTACGCATAAATTTGTTGATGTTGTTGAAATAAACAACAACAACAGCAACATGGTCAATAGATTTGGTTCAATCGCGTGCTTTCCTTACAAGTGTTGGAAAAAAACATTCTACGTTTCACTCCAGACTATTAGTATTGTGATGGTGTGATACAGACAATGTGTTCCAACGGAATATTATTCTCACAGTTCAATTATACATCAACAACAGAATACGACAGATGTATTTGAATATTCTATTTCACGTCGTTTAATGTAGGCCAAAATCACACGCTCAGTGATTGGTTAAAGAATATAAAGCTGTATTTGTATAAATAGCTGTCTGATCACTTGAAGATATACCTTGGCTTCCGTGTCTTGACTTCTGTTGTTACATTTGGTGTCGCTGCCTGCCAACACATGGAAAGCCTATGCCCTGCAGTTTTTGAAGAAGGAGGCATATGGATCTTCTTGCAGGATTTCGAGGCTGTTGTGCAACTGAGTGACATTCAAGATCTGTCAGCGAAGAGGCTGTTACTAGGATCGCTTCTGAGAGGTCGGGCGAATGCAGCATATAATAGTGTGAGGCGAAACACCAGCGAATACGAGCCGGGTTCATGCATACTGCTTTCAAAGTGGGAAGGCTCATACACGGTCACCACAAGATGGGGTCACATATATATACCATCAGAAGTGCAAACAACGAGAAGCGGGGAAACGTCAGCAAGCTCCAGAACTGGATATAGCCAGACAAGCGAACAAAGACGCCAGTTCCAAGAAGATGGAGCAGACTTCAGTCGAAAGTTTTTGACCGGGGGACGCGTGTGGTTGTGTGGCACAGAAAATGTGTTCCAACGGAATATGGTTCTCACATATTCTCACAGCTCAGGTCAGCAATAGCAATAGAATACAGCATATCAATTTGAACATTCTATTTTTATGTCATTTAGTCTAAACTGAAATCACACGCTCCGTGATTGGTTAACGAATATGAACTGTAGATATATATAGATAGCGGTATGACCAATGGAAAAATATACTTTGGCTTCCGTGTCTTGCCTTCTTTTGTTACAATACGGCAGTATTAGTCTTATAATGTCACTGTTACACTACGTGGATAATATACTGAAATGTGGCTGTTAGCCACTAATTTATACGAGGGCCTGCTTAGCTTACTGGGCTACATCCACCCATCAAAAGGCATCGTCTTTACCCCACCTCATATTATTTCAGTGATCTAATTACCACACAATGTGAGTGAACAACATTCACACTGGCACACTATTTCAAATAAGTTTCTGTCTATTGCTGGGAAGCTTTCAAGGAATATGGACGATGAAGAACACGTTCAATTAGTGTGGTGAGTGCTACTTGTAATCCGATATAAGTAGTATATCAGAAACGAATTCAGAAAAGTAACAATATGTTTGGCACACTGGAAAGAGCAATCAAAGAAGAGATCCATGAGAAGAATGTTGCCATATGATGCAGAATCCAAGAAGCTATCGAATGTGACGATATTCGACCAATTCGTCAAGGATGTGGTAAATGATGTGCAAATGGCAGGTTGAAAATATGAAGTACCAAGTTTAGCTTTGTACAATACGTTTCACTTAGTAAACATTATTTTCAGCCTCCTCGGTCTTTTCTTCTTAACAGTAGTGGTACTAGAGTAGGCTTCAGGCGGGACAATGTTGTTTCACGTGATAATTAAAGTTATTTAAATTTTCTACAAAAAATGAAGTAAATACCACACAATCAAACTCACTGAAAATTTTGTATTATTTATAAATGCATTTTCAGCAATAAAGCCATTAATTATTATAACTCGCCACACAATCTCCCACAAACCACTTTTTCCCAGGTTATTCAGTTTGAATATCCCTCATTCAGTTTTCTCCCAACCACCCGCCCCCGCGCTTTTCTATTCTTTTGCCAATAATAGGTTTTTTCTCAATGTGGAGAAACAAAACGAAAGTAGACTGCATTATTCCTTGCCTCTCAGTCCCCTCCCCGTGGCGTGAAATTCAATTCAGTCATATGAAAAATAGTACTCATCATTCAATAGTAATGATTTTTCAAGTTTATCTCAACCAAATCAACAGTATCAGTATTCGAATCACTATTATTATTATTATTGTTTGCTGCATTTTCCCCGTGATATCCGCCCTTGTTTTAACCTTAGTAGGTGGTGACAAAAGAATCTTTTAGAATCCACCAGGATGTCTATTTCATCTTATTTATGACACGCCACTACTGAAGACGGTGTGGAAAGAAGGCAAAGTACCCGAGGATTGGAAGAAAGGATACTTATTCAAACTACCAAAGAAAGGAAACTTAATTCAATGCAGGAACTGGCGCGGAATTATGCTCCTGTCCATATCAAGCAAAATACTAAGCCGCATCATCCTGGAGAGAATCAAACACGCCAAACTGGATGAAAAACTATGACTGGAACAGGCTGGATTCAGGAGAAACAAGTCGTGTATTGATCAGATCGCCACATTATGGATCATCATTAAACAAAGCTTAGAGTGGCAGTCACCTCCCTATGTCAACTTCATCGACTTTGAAAAGGCCTTCGACAGCGTCGTTCGAGAGGTGATTTGGCAACTACTTCGCTACTACGTGGTGCCACTGACAATTATACATCTCATCCAACAGCTGTACGACAATGCTGTATGCCAAGTAATCCACAACGGGAAACTTACGGAATCCTTCTAAGTGAGGATAGGAGTAAGACAGGTTGGCTGCCTACTATCGCCAATGATTTGCCTGATTGCAGTAGATTGGATAATGCGACAAACAGCGGGCTATGAGGAAACAGGCATAAAATGGGCTCACACAAAGAACTTGGAGGATCTGGACTTCGCCGATGATATATGTCTGATTTCCCACAAACTGGAAGATGTGCAAGCGGAAAGCAACAAGTTGGCAGAAGAAGCATCAAAGATAGGACTTCAGGTGAACATAGAGAAGACAGAGGTGATGAAGATTCCTGGGAAACACCACAAACAGCAACAACAACAGACAACAATCAGCATAAATGCGAGGAATCTGAAGGAAACAACCTCTTTCACCTACCTACCTGGGAAGCATCGCTTAAACTACAGGAGGACGGAACTGACGAGGATATCAAAGCAAGGATCATCAGAAAAGCAAGACAAGCTTTCACTACTCTCAAGTCTGTGTGGAGGTCAACACTCAGCACTCAGCATCAAAAATAAGATCCGGATTTTCAACTCCAATGTGAAGTCAGTCAGTGCTACTTAGCATACGGATCAGAGACTTGCACTGCGCGTCATAAAGAGCATCTCAAACAAACTACAGACCTTCATTAACAGCCAGCTGTCTTCGCTCAATACTCAAGATCAGATGGCGAGTCAGAAAAGTTCAGCAACAGAGAGGGATCTCTGGCCATGAGCGAACCAACACAGCAGGAACCGATTGTGAAACAAACAGGCAGGAAGAAATGGTGATGGATTGGCTGGCCATACTCTGAGGAAACAAGCCATCAAGTGAGTGACATCACTAGACAAGCCATTGGTCGAGTGGAACCCGAAAGGGAAGCGGTGAGTCGGTCGTCAGTGCAAGGGTGGATGACTTGGAGGAGGTCATGTGAAGAGGAGATTAAAACGTGTGGGCAGACTTGGAGGCAGGTGAAGACTTTAGCAGAGAACCGAACGCAATGGAGACGCACGGCTGAAGCCCTATGTTCCTCTAGGAATTAAAAGAAATAATTATAATATAATAATAGGACAGACTCAATTTCCAGTGATTGATGGGTGGTGTTCCTGCACTGGGGACGAGAACGCAGCAAGTATCCATTATTTCAAACGTTGAATAGTGCGTTATCCACTTGGTTATTTGAGTTAAAAGAGCAATCTCTTATGGGGCTAGAATCATGTGTTATTTATCAGTTTTAATTCCCACGTGTTGATCGATTAGACCAAAATGTTTTCTGCATCTGTGTTGACATGTCAGTCGCTACCTAGTACGGATGTGTCGACAATGCCTGCGAGCTAACTTGAAGCATTTTGGTGAATGGCGCATTTTGTCCTAATTCAGGAAATACCAGCGGGATGTACTCGCAATCCTCAGTGTAGTAAAGGGTACCTGGATGGAGTTTCATTGAGACCCTAATCCATCAGTCACTAGGTAGGCGGCCGAAGAGCCTCACGTAGAACGAAATATGTGTCTAATGGATTCCACTGTTAGTTGTCATCCACCAAGTAAGTTCATTCTAAAATAATAGAGAAGATTTGTAGCTCAGGTGGATGATTTGCAATTAGTAGTGTTCTCTGAGGAGCTGGTTGGTTTAGTTCCTTCCTTCTTGACATCATCTTCAGCGCAATTTTTAGCATAAAGTGAACTGATTTAAATTTTTGCATGAGTGATAGAATTGCGTCTCCCAGTAACCACCTTTACATGTGTATTGGTCATTTTTTATTGACTTGGATTTTGAACTTTCTCATCACATGATTTACTTTTTATTGGTTTGTTAATCGCGTATCTGTTTGAGTTCCAGGCTTCTAGGAGTTCCCTGATACTTTTGGTGTTTCCGCTGTTTAAAATTTCGACATTATCCCAATCAAACTGATGTCCATAATTATCTACATGCATTGATATGAAAAAATATATGTATCATGTCTTTTTCACAGCTGATTTGTGTTCCTGGATTCTGATTCGAAGGGGACGCCTACTTTGGCCGATGTGATGTCTGTTACAGTTCATAGTGGCAATTTTTTTCGTAAATGGTATTAATTTTACCTCCTTTTTAAATTTTTTTATTATAGCTTGATTTCACACCGTATTATTGGTACAAGTATGGAATTTTCAGCATGTGATAACGGTAGCCCAAATTTTGCAGGCCACTCAATTGATATCAAGTGTGCGCCGGCTGGGGATCGAACCCTGAACCATGTGCATGGTCGGCGAGCATCCTAACCGCTGTGCCACCGACCCACAATATCGAATGAAGTGATTGTGTTGGCTGGCTTTTGCGCTATATCTATTTCAAACGGTTTCAATATTCTAGCTATTATTTCAGAGATATTTTTTATATATGGTAGAATGAATTTTCTTGTTTTCTTTGATGATGGTTCCTTGTTGGTGTTGTGACTCGAGTTTAAATACTTTTTGATGAAATTGTGAGGATATGCATTCTTTTTGAAGACAGTTAGTACGTATTTTTCTTCCACTCTTTCCAGTGCTGGTGTGCTACAGTGTGCTTGAATTCTTTTAAACAATGTCTGCACTCCTTACTCCTTAGACGTCGTTGAGGCGTCCATAATCAGAGGCGACATGTCAAATGAGAGGCTGAACATTTTGGTCCAGCCAGTCAGTCAATAAACAAAAAATCTAAGCTTAAGACAAAGTCTTTTTCAAGAGACTGTTTGTAAGGATTTAATTTATTTCATGCTTGATCATCGACTGATGTCAGTTTGAGAAGAAACAGTGGAAACCAGTTAGGAGTACTGGACGAATCCGTTTCGTCCTTGTTTTGGGCTCTTCATCAGTACTCACCAGCTCATTGAGGGCAGAACTCAGTAATTTAGAGTTACAAGGTAAGTTGATAGACCATATAGCCACCAGGACCCGATCGATTGGCCCATGAATGTCGATATTTATTGCCACTTTCTTGACTGTTTTTTACAGCTCAGCTCTTTGTCAAACCTGTAACCTGTCAAATCGCCTTGCAAACGAACACGAATATTAATTAATCTGAAGCTTACTGGCTCATTAGCTTTACAGAGAAGGTTACATGGAGTTCTGTGGGCAAACTCATGACCGGCAGGGTTCATCAAATTAGGTGAAAGAAAACTTATTGGCAGATGACTTCGGTTGCCACTGAGCGATATATATCATGAATTGGGAGTAGTTGGAAACCATGAATTGGTTATTGATCAGGTACCATTAGCTGAATTGCTCACGAGCTTGCCTTCTAACCGGGAAGAACCTCAGCTAGATCCCCGTTTGGCACGTACTACCAAATAGTCCCTTATCAGGACAAAACAGCTCTACGGCAGTAGTCTCTTCTGGTTTTCGTTGTTCTTCAACTGATGTTAGATCATGACCAAACTTGAAACAAATCAGGTAATCTACACACTATGACGGAGACAGCTGAGTGACACCAGACACTGCGCTGTCTGTCGGCGGAGACCATGTTAGAAGTAAACGATGGACTTATGGGCAATTGTGGAGCCAGTTAGAAAAGATTACTGAGAACAGTATGAATCGGAGGTGGACTGCTGAAGCCGTATGTTCCCTTCACGGAACTAAAGGCAATAATTATGCAATGATAATAGTAATTCATCGAAATTTCAATAATTGGTGAGAGTTAGTTGGGTAATTATGGTGTAGGCTTTTTTCAGAGTCGATAGTGACGTTTAGCCCAAGGAGGAACGTTCAACCATCTCTGGTTGGTTCAATGACAAATTCACTTTTTATAAACACGTATGCATATCGGCACTCTCATCTGTGATATTTACTTTTATTATCGACAGCTAATCATTGAGGTGTATTCGTGGCGTATGCTTTTGACATGATTTATCGGTAGTATACAAAAAGGCGTGCGTCCGCACAAAAATACCAATTAGAGGAGCGATAGATTTGATGTTAAAGAGACAGGAAATGAACCAGTATTGCGGCAAAACGTGAAGACACCAAACGAAGGAAGTAGAAGTAGCATGACACGGAAGATCTGTGCAGATGACGGTTTTCATACTAGGTATACATAATTCCCCATATATGTGTATACCAAGTTCCTAATAAAATATGTTCCCAGTTCTCTTGTCTTCTCTTGTTACATTTGGTGTTACTGCTGCCAGACAATGAGTATTGAAGGGCCTGCTGCTTGAAATTCTTGTGAGACTTCGATGCTGTTTCTGAGTTGGTGCGCATCAAGGATCCAACGGCGAAAGCAATAGTGCTGGGGACTCTACTGATAGGTCGGGCAAAAGTCACGTACAACACTATGCAGCAGTCAGGTGATAAGGAGACCTGGAAGGTATTTTTCAGACGACCGGTGGCAGAGCTCGACGACCTGATGGTTAGGCAGCTAGCAATGCAGCAGTTCCGTGTCACGAAGCTGGAACTTGACGAAGACTCAATAGCGCTGCTGGTAGAGCTGACAAATCTACTACGTCGCGCACTATCCACATTGAATGAAGAATGAGAGTCACAATTATTGTCTTCCCAATTCATTGAGAGTGTTCCAGACCGCGTTTTTCGACAGTTACAACTGGTTAACGCCACATAGCCAATGCACGTCTCTTAACATACTATTGATTAATCTTGTCACCAGGTCACTTCACATACATAAGATTGTGAAAAACTCAAAAACAAATTTTTACTCAAGAGTACTCACATTAATTTGACGGCAGATGGCTAAAATCATGAATAACCAATTGGATATATGGGTTCCTGAAAAAGAAAACGAAAAACAGGGAAAATCAAAAGTCTGATTATTAGTCAACAAAGAATATTCTATACGATAGATAACTTCTTGTTCGTCAGATAAAATTAGGACAAACAATAAAACATCAATGGATTTATAGGTTCCATAGCAGGATAGAGTAGTAGCGACAATGACAGCTACTAAAAACTCTGAGAACAAACCATTCAACCACTTACTGCTCAGCAAACATACCAAGGAAAACGCAAATAGATTGGATATACGCTGAGGAAACTGTTGGATAACATTGCACAAGGCCATCGCTCTAGTGGAAGCCGAATATGAAACAGCAGGTTGGTCGTTGGTCGGACGGTGACATAAAGGAGGTAGTGTGGAGAGGGCAATCCAAGGAGTCAGTTAAAGGGGACTGTAGAGAGCAGGATGAAACCTGGGTGTTCTCCTGAAGCCCTACGTTTCCCCACTTGGAACTGAAGGTGTAACAACAGAAGACAAGGGCCAGGCAACAGATCGTTTATTAAGGAAATCAAAGCATATTTATATATATTTCCATGTACATTATTATGGATAGTTAAGCAAACAAACACAGTCTTCTGATTGGTTGTTTCTCACTTAAAGTTAATCTTTCATCTCTTTGTGACTGTTTCTTGAATGTCAGATCATCTGTTTGCTAACTGTATCCGTCTACGCAAAGTCTGCTGTGGTCGGTTTTGAATCAATCTTTGTTCATATTTTCTCACGACCAATCTTGAGAACGTAAATATTGACGTAAATTACTGTCTACCAATTTGGCTAGTAGACAGCTCTCACCACAAAGGGAATGATAAATAATATTAGTTTCTTCCGTTCAGATTTTTTAAGCGAAGTGCACTTTAGCTTCTTCCTCTTCGAAGAGTATTCAGTATCTAGAAGACTTTGATAATTTATTGGGTACTCAATTAATTAGAAAATTAGAAAATTCTTCAGTGCTGGCTTTTGTAACCTGTTTTGGACCAGGTGGTCCAATATATAATAAAATTGTTGATGGTTTCAAATACACCTTTAGTCAACCACATTAGTGGGTAGTTGTTGAGCACGAAAGATTAAGTTCTTAGACTGCAACGGTCAATGTAACTGCTTTCACAGTAAAGTTGAACTAATAGGTACAACAGCTGATGGCTAGTTTAGGCGCTTCATCTATCAGTTTCGGTTTTCAAAACAGCGCCTAAAAAGTTTTTTTCTAGTTTACCAACCGGTTCCAAGCTTGGAAAAAAGTGAGGGTCGGGCGTCGGGCAGAAGATCAGTCAAACTGCTACGGAAACTTCAATGCACAAGGAAATTATTAAAAATATAAGGAAATTATTTTTTGCTGTAACCGGACAAACGAAACAACGCGGGCTGGTGAAAGCCTTCGGGAGGCCAGTCTTCTGAAGTGTTTTCTTTCAATGGAAGCCGAAAATAAGAATGGGGAAATGGTATGTCCGTACAAAGTACGAAGTTGACTGGGAAGGCTACCCAGGTAGCCAAAGAAGCAAGATGGTAAGGCAAGGAAGTGCTAGGAATATGTGAGAACAAGTGGAATGGATCAGGACTATCGAAATTGTCAATTGGAGAGTCAGTAATCTACTCTGGTCACACAGACGACAACCACGAGCGCAACAACAAACAGCAATAGTTACTATCAACGGGGGAAGTTTGTAAGAGGTTACTTGCCTCACTTATGTAGGAAGCATCGTTTCGAATACAGGCCGACGGCATAAATGGGGATGTCGTCAATCTGAAATCAGTTCAGAGACCTTCTGAGATCACTCAACATAAAGAAGATTTGGGTTTTCAACACAGTCAGTTCTTCTAATATGGGTAAGAAAATTGACTAGCGTGTCACGAAAAGCATTTCCAACAGGTTGCAGACTTTTATCAACAGCTGCCTTCTCTCTACAACGAAGGTTAGATGGCCGACCAGAAAAAATAAGCTACAAGAAACCATGGCAAAAAACCAACCAAAAGCTCAACAAATATTCAGGTTAAAAATGGAGGTGGATCGGGCACAAGCTAAGGAGACCCTAGAGTGACACTATGTGACAGACCATCGCTCGAGTGGAACCTGAATGGGAAACGGTGAGTGAGGTGTCATATTTAGAGGGTGATACGGGGGAGGAGATGAGAGATTATGGGTAATCGTGGGACAAGTTATTGAGGATCGCAGAGAATAGGAAAAAGTGGAGACGTGGTGTTGAAGCTCGGATGTTCCATCCCAAACCTAAGCGAGCCATAATGGTTATAATAACAATTCACAGAATTAAAAGTCCTTTCAACTGGTTTTCCTCTTTCACCTACCTGGGAAGCATCGCTTAAACTACAGGAGGACGGAACTGACGAGGATATCAAAGCAAGGATCATCAGAAAAGCAAGACAAGCTTTCACTACTCTCAAGTCTGTGTGGAGGTCAACACTCAGCACTCAGCATCAAAAATAAGATCCGGATTTTCAACTCCAATGTGAAGTCAGTCAGTGCTACTTAGCATACGGATCAGAGACTTGCACTGCGCGTCATAAAGAGCATCTCAAACAAACTACAGACCTTCATTAACAGTTGTCTTCGCTCGATACTCAAAATGAAATGGCCGACCAGAAAAGATCAGCAACAGAGATCTCTGGCGGTGAGCGAACCAACACAGCAGGAACCGATTGTGAAACAAACAGGCAGGAAGAAATGGTGATGGATTGGCTGGCCATACTCTGAGGAAACAAGCCATCAAGTGAGTGACATCACTAGACAAGCCATTGGTCGAGTGGAACCCGAAAGGGAAGCGGTGAGTCGGTCGTCAGTGCAAGGGTGGATGACTTGGAGGAGGTCATGTGAAGAGGAGATGAAAATGTGCAGGTAGACATGGAGCCAGGTGAAGACTTTAGCAGAGAACTGAACGCAATGGAGACGCACGGCTGAAGCCCTTTGTTCCTCTAGGAAATAAAGGAAACACTAATAATGATAATAAATACAACTGGTTTTCTTAACCTGTTGGTCATAATTTCACTTGGTAAATCACCTTTGAATTGCCGGTGCACATATATATTAGAGGCTTCTTGTTCATGAATACAGGACAGCTCTTCTCTACTGCACATTCTTAGGTACATCTTCGAATTTAAGCGTTTTATTTATTTGAAATGATGTATGTACTATCTGGAGGCAAGTCTTATAATAGGGGCACTATCATTCACTTGGGGGGGTTGAGGGATCTGAGACAAACACATTCAACTAACAAACCTCAAACCTACCGCTCACCGTTTCAACAGATACTATGAATTTCAGTTCTCCTTTAATCAATCGATGCGCGGAAGTCAAAATAATTTTGATTAGAAATCAGTACAAGGTCTGCAAAATTCGCTAATCTTCAATGTAACTTGTCATAATAAACATAAGATCTCTAAATGACTGTTATTGATCTTTTCAGTACAACTATTACTATTACTACCACTAATAATAATAGTAATAATAATAATAATACTAGTAATAATAATAGTTGTGTTAATGACATTCATAGCCACAACATAATACTATCAACTTATTCACTGAGTTATTTGACACGTCAGAAGGTTCAGCATAATGTCAATTCATCCTTTATTTGTGTCAAATTAATTAGGTATGTTTATCAATGCACCCATGTGCATATGTGTGCGTGTGGAGGAGTGTATTTTATTGATTAGAGTGTTCAGTAAACTATTATTATTATTGTTATTATTCAGTTATATACAGATTTAAATAGTTGGATATATTTTAGCCCCTACTTTATTTTGATGTTTAAATGTCCCCAGTGAGTGATGATGTCCCCCAACCAGGCTCGAACCCAGCGCCTATAGTTTCAAACGCCAAAGCGTTATCCACTAGACCGCTTGGGCCACGAGAGCCACTTCTTGTGCAAAGAGTCATGTTAATTATTCAATTGAATTTTAGATTCGACGATGTTAGAATTTAATCGGTGGATGGTGACTAGCCGTGGAATCCAGGATGTTGATTTCCACCGCTAGTCACCATTCACCAATTAACTTCTAATTAAATGCCCAAACATCGTCGAAGCATCGGCACAAGAAGCCAACATGTCAACCTGAGACCGAGCACTTCGGTCCAATCAATCGACGGGAAAATCTAAAAAAATTCAATTAAATAATTAACATGACCCGTTGCACAAGAGGTGGCTCTCGTGGCCCAAGTGGTCTAGTGGATAACGCTTTGGCGTTTGAAGCTATAGGCACTGGATTCGAACCTCGGTGGGAACATCATCACTCACTGGGGAATGCAGGTACATCCAGCCAGATGGCGAGTCGCAAATAGGATGAAATGAGCATCCTGGATTCCACTGCTAGTCACTATCCACCAATTAAATTCTAATATATTATTATTACTATTGTTAATCCCTTGGGTCCCAAGTGGAACATAGGGCTTCGACAGCAAGTATCGATTTTGTTCTGTTCTTTGTAGTCCCCTTTAGGTGGTTCCACTTTTGTCTATAAGCTTTCATCTCCTGCGCTTCCCACGACCGCTTCCATGTCACTGTCGGACTGACGCCCAAAACGCTATTGCCTATTTGGATTCCACTAGAATGATGGCTTGACTGGCGCGTGATACTACTCATTGATCTAACAAGTGTGTGCGCATTGAGTCTCCGTTTACTTCTGAATATTTGATGGACAGTGGGTTTTTGGGCCGCTTCATTGTCACAGTTCCCTGTTGCCTGTCCTTTCCTGCTGGCCATCTGATTTTCAGTATGGAGCGGGGTAACCAGTTGATAAAGTCTGAAGACTGTTTGATTTGCTTCTGATGACACTCTGAATCTCTGAACCGTCTAGAAGCATTAGCTGATTTGATACTAGTGTTGGAAATTCGAATCTTATTCTTTATTCAGTTGAGTTCAGAAGATTTCAACATTGGTTTCAAAGCAATGAAGATCCGTTTTGTTTTTTCTAAACCATCCTACTGTTGACATCCCCATCTGTGCTGTCTGTAGTCAAAAACGATGCTGCCTAGATAAGTGGAGGAGGTGACCTCTTTCAGATTTCTTCCCTTGATAGTGATTGATGCTTCTTGTTGCTGGTTGGTTATCTTCATCGCCTCTGCCTTCTTTGTATTTACTTGAAGTCCTGTCTTGGCTGCCTGTCTCTTCTGCCAACTTGTTGATTTTCACCTATAGATCTTCAAGTTCATATGACACTAGACATAAATCGTTAACAGTGGCTAAATCTCACTTCATCCCTGTGGTCTTCCACACTATCCAGTTCATGACAGTCAGGAACATCATCGGTGATATTGTCTTACTTTGGTAATCTCTTCAAAGGCTTCACTGAGTTTTCTGTTGTAAGTCACGTGATATGCAGCGTTGTCATATTGCTGCTGAACGAGGTGGGTAAACATTTGAGGCACTCCGCTTTGTTGAAACAGTTTCCAAATAATTTTGTGGTCAACATTATTTGTAGATTCATACGTCTTGAAGCGTCACTGAAGAATAGTCAGGGTCGCATGACTATTCCTTCTTGGTGCTGACTGAATACTATGATTTAATCATCTTTATTATTAGTAAACATGGTGATATGCCATCATGGTGAACTTTGAAGTGACTTAAGTTGGTTGGTGGCATTTTTCAGGTCACCTTGCGCCTAGCCGAATAGTACTCATCAGATCTGAGGAGAATTGATATCCCCTTCTGAGATTCCAGTCTACTTCACCATTCTACTACCGTCAAAAACATCACCGCTGATAGATATGTATATTCGATAATCATTAAAAGCGGAGTTTAGACGAAAAATATCTCACTCCCTTCTAATCAACACCATCGTCAGCTTATTTTCCCTTATATTCATTTGCGGATACTACCAGTAAGATAGCGTTGGTGGCACAGTGGCTGGGACGCTCACCGACCATTCACATGGTCCGGGGTTCGATCCTCAGCCGACACACTCCTTTACCTCGCTTGTAAATAGGAAAGGTTGGACATCAGGCTAGCAACCTAATCCTGTAAAAATAAACACTGCTACAGAAACTTCAAGCCTCTAGCTTGAACCCCTATGTTCCACTGGGAACGTGAAGAAATTAATAATAATAATAATAATCCACTAAGATAGGAACTGGAAACCAATTAATGTGTAGACTTCGATAAATATTAGCAGAGACTACACGAATCACTTGGATCCAGGCAATCAGAACAGACTTAAAACTTGAGAAAGAATTGAAAAACGATAAAGTAGTCAGGAGTAACATGCATAGTCCACATCAATTACACCGTTATTATCGGTCTGTTAACGCAAGGTTACCTTCCATAATATCGCCATATGTTCCGGTTCCAGTAGCTGGATGGTTGGCGAGATTCATCTTATAGACCGAGGTTCTTGTGTTCAACCCCCGGTGGGGTTGTGGATGTCAACTGATGACGAGTCCTAAACTGGGACGAAAGCATGTAACTATTTCAGAGGTATACACGAAGAATTTCCAGTTTTCCATTGGGATATAATAGATTGCGTTTTTTTGAGTAAAAATCACCACTCGCAAATAATAAAGACAATTAGAGGTGCAGAATTTAACATATTATCTTTTGAAGGCCAACACTATTCAGGTCACGATATGTGACACACTTTATGACATAAATGACAATCAATGACGCAAGCAAAATAACTAAACAGAATATGTATTACTATTTTACACGAGTGTGTTTAAAACCTCCTCAGATCAACTAAGAGTGTTCGCTAGCTAAAAATAGAAGTGATATAAGTATCGAAGTAGTGTTTTACCACCTTGGGGCCAAACTAGCCAATAGTTTACCTGAATTGAGATGACTTTTCAGGGAAAGGAGGGCAAGGGGAATAGTTCAGAGTTCAGAGCCAGTTTCTGGCTTACACTTTCGCTTCTGTGTGTTAGTTTGTTCGGATTTGATTCCTTTCAAGTTTGATCAGTAAGAGGATCATTGGAAATCAGACAGTATCAGGTACCTAAACCATCCATCCTAGTTCCGGATTATTCAGCATTATGAGTACATGATTTCACATAGGCTTTAAACACGAGGGACTTTCAGATTACGAGGTTAGCTCATTTGGCATATAGCCGCTGTCAATGGAAGTGAACATTGAACGTTTGTTTTATTGGAACTGGCAACCATTAGCGGGCAATTCAAGGCGCGAATGGAACGATCGCTTGCAAGTTGAACGAAGACTGGATTTAAATACGAATAAAAGTACTTTATAACTTCATTTGTACTTAACATTTGTTTGCAGACTTTGTAGTTTTCTTCAATTTAATTGCCAAACAATATAATTTCGTTCGAGGAATATTGGTGTTTTGGATTTAAAGTTGAAGGAAATACATAGTGTTTATCGGTTCAATCGCTTAAGTCTTCGTTACAATAGGAACTTAGGGCTAAGTTCCTTGACAGTTTTTATTCGTTTGTTCGTCTTCGAGAACAGTTTTTATTCTTCTCCAAGTTTTTGTGGGCGCCTTCTGGAAATCGTCTGGGTGTACTTACTAGATCTGCAGCCAGCTTCTCTTTGGACAAGGATTATCAACGCAATTTGGATTCTTTGGTAACGTTGGATAATGCCTGGGTCAAGAAAGGGACATGGCACAATGGAAGCAGACAAAAAAGTAAGTCACGATGAGTTGCCTGTTAATTGTAATGATATGTAGGATGCTCAGCATGTTAAGTTTGATGTTCACGCTTCACCGTTAAGGGATAGTAAGGGTTTAAGATTGCCTAAGTTTGAACCGCGATACTTCGATGGAAACCCAGCCGACTACCCACAGTTCATCAAAGAGTTTGAGGTCATGCTGAGTGGTTTTGTATTAAATGATGAAATGAAGTTAATGTATTTATTGAGATATTGTACTGGTGTGGCTGCAAGAGCCATACAGTGCTGCAAGTTTATGCCCCCGAACGAAGGATATACCGAGGCAATGAAGATACTACGTCAAAGGTTTGGAAAACCATATATGATATCCCGTAGTATTTTTGAGACAGTGAAAGGTAACGGATCACAGTTAAACGATAATGCAGAGGAACTTGCAGAGTTCTTTGATAATTTGATGGTATATAGAAATACACTCATGTCTTTTAACTGCGTAGATGATTTGAACTCAAGTTCCGTGCTTGAAACTGTTGCCAAGAGATTACCTGTTCGTCTACAAAGGAAGTTCATAAAGGTTTGTTCACGTCTAGAGGAGGAGGGTTTAGAGCCCGGGTTGGATGACATTGTGAGCCTGGTGAAAGACAGTGTCAACCAAGCTTTGAGCAAGTTTGCTAGTATACTGCATCCTACCCCTGGAATAGAGAAATCTGAGAGCAAAATGCAATCATTTATGACGAAGGGGTCTCAGCGTAGTGGATATCGAGAAAGCTGTATGGTGTCTGGTAAACCTAATGATTGTGACAGCTTTAGTGAGACATCCCCGACGGATAAGTTACAAGCTGCAAGACAAACACGGTTGTGCTTCGTCCGTTTGCAAGAAGTGCATACAAAGGCGAACTGTGAAGCAACGAACAAGTTTAGTGGCAAGTCAAATGTGAAGTCAGCGTCATCGTGTTCTGACTCCGAATTGTGTAACGCTAATGGTGCGGTGAAGAAGCCTGTTGTCGTAACTGGTAATCCATTGTTGAAAAGAGTGTCTCAGACGACACCGCAGTTTGTGCATAAGAATAGGGTTACAGTTTCAGTGTCCAGTTTTGACTCCACAAGTTTACAAGGTATTACTAGTCAGAGTAAAGGAATAAAACCTTTAAAGATTCATGAAGAAGAACGTGAGTCATCTACGGCTGTTATTAAGGAGTTTGAGAATGATGAAGTCTATCATACAGACGGCGGTAAAGTGGGTATTTGTGACAATGGTCACGATAGTTCACATTTGTCTTTGGCTGATCATGATGAGATTAGCGGAATGCCTACTACTACTGAGTTGAACGAAGGTTCTGTACAACTTGAAAGTGAAGTAGAATTAAAGACAGATGCGGTTGCTGCAGATATGGATACTCGTGAGGCCGTCAGTGTAAGTGATTCGCGTGTAGTCAACCTATTGACAGATGTTAATGCAGAACTGGAGCCAATAATGAAAGATGGCAGTGATGGTAATCCTGTGGTTAGACAACCTCCTAAAGGTCTAACAACAACAGCCTCTGATACACCGCTAAGTTCATTAACTGGTGTCAGCCAGTCGTCGTTGGTGTTGTCACATGCAGTAAAAGAGCCGTCCATGAATCAACGTGTCTTATGCAGTGATTATGCTAGTGTCGGTCCGTTCGAAGGGACGAAAGTCAATGGCCAGTTTAGTGACGATAAGCCAACTATGTACAGGGTGGTAACTGTTAGACTGACTTGCACGAATAAAGGCATTTCAGGTTTCAAACTACTATTTGAATGTTATTATCTTTGGTGCAAATTACTGTGTACATTCGCTTGGTTGGCCAGATACGTCGTATGTTTGTTAGTCATCTACCTTCCACGATACAATGTCATGGGCGTGTTACCATTCAGAGTCGAGGATATAGATGATGGAAGGAGGTCAGCAAATGAGCTCAACGACGATTTTCCAACTTAAGGGCGTAAACCTGAGAAGGGTTGTAGGCGTACTGCTGTAAGTCCTACAATTCTTCAAGGGTAGTACGTCGAAGAGCAGTCCATCGTACTTGGTGTATTATTTTGTACATATGTTCATGTTGTATATAATGAATTGGTATCATCCCTCTTCTATCTGTTGATTAATTTTGTTTGTATCCGGACGTCTTCCACTTGGATCGTCAACCTGAGAAGAAATGTAGGCGTACTGCTGTAAGTCCTACAGTTCTTCAAGGGTAGCTCGTCAAGGCAGAATCCGCAATATTTGATGTATTGATTGTACATATGTTTGTGTTGAGTAATTCAGAGGGTTCCGATTCATCTGATTGTCGGTTAATTTTATAGTTGTCGCATTGTGTGAATCATCTTGTAATGTTTTTGTAAGTACTTCTGAATTCTCTTCTAAACTTGTGAACGAATCGAGTAGAGTCAAAGTCAGCGTACGCGATTGGATACGCCGGGGAGAGGATTGGGCTAGAGTGGAATGAAGCAATCGATACCTTGTTGACGAGATCAGTGGTGGTATTGTCGTCAGAGAGCGTAGACCCCATGCGCCGGGGAGAGGGTGTCGGTGTGATGTGGTATGCTTGTTGTGTGTTGGGCTTTTTTGTCTTGCTTTTCCAATTTTAGCCTAGTCCCGATTGGCCCAGGTTCCCGCATTGGCAGTTCAGTTCAAGGTTACCGCCACTGTGGAAAAAAGGGATGGACCCTTTTTTGCCGGGGAGTGTCAATGGAAGTGAACATTGAACGTTTGTTTTATTGGAACTGGCAACCATTAGCGGGCAATTCAAGGCGCGAATGGAACGATCGCTTGCAAGTTGAACGAAGACTGGATTTAAATACGAATAAAAGTACTTTATAACTTCATTTGTACTTAACATTTGTTTGCAGACTTTGTAGTTTTCTTCAATTTAATTGCCAAACAATATAATTTCGTTCGAGGAATATTGGTGTTTTGGATTTAAAGTTGAAGGAAATACATAGTGTTTATCGGTTCAATCGCTTAAGTCTTCGTTACAATAGGAACTTAGGGCTAAGTTCCTTAACAGCCACTTATATGAAAACCAATGTTTCTTTGAACTGCAACGTCTTACAATGCACGATTGACTAACCACGGGGTCAAATGTACAGAGATTCCAGTGAAAAGTCATTTAGAGCGGCGTCCACCAAGTTTCAGAATGTAAGCACAGGTAATCGGCGATGAAACTGGCTGGTCGTGTGGGGCTATATATTGTTGACTGACAGATATAATCAATAGCTGCCTTCCCTTGATAACGCAGTTAAGACAGACTACATAAAAGGACAATCAATAACAAACTTTGGCAGCGGACCAAACAACAACCCACTGCCCTGCAAATATGTCGAAAATAGTGGGATACACACTAAGAAGACTATTGAATGGAACCCGAATGGGAAATGAAGAGTTTGGCATGGGCTTTAGTCATGCAATAGAGTAGATAATTTGAAAGGGAGATGTAAACCCATAGACAGTCGTGAAGCCAGGCGAACAGAAATGTGAAGAACAGTGCTGAATTTAGATATGTTGCCGAAGACATGTATTTTCCACCCAAAACTCAATGGAATACCAGTATACTGAATAAGAATGTATGGATTACTGGATTCCATCGAAGAGGAGGAGTGGTCAACAGGCTTGCACACTCAACCTGAAGGTTTCCTGGGTTCGATTCTTGTTGGGATCATGGCTTCAAACTGGGATGATATAAATGCCAACTTCTCCCCCGTTTTCATTGATGCTCTAACTTACGTCAATTTATCATGAAATTATATCAGCTCTATATGGGATAGGTAAGTGCTAAAAAAACACTAATTTATCCAACACGAATTGAACGAAAAAGGTGGCATTATCGTCTTAAGTTAACATCGATTCGATTAGTAAACGCTACTATCTGACTACCGACTACTGATTTCCATCAATCAGTAGTATATGGTGTCTCGCAAGATTACATTTATGTATTTTAGAAATAAAAAATAAACTTCAATGCTCCTATATTTCCAAAGAAACATATCCCGACCTGTATAACTGCCGCCTTTCATTCCTCTCTTTATTTTTTTCTATCCTTTAAAGCTGGTTCTCTAATTATGGGAAGAGCAATAAACACTTTTTAATGATGATTAGAATCAGGTTTACTTATTTACTGGATTTTTTTCTTATCGTTTTTTCTTATTTCATTCCTTTTCACTACTTTTTACTGTAAGCCAATGTGAATAACATTTATGTAAGAGTTTTCAATTATTGGTGTTTTTACCTGCGCTTGTTATTATTATTGTTCCCTATAGTTCCTAGAGGAGCATAGGGCTTCAGCCGCACGTCTCCATTGCATTCGGTTCTTCGTCAACGTTTACACCTGGCTCCATGTCTGCCCACATGCTTTCTCTCGTGACCTTCTCCATGTCACCTCACCCTCAGACGACCAATTTGCCGCTTCTTACTCGAGTTTTACTCGAGCGATGGCCCAGCGTGTGATGTTACTCCATTGATGGTTTGTTTTCTCAGAGTATGGCCAATCCACCTCCATTTCTTGCTGCATATTTGTTGCACAGTTGATTCCTGCTGGGTTGGTTCGCTCCCAGATATCCCTGTTGCTGATCTTTTCGAGCCGGCCATCTGATCTTGAATATTGTGCGAAGATGACTGGTGATGCGGCTGAGTAGTTTGTTCGAAGTGGCCTTCGTGACGCGGCGGCAAGTCTCTGATCTGTATAGTGAGTAGCACTGACTTCACAATGGAATTGGAAATCAGGATGTTATTTTTCATGCTGAGTGCTGAGTGTTGATCTCCACACAGACATGAGAGTAATGAAGGCTTGCCTTTATTTCCCGACCCTCGTTGCTTTGATATCCTTATCAGTTCCGTCCTCCTGTAGTTGAAACGATGCTTTCCAGTTAGGTGGTGAGGTAAAGGAGATTGCTTCTTTCAGATTTCTCTTATTTATGCTGGTTGTTGTTGTTGCTGTACCTGTTGTTGTTGGCCAGGAATCTTCATCACCTCTGTTTTCTATTTGTTCACCTGAACTAATTCCTGTCTTTGATGCATCTTCTGCCAACTTGTTGCTTTTCACTTCCATATCTTCCAGTTTGTGGGAAATCAGACATATATCATCGGCGGAGTCCAGATCCTCCAAGTTTTTGTGTGAGTCCATTTTATGCCTGTTTCCTCATTGCCCGCTGTTTGTCGCATTATCCAATCTACTGCAATCAGGAAAGTCATTGGTGATAGTAGGCAGCCAACTTGTCTTACTCCTGTCCTCATTTCGAGAGGTTCTGCAAGTTTCCCGTTGTGGATTACTTGGCATACGGCAGCATTGTCGTACAGCTGTTGGATGAGATGTATAATTGTCGGTGGCACCCCATAGTAGCGAAGTAGTTTCCAAATCACCTCTCTATCGACGCTGTCGAAGGCCTTTCCAAAGTCAATGAAGTTGAGATAGAGGGCTGACTGCCATTCCAAGCTTTGTTCGATGATGAAACGTAGTGTTGAGATTTGGTTGATGCATGACTTTTTTCTCCTGAATCCAGCCTGTTTCGGTCGAAGTCTTCATCCAAGGAGTGTTTTACACTGGATAATGCCTAGTAATACTTCATTTTTTCATTTTTTTTCTTACCTTCCAAGAGTCTGAGGTTTGGAATTTCAAAAGTGGTGATGTAGCTGTCTTTACGAGTAGGATTTCTGACCTAACGCCCAACCTTCTCTATTTTCTGCGGTTACTTTTGCACTAGTAGATTGTGTAAGGCTTTAGGAGTTAATTCACCGGGAATTGAGTCATTTGCGTGGCTAGCGAAAACCTATCACGCAGTAACTATATACCCTTGGTTCAAGTTTTGGAGGGAACGTCATCACTTTCTTCGAGTTATCTGTATCCGATTGATGGGTCTCGAATTGGATGAAAGGCGTGAACTAGACTTTACCTCTTGCCATCGTTTAATAAATAAAACCGTTTAGTTAGTCAGATAAACATAATTCTTAATCGGCCTTCAAAGGTTCAAGGATACCTGTAGGGTAGGTACTCAGTAATCAATCAAGTAACAATATTTTTAAATTTAATTTTATTCCATTCCTTTCCTAGTGGAAAGTAAGACTTCACGTTTGAGCTTTAAAGTTTCAGTAGAAGTGGGGGGGGGACGTATTTTACGAGTTGAGGTTGCTAGCATCCTGCCCAATCCTACTTCTTTACTTATCTTATAACCGGCTAGGTGAAGTTAAGGAGAGTGTCAGTGGGTCGAAAATCGAAGTTCGGAACGAGTGAGTGGTTGGTCAGTACTCCATCAGTGAAGCACAGGAATAACGATGATTAGATACCGTTTAAGGAATAAATAAAATTTATTGTTGGATTTATAATGAGAGCATCGCCAGTTCGGCATCTGCACTACTAGGAGCTGACACTTCATTGTAGATGGAGGCTTTCTGTCCAATAAAATAAATAAATAAATTTATTTATTTTGGTATGGAATTTTCAGCATGTGATATCGTCAGCCCAAATTTTTCAGGCCAAGTGTGCGTCGGCAGGAAATCGAACCCCAGACCACATGCATGGTCGGCGAGAGTCTTAAATGCTGTGCCGGCGACGCACAGGGAAGTTGAAAATATCGTCAGATGTTGACTTTTGTGAGAGAATTTAATTAATTTCAAAATTGGAGACCACGAAGTTGTACTGAACTTCTGTTTCACCCTTCTTTGGGACTCTTCAACAATACGCATCCCTGTCCTGCCAAAAATAGGACCTAGAACCTACAGGTTACTAAGAGAGCTGGATGATCATCAAGCCACTAAAAGGGAATTCAATGGCCCATGAATCGCGACCTCTACCTATTTGCGAGATTTTTTAAAATTAAAAAATTTTTTTTTATTCCTTTACGTTCCCCAGTGAAACATAGGGCTTCAAGCTAGAGTCTGGAGGTTCCGTAGCAGTGCTTATTTTTACAGGATAGGGTTGCTAGCCTCATGCCCAACCTTTCCTCTATACCAGCATTATTTCTGGCTTAGCGAGGTAAAGGAGTGCGCCGGCCGGGGATCGAACCCCGGACCATGTGCATGGTCGGCGAGCGTCCCAACCGCTATGCCACCGACGCACATTTGTGAGATATATTAACGCAACTAAGACCGTTATTAACAGGGATGTACAGCAATTTGGCTAGGGGTAGCACTATATAGCGCAAATCAATAGAAGTTAGACTTTCTGGGCTATTAAGTCCACCTTCATTTTTTCAGTGGCCTAAAAGGTTCCCTTGTAACCTTTAGATCCTGGGTTTGATTCCTAGCAGTGTGATCATGGGTTCATACTGGAATGCAATACCACTACCGTCCCTCACAAGCTACACTCGATGAATACATCCCTTGTAATGGACATGAACGGATCTCCAGACAGCTAATAATTATTTGTGACAGTCATCTTAGTGACCCAGAAATGGCAAGAAGCTGGAAAGTTGGTACGATAGATCAAAGAAGGGTAGAAATTCGAAGAAGATTGAAGCAGATTGAACTAGGCGGTAGACAAAGAAATTCCCTGAGAAGGTGACACAAAAGTTCTTCGCATTCTGTTATGTCTTCACATTTCATACTTTCTATATCATCTTTTGCGGAAGATCCTTCATTTATTTCTCCTTTTCGCCATCTATGTCTTCTTGCAGAAGACATCGTGCATACACAATATACACTACTTATAAATTCAATATCAGTATTACATGCAAGCGAAAAACAACAAGTTGGCAGAAGAAGCATCAAAGATAGGACAGGTGAACATAGAGAAAACAGAGATAATGAAGATTCCTGGCCAACAACAACAACAGACAACAATCAGCATAAATGGAAGGAACCTGAAAGAAACAACCTCCATTACCTACACTACCTGGGAAGCATCGTTTCAACTACAGGCGAACAGAACTGACGAGGATATCAAAGCAAGAATCGGAAAACCAAGACAAGCTCTCATTAACCTCAAGTATGTGTGGAGGTCAGCAGCACTCAGCATCAAAAATTAGATCCGGATTTTCAACTCCAATGTGAAGTCAGTCAGTGCTACTATACGGATGGATCAGAGACTTGCACTGCGCGTCATAAAGAGCATCTCAAACACACTACAGACCTTCATTAACAGTTGTCTTCGCTCAAAACTACTCAAGATCAGATGGCCAACCAGAAAAGATCAGCAACAGAGATCTCTGGCAATGAGCAAACCAACACAGCAGGAACCGATTGTGAAACAAATAAGCAGGAAGAAATGGAGATGGATTGGCTGGCCATACTCTGAGGAAACAAGCCATCAAGTGACATCACTAGACAAGCCATCGCTCGAGTGGAACCCAACAGAATGGGAAGCGGCGAGTTGGTCGTCAGTGCAAGGGTGAAGGTGACTTGGAGGAGGTGATGTGAAGAGGAGATGAAAATGTGCAGGTAGACATGGAGTCAGGTGAAGACTCCAGCAGAGAACCGAACGCAATGGAGACGCACGGTTGAAGCCCTATGTTCCTCTAGGAATTAAAGGAAACAGTAATAATAATAATATTACATGCCAGGTAAACATTAAACACAGGTTAAAAACAAGGATTCAGCTTAAAAGGCGTTAATATATATTAAAGCAACAATCTGTGGTTAACTAGCCTGACTTCAGCCGACTTTATGTGGCAGTTATTCACTCACACACAGTCTCTAGTATGAATCATTTTTCACAGTATCGATGCCAGTTTTCTAAGGGTGTGAGTAATTTTGTGTATGTGTGTGCAGTACTAGAGATAGTGAAACCCCAGCTATTTAAGGCATACATGCATATATGTATACGGCACCCATATAAATATCAAGTCCACTATCGAATAAACGCTAATTAGCTTAGTATTTACTAAATAATTTGTGTATTTCTATGTGTGTGTGTGTATCTGTGCGTGCGTGTGTGTTTGTGCGTCTGTGTGCTTTATTTACTTATGCCTACCAGTCAACAAAAACAGGATATCAACAATATGAAATAGATGGAACAAACAATAAAGTGTCGGAATTCCAGTAAGAAAATCTAAAAATCAATAAACGAACAAACAAACAAACAAACGGAATAAAATCACAAAAATAGGTTTGATCAGGTTTTAAAGAATTGGTTTTGTAAGGTTTTTGTTTGATTGATTGGAGGATTTGATCATGAGCTGACATCAGCTGTTTCGTCAGCGTAGTTTTGAACTCTTCATCAGCACGCACCCACCACCAGGGTTTGAAGCCTGGGACCTTCTGGTCATAAGGCTAGTCTGTGTGGCTTAATGGTCTACGAGCTAGCTCGCCTTGTAACTAGAAGGCCTTGGGTTCGGACCCCGGTGGGTGTGTACTGCTGAGGAGTCGCAAACTGGACTGAAGAAACAGCTGCCTGACAGAACTGTCAGAAAAGAAATAAACGCAAATACCAGAGATATTGAAGATATTACTGCCAATGAAATCAAGAGATGGAAAATAATGATGGAATTATATTAATGAAGTTAGAAAGTTGTATGAGTATTGCCTTGATATGATTATGAGCAGTAATGAATTATGCTGGAAATGTTGTCATCAGTAAATATTACTGTGTAACACAATGAGACATTATCAAAATACAAAAATTTTCCCCCATAATGGAATTACACTCTACCACAGTGTCTAATTTCTGTTCTTATATCAGTGATCAACGAGGTTAACCTTGTAACTTCAAGAAAATCCTGGGTTTGACCCCTAGTGGCAGTTTTAAGTATGTGCAATGCTGATGATTCCCAAACAAGGACAAAACAACATCTGCCCAGTACTCCCTGTCAGTTAGTTAGTGATATTGATTCGTGGTCGATCTTGGTATCAGTTGAATCCCCTTGCAGGGCAACATTTAGAAAATCGAAACTAGCCAATAATAGAAAATATGTTTATCAAGATTATCTGGACATTTTATTGATTGGGAAAATCATATATCCAAAAGAAACAGTAATAATAATAATAATTACGAAAATCAAAGATAGAATTGTGTAAACTGCATGTACATGTATGTGCGTTTGTGTGTGTGTGTATTTGTGCGTCAGATAGTTAGTTGTTTCCCTAATGAGAAAAACATTTCCACGAATAACTAACTGAATTACATAATATATATTTATAACCACATATTTTCGTGTCTACATGTTGGGGGTGGTTGGGGATAGTGATTCTTCCCTAGTAGTGATGGATGAGTGTGACCTTGGGCGGGAGGAAATCAGATGTATAAATCATTACGGAAACCAGCAGAAAACAAGTTGTTTTCATGAGGTTTTACTAGTAATTAAATTATTATTATTATTATTACTATTATTATTAAATCAGCCAGCTACTGTCTAGTGGAACACATGTGGACTGAAGGTGTTTTTTTGGCCTGTTTGCGTCTGTCAGTCCATCAGTGGAGACTAGTTTGTATATATGTGTAGGCGTGTGTGTGTGTGTGGCAGGGTGTTTGTGTAATAAATCTTTGATTATTAACCATACCATAATTAATAATAGTAAAAATAATAAGTAATATTACACGTCCATCTTTTGGTTTTCAGGAGAGTTAAAAAAATATTTAGTAAGATGACGTTCGTCTAAGTAAGAAGACCGATGGTACCTTGAACAGATCGGTACACAGAAAACCTACGTGGAACGGTCAGTTGACAAACTTCTACAGTTGGGTACCAATTAGCCGCAAGCGAAACTTGATAATATCTCTGGCGACTATAATCCGAAACATCTGCAATCCTGAATCAATAGAGGAAGAGATCGCCCTCTTAAGGAAGACACTGCTTGAGAATGGCTACCCACCTCGTTTTATAGACAAGCACATTAAGCCTAAGACGTACAAAGAACAACCCATTACAGTGCAGAAGAAGATGGTCTACATGAATGTACCCTTCAAAGGTGACCTTCTGGCTGACACCTTGAAGAAGAGGATATCTACTGCTCTCAGAAGGACATTCTTCGCTGCCACACTACGACTGACATTTTCCTCCCGGCCATTGTTCTTTAACTACTCTAAAGATAAGCTATCGCATTTGACCACTTCCATGTGTATCTACCGATTCACCTGCTCTTGCGGAGCGAGGTATATAGGTCGTTCGATGCGAGTTTTATCTAAAAGAATTCAAGAACACTATCCCGCCTGGCTACGGAAAGGTAACAACGGAGCAATAAGGAGCGCCATTATTGAGCATATACTCAACACTGGCCATTCGATTTGCAAGGAGAAATCGTTCAAAGTCATCTATAAAGTCAAAAGAAACCTTCCAAAATCGACAAGCTTCCGTATACTTTGTATTGCCGAAGCCTTAGCGATTGGGATAGAAAAGCCTGATTTATGCACACAGAAGAAACTTCTCCACCCCCTCCTACTACCGCGGGTTTAATCGTAAGTTTATCTGTCATCAACATTTTGTTATCAAATTTGTTTGCAATTTTCGTATAATAATTTTTTAGTAACTAACCCATTCAATCTTTTCACCTATTATCTAGTTTATTTTCATAATTGTCTCCATACTCCTTCACTAGCATCTAATCTTTCTAAACATGTCTATATTACGTAATCCTACTCACATCTTACCAATCTTCATCCCACTTAGTTACAACTTTGATTATTAATCATACATTTTAATTTCCTAATCATTTTGATGATGTAATCAACAACCCACACTAACTGTTATTTTGATTCTGACAAACCTAATGTACACACACACACACAAAATTAATTGTATATATTTGCGACTGTACAGATAAGTGAGTGAATTCGCCGAAAAGAGACTCTTCGTTGAACTAATTTATTCTTATTTCAATGTCTTAATGGGTATTTTTCGCGAATTAAGATTAGTTTGTTGCGTCAGTGGCACAGTCGTAGAGTGCTTCCCAAACGCGCAGATGGTTTTGATGGGTTTGATTCTTCGCCGATGAGGCACTCCCTTACCATGTTAAGCCAGTATAATAAGACTGGTAAATAGCGAAGGCTGGACATGAGGCTAGCAATTTCATCCCGTAAAAGTAATCTTCACTGCCGTCGAAACTTCGAAGCTCTAGCTTGAAGGTGCTCTATGCTCCACTGGAAACGTAAAGGAATAAAAGTTGTAAAAAGGTTGCAGACCTTTATCAACAACTGTCTTCGTTCTATACTGAAGATCAGATGGCCGGAAAGAATCACCAACAAGAAACTATGGGAACAAACAAAACAAGAAGCAATTGCCCAACAAATATGCAGGAGAAAGAAGTGGAGATGGATTGGACACTCACTGAGGAGGCCGCTGGGTGACATCACGCGTCAGGCCATAGCTCGAGTGGAACCCGAAATGGAAGCGGCGAGTGAGACGTCGAAGGGTGACATGGAGGAGATCGTGCGAAGAGGAGCTGAAACAGTGTGGACTAACATGGATTCAGGTGAAAAGTACAGCAGAAGACAGAAGCAAGTGGAGACGTGCAGTTGAAGCCCTATGTTTCACTAAGAACCCAAGGGAACAATAATAATAATAAAATATAATAAAATAAAAAATAAAACAAATACATGAACTCAATAAGTAGAAAGCCGAAGGTGCCTACAATTCACCCCAAAAATAAGTCTTTCTAAGATTACAGGTGATGTTAGTCGTGAGATCTTATCTAAAGGACTTTCAACACAGCTAAGTT
Source organism: Trichobilharzia szidati (assembly GCA_944472155.2). Lineage (NCBI taxonomy): Eukaryota > Metazoa > Platyhelminthes > Trematoda > Strigeidida > Schistosomatidae > Trichobilharzia > Trichobilharzia szidati. Next base: position 20,126,670 of record OX235275.1, read on the forward strand.
ATGCGATAGTATTCCTGACTAACCAACCAATACTCAGTTCAAGAAATAAAGACAGACTGCCCTGCTTCGACTCTTCTGTATGGGTGCTTACCAGGTTAATTGCTTATGTGGAGCTAGTTACATTGGATGGGCGTAAGATCAATCAAGTTCATCGTTGAATTTCTGAACACCTGCCATCTTGTCTTGACAAAGATCCGAATTGGGAAAGCTATATGCAGTTCAACACTAGCTCGTCTCGTTGATACTGGACATCAAGTCGACCCACTTTAACAAAGCTTTTAAATGTTGATCACGGATTGATATCAGTTTTCAATGGTTCTTCTCTAAATGAAATTAATCTGTGATCAGCTCGTAAAGACAAAACTAATCCTGACAAATTAACTACAGAAAATTCATCTGATGCTCGCTAGTGATGACTGGCTACAGGACAGAGTTTCCTGGAGTTCTAGTGAGAAGTTGTGACCAGTGAGGTCCGTTCAGTTGGGAGTGAAGATGGAGCTCCCGCAGATGATACTGGTTGGTGCTAGTCACTATAAAATAACGAATTGGTAGGAGTTAGAATTCATGGACTGGCTGGCCATTGAAGAGTCGGGTCCGAGTGACTGAATAATGGTCTACAAGCTTGCCATGTAACCGGAAGGTTCTGGGTTCGAGCCGTGGTGGTGGTTGCTTACTTCCGATGATTCTTAAACTAGGCTGACGAAACAGCTGTCCAGCACTCACTGGTGGTTTTCAGTGGTTCTCTTACTGACATCAATCCGTGATCAACTCGTAAAGTTATACATCGTATTTCACCTAACCTCCAGCATGGTATACGAGTACAACTTTTACATACATACAGTAGAGGTAATCATAATTCATTTGAACAAGTCAATCTGTGTGTGTGTGTGTGTGTGTGCGTGAGTTCAAACGAAATTCGTACAGCCCCTTACTTTGCCACATGGTCAACTAAATAATATGTATTAATTTTTTTAAAACGATTTTTTCCCCTCCCATTGTAACTATCGTTTGACTTTATTATTTTATTATGATTACAATTTTAGTTAATTCTATTAACTTCTTTGTATTTTATGTATTTCTACGGAGTCATCCTATTCTTATAATTTATCATTAATTTACGAATTTCTTGATTGTGTAATAAACTGTTGCTAACCCTTAGAAATTATTATTATTATTGTATCCTTTAATTCCTAGCGGAACATAGGGCTTCAGCCGTGCGTCTCCACTGCGTTCGGTCCTCTGCTAGAGTCTTCACCTGGCTCCAAGTCTGCCCACACGCTTTCATCTCCTCCTCACATGACCTCTTCCAAGTCACCCCACCGTCGCACTGACGACCAACTCGCCGCTTCCCTTTCGGGTTCCACTAGAGGGTTTGTCTAGTGATTTCACTTGATGGTTTCCTCAGAGTATGGCCAGCCAATCCATCTCCATTTCTTCCTGCTTATTTGTTTCACAATCGGTTCCTGCTGTGTTGGTTCGCTCGTTGCCGGAGATCTCTGTTGCTGATCTTTTCTGGCTGGCCATCTGATATTGAGTAGTATTGAGCGAAGCCAGCTAGCTGTTAATGAAGGTCTGTAGTTTGTTTGAGATGCTCTTTATGACGCGCAGTGCAAGTCTCTGATCCGTATAGTAGCACTGACTGACTTCACATGGGAGTTGACAATCCGGATCTTATTTTCATGCTGAGTGCTGTTGACCTCCACACAGACTTGAGAGTAGTGAAAGCTTGTCTTGCTTTTCCGATGGATTCTTGCTTTGATATCCTCGTCAGTCCCGTCCTCCTGTAGTTGAAACGATGGTTCTCAGGTAGGTAAAAGGTTGTTTTTTTCAGGCTCCTTACATTTATGCTGATTGTTGTCTGTTGTTGTTGATGCTGTTAGTGGTGTTGCCCAGGAATCTTCATCACCTCTGTTTTCTCTATGTTCACCTGAAGTCCTATCTCCTCTGGATGCTTCTTCTGCTAACTTGTTGTTTTTCACTTGCATATCTTCCAGTTTCAATTCCGTAATTAATTAATTCTCACCCTTCCTTCAAAACTTAGATATTTTATTACTAACATCTATGAGTTAAGTGTTTTAATGGCTTTAAACCTCTTAATTTCAACCATGCCTCGGTACCTAGAACTGATTAACTAAAACAACCACTTGATTGGTATAAAATTTTGATGTACTGGAGGATATTCATCATGAGCTGACATCAGTTAGTGAACCATTGGAAGGAAAACAAGCTGGTAGTACTGCCAGACAGCTGTTTCGTCAGTCTAGTTTGGGACTCTTCAGCAGTACGCACCCACTGCAGGGGTTCAAACCCAAGACATATTTCTGATCCAAAGGAGGTTGGTTCAGACACTGTTCTTATCTTGGCCGTCAATAAAGGTTTCAATGATCTTCCTTAATTTTATTTGTAATTTTATTGGCTATTACATTTTTGTGCTTATTATAGCTTAAGCGTCTTTCTTGAACTGTAATTCCATTGTGATCTTACTTAACAAATCGATAGTATTTAAAAGCACCAATATTCTTAGTGACGATTATTCTGGAGCATACATATAATTGTAGAGCCAGAAGAAGAAATTATCGAAAAGGATATCCTTTACTCAAGTTTCTGGTTTTTTCTAAATGTCTGAATGAATATTTTCGCTATATCGATGGAGAATGGTGGATAGTGACTACCAGGGGAGTCCAGGACACGTGTACCTGCATTCACCAGGGAATGAGTGATAGTATTCCCACTGATATTCCATTACACAAGACTTGTTAGCTCTCGTGGCCCAATTGGTCTAGTGGATAACGCTTTGGCGTTTGGAACGATCGGTGCACTGGGATTCAAGCCACATTGTGAAGACAACACTGTGCATTCACTGGAAAATATAGGTACATCCAGCCAGCTGACGTCTAATCCCAAGTAGGAGGAAATTCACCTGTCCTCCTTTATGGCTGTGAGACCTGCTCATTGAGAGCAAAAGACATGAAAAGATTAGCTGTGTTCGATCATAGGTGTCTGCGTTCTATCTCCCGTGTGAAGTGGTATAATAAGGTAAACGATATTGAGGTTAGGCGTCGATTGCTAGGTAAGGCGGGGAAATCAGTCGACGAGACTGTGAAATTACATCGACTGAGATGGTTAGTACATATGCTACGTATGCCTAGTCATCGCCTTCCTCGACAATGGGCAATGTTAGCTGATATAGGGCCAGGCTGGAAAAGAGCTAGTGGCGGTCAAACCAAAACATAGCTTTACCAGTCAATGAAATCCACAACAGTTAGTCTAAGCCACGTAGAAAGGTGTAGACTTCCTGACTGGTTGGGGTCCTCAGGACGGCAAAAACCAATGGCTGGCGACAATTAGTGATATGGCTCAAAATCGTTCTCAGTGGCGCAGATGCATCCACTCCTTGTGACTCATGATTTCCAATGAAACTGTTTTGTTCTTCGTTATTACTATATCTTTGTCTCACACCTCTGTTTACTGTCGATATTATGCATTTCTTCTACTTTCTTCTCTTGCTTTGTGTGCTACAAAGAGGGAGTGTGGCGACTTGAACTGCCGCACATCGGTGCAAAGTTCTAGGTCGAAAACCGACCGACCGACCAACCGAAATTCACCTGTCCTGGATTCCCCTGCTTGTCACCATCTACCAATTTACTTCAAACTAAATAATACCTTCTTCTTATACAGACTGGTCTAACAATGTCAACTGTGTCACAGGACATTCTTTACTGCTACTGGGAAACAATGTGTATTTGAAGTAAAACCATTAACTGTATTCCACATGAATATAATTCAGATGAAAGCATTGAGTTCTTTTCTTTTCACACAATTTCAAAAAATACACAATATTTCACTTAATAGACAACAGGTGTGTTAGAACACATATGGATGGTGAATTAGTGAGAGTTTATTGACCCGTGCGCCGTATTGCTGTTTCCTTTCATCGTAAACATATGCGCGTGTTAGAGCCCACAGATAGACGTACCAACACCTGGAACTACACACACACACGCGCAAACACGCACACATAGACACACACACAAACACCTGTACAAGACGCCGTCAAAAGTCATTCAGCCATGTGTATTAATATGTATACAGAGAGCGTGAGAGAGATAGAGATTTGCGCGCGCAATTCAATCGCTGTAAAATTCTTTTCCATCACACCAGATAGTAGCTATACTTATCATAGTTGTGTCTAGAATATCAACACATTAATTCAGATGTTGTTAAAATAAATCGCTCTTTTCATATTTGGTGTTGTTTTTGTATTTAACAGGTGAGGCGGCGGGAGGCGAGGGGAAGAGAAGATAATTCATTGTGTATAATGAACAATGTGTGTGCTGCTGTTCTTCCTGTTTAACGGGATTCATTTTAATTTAAATTGACACCTACTTTTAAGGAGAAAGCCATGGAGAAGGGTGAGGATGAAAAATTCATATGTGGATATCATGAAGTGTTGGTTTGTAGGGATTGGATTAGTTACAGGCTTGATTACGAACTTATCGACATTAGTCAGAGGATCATTGGAAAGTCTGAAGGGAGCCTGGTTTGCGACTCTTCATCAGCGTGCAACAACCACAGGGATTCGAAGCTAGAAACCTTCTGGTCACGAAGCTAATTCGTGGATCATTCAGCCATTGGAACCCAATCCAATGAATGATCTATGAGTTCCAGCTTCTACGAATTTTTGATTTTCGTGCAACCGGCACCAGCCAGTGTCATTACGCCTGGCAGCTTGGCGAACCTCACACTAGCCATGATTTCTCTCTACAACACTCTAGACAGCTTTGTTCTACTGTAGCCAGTCGGTAAGTAGTGAGCATAAGATTGAGATTCAAAGGTTTGTTTTGTAGGCGTCTACGAGCTCTCCCGGAAACCGGAAATATTCTGGGTTCGAATTCCAGTGGGGGTGCGTATTGATGAAGAGCCAGTTCCTAAGAAGGAGGACTAAAAATAGTTGTCCAGTACTCCAGTTATGGTGGTTTTCAAACGGTTCCCAAACTGACGTTTTAGTCCATGATATCCAACTTGAGACAAATTAAATCTCTTGAAAATTTGACTGTGTTAGAATTCAGGCTGTACTGACAGATGCCAAGGATTAAGCACATTGCTTACTATTGTTATTATCATCATCATTATCGTTCTTGCAATTTTTTCTCTGGCTGATCCACATTTGAGACAGCATCTTCCACTGATCCAAGATCAGCCAAAATATCCTTATATATATATAAATATACCTCCTCCTGTTTATTAGTTTGCCGGTTTTCTAGCCAGTTCTGAGCCCCCAAAAGGAGAGAGAGGGCTGGGCGTGAGGCAAGCAACCCTACCTCAGAGGACCAATCCAGTTTCTACAGAAACTCCAAAGGACAACAAGGATTTAAAAAATAAATTTACTCCCCGCTGGCATCGGAGAGACAAAAGGATGAATCCGGCTGCTTTCGGAAGCCTTCCGGAAGCCAGTCAGCCGATGAGTCTTCCTATTTCCACGAAAACAAAATAAGCATTGGGACATTGGGGTACATCGTACATCGTACAAATCTTGGAAGGTTGTCCAGGCTACCAAAGAAATAAGAAGATATGGGATAAAAGTGCTAGGAATCTCTGAAAGCAGATGGAATCGATGTGGACTGTCGATATTGTTAGCTGGAGAGTCAGTAATCTACTCCAGTCACCCAGATGACAACCACAATCACATTGAGAGAGAGTGGCTATCGTGTTATCACCAACAGTAACCAAAGCTGTTATAGACTGGGAACTGATCGGTCACTGCAGAATAATGAATCAACTCAAAAGGATGGAAGGAAGGTTCCAGTTATTCAATGCTCTGTATCTACAAACAGTTCAGAATTAGAGAAGAGGAAAGATTTATATAGACAACTGCAAATAGTAATGGGAAAGAACCCAGATGGAGACATCACAATCCTTGTGGGCAATAAGAATGCCGTTCACTCCGTCAGCAGACAATACAGGAAGGGGACTTATCTTGGATTGGGAGGATGACGCTTGGTGAAGTGAATGACAATAGAGAATTCTTGGCAGACTTCTGCACCTTCAGTAATTCGGTAGTTGGAAGTAGTATTCACTACCGCAAGGATATACAAAAGGTGACATAGATTTCACCTGATGATCACACTACGAAACCAGCCAGATATCACGTCTAATTCACTCAGGAAAGTAGAGACGCAGGCGGTCTGTTAGATATAAAATCAAGAAGAGGAGAAAATATAAAGGCTCAGATCATTATCTCGTAAAAAAGGAAATTCCCATGTCAAGTTGAAAGCCTTCCAAGAAGATTCTTGAGATAGACACTACAACTCGAGTTCAACACTCAGAAATTGAAATATGGAACTACAGATGAAACTGCAGGTATCAGAGTAAAGTCTGAAACACAAAGTAACATCGTTGAGGAAACCTATGAGTGGAAGAACATCAGAACTTTATGAAAGGTTGTATGTGTGTGTATGTGTAAAATAATATCATGACCAGTAGTGAAACAGACTGTTGAGCTCACACTGTCGTGTGTTCTCGCATAGAGTAGAGCGGGCTGCTGGTGGTAGTTAGTGGTAGTGGCGGGTGGGAACAAATAGCTGTCGCATAATGCTGTGTTGGCGTAGCCAACCAGTATTCGTGATCAGCGCGTCTATATCCAACCCGGAGTCTCTATTTCAATCTCAGCGTACTGCGAAGCCTCCTTCAGATGTCTCCTGTTGTCTAATCAATGGGTTTCTTCATCGCCTCTGTCTTTTCTGTGTTCTCACTTGATGTTCTGCCCTTGTCTACCTGCTTCTTCTGCCCGACTGTTGTTAGTTTTCACCTGTAGATCCTGAAGTTTGTCTGTGTCGCTGTATGTGTGAGGGGGACATCAAACATTTTCCTCTAAATAACATCAATTCATGATTTATTTTCTAAAAAAGAATTAACTTCAAGGTAAATTAAATCTTCAGAGTAAAAACCCAACCCCACCGAAAAAAAATCGAATTAACTACTATTATCATCATCAATTTTCTACCGACTTGAAACTTTATCAGACAATCTAATTAACCGCGTAATTCAACAACAAACTAATCCCAATAATGAAGAAAATCGTGAGAAAAGCATAAGAAACAAGAAGTTTCACAGCATCCCTTTCTCACCTGTAAATTTGTTTTTATTGTGATGACGATTATTTAGTATTATTAATGGCGTTTCACTCCACCCCTGGGTTTATTTTCCCGTTTATTTTGTTTTCCAGACAGTTTCTTCTCTGAATAAGTTTATCCAGTCAACACAGGACACTTGAAGACAAATAGATATCACTGAATCAATCAATCAGTTAATCGATCGATTTATCGATTTTTCTTCACTTGTTGATTTTTTTCTTCTTTTTATCGATTTTGTCTGTTTATTTCTTGTGATATCACTGGGTATTTTTTATTTTCTAGAGGAAATAATGCAGGGAAAAAAACAAAAAATAAATAAATGGTTAAAAATAAACAAAAATATATATTTTTTTAAAAACAACAACAACAAAACTGGGGGATTCACTGTTAGTAAATTGTAGATAAGTGTTGAAATATGAACAAGATGGTGTTGATGATGAGTTTCAGATGCTTCTTCTTCGCTGCTGCTTCTCCATCCCCACCACCCCCAACGTCTGTGAAAGAAGATTAGTCAGTCAGTCTGTCAGTCAGTGGATATCAGGGGATAAGTGATTTTTAACTGTCATCATTCATGTGTCATTTTGAAGGTTTTACTGGCCTTAGAAAGAATTCTGTTTGTCTGATATACTGAAGTGAGTGATAGGGGATAATTTTAGTATTTTTTGGATGGGGAATAGATGATGATTCATATAGAATGTGTCATTCTTCTTCCTCTTATGATTAGTATTGATGACGAGCTGGATGATAAAGCTCCAAGCTTTCAGCCTTTTTGAAGTTCGCAGTAGCCATGGTGAGGTTGACGAGTGTGTCTTTCTACTGAGAATCTAATTTTCACCTCAGACTTACATGTCTAGAGCCAGTGAGTACTGGGCTCTTCAGAAGAACTCGACCATGATGTCATCACCTGGGATGGAACTCAGGATGTTTAGGTTACAAGGTGACAGTGTTGAGAGTTATTATTATTATTCATCTCTTGGGTTCCTAGTGGAACACAGGGCTTCAACTGCACGTCTCCACTTGTTTCTGTCTTCTCCTGTACTTTTCACCTGCATCCATGTTAGTCCATACTGTTTCAATTCCTCTTCACACGATCCCTTCCATGTCACTCTTGGACGTCCCACTCGCCACTTCACTTTCGGGTTCCACTCAAGCTATGGCCTGACTGACGCGCGATGTCACCCAGCGGCCTCCTACTCAGCGAGTGTCCAATCCATCTTCGCTTTCTTCTGCATATTTGTTGAGCGATTGGCTCTTGTTTTGTTTGTTCCCATAGTTTCTTGTTGGTTCTTGTTCTTTCCGGCCATCTGATCTTCAGCAGTATAGAGCAAAGATAGTTAATGATAAAGGTCTGCAACAGGCTGTTGGAAATATTCTTTGTGACCCGCCAAGTTTCTGATCCGTATAGAAGAACTGACTGACTTGACGTTTGTATTGAAAATCCGAATCATTTTGTTGTTGATGGTGAGTTGAGTGACGAAGATTTCCAGATTGGTTTCAGGTTGATGAATGTGTTTCTCGCCTTCCTGATTCTCGATTTGACATATGGTGTTGAGAGTTACTCAACAAAAAAGAGTGATTCCAGATTTGAGCACGAATTGATTGACATTAGTTAGAGGACCGTTTGAAACCAGCAGAGTTGTTTTGTCCCTCTTTGAGACTCTTCATCAGTAAAAACCCATCAACCCATTCACATGGGATCGGACCGGGGATCTTAAGGTTGCAAGGCGAACACGTAGACGTTAGAATTCAGCTGACGAATTCTAATTCCCGGTCACGACTTCGCACTGGAACTCTGGGCAACTGGGCAACTATAACTCGTCAATAGTGAGCATCAGATTAATTTTCGAGATTCGATTTGTTTTTAAGTTTAATAGTGGATTGGTGACAGTTAGAGAAGAACATTTGGAAACCAACGGTGAGTACTAGACGCATTTGCTTCGTCTTTCTTTAGCACTCTTCATCGGTATGCATCCATAGCTATACACACCAGGTATCGAACTTGGGACCTTCGGGTTACAAGGTGACCTCGTTGACCACTCTCAGTAACTTGGACAGAATCTAATAACACCAGCATATGAATCCCAACTTTTGTCAATTCGCAATTTTAGCGTGACAACCAGCTAGTATCATCGGAGAGTATTTTTCCTTTCACGTGGTGATGAATTCTTAGTAGAACCATCAGTCAACTTCATGCTGTAGTCAGTCAACAGCGGGTTTCCGATTAATTTTCGAGATTCAAGTGTTGGTTTGTAGGGATTTGATTAGTTACAGGATATCATCATGAGCTGACATTGGTTAGAAAACCATTGGAAAACCTGCAAGCAGTACTGGACAGCCAGCTGTTTCGTCTTAGTTTTGGGACTCTTCATCAGTACGCACCCACCAGGGTTTGAACACGTACTGCTGGGTGAATACTGCTGAAGAGTCCAAAAACTAGGACGAAACAGCTGGCTGTCCACTACTCCCTACACTTTTTCCAATGGTTCTCTAACCATTGTCAGCTCATGATGAAATCCTGTAATTTTCGAGAGTTGGTCTGGAGTGGGTCCGAGTGTGACATGGAGAAGGATACGTGAAGAGGAGGAGATCAGAGATTATGGGCAATCTTGGATTTGCAATTTTGAGGCAACCAAGTGACTGATTTCAACGTAGAACTTTGCACAGATATCCAGCAGTTCGAGTCGCCACAATCCCTCCATGTAGCATACAAAGCAAGAGAAGATAGTAAAGAGAGATTCAACAAAAGAGATAATAAACAGAAATATGAGACAAAAAGAATAGTAATATGGAAGAACAATAGAGTTTAATTGGATATTATAAATCACAAAGAGTGAATGCATCTGCGCCAACCATTGACAACGATCACTTTGAGCCACATCACCGATTGTCTTCAGTCACTGGTTCCTACCATACGGAGGACCCCAATCAACCAGCCAGTCTACACTTCCCTACATGGCTGGCTTAAACTAACTGTTGTGGATTTCACTGACTGATGAAGCCATGTTTTGCTTTGACCACCACTAGCTAGCTAACTCTTTTCCAACCGCATTGGTCCTATGTCAGCAGCTAACATTGCCAAGGATTACACATGTCCTAACTATCTCAATCGGTGTAACTTCACAACCTCGTTGATTGATTTCCTCTCCTACTTACCTAACACTCGACCAAAGCCTAACCTCAATACTGCTCACCCTATTACACCTGCCACCTAACATGGGAGATAGAACGCAGACACCTATGATCAAGCATAGCTAGCTAGCTAGTCGGCCTTTTCACGTCTTCCACTTTCAATGACCATGTCTCACTCACAGCCATAAAGGAGGATGGAGGGTCTGTTGTGCAGTACACACGCCCTTTGATTGATAACCAGCCAGATATCGAGTCTATGCCAGAGATGGCGTAAGTTGGCATGTGCCAAACAAGCCTTTTTTATCGGTGCTGAGATTTCTCCAGTGATCAACCCGTTGGCGCTGGCTGACTCAACTCCCTTAACAAGGGAAGTGGGTGGTGGGAAGTGGGAACACGCCGAACCACTTCACTCCTGCCTTTCTTTAAGCTATTAGTCAACGTAATCAATGTAATGCTATAACTGAACACGCATATTCAACAGTAGCCACTCAGTGTATATAACGAAACTTCATTCAAAATTATGTACCAAGTTAAAAGAAGCCTCTAGAAACAGTAGGTATGCTTTTTCGTATATTTTGCATCGCAGAGTGAGTGAGGCTTTAGAGATTCGGATAGGAAGAAACATCTCCATCTCTTGCTTCTTCTACCTGGCGTATAATTCCCCTTGCTTTCTTCTATCAATCATGTTCATTTTGGTACTTCATAAAACTTCATGATTGATTAAATAACGGTCCATCTATCTGAGCGATATAAATTTTTTTGTTTTCGGATGTTTCATTTTAATTCGGTTGATGAAACTTAATTATTATTATGAATGACGTTCAAACAGTAATAATAATAATAACAATAATAGTAACGATTATTATTATTATAGACATGTTGCCATCATAGCTGAATTAATTTAAGCGTTATTTACGTGTTAAACCAGGAGAGAATTGCAATTTTTCTTGTTTGTGTGTGTGTGTTGTTGTGTATATGTCTGTCTGTCTGTCTATCTGTGTGTCCGTCTTTTTGTCTGTCAGTCACAATATTTAAATTTAAAACTTAAATCAAAAACCAATAATCAATTTACGAGTTGATGGCGGATTGATATCAGTTAGAGAAGCATTGAAAACCAACCAGGGAGTACTGGACAGCTGCTGTTTCATCCTAGTTTGGAAATCATCGGCAGTACGCACCCACTTGGATTCGAACCCAGGACCTTCCAGTTACAAGGCAAGCTCGTATACCATTCAGCCACTGGGACCCAATTCAATGGCCCAGTCATGAATTCTAACTTCTACCAATTTGTGATTTAGCGCGACCCCAACTATTGTCGTTGGTGGGACATCCATCTACACTCGTGACTCTAACTGGACCTCACTGGTTACGACTTCTCACTAGAACTCCAGGAAACTCCATCCTGTAGCAAGTCACTAGCGAGCATCAGATTAATTTTCTGTAGTTGGTTTGTAAGGATTAGTTTTGTTTTTACGAGTTGATCACGGATTGATATCAGTTAGAGAACCACTGAAAACCAGGGAGTACTGGACAGCTGTTTCATCCTTGGGATGAAACGTTTGACTACGGATTGATTGATATCAGTTAGAGAGGAACCATTGAAACACGGTAGAAGGTACCATCGTGGTTCGGGTTTCTTTAGAGGTACGAGCCCTGAAGGCCATTAGGTTACAAGGCCAAGCTTGTTGAAAATTCCTCCAATGCGACTGGATCCAACGATGCATGAATTCCGATTTCTGTTACAAGACAATATCATTGATGAGTATTTGTCCTCAAAGCTGACTTCACGAACCCTACTGGTTACGATGACTCCCTGGAATTCCAGACAAGTTTATCTCAAAGTCAATCACTAGCGAGGGTCGGATTGATTTTCTACTATTAGTTTGTTTGTAGAACTTCGCCTAGATTACTTGATCCGGTAATGAGCACGGATAAAGAGGGAAGGTTTGGTGTGGAGCCAGTGACCCTACTCTGGAAAATCAGTCTAATCGTTATAGTAACCCCAAAGTGTAACAAATATTTAAAAAACACCTATTTTTCCCTGGAATCAGAGAGACAAAGGGTGAAGTGGGCAGATGAAAGACTTCGTGAAGCCATTCAGCTGATGTGCCTTCTTTAGATGAAAGCAAAAATAAGGATGGGGATGTGGAATGTTTACACGATGAATGCAGATTTGGTGGCTGCCCATTTTGTCAAAGAAATGAGAAAATATGGCATGGAATTGCTAGAAATCTGAGATTATTGTTTACTATTATTTCCTTTAATTCCTAGAGGAACATACGGCTTCAGCCGTGCGTCACCATTGCGTTCGGTTCTCTGCTAGAGTCTTGACCTGGCTCCAAGTCTGCCCACACGCCTTCATCTCCTCTTCACATGACCTCCTCCAAGTCACCCTTGCACTGACGAACAACTCGCCGCCGCTTCCCTTCCGGGTTCCACTCGAGCAATGGCTTGTCTAGTGATGTCACTCACCTGATGGTTTCCTCAGAGTATGGCCAGCCAATCCACCTACCTCCATTTCTTCCTGCCTATTTGTTTCACAATCGGTTCCTGCTGTGTTGGTTCGCTCCCAGAGATCCCTGTTCCTGATCTTTTCTGGCCATCTGATCTTGAGTATTGAGCGAAGACACCTGGCTTTTAATGAAGGTCTGTAGTTTGTTTGAGATGCTCTTTATGACTCGCTGGCCAAGTCTCTGATCCGTGGAGTAGCACTGACTGACTTCACATTTGATTTGAAAATCCGGATCTTATTTTTGATGCTGAATAGTGCTGTTGACCTCCACACAGACTTGAGAGAAATGAAAGCTTGTCTTGCTTTTCCGATTCTTGCTTTGATATCCTCGTCAGTTCCGTGTGCCTGTAGTTGGAACGATGCTTCCCAGTTAGGTAAAAGAGGTTGTTTCTTTCAGAAATCTGAGAGAACAGGTGAAATTGATATGGAGTCCACAGATTGTTAATTGGAGAGTCAATAATCTACTCCTACCACCCGGACAACAGTTTGCGATAGATTGGCGTTGAGGATGGGAGCAAGAAGTCAGGAATATGTTGACCAACAACAAGACTTTAGAAGATCTGGATAATTCATGTCTGTTGTCACACAAACTCAATGACCTAAAGGCGGAAACCAATACATTGGTAGAAGAAGCAAGCAGCGAAGATGGGACTTCAGGTGAGGACAGAGAAGACAGAGATGATGAAGATACCTAACCAAAAACGACCACAACACCCAGTGGCAGTCACTATCACCGGAATAAATTTCAAATAGGTCACTTCCTTAACTTATCTGGATAGGCGGACGACACGGATGAGGATGTCCAAACCAGAATCAGAAAAGCGAGTTACGCCTTAGCCACTCTGCAATCAGTGTGGAAATCTTCTTCACTGACTCAGCATGAAGAACAAGATATGTTGATCAGACGCCAGTAGCTGGTGTGATGTGTCTAGTTCTTTGTTTGGTGCAAACTGAATTCTATCAGTCAGGTTCGCAATGTGGCAATTCTAGGTAGTTCACCATCATGGTGCACACTGATTTAATGATATTAGATAGTTGGAGGCAGTCGGCTACAGGAAGCCTTGGAACCTAGGTTTCGTGCTAGTTTGCACTCAACAGTCAGTCAGCAAGGCATATCTGTAACTGCCTTGAAGGAACTCATGTCCCTCCTGAGATCCAAACTCGCGTCACCCAGTGCTGTCTGCAGTCAGTTACTTTATCACTGAGCTAACTGGGCTCACAACTGACCTTCTGTATGACTGTATTAGATACTCTGATTGGACGCTGGTTAGTAACTAGTGTGATGTGTCTAGTCCTTTGTTTGGTGCAGACTGAATTCTATCGAACAGGTTTGCTATGTGGCCACCAGCGTCTCCGATTGCATTACTGGATAACGCGGGTTCGAATCTCAGAAGGGACATGAGTTCCTTCAAGGCAGTTGCAGATACGCCTTGCTGACTGACTGGTGATTGCCAACTAGCACGAAACCCAAGTGGTGTCCAAGGCTTCCCGCAGATTGTCTCCAACCATCTAACAGAACAAGATTCGAATTTTCAACACAAATAGGAATTCACTTAGTCAGTTCTTCTAAATGAGTCAGAAACTTGGCTAAAGCATCACAAAGAGAATTTCCAAAGGCTTATAAATGGCTAACCCGAAGGTGTTATCAACAAGGAACTCTGCATTGCAACCGAACAGTCAAAAACTTATTGCCCAAAAAATATCTCGAAGGAATTGAAGATGGATCGAACACAACCTGAGCAGACCATGGGGTGACATCACGCGCTAGATCGACGAATGGCACCAAAATGAGAAACCAGAAGTTGGTCGTCCATAAGCATGGTATGGAGGAGAATTGCATTCTGTTCCAAGCGTCTGAATAAGCGTCAGCGTACTTAGCCTGGTAACCTGAAGGTCCTGGGTTCGATGCCTGGTTGGTAGGTGGGGTCAAGAGGTGTTTCATACTATTGCTGAAGAGTCCTGTCTAACAGGTACTTCCCAGCCGGTTTTCACTGGCTCTTCTCTAACTGATATCTCAGTCAATTTGTGGTGAAACTTTAGACAATTCAGTCATTTGAAGGAATCAATTTTTGCGGTGTTTTTAAAATGTATAGTCGAAATTTTTGAAATTTAATATCACATAGTGTTTTCACAAATAGTCTGTAGATTTACGAATAATAATAAAAATATTTTTGAAAAATTTTGTTTTGTGTTTTTGAAAATAAAGTACATAAATTGAGCAAATCCATATATTATTATTATTATTGTATCCTTTAATTCCTACAGGAACATAGGGCTTCAGCCATGCGTCTCCATTGCGTTCTGTTCTCTGCCCACACGTTTTCATCTCCTCTTCACATGACCTCCTCCAAGTCAACCACCCTCGCACTGACGACCAACTCGCCGCTTCCCTTTGGGCCGGGTTCCACTCGAGCAATGGCTTGTCTAGTGATGTCACTTGATGGTTTGTTTTCTCAGAGTATGGCCAATCCATCTCCATTTCTTCCTGCCTATTTGTTTCACAATCGGTTCCTGCTGTGTTGGTTCGCTCCCAGAGATGCCTGTTGCTGATCTTTTCTGGACATCTGATCTTGAGTATTGAGCGAAGACAGCTAGCTGTTGATGAAGGTCTGTAGTTTGTTTGAGATGCTCTTTATGACGCGCAGTGCAAGTCTCTGATCCGTTTAGTGAGTAGCACTGACTGACTTCACATTGGAGTTGAAAATCCGGATCTTATTTTTGATGCTGAGTGCTGAGTGTTAACCTCCACACAGAATTGAGAGTAGTGAAAGCTTGTCTTGCTTTTCCGATTGATCCTTGCTTTGATATCCTCGTCAGTTCTACCGGCCTGTAGTTGAAACGATGCTTCCCAGGTATGTGGGTAAAAGAGGTTGTTTCTTTCAGGTTCCTCCCATTTATATATGTATATAAATTATTATCTGTGTATTGATTTACGAAAAATATTTTGCAACAGGCTACTTCAGACCTCCATCGACAGTTTCCCTCCTCTCTCCATTCATACTGAAGACCAGACGGCCAACCAGAAGGGAACTTTGGCAATGCATCAGCTAAGAACCTGTCTTCCAAAGTGGAGATGGATTGGATCCACGCTGAGAAGAATTCAGGACACCTGTTGGGTGAAACTCAAGTAGGAAACGGCAAATAGGGCTTAAGGTTCGACGGCGATATGGAGGAGATAGAAATGATGGATTGTTTGTGAAAAATCGTATAGTCAGTTGAGGCGAGACATATAGGTAAGCAGGGATGTATTGAACTCGAAGGAGTGTTGCTGAGTGCAAGGAATGGCAGTTGTAACTGGTAGATGGTTGGAAGTGATAATAATAGCTTTATTTTAGACAAAGATATATGAAATCTGCCTCGGGGTACTGAGTAGAGCTATTTTGTCACTGTGTTGCCTGAAAAGGTCTAGTTGAAAATCACGATCACCAAGTTTGGACGTGAGGATTTTGCCCAGCTGATTGAATAATGTTCAATAAGCTTGGCTTCAGTACCTGAAGATCCCCCTGGTTTCGACTTCAAGTTGATGATGGTCATGGGTTCTTACTGCTGTTGAAAAGCCCAAAGGTAGGACGAAACAGTTCTGCTGCTTTTCAATGATATCTTCTCTAACTGACATTCATCAATCCGTGATGAACAACTTGAAAGATATATCACATCCCACTACAAACTAACACGCTTGAACATTAATCTGATGCTACCTAGTGATGACTAGCTACAGGATGAAGTTAACTGGAGTTCTAGTGAGTCGTCGTAACCAGTAGGATACACCAGGTCGGGTGTAGTGACAAATACTTTCACTGATGACACTTGTAGGTGGTTGTACCGAAATCACGAATTGACGAAGCACTGGATTGGGTCCCAATGTCTGGATGGTTTACGAGCTCACCTTGTAATCGGAAGGTCCCGGGTTCGAACCTCAGCGGTGAACAGTTCCAAACTAGGATTAAACAACTTCGTTCAGTACTTCCAATTAGTTTTCAATAATTTTTGTCCGACTGAAACCCTTCAATCCATGATCAATAACTTGAAACAGATCAAACCCTACAAACTAACTCTATCAAATTTGATCAGGCATTGATATCAGTTAGAGAACCATTGAAAACCAGCACTGGAGTACTGGACAGCTATTTCGTCAGCCTAGTTTGAGAATCATCGCCAGTAAGTATCCACCACCAGGACTCGAACCTAGGACCTTCCGGTTACAAGGCAAGGTTAGCTACTGGGACCCGACTCCTCAATGGCCAGCCAGTCCATGAATTCTAACTTCTACCGATTGATGATTTTAGCGCCACTGGCGCCAAATAATATCATCGGTGGGAACTCCATCCTCACTGCTGACTGGATGGACCCCACTGATCACAACTTCTAACTGGGACTCTAGCCAACTTTGTTCTGTAGGCAGCCATCACTAGCGAGCATCACATTAATTGGAAACGCAAATAAACCGAACAGGGAAACGTTTAACAAATTTATTTTATCTACATGATAAAATTTAGGTGACATTGAGATGAAAACAAAATTGTAAATTTGAATAAATAAATAAATAAGTGAATAAATAATATTCACGTAAACTTGTTGATTATTGCTCACACATGGATGCTTGAACAGTTAGTGAGATGTGAGAGGTACTCACTTTTTTTCTTCTCTTTCTGCTATAATTAACATTTTCAAATCACTGAGTAATTGTACGTGTGTTCATGTGTGTGCATGTGTGTGTGTGGGGGGGTGCGTGCCAGAAGTTTGCTGTTATGATTTACTCTTCGTGTAATAAACACGTCTTACAGCTTACTTGTACACATAGAGAGTGTCACACCTCCCCCTCCCCTGTGTTAATAATAACCAGTGGCATAAGCGAGTGAGCCAGCGAGCGACCGAGAGAGAGATTGATAATACAAGCGTAAACTGATGATTATTAAATCAGGGAATGCTAGTCATGAACACATCCAACCATAGGGTATGGGTATGTTTTTCTATCCTTTCTCCGTCATACTCGCCCCCCAGCCACTTCTATCTTATTATTTATCAATTTATTTGTTTATTTTGTTCCCGGGTGTGTATATCTATTTAACAAACTGATTTTGAACATATCAATTAAGTGGGATGAACAACCGGGGATCAATAAAATAAAATTTATTAGAAAATCCGGAATAAACACTTTATTATTATATTATTGTATCCTTTAATTCCTACAGGAACATACGGCTTCAGCCGTGCGTCTCCATTGCGTTCTGTTCTCTGCTAGAGTCTTCACCTGGCTCCATGTCTGCCCACACCTTTTCATCTCCTCTTCACATGACCTCCTCCAAGTCACCCTCACCCTTGCACTGACGACCAACTCGCCGCTTCTCATTCCATTCGGGTTCCACTCGGACAATGGCTTGTCTAGTGATGTCACTTGATGGCTTGTTTCCTCAGAGTACGGTCAGCCAATCCATCTCCATTTCTTCCTGCCTATTTGTTTCACAATCGGTTCCTGGTTGGTTCGCTCCCGGGGATCTCTGTTGCTGATCTTGTCTGGCCGGCCATCTGATCTTGAGTATTGAGCGAAGACAGCTAGCTGTTGATGAAGGTCTGTAGTATGTTTGAGATGCTCTTTATGACGCGCAGTGCAAGTCTCTGATCCGTATAGTGAGTAGCACTGACTTCACATTGGAGTTGAAAATCCGGATCTTATCTTCGTTTTGATGCTGAGTGCTGTTGACCTCCACACAGACTTGAGAGTAGTGAAAGCTTGTCTTGCTTTTCCTATGATTCTTGCTTTGATATCCTCGTCAGTTCCGTGTGCCTGTAGTTGAAACGATGCTTCCCAGGTTGTTTCTTTCAGGTTCCTCCCATTTATGCTGGCTGATTGTTGTCAGTTGTTGTTGTTGCTGTTGGTGGTGTTGTCCAGGAATTTTCATCACCTCTGTTTATAAACACTTTGGAACATAGAAATTACTTAAAAGACGGTTGCAGTGAATAATATCTTCTTTTCGTTGATTTCGTCAACTCGAACGCTTTGTACATTCTTGTATTTATATTCAGTGTGTGAGAAAGTTCCAGAATTACTTCCAATCAGAGGTCATATTAATAAAATTACAATGTGTAGTAATCAGGAAGATCGGGTAGAAAAGACAAAATAGGATTATAATTTGATGATATTAGATAGTTGGAAGCAATCGGCCACAGGAAGCATTGGACACCACCTGGGTTTCGTGCTAGTTGGCACTCATCAGCAAGGCGTATCTGCGACTGCCTTGAAGGAACTCATGTCCCTTCTGAGATTCGAGCCCGCGTCACCCAGTGAGTGCTGCAGTCAGAGACGTTACCACTGAGCTATTCGAGCTCACGATTGACCTCCTGTGGGACTGTAGTGGGTATTTCGATTGAACACTGGTAACTAGTGCACTAGTTTGGGTGTGACGCCAAAAAACTTACCCAATAAAGCAATAGATGCCAGCACTACTGAAATATAAATATGCATATATATATCACGGCGTACCTCAAGTCTTTATCAACCTCATTGAACAGCTGGTTGTATGACAAAGCTACGTGTCAAGTGATTTACAACGGAAAACTCAGCGGGGCGTTCGAAGTGCATACAGGAGTGAGACAAGGCTGACTATCAGCTATTACCGATGATATTCTTAATTGTGGTGGACTGGATTATGCGTCAGACTATTGGGGGGTGATTAGTCAGGAATAGGCTGGACGACTGATAAGAATACTCTGGAAGATCTGGATTTCGCAGATGATATGTCTAATGTCACACACACTCAAAGAATTACAAGCGAAAACCAACAAACTGGCTCAAGAGGCAGTGAAAACAGGACTCCAGGTGAACACAAAGAAGATGGAGGTGATGAAGATAACCAATCAACAGCAGCAACAACAACCAGCACCAATCACCATCAATGGGAGAGATCTAACAGAGGTTGCCTCCTTCACTTATCTGGGAAGCATCGTTTCAACTACAGGCGGAACGGATGAAGATGTCAAACTGAGAATCGGAAAGGCAAGATACGCCTTCATCAACCTGAAACCAGTTTGGAAATCTTCCACACTCAGCATAAGGAACAAGATTTGCATTTTCAACACTGATGTGAAGTCGGTTCTTCTATACGGGTCAAAAACTTAGCCAGTGTGTCGCGAAAAGGATTTCTAACAGGTTGCAGACTTTCATCAACAGCTACCATCTTTGCTGGCTCTATACTGAAGATCAAATGGACAGAAAGAATAAACAACAAGAAACTCTGGCTGAGAGCAAACCAACTGGCGAGAGCCAACTGGTCAACAAATATGTAAAAGAAAGTGGAGATGGATCGATCAGGCATACATTGAGGAGGCCGCCGAATGACGTAGCACGCAATGCAGGCCATTGCTCCAGTGGAATCCAAATGGGAAGCGAAGAGTGGTGGTCGGTGCGAGGGTGACATGAAGGAGATCGTGTGAGGAGAAGATAAGAGAGTTTGGTCAATCGTGGGCCCAGCTGAAGAGGATGGCATAAAGCAGAACAATGTGGAGATGTATTGTTGAAGCCCTATGCTGCACTCGGAACGCAAGGGAATAATAATAATAAACATATACCACTGACTGACTGAGATAAGCATTTGTACACCACTCGCATGAACTAGTAATGATTGTCAGTCAGTCAGCCGGATCGAAGTGGTCTAAACGCCGGACGACTATTTCTCTTGATGTATAATGCATCACATTGCATTATTATTATTATTGTTCCCTTGGGTTCCTAGTGGAACATAGGGCTTCAACTACACGTCTCCACTTGCTTCTGTCTTCTGCTGTACTTTTTACTTGCATCCATGTTAATCCATACTGTTTCAATTCCTCTTCACATGATCTCCTCCATGTCACCCTGGGACGTCCCACTAGCCGCTTCTCTTTCGGGTTCCACTCGAGCTATGGCCTGACGCGCAATGTCACCCAACGGCCTCCTCGGCGAGTGTCCAATCCATCTCCACTTTCTCCTGCATATTTGTTGAGTGACTGATTCCTGTTTTGTTCGTTCCCATAGTTTCTTGTTTGTGATTCTTTCCGGCTATCTAATCTTCAGTATAGAACGAAGACAGTTGTTGATAAAGGTCTGCAACAGGCTGTTGGAAATATTCTTTGTGACCCGCCAAGTTTCTGATCCATCCATATAGAAGAACTGACTGACTTGACGTTTGTATTGAAAATCCGAATCAGTTTGTTGTTGATGCTGAGTTGAGTGACGAAGATTTCCAGATTGGTTTCAGATTGATGGATGTGTTTCTCGCCTTCCCGATTCTCAATTTGACATCCTCGTCCGTTCCTCCTGTAGTAGAGACAATACTCCCTAGATAAGTGAATGAAGAAACTTCTTTCAAATCCCTCATTGTAAATCCCTCATCACATTGTAAGTACTTTATTTGATAGACAGAGCCCAAAACGAGCGAAACGGCAGTCTAGTGGTATTTAACTTACCTCTGTCTGGCTAGCCAGTGAGCACTACTATTTGTTATGGGTGATATGCAACTACTTACTTCCATCAACCAGTAGTATATAGTCTTAATAATATTAATTTAATAAAACTATTAGCAATACTTTGATTAGTGGAACATCAGTAAAAAACAATATCCATTATTTAATTGAATTTTAGATTTTCCCGTCGACTGATTGGACCATCCACCAATTAACCTCTAATTACATGCCCAGACATCATCGAAACATCTGGATAAGAAACCGACATGTCAACCTGAAACCGAGCACTTCGGTCCCATCAATCGACGGGAAAAACTAAAAAAATTCAATTCAATAATTAATATGACTCGTTGCACAAGAGGTGGCTCTCGTGGCCCAAGTGGTCTAGTGGATAGCGCTTCAGCTGGCGTTTGAAACTATGGGCATTGGGTTCGACTCCTGGTGGGAACATCAGCATCACTCACTGTGGAATGTAGGTACATACACATGACGAGTCTTAAATAGGACGAAATGCGCATCCAGTAATTAAAAACAACATCTGTTGAATATTTTTCAATTCATTTGGGAAATCTGATTAAATATAGGTAGGGATGAATGTTTGTATGTGTGTAGGTGGGTGGGTGTTTGGATGTGTTGCTGGAAAGGGTGGTGGTGGTGGTTGTAGTGGTATCACCATCTTTATCCATGTCAGTGTAAAGGGTGAGTGGCACATAATTCTATAATGCTTAAATCAAACACTCAATCACTACACTAATGCACACTTATACTTATTCACACAGTCAAATTCATCCATGACTCAGCATGAAGTAGATCCACTTATGTGAAGTACATCAAAATTCGTGAAAAAAACACAACGAAAAAACAAAACAAACATAAATTTTAAAGTATCCATCTAAGGCATTTTCAAGTGTCAATTTCTAGGGTTTTGATGATTGGTATGAAAGTTTAATGATTACAGATTTATCAGAGAAGAACATAGAGTGAACACTATAAAAGCTGAAGCCGTCGTCATGCAAAGATTAGAATTAATAGCCCTAACTATAATTAAACCAAAAGTCTGGGTACGTTACGTTGATGATACATTTGTAATAATTAAAAGAAATGATTTGGAATATACCCACAAATTAATAAACAAAAAATTTGAAGACATCAAATTCACCATGAGAGAAGAAGAAGAAGAATTAGACAACAAAATTCCATTTTTAGATGTCTTAATCAAGAGAACTAACACAGGAAATTTAGAAACACAAGTATATAGAAAATCAACGCACACACACACAGATCAAATAATCAACTATACTAGCAATAACCCAATAACTCACAAAAGAAACTGTGTGCAAGCACACAAGCACTTTATTCGATATTGTGCAAACTAAAGGAACCATCCAACAGAAGAAATAAGATAAAATTAATGCCATTTACAAAATAAACTGTATGAACTGTAACAGAGGTCACATCGGTCAAAGTGGGCGTCCCCTTCGAATCAGAATCCAGGAACACAGATCAGCTGTGAAAAGACTTGTTACATATATTCTTTCATATCAGTGCATATAGATAATTATGGACATCAATCTGATGATTGGGATAATGTCAAAATTTTATGCAGAGGAAACACCAAAAGTATCAGGGAATTCCTAGAAGCCTGATACTCAAACGAATACGCGATTAACAAACATGTTAATATAGACCAAATAAACCAACCAATAAAAAGTAAATCATGTGATAAGAAAGTTTAAAATCCAAGTCAATAAAAAACCATCAATACAGATGTAAAGATGGTTACTGGGGGATGCAATTCTATCACTCATGGAAAATTTAAATCAGTTCACTTTATGCTAAAAATTGCGCTGAAGATGTTGTCCAGAAGGATGACGAAAGCTCCGCAACTAAACCAAGCACCTCCTCAGAAAACATTACTAATTGCAAATCATCCACCTGAGCTACAAACCTTCTCTATTATTTCAAAAGTAGAGTTTATTCAACAAAGGGGCTCTTCTCTTTTTTGGGTGAATTCATTTTCCCTAAATTTAGCGGTACACATCTGCAATGATATACACAAAGCAGGGTAGTAACAAAAAGGGATGATGAACTGTATGTCAATTTACCTACAATTTACCTACGTCTTCTACACATCCCTGAAGCTAATGAGATAGGATACACTAATATTAGTAATACTATTATTTTATATTCCTTCGGGTTCCCAGTAGAACATAGGGCTTCAAGCTTGACCTTTGAAGTTGCGGTGTCTAGCTTCACTATTGGTTAAGCGAGATACAGGAGTGAGTCGGCTGGGGATCGACTTTTAGACCAGGTGTGTAGTTGGCAAATATTCTATCTAGACAAAGCAATAAGAAGATGTAATTTGTCTGAATCATGTGCTGTTGTATTTGAGCAACACATTTCGAACAATCTGATTACATACACGGACTTGTCATAGGAATGTATATTTATGGAATTTATAAAGAGTTAGGGTTATTGAATTCAACAGACCTAAGAGATCGACTAGGTTGGTCTCATAGCCTGAAGATAAGGTCGTAGAAGTGCAGTGTTGAAGAATCCCAAATTAGGACGAAACAGCTAGTTTTCAATGATCAATGTATTATTTATGTTGGTTCTAGACGACACCTGCATACTCTCACGAAACAGCTGACTAACTAACTAACTAACTAACTAACTAACTAACTAACTAACTAACTAACTAACTAACTAACTAACTAACTAACTAACTAACTAACTAACTAACTAACTAACTGACTAACTAACTAACTAACTAACTAACTAACTAACTAACCTTGAACTAACTAACTAACTAACTAACCTTGAACTAACTAACTAACTAACTAACTAATTAGCTAACTAACTAACTAACTAATTAGCTAACTAACTAACTGACTAACTAACTAACTAACTGACTAAATCGTTTAACACTGATTCGTGTGCTACGGTGAGTTAACATTAAAAATATGGCATTTCCATCCTCTTGCCAGCCGTTTGTCTTTTTCGAAACACAGAAGATTGGGATGAAAAATAATGGCGGCGGAAAATGATTTTTTCGCCTTTTCGTTTTCCTCCTAGTCCCTCCTCACTCACACTCTTCCTCTATCTCTCTCTCTCTCTTTGTACTGCTTCCCAATGGAGGAAAAAGCCAACAAAGGAACATAGAGATTAAGCTACAACACCTGTGCAATGCGATGCGTATTCTTTTTTTCATCTCTCAGTAGAAATGGATGGAAATGGACGATACATATCTGGGGTGTAGACTGTGTGGAGCAGATTAATTTAACATCTGGAAATGATAAGGTCAGTCTGTTATTTTCAGTAATAATAATAATAATCTTAATCATATGGCGATACCATTATCAATTATTTACTACATGAACAGTGTTCATATTCTTTCTTATCCAGCCTCTCTTTTTTTTTTATAAAGTTGATTCAACACACATGCAAGCACATAGACAGACATATTAAGGATATATTTAGCAATAAATACATGACTACATTATCATACTGCTAAAACATTCCCATTTTTACAAAATTTAGCGTTCTTTATTCAGTCTACAAAGGCAATAATGTTAATTGTTTGAAGTCAATTTCGATTCTGCTGAAATGTTTTCATTTGTGTGTTGGTAGATCGGCGACTACTAGTGTACGAATGCTTCGACGATGGCGACTAACAGTGGAATCCAGAACAAGTGGATTTCGTCCTATTTGGGACTCATCATCTGGATCTACCCTCAGTCACACAGTGAAAGTCGAAACCAATACCCTTTGTTTAAAAAGTCGGGGCTATTTGGGTGACCAAACTACCGAACCAGGAGCTGACATGACACGAAGAGGCTCTCGTGGCCTAAGTGGTCCAAATTTTTTGTGTGGATCTATTTTATGCCTGTTTCCACGCTGCCCGCTGTCTGTCGCATTATCCAGTCTACCTTAATCAGGAAATTAATCACTGGAGATAGTAGACAGTCTTGTCTTACTCCCGTCTTCACTTCGAAGGATTCCGTGAGTTTCCCATTGTGGATTACTTGAGACGCAGCATTGTCGTACTTCTGCTGGAGCAGATATGTAATTGTAGGTGGCATCCCGTAGTACACAAATAGCTGCCAAATCACCTCTCGATCGACGCTGTCGATGGCCTTTTCAAAGTCGATGAAGTTGAGATAGAGAGGTGAGTGCCATTCCAAGCTTTGTTCAATGATGATCCGTAATGTGGCGATCTGATCAATGCATGACTTGTTTCTCCTGAATCCAGCCTGTTTTGGTCGAAGTTTTTCATCCAGGGCATGTTTGATTCTCTCCAGTATGATGTAGCTTAGCATGTTGCTTGGGGTTGACAGGAGCATAATTCCGCGCCAGTTCTTGCATTGACTTAACTTTCCTTTTTTGGCAGTTTGAATAAGTAGCCTTTCTTCCAAACCGTAAGTACCTTGACCTCTTTCCACATCTTCTCCAGTAGTGGTGTCATCGATTCCGCTGATGTTTCTGGTCCATTTTCAGTGCTTCTGCTGGGATTCCGTCTGGTCCTGCTGCTTTTCCAGCTTTTAGCATCTTGATTGATGAAGGATGTATCATAATAACATTGTTATTATTAGTGATTCACTAGAGTTCTGAGGGAGACATGAGGCCTCAGCAGCACATTTCCACTTCACAGTGTTCCCTGAGGTCTTTCCTCTTATCTCCTCCATGTCACTTACGAAGCAACATCGAACTCTACTCATTTCCCATTCAAGTTTCACCCAAGTGATGGCTTGGTTAACGCTTGATGTTACTAAACCGCGTACTCAGCATATGTTCAGTTGGACCACCACTATTTACTTCAACATATTTGTTGTCTGTGCAATGAGTTCTTGGTTAATTCGTTGAAATAATGGTTTCCTTTTATTTCTTTGAGTTCCGAGTGGTACACAGAGCTTCAAGCACTAATCGGTGAAGTTTCAATAGCGATGGCGTTACTTGTTTTTACGGATTGAGGCTGGAAAGTCTCACACTGAACTTTCCCTCTTCACTAGGCTTACTACCGACCGGTTTAGGATCGAACCTCGGAAAACGTGCGTGGTTTGAGGAGTATTCTATCAGTGAACCGGAGACGCAGAAAACCAGAGAGTACTTAACAACTGATTCATCCTAGTTCGGGACTCTTTAGCAGTTCGCACCCACCTCCAGTTACAAGGTGAGCCCACTCACCATCCAGCTACTGACAGCCAAATTATGAAAAAATCAGAAATGGCTAATTTTTGCTCAGTTCAAATAAATATACTCGTGTCTAATGTGAGTACATATGCATATATATACGCATGGCGCCACTGACTCTTTATTGATTTTTGAAACAATTTAAATTTAAGTATCATTCAAACAATCAATTATCTAATCAGTCAGTCCAATCAATCAATCACTCAACCAGGTGTAAATACAATGCTGAAAAAAAAGTGAAAAATGATGAATGCAATTCAATTCAGTTTGAATTTCTTCTTTGTTATTTTTGTGAGTTTTATTCATAATGATTGCTTACGTATTTTGTTTTAATTCTTATTATTATTATTGTGTTATTGTTTATTGATAGGGTGTTTAATTTTATCAATGAAGTTTGTATTATTAGACACCTTTTATTAATGGTAAGAATTAAAAAAAATAAATAAAGGGAATGATGAAAGTCGATAATCCAACTAGGTCCCACCCTTTTCATATATATCAGCTTCATAATGCCAAGATAAGAATACGCTGCAATGACCAACCGATAAGAAGATTGACTCTAGAAGATCAGGATTTCACGCAGGGATGATTTATGTTTAATGCCACAAACCAACAAACTGGCTGAAGAGACAGGCAGTCAGCAAAGACAGGACTCGAGGTGAACATAAAGAACATGGAGGTGATGAAGATAACCAACGAACTAACCAACCAACCAACAGCAATAGCAACAACAACCAGCGCCAATCACCATCGATTGCAGAGATTTGACAGGGGTAACTTCCTTCACTTATCTCAACAGGAAGCACAGTTTCAACCGCAGACGGTGGCATGCATGAAGATGTCAACACCAATCAGTCAGAATCGGCAAGGCAAGATACGCCTTCATCAACCTGAAACCAGTTTGGAAATCTTCTGCACTAGTGCAGGCAGCATGTGGAACAAGATTCGGATTTTCAACATAAATATGAATTCAGCCAGCCAGTTCTTCTATATGGCTCAGAAACTTGGCCAGTGTGTTACGAAAAGGATTTCTAATAGGTAACTGCAGACTTTTATTAACACCTGCCAACTTCGCTGGCTTCATACTGAAGATCGAATGGCCGGCTGGCCAGAAGGAATTGGCAACAAGGAGCTCTGCAGTGGAATACAGGCAACAGGCGACAGCCGATTGCTCAACAAACATGTGGGGGAAAATGGAGATGAATGGGTTGGGCATACGCTACTGAGAAGGCTGTCGAATGACATCGCGTACAATGCAGGCCATCACTGGTGCGGAATCCGAATAGGAAATGACAAGTGGTTCGTCAGTGCGAGGGTGACATGGAGGAGATCAGGTAAGTTGGAAGAGCAGATCAGAGACTACAGGATACCATGGATACAGCTGAAGAGGAAGTCAGAAGATAGAAGAAAGTGGAGATGTGTTGTTGAAGCATTCAAAGCAATAATTCCTTCCTTGGTAAACCTTGTTCTGACACCAGACAAGGTAGATGTAATATTACCTCTCTTATTTGGTTTAGTTATCTTCATTGTTATTTTGACCCTCAATATGGTCCTTTTAATTTGAGCTAAATTGTCTATTTTCTCCCCTCTTAATTCTTCATTATTTTCATATATATTTCTATGACAAATCCATGTGTGATCAGATTGATCGAAATGTGTTGCTCAAATACAACAGTACACGATTCAGACAGATTACGTGTTCTTATTGCTTTGTCTAGATATAATATTTGCCAACTACACACTTGGTCTAAATGTCGATCCCCGGCCGACTGATTCCTTAGCCTCGCTTAGCCAATAGTTAGGCTAGCGACCCTGGCTTCACAGCTCACTTTTGAATCACTATGTTCCATTGGGAACCTGAAGGAATAAAATAATAGTACTGCTAATATTTTAGTCCGTCGGCGGCATAGCGGTTAGGATGCTCGCCGACCATGCACATGGTCCGGGGTTCGATTCCCGGCCGGCGCACTCCTTTACCTCACTAAGCCAGAACTAAAAGCTGGTGAAGAGGGAAGGTTGGGCATGTGGCTAGCAACCTCATCCTGTTAAAAATAAAAAAACTGCTACAGAAACTTTAAGCCTCTAGCTTGAAGCCCAATGTTCCACTGGGAACGTGAAGGTATAAAAAAATGTTAATTTGTCCTATCTCATTAGCTCCAAAGATGTGTAGAAGATATATGAGAGCTGTACCTGATGATGAATTCGCAATATGTCATACATAATCCCAAAAGCTATGCCACAGTCAATAAGTTGTCGTGCACCGACCGTTCGTATAATAGAATTGAAACTACTAAATAATTTCACACTGATTGCTCATCTACTTCAAAATTAGTTAGTAGTATAAACAAATTGAATTAATTCTCAGAAATAAAAGTGTGTTTATTTAGCGAGGAAAAGTTTCTGATCTCATATAAGCAGCGTTTAAAAAGGATGGTAGACTCTGTGATTATGTAATGTACATATGGTGAGGAAAATATCAGAGGAATGCCTAGATACTATAACAGTGGGCTCTAACTGTTACAAAAGCTTTCCCAAATATATCATATACCTTGCAGTCTATGTATGTAAATATGCAAATCAGACATTATTGAAAAGTTCTCAGATCTCTAGAGTATTCCTAAATGACACAAACACATACAGAGGAACAGGCTGACTCTTTCACATTTGAGAAGGCAGAAATGCACTTCGGAAAGTTTTGATTACTTCATCTTAAGTTGTGTTATCTTTTCTTATGACTACTATTCAAATATACAAATATGAACAGAATAATGGGGGGGGGAGCAAGGAATGCAGTAAGAGGTGAAATTCTGGAAAGAAATTTAACGGATGTCATTAAATTATATGTTCACCTGATTGTTAGTTGACACTTCAAGTCCTATTATATTGTACAGGATTGCACACTCCTTTTTTTATTGTCTGGAATCATATTCTGAAGAAATTGCGATTATTTTGCTACACTACTGAATTTCTAAATAAGTAACTATTTTTAAGTAGATTCAATTTTTCGTTCACTTTTAGATTTTCCCTCCTATTGATTGGACCGAAGTGCTCGGTCTCAGGTTGATATATCGGCTCCTTGTCCAGATGCTTCGACGATGTCTCGTCATGGAATACATCTGGACAAGGAGCCGATATATCAACCTGCTAAATAGGAAGAAATGTGCAGTGTGGATTCCAGTGCTAGACACTATCCACCAATTGAGTAATAATAAACAGTTGCTGAGTAAGAACGGTTACCCAAAATAATTACTCGATAAGAATATCAATCAAAAGTCAAGGCAGGCCAAAGAACCAAGCGACAAATCCGGAAAAGGCCTTATTCTTACAAATTTAGCTCCTCGAGGATAACATCAAAGAGATATTAACACAGCACCTAAGGAATTCAGTGCCGCTGAATTATGCTGTGTCTTCAAATCCCCCCACCCCTATTTTGCATTCGGGAGTTAGGCACAAACTGCCTATTGTCACCTCTTCCATGTGTATTTACCAGTTTGACTGCTCCTGAGTAGACAGTTACATAGGCCATACAATTAGGAGTGTTTCTCGTCTCATTTCCGAACACCATCCTGCCTGGTTGGTTAAGTAAAGGACAAAGAAAATCCATTACATAGCTCTATTCTATCTCATCTTGTGGATACAGAACACAAGATTGATGTTAACGAGGCAGCTTTCAAAGTCATCTACCGTATACCAGCTAATCTTAACTTTACCTTAAGAGTACGTCTACTGCATATTGCTGAGGTTGGCTGTTGGCATCTACATTAAGAAACCTAACTTATGTATCCAAAAGAAGATGTTGGTTCAGACGCTTTCCTTACCGTTATCATCAAGGTCCTAATGATCCCTAGTTGGTTATTGAAATTTTCTTAATTTTACTTGATATTCCATTTACTATTACATTTTTATGCTTATTATAACTAAGCGTTTTTCCTGAACTGTAATTTCATTGATGACGAACTATGAAATGATGAAACAGATAGAAGAATAGCTGAATGGTGTTAAATAACTATCCCATAAAATTCATTAGGAATATCAAAAAAGGTCAAAAGCAAAATAAAATGGTTAGAGAACCATTGGAAAACCAGCTGAGAGTACTAAACAGCTGCTTCGTCAGCCTAGTTTGGGACTCTTCAGCAGTACGCATCCACCGGGGCTCGAACCCAGGACCTTCTGTTTACAAGGCTAGCAAGTTCGTTGACCATTAAGCCACTGGGACCCAATCCAGTGGTTAGCCCATGAATTCTAACTTCTGCCAATTCACAACATAGCGCAACCGCTAGCCAATGTCTTCGGTGAGTATTTGTCCTCACACCCGACCTGCTGAACCCTACTGGTCAGGACTTTCCACTGGAACCCCAGGTAACCACCTACCTGAATAAGGCCAGTCGCCAGCGAGCATCTCATTGATATTCAAATATTGGTTTGTAGGGATTTGGTTGATTAGTAGAAGTTAGAATTCATGGGCCATTGGATCGAGTCCCAGTGGCTTAATGGTATACGAGCTCGCCTTGTAACCAGAAGGTCCTGGCTTCGAGCCCCTGTGGGTTCGTACTGCTGAAGAGTCCCAAACTAGGATGAAACAGCTGTCCAGCACTCCCAGGTTTTCCAATGGTTCTCTAACCAATGTCAGCTCATGATGAAATCCTGTAACCAATCAACCAAATCCCTACAAACCAATACTTGAATAACAAAGTAAAAATAATGGTGAAACTGATAATGATAAAATAAATAAAACAGAATATAAGGCATACACAGTTATACTATATAAGGAGGGGACATCTGAGACCCTACGTAGGATTCCTAATAAAGCAGGAATTAGGGTGGCTTTCAAACCTACAAACTCACTTACATATGACAAACTCTGTAAGCCAAAGGACCCTATAGACTGACACAATTAAACCAAATAATATAATTTACAAAATACCTTGCAATGACTGTGAGTTAAGTCAATTACATAAATCAAACTGGTAGATCGGGAGTAGTCAGATTCTCTGAACATAAGAATTTAGCTAAGGTTAGAATGGTTGACCCCCCCCCCCTCAGCGAAGATTAGTAATTTAGAAAAAATCTCAGCGATTGCACTGCATGAATGACAACACACAACCACACAACAGGGTGGGACAGAGTCGAAATTCTAAAAAGTAATATAGGTAGGTGGAGAGCGAGAGAGATTGATTACTGAATCCTGGTTCATCGAGTGAATCTACACCCAACACATGCAAAAGAAAAGACTCAATGCAAATACCAGAAATATGGAAGATATTATTACCACCAGTCATTCAAATCAAAGGAGGACAATAAATAATCTTAAAATTCTATTTCAATTCAAGCACATCACAACATTCTAACAAGTTACTTATTTTGACTATAAAAACACTCGTCTTATTTCCCATCTAATTGTATTTGATTGATAACACTAATATAATGTACTTTATCTTCTATTAGTTTGATTCAAATGTCTAATCAATCTTTACTCATGTATATAAATGAAGCAAGAAAGTTGTGTGAGTAAGCAATTTGATATGATTATGAGCAGGAGCGATAAATTGTGCTCGGAGCGTGGTCATCAATAAATATTACTCACTGTGCAACACTGTGTGATCTTATCAAAATAAAATTTTATCCATAATGCAGTTATACTCTACGATAGTGCCCTAGTTTTATGCTTATATCAATTCCGCTGTGATCTTACTTAACAAATCGTATATAAACGCCAATATTGTTAATGACGATTATTCGAGAATTTTCTGTATATATATAATTATAGAGACAGAAGAGGAAATTATCGAAAAGGATATTCTTTGCTCAGTTTTTTTTTTAAAATTATTAATTTGTTAATAGTTTCAAGTAAGAGATGTTTTTTAGTTAATCTACTCATGTAAATGATATAAGTATTAGTACTAAAAATATCACGCCTAATGAGTTTTACTCAAATGAATATTGTTAGAGGCTAAATTTATATCCGGAATATGCACACAAATGTCAAGTCCGTCAGTCAGTCAGTTCTTCTATATGGGTCACGAACTTCGCCAGATTGTCACAGAAAGCATTTCTGTGAAGTTACAGAGACTTCTGTCAACAGCTGCCATACTGGAGATCAAATGACCGATCTGCCAGCCTGTAGGCCAGAAACACTTAGCACCAAGAAACTCTGCAATTGGAGAAACCAACTGGCGAAAGTCGATTGCTCACAAAAATATGTTGGAGCAAATGGAGATGGGTCCGTTTCGGGTACTTTCAAGAGGTCGGAGAATAACATCACGCACAGTACAGGCTATCTCTTAAATGGAATCCGAATGGAAAGCGACTAGTTGTTCTTCTTTTCGTGCGTGACATGTAGAAGATCGTGTTTTGCATATATATGTCCTATCGAAAACTCACTACCACTGTGGTCTACGATGTTGGGTGTTAGGAAAAATCCTCATGGAGGATACTAGCTGGCAGTTGCGTTGCATAAAACTAATGGCTAATAAGCTCGCCTTATAACTTGAAGTTTTGTCCTCGATCCATGTTGGACTTGCACTACTGAAGAGTCTCAAACTGGGACGAAACAACTGTCTAGTACTCCTTGTCAGTTTTCAGTGATTCTTTAGCTGACTTCCCTTAGTTGGCGACCAAACTTGGAATTATTCAGATTACTGACATTTAAAATAGGAGGCGTTGCTATGAAAAAGGTATCATTTAAACACAAAGAGTATTGGGTAGTTCTATATTTCTTTATATTTCAATAGTTTACACACAATGATAAGTTTTGGTATTGGTAATTTTGCTCGAAATATTACCAATACCAAAACTTATCATTGTGTGTAAACTATTGAAATATAATTATAATTTATTTGATCTATTCCACAAAGCTAAAACTTGTTACTGACACTATATTTCTTTATTTTGGTATTTTCCAGCAATCTGGACCCATGAGTCCTAGACGACTGATAACATTCAGTGACGCAAGTAAGATTTAAATTAAGCGAATGAAGATTAATATGATCGGAGGGAATCTGAATTTGGCTAACCGATTGGATCATGGGTAAGTATGGCTGAAGAGTCCTAATTTAGGACGAATTGCCTATTCAGTGCTGTCTGATTCCCAACTAACAATTTTTATTAAACTCCTTATTTTAAATCAGTTAGGTGTATTCAGATTATGGGTTTTGTAGGGATTTTGATCAATTTCAGCGTAGATCTCATCCCTCTTCAACTCCTAGTTTCAAGGGATTTTAGCAGCTTCCATGAACATTGAGGGTTGGGCATTCAATTAAATCCTGTCAGTTCTCGATATTTCTGGCTCTGACATCAAGCAATGTGACTAGTGTCCATCCACTTCGCCCTGACATGGTGAACCTCATCATTTATGTCTTCTAACAAGAACTTTAGAGTATTAATACAGTAGACTATTGGACTTGAGGGGATTTGGATCAATTTCAGCGGTATGATTTCATCACAAAGCAACATTAGTTAGAGAGATCATTGAGAACTACTATGCAGCACTGGATAGTGCTGTTTTAACCTACTTTTGGTCTCCTCAGCAATATCCACCCATGACTAGAACAACTTGGGTTCTAACGCAGAATCATCATCAGGTTATGAGGTCAGCTGGTTGACAGATTCCACATTGAGAATAGTCCAACTGCCTAGAAAGAAGCAATAATCTAAATACCAATAATAGAGAAGATTTGTAGCTCAGGTGGATGATTTGCAATTAATAGTGTTCTCTGAGCTGGTTGGTTTAGTTGCGAAGCTTTCGTCGTCCTTCTGGACAACATCTTCAGCGCCATATATAGCACAAATTGAAATGATTTAAGTTTCTTCATGGGTGATGTAATTGCGTCTCCTGGTAACCATCTTTACCTATGTATTGACTTGGATTTTAAACGTCAACAAGCACGTTAATATAGACGAAGCACGTCCCCTTCTAATCAGAATCCAAGAACACAAATCAACCGTGAAAAGACACGATATGTATTCTTCAGTATCAATGCATATAGACAATTATGGTCATCAATTTGATTGGGATAATGTTAAAATCTTAGACAGAGGAAACACCAAAAGTGCCTGAGAATTCCTAGAAGCCTGTTACTCAAACGAAAATGCAATTAACAAACACGTTATTACAGACGAAATATACCAACTAATAAAAAGTAAATCAGGTGACCAGAAAGTGTAAAATCCAAGTCAATAGAAAATGGTCAATACATATGTAAAGATGGTTACCAGGAGACGTACGCAATTCTGTCATTCATGAAGAAATTTAAATCATTTCACTTTATGCTAAATATTGCGCTGAAGATGTTGTCCAGCAGGGGGCCGACGAAAGCTCCGCAACTAAAGCAACCAGCTCAGAGAACACTATTAATTGCAAATCTAAATACCAGTCGCCAGCTCATTGATGTCTACGTCTGTATGGACGTCTCGAAGCTGTAGTGAAGAGTCTTGGCCTGTGTAGTCTAACCATGTCAAGGTGCGAAGTGTATGCCTATCGAAAGCATTGCTTCTGCGTAGCACTATATTACGAATTGACGCAAATTATAATTATTTCAAGTTTCACCACAAACTGATATCAGTTATAGAACCACTGAAAACCAGGGAGTACTTCCAGACAGCTGTTTCGTCAGCCTAGTTTGTGACCCATCGGCAGTATGTACCCAAATCACAGGCTGCGAGCTCTGGACCCTTCCGTTACAAGGCAAGCTCGTAGACCCATCGCCAGTGGGACCTGATTCAATGGCCAGCCCATGAATTCTGACATCTACCAATTTGTGATTTTAATGCTCCCACTGCCAGCCAAAGTCAGTGTCATTAGTGAGTATTTATCGTCACTCCCGACCGGGTGGATCCCATTTTTCTCACCACTTCTCACTTGAACTCGAGGCAACTTTCACGGTAAAACTTGAAAAAAAAATGAAATCCTTACAAACTAACTCTTAAAAATCAGAATTCACCCGTGGTGGGTTAGGAGGGGTGAAAGGTTATGGCCTCCAAAGGGGGCCAAAATGGCATTAATATAGTGAATGAGCTTGGTGTTGCCACAACTTGAAGGATTAAATAGTCGTTCAGTGTGTTCCTCACGGGTTTTTTCAACGAT
Organism: Trichobilharzia szidati; assembly: GCA_944472155.2. NCBI lineage: Eukaryota > Metazoa > Platyhelminthes > Trematoda > Strigeidida > Schistosomatidae > Trichobilharzia > Trichobilharzia szidati. The sequence continues at coordinate 20,162,155 of OX235275.1, forward strand.
CTCTCTAACTGATCTATCAGTTCTTGATGAAAAATCTAAAACATTTGAAAATTGGAAGTGTTTTGCAGCTCATAAGAGAATTCGTGGTAAATATTTATCTAACGACAACTTTGTGAAAAAACACTCAGTAATTCGATCATTGAATTTATGTATAAGTGTATACATCAATATTTATATATGCGTATCATTACAACAGCTTAAATCTCTCTACAAAGGAGCCAAAAGATACTCTATCCGGCAAAAACAGTATTCAATTCCCCGACCCCTCCCACCACCACCAACCAAGACCACCACTTGGGTTTCAATGATTTCATCTTGTGTAAGTATGTTTTTTTATTGCTTTAAAAGTGTTTTTTTTTGTCATAACTCTACTTTGCTCGAAAAACAATTCACTCACTCACTCACTCACTCACTTACCCACTCGATACACTTGTAAAATATTAATTTCCTGTTCCCAGGAAAAGAAATCACTCCCCCCCTCACCCCCCTCTTATTGTTATTATTATTGAGACAAAATCTGGTCTCATAAAATAACGGTAACTGTGATTTACCAGCTTAAGATTACGTATGTGCGCCTATTCAATGATATTCGTAAGTACACCCACACGCACACACATGCATGCATGCATGTCTACACACAGACAGACTTAACAGACATACAAATGGACAGACATATACCCAGATTTGAGGGGGCAACATCTCTGACTCCAGTCGCCAAAGGGGGAATACTGGGCCTTTTGGAGGGTATAGACATTTGTAGATGCATAGATATATAAACACACACATACACATGGATAGATGGATGGATGGATGGATAGACAGACACACGCACAGACACATACATACACATATCTACATCAATAATAAATACATTTTTCAATTTTCCTACAAAAATTAACAACACTTCATGAAAAAAATGTTGTACCTAGTGAACATTTATTGTAATTATTATTATTATTGTCATTTCTGTTCTGTGTTAATAGTTTTATTTTGGTTTTTGATTTGAGGAAATTGGTTACAGATTTGTACAATGACTGAAATCATTTTGAGAGAATCATTAGAAAACGAGCTGGGAGTATTAGACAGTTGTTTCATCCTAATCTGAGACTCTTCAGCAGAAGTAGTAGAGTAGTAGTCGTACACGCCCATCATTGGGGTTCGAACCTTGAACCTTCCGGTGACAAAGCCAGCTCGTAGACCTTTCAACCACTGGGACCAGATCCATTGGCTCACTATCTTCCAACTTCTGCCTTTCGTCATACAATGTCTTCAGCAAGTGAGTGTCCTCTTACCTGACTTGGTTAGCCGTTAGCTGTTTGTGACTTAGAATTTATGGATCAATAAATTGCTGTTAAGTGTGTGAACAGTGAACAGGCTTGGCTTATGACCTGGAAGTGCAGAGTCTGATGCCGGCTAGGTTCCCACCCGATAAAGAGTCTCAAACAAGGACGAAACAGCTGTCTTGTAATGCCTAATAGTTTTCCAGGGGTTCTTTAACTGAAGTCAGCTAGCTCGTGATCCATTTCATTTCATTTCAACACTCGTAAATCAATGGCCTTCAGCATAACCCCACAATGTGTATGTGTGTGCGTGGTAAAGCTGCACACTGCTGAAAATGCCCTGGAAATACGATAGAATTCTGAATGATTTTTTGGTGAAATCAACCGTTAAAATCTCATAGCATGTATATTACTCATGAATATATAAGTAGTTAATTTCGTTTCTAATAATTTTTAAACTTATTAAGCAGAATTGAAAATAACGATATAATTAACCCCACCTTGTCTTGAGGGGCACTCAAACATTTTAGAATTGGTTCAAAACTATGGCCAATTTATCACATGCGGGGTCGCTTAGCAGTTTGAATCTCTTCTCCTTGTCATACCGTAGGCATAGAGTGGACATGTCACTGCAGTGTTTGAAATTCTCATAAAATATGTATGAACCTGACCTGTCTTCTCTTTTCCTTCCTACCAGAGGGTTGGAACATCCGATAGGACACAGCAGGAGGAATCAAAATCCAAGGAGTACTGGATCTCTCTAGTCACCGAGTCACAAACACTTGGACTCGACTCCCAGAAGAAGTGGTGTCAGCTTTTTTGATTCAATCGTTTAAGAAGGATAAAGAAAAGCACAGAAACTTATTAGAGAAGGATTGATTGAAGCTTCAAGCCTTGTATCCTCAATCAGTCATTCAATCAATCTGAAGTCTGATGAAAATCCATCTAAAAATCTTTTACTTGTAAGCTTAATACTACTTAAATAAAACATTTCAGTAGACACAAAAATAAGTAAAATTATTTCGCCCACAAGCAGCATGCCCTATTTGATTATACTGAATGCATAGTTTAATATTTTAACCACTTAAAAGTTCACAGATATATTGGTGAAAATTAAATTTACTAAAGCTAAAAAACAGTGAAACTCTTAAGTTAATTTGTGTGTTTTATACTGTGTACCTAAATGATTCTTCCCTATTGACATTTCGGCTGCTTAAAAAGTTATTAACTTATGCTTGTTGCTCAAGAGGTAACTGTCATGGCCCGAGTGGTCAAGTGGATAATGCTTTGACATTTTGAACAACATGTGAGCGGCTGTCGAACTCATTAATTCAAATGTGAGAGCGCTATATATATATATATATATATATATATAATGATCCCTAGATGACTGATAGTTCCAAAGGCTAGCCTTGTAATCTAAAAGTCACTGGTTTAACTCCTTAAAGTTTCCTTATTGATGCGTACTGCTGAAGAATCACACACTATGAGACAAACACAGCCTTACTGTATCAGTAGAAGATGAAAAGCCGTTTAATTTCAAAACATGGGCTGCGATTTGTTGGTATCGTTTCTGGTACATCGTGTTGAGCTACTGCCTCAGTCATGGTTCTCGCTTGCTGACCAGGAATCGCGGCGGCATCTACCCATCATGTAGCGTGTTCCATCATCATCAAGAGGTACTAATCGCTACTGGACGTTCGCGGAACTGGACGCATCACCTACTGCCATATCTGGAATTGACTTCATTGGCAATCATGTACACCGACCTCCTTTCATCAGTTGGTACTGAGGATATCCAGATACATATTTCGCCAAATACTCACTCATACCTGACCAGTAGACGCTTTGTCTGAAGAGTTCAGTGGTTCTGGCTACTCCTGTATGTTCTAACTGATGACATTTTTACATCGTCTGATGGCGTAAAGACTGAGATATAACCGCCAACCAACTTCCATCGTTGTCTCACCAAGTTAGAGTTCCATAGGCGTTCACTCGTAATCGATTTTTCTGTCTGAGTAGCATAGTCATATCTTTGCTCGCCGTAGGTTGATCCTCTTCTGTTCTGATAGAAGAGGAAGAATATTGTCTGAAGCTTTTCCCGCACTAACCCAGGTTCAAATCCTGGTAGTGACACCAATTGTAACGGTAGTAGTAGTCTTTCATGTATCTCCACACTGCTGTATCATTTGCTTCCTCTGACATCAAATCTGTCTCCCTGCTATTTGATTTTTTTGTGCCTACGAACATCTTTTTATGTAAATTTATATACTACTGATAAATCTTATCAGTAGTACAAGGCATTTTACCACCAGCCAGTTAACTAGGCAGGGTTTATAAGTACATCCGTCCATGAAGAATCAGACTACTGTGCCACTGTAGAACTTTAGACTAGGATAAAACAGCTCTGTCCAATACTCTTTTGGTTTTCAGTAACTGTTGTCGCTGCCTCAAATGGCCGATCAAAGAGGATTACCCTGTCACAGGACTCTATCAGACAACGAAACAACCAGCAAGCTGTCAGCCAACAAATATGCAGAACACAACAGAGACAGATTGAATGGCCGCCACACACTGACAGGACCATTGTATGATGACATTACACATCAGCCTAGCTGACCCTGGAATAGAACCCGGCTAGGAGATGACGAGTTTACTGTCAGTCTAAGAGTTACTTGAAGGAGATGAGTGCTTCTGACCAATCGTAGAACCAATTAAAGACGCCTACAGATAACAGCATGAAATGGTCACCCAATGTCGCTTCCACTAGGCACCTATCACAATATTTAAAAAAAAGAGTCAAAAAAAGCTTAATATAAGTATAAAACTTGTGCACTGTTGTGGAGTGTAATTCCATAATGGGTAAATTTTGTTTTTATAAAGTTTCACAGTGTTATATAGTAATGTTTACTGATGACGTTTCGAGCACAATTTATTGCTCATAATCATATCAAGGTAATCACATGACTTCCTAAATTCATTTATGTATATATACATATATATATTAGGAAGATTGAAAAAGGCCAAAAGAAAAATAAGAAGAATTGTGAAACTAGTAATAATAACATAAATAAGAGAGAATATAAGGCATCTACAGTAGTTTTACCACATAAGGAGGGGACATCTGAGACCCTACGTAGGATTCTGAATAAAGCAGGAATTAGGGTGGCATTTAAACCTACAAACTCACTCAGGGACAAGGATCCAGTTGACCCAATAAGACAAAATAATATAATTTACAAAATACCCTGCTACATAGGTCAAACTAGTAGGTCGGTGGCAGTCAGATTGTCAGAACATAAGAATTTAGCTAAGGTAAGAATGGTTGACCCAGAGAAGATAAGTAATTTAGAAAAAAGCTCAGCTATTGCAATGCATGCATTACCACCCAACCACACAATAGGGTGGGAGAGGGTAAAAATTCTAAAAGGTAATCTAGGTAGGTGGAGAGCGAGAGAGGTTGATTACTGAATCTTTGTTCATCGAATCTACACCCAACACATGCAATAGGAATGAATCATCACTCATACCTGAAATATGGAATATATTACTACCAATCAAATCAAGTGAAAATCAAGTGAGAAACAACGGAACTATATAAATGAATTTAGGAAGTCCTGTGATTACCTTGATATGATTATGAGGAGCAATAAATTGTGCTCGAAACTTGGTCATCAGTAAACATTACTGTATAACACTGTGAGACTTTATCAAAACAAAATTTACCCATAATGGAAAGAAAGCTTAAGTTAAATTTAAAAAATATTAGTTATTTGATTTTAGTCATTTTATTTTGGTTTCTTCAACAGACGACAAATAACAAAACAACAAAAGGTGTGTGTGTAACTTTTTCTAAATTCCCCTTAAATTGACCACAATTCATTCATACAGCGTTTTAGCCTACCTACCTATCTACATACAAGCCTTTCTACCTAGGCTTACTTTGCAGGGAACACAAACAAACACACAGTTTCACAAACACACACACAGGAGAGAAAGAGTGACAGAGGGACATACGCACATACACACACCACACATACACCACGCCACACACTACAGATATACATGTTTTAAAATGCCACTTAACGAAACTTATCACCAAAAAGAAAACTTGGTTTTTGTCATTTTCCGTATGTTTTATTTCATTGAGTGTCAGTCGAATTTTAACACAGATACGCACACTCACAAGCACAAGTACCGGATGTGTACAGAGAGAGCGAGCGAGAGAGACAGCGGGATGGGGTCACCCCCATGTAGAATGAGAGAGAGAGGGGGGAGAGAGGTGAACAGCTGACCACAATTTTACAACAACAATTTCACATTTTCCCAATCTATCGGTAACTAATTTTGCAGTAATGATGATGATAAATGATTGTAAAATCAACAGAAGCGACGCGACGCGACGCGGGGTGGGGTGGGGTGGTGAAGAATGGTGATAATTGTAGAACAGTTGCTTGCCTTTTGTCAAAACTTAATGCGTATTGTACAGGGACAATAGACAGAAGTTGGAGTGGGACTGTGTGTGCCAGTGCGTGCCTGGCTGTGTGTATAGTAAGTAATAGATTGAAGAAACACAAAACACAGGAAAACGACACTTTCAACGACACTTTTGTCTATGATAACATCAGTGATAATAGTATTAGTAGTAGTGTTAGTAGGAACAGTCCACTCCCACCCACGCCTCCCCCAACCCGGAGCTCATCTTTCGCCTTGTACATTCTACGCTGACGAACACCATTAATCATAACTTTTATCTGCTATACGTGATGACGATTATGATCACTTACGATTATGTGAGGATAATGACAATAAAAATAGTTTATAGTGTACTTTTCTCTTTGTCATATTCTCATTTCTGATGTTGTTTTTTTTTTACGCGTGTATTACTCACTTCGGTAAGACCATTCCCGGTTCCACTGTATATCTCCTGCGAGTGTGAGTGTGTGTAAAAATGTTATTGTGTTTCTTTGCCTTCTGATTGAAACATAGGGGGCCTCACATTTAAGCTTTGTAGATTCAGTAGTAGGGGTTTTTGTTTTTACCCGGAGGGATTGCTAGTCTGACGTTAGTCCGACCCTCTGGCTTGGCCAAACGAGGATCAGGAGTGTCTCGGGCTGGGATCAAGCCCCAGAACACATGCGTGGTCGCTGAGCGTTCTACCGCCACACTACTTCTACCTGAAGGGAGTAGGAATAAGCGGTTAGATTCTGAAGATTTAGTTTCTAGAGATTTGATTTGTTTCAAGTTCGATAAGCTGTTTCGTCGTTGTTTGGGACTCTTCAGCAGCACCACTCACCTATGACCCTATCGGAGATCGGACTCATGAGAGGAGTTCGTCGACCACTCAGTCACTGGGATAGAATTCAATAACCGGTAAATGAATACTGGCTTCTGGTAGTTCACGCTATGTAGTGTGACCGTCTGTCCATTGTCATCGGTGGGTATTCATCCTCACACCCGGCTCGGTATACTCTGTTGGACAGGACTGCTCACTATAACTCCGGGTAAGGTTGCCCTGTAGTCAGTCTAGTCAGCATCAGACCAATTTTCAAGAATTACTTTGTTTGGCGTCTGACTTCAGCTGATGGCAGTTAGAATCCATAGACCAGCCATTGTATTCCTGGAGGTTCAGCGTTCACACCGTAGTAGTGGGGTTTCCAGTGGGTAATGCTTAGGGGCCCTAAACTAGAGCGAAGCAGCTCTGTCGTTTACTCGCTGCTCGCTTTCATTGGTTCTGTGATCGGCATCAGTCCGCGATCAAACTAAGTTATTTATATTATTCTCTTTTTACGAGTTGATCACGAATTGATATCAGTTAGAGAACCATTGGACAGCTGCTGTTTCATCCTAGTTTAGGAATCATCGACAGTACGCATCCACCACCTGGATTCGAACCCAGGACCTTCCGGTTACAAGGCAAGCTCGTATACCATTGGGTAACTGGGACCCGACTCTTCAATGGCTCATGAATTCTAGATTCCACCAATTCGTTATTTAGTGCTACCCCAACCATTTTCGTAGGTGGAACATCCATCCTCACACGTGATATCTGGATGGACCTAACTGGTCACGACTTCTCACTAGAACTCCAGGAAACTCCATCCTGTAGCAAGTCACTAGTATATTATTCTCTATTATTTTGTTCTTTTGCCTCCCCCAGTGGAACATGACGCTTCAAGTCAGAGATTTGAAGTTTCAGTGACAGGGGATACGATTGCTAGTTTCATCCCTGACCTTCCCTTTTTACTAGACCTATTACCTGCTAAGAGAGATTTAGAAATTTTCTGGGTCCGGAATCCAATCCCAGACCATATTGGTAGTTGAGGACAGTTCTACCACTACAGTTCTACCTCTATCTAAGTGAAGCAGAAATAAGTAACAGAATTTCCAAAAGTTATTTTGTTTCAAGTTTGGTAACGAATCGATATCAGTTAGAGAAGCATTAAGCAATTGTTTCATTCTAGTATGACACCTTTTAATGATAAGCACCCACGACCCAACGGATATCGAACCTAAGAAATTGAGGTTACAAAGTTAAACCTGTTGACCTTCCAGCCACTTCAGCAGGAATCCAACAACCCATGAATTCTAACTTCCGTCATTTCTTGATTCTTCTCTCCATCTCCAGCCAATATCATTGGTGGAGAGCGTTTGTCCACATAACAAACTACTTGGTGAACCCCATTGGTCATGAATTCTCAACTTTATCTTGTAGTCAGCTAGTCGCAAATTGATACAATTTAGAATTAAGGGACCACTGGTTGGCTTTCAAGTGTTTTCATCTCACAATTTGAAGCTCCTAGGTCCCATTCCAGTTGATGTCATGGGTGTGTACTGATGAATGGTGTCAAACTAGGATGATTTTCAGTGGTTCTCTAGCTGACACCTGAGCCATATCTTTTGACTTGTTAGATGATTTTCAATGAAGTTTCCTTACATATTGAGTGGCCGGTGTTGAATATGCGTGTTCATTTATAGCATTACATTGACCACATTGACATTATAGGACAACACTGACCACTCCTAGCTTAAAGACAGGCAGGAGTGAAGTGGTTCGGCGTGTTGACCACTTCCCTTATTTAGGGAGTTGGATCAGCCAGCGCCAACGGGTTGATCACTGGCAAAATCTCAGCAACGATACAAAAGGCTTGTTTGGCACATGCCAACTTACGCCATCTCTGGCATAGACACGATATCTGGCTGGTTATCAATCAAAGGGCGTGTGTACTGCACAACAGACCCATCCATCCTCCTTTATGGCTGTGAGTGAGACATGGTCATTGAAAGGGGGAGACGTGAAAAGGCCGACTAGCTAGCTAGATATGCTTGATCATGGGTGTCTGCCTTCTGTCTTCCCTGTTAGGTGGCAGGTGTAGTAGGGTGAGCAGTATTGAGGTTTGGCTTTGGTCGAGTGTTAGGTAAGTAGGAGAGGAAATCAATCAACGAGGTTGTGAAGTTACACCGATTGAGATAGTTAGGACATGTGTAATGCATACATTCCCAGCCATCCATAGCCTTCCTCGACAACTGGCAATGTTAGCCGCTGACATAGGACCGATGAGGTTGGAAAAGAGTTAGCTAGCTAGTGGTGGTCAAAGCAAAACATGGCTTCATCAGTCAGTGAAATCCACAACAGTTAGTTTAAGCCAGCCATGTAGGGAAGTGTAGACTGGCTGGTTGATTGGGGTCCTCCGTATGGTAGGAACCAGTGGCTGGAGACAATCGGTGATATGGCTCAAAGTGATCGTTGTCAATGGTTGGCGCAGATGCATTCACTCTTTGTGATTTATAATATCCAATAAAACTCTATTGTTCTTCCATATTACTATTCTTTTTGTCTCATATTTCTGTTTACTATCTCTTTTGTTGAATCTCTCTTTACTGTCTTCTCTTGCTTTGTGTGCTACATGGAGGGATTGTGGCGACTCGAACTGCTGGACATCTGTGCAAAGTTCTACGTTGAAATCAGTCAGTTAGTCGCCTCAAAATTGCAAATCCAAGATTGCCCATAATCTCTGATCTCCTCCTCTTCACGTATCCTTCTCCATGTCACACTCTGACGCACTCCAAATCAACTCTCGAAAATTAATCGGATATTACAGCACGAAGTTGCCTGAGAATTCATGACAACGCGCCAGAGTTGGGTGAAAGGAAAAATACTCTCTCGTGATATTATTTGGCTGTCGAGCTGAAATTGCTAATTGACAAAAGTTGGGATTCATATGCTGGTGTTACTAGATACTGTCCAAGTTACTGAGTGGTCAACGAGCTCACCTCGTTACTCGAAAGTTCTGAGATCAAGACCTGGTGCGCATGGCCATGAATGTACACTGGAGAAGAGTACCAATGAAGGATGAAAGTAACAGATGGGTTGGGGATCGTTCTACCACTGCACTACCTCTAATCTAAGCGAAGCAGAAATATTAGAACAAGACATATAAGTGAACAATATTGTTTTCAATTAGGTCTTCTTCGGGCTTTACTCTAATTTCGTTATAAATTATTTAAATTAATCCCAGCGTGTTAAGAAAATCAAAACGGCCTGGAAACCTTTAATTTTGCTCCAATTCACATAGATTTATATGTAAAAATTTTTAACCAAAGACGGTAATTTTGTGGATCAAATAATAATAGTAATAATAATAATGTGGTAAATGTTTTGAACGTCAGTAATAACAATGATATTGATACTAAAGTTTATGCAGGTGGCGATAAGAATGACGATGGTTGTAATATGCGTGTATATGCAGACAATTCAATAAATAAATGAATTAGGTCAAATCTACAAAATTACGTAATGCTAAAGGTAGGTGAAGTGGACAGTTAGATAATCAGAGTTTAAATAATAAATATCATAAAAATACGAAGGAGATGGAAAATCAGACAGGGTAGTGGGAGGATGAAAGACAGGCTACCTAACTGTGCCACATGTATGTGTATCTATAAATTTAGTTGCTTCTGTGGAAAGAGCTATATAGGGCGAACAACTAGGTAGATTAATAAACGCATTAATGAGCATCTTCCTTCATGGTTTGGAAAAGGTCAAATAAAATCCATACGAAATTCTGTTTTGGCTCATTTGATTGATAGCTGTCACCAAGTGGACAAAAATAGTGCTTTCAAAGTTATCTATCGTATTCCATCTAGTCTTTCGAATGGAATCAGAACCCGTCTTTTACACCTAGCCGAAGCTATGGGAATTAATTCGAGAGAACAATCCTCGTCGTCTTTGCATACAACAAAAGAAGTTTGTTCTACCTTTGTCTCTCCCTTGGCCTAGGTGAATTCTATTCAAAACCCTCCCACTACCCTTTCTTATTTTCCATCTCCTTCGTATTTTTATGATATTTATTATTTAAACTCTGATTATCTAACTGTCCACTTCACCTACCTTTAGCATTACGTAATTTTGTAGATTTGACCTAATTCATTTATTTATTGAATTGTCTGCATATACACGCATATTACAACCATCGTCATTCTTATCGCCACCTGCATAAACTTTAGTATCAATATCATTGTTATTACTGACGTTCAAAACATTTACCACATTATTATTATTACTATTATTATTTGATCCAAAAAATCACCGTCATTGGTTAAAATTTTTATGTATAAATGTATGTAAATTAGAGTAAAGCCTGAAGAAGATCTAATTGAAAACAACAACACTGTTCGCTTATATGTCTTGTTCTAATATTAAAAATGGGAATATTTAAAGATTTGAAGCAGAAATAAGCAACCAAATTTTCAACAGTTTACTGATAAAGGTTTAATTAGAGACAAAATCATTTAAAATCAACACAGAGTAGGGGTCAAGACACATTAGCAGCAGTACGCGTGCCACCCGGTTCTCTAACTGATATCATTCCTTGAAACTAACCAAATTTTTTGAAACACTTTTAAACAACTAAATGAAGTTTAGCATTTTAAAATAGAAACTCCATTAGTTTGTCTCCTTGTGTGTGTGTTTGTAATGTCGTCAGTTGGGCGGGGGGGGAGGGTAGGAGTTACTCTGTGATGATGGATGGTATAGCAGAGAAAGTTCAACACATCAAACAGACAACAAAAAAACAGTAACAGTTGTGATAACGTGTTAAAAATCTAACAGACACACTTAGTAAGTAAATGACTAAGTGCACATTAACACGCACGCACGCACGCACGCACTAACAGACAGACAGGAAAACACACTTTAGACAAGCCAAAAAATAAACAAACGACATAAACTTGGTTGGTTCTTGTTTAACCTCAAACTGTCGAAAGAAAGTTTTTTTTACAATTTGTGCGAGTATTAGAGTAATCATGACAAAAGGATGGTGGTTAATGTTTGTAGATTCGTGAATGATGGAGATGTTGCCATAGTATGTATGTGCATTTTGACGTGTGTGCGTGTGTGTGACCGCTTTTCTGTGTAGTGTAGTGCAGTGTACTGTACTGTACTACCTAATCGAATGATTCATATATATATTCAAGTTAAATATACACATTAACACATGTATATGGATTTTACAAAAATCACTTCTTCCTAATTACGAAAAAAAATATAAAAGAAAATTTTTGACTGAAAATTTCCCCTTTTTGGTTAAACTGACAATTTCATACATTTGTTCCCCTTAATGAATTCGAACAAAGCAACAACTACAGTTTTAGCAGAATAAAATGGTACCATATTTTATTTCGTCACCTTCTCTTCATCTGCTTACAGGGCAAAGACATTATTAAATGTATCTACAAAAACAATTTTAACATATTTGCACAGAGTTCATTTTAAACAAAAATCAATCGATCAATATACGCATACAATAATAATATATATATATATGCAATATTGAACACAATTCCGAGCAATAATAATCACACAAAATGAAAACTTTTCAGTATCTCGCATTAGGATGAAAAATATCCAGTTACCAGGGCAAAGAAAGACTGATAACTGCTTCTTTCTGAACGCACAAATCAGGTTTTAGGCGCTTGATGGAAAAGGCTTCAGCAAACTTAAGGAGCATTGAGCTCTTTTGCTTATTGATAATTTTGAATGACTTTTCGACGTCCACCTCATGACCCGTGTCAAGAAGATGCCTGGTGATGGCACTGCTTAAAGCATTTGTTGTCTTTAGACGTAAGCTTTTTGGTACATGTTCAGAAAATCGTAGATATGCTCTTCTTTCTGTTCTTCCAATGTAACTGCTCCCGCAGATACATGTAAATTTGTATATACAGTTGAAGTTAACATGAGAAGGATATCTATCGATTTTTGATTGCACCAGAGAGCAAGTTGTTCGATAGACGGGAACGAGCTTAGCTGCAGGATAGGCTATGGCTAGTGATGTACTCAGCCTTCTGTTGATCATCGCTGCAATGTTTTCGCCTTTATAATCAAGCTCAAAGTAGATTGGCTTTTTTCTTACTGTGATTTGTTTTTCATTTGCGACTTCAGATCTTCCATACTTGTTGATGAACCTTTCAGGGTACCCATTGCTCTTCAATGTCTTTTCAAGAAACTCAAATTCTTCTTCTAGTTTCTCTGTAGAGCATATTCTTCTCGCTTTATAGTACAGAGTCTTGACCAGTGCTCGTTTATAGCTATTTGGACAAAAGCTATTAAAATGTAAGTATTGTCCTTTCCATGTGGACTTACGATAAATTGACTTAAGTTTGCTGAAGCCTTTTCCATCAAGCGCCAAAAACCTGATTTGTGCGTTCAGAAAGAAGCAGTTATCAGTCTTTCTTTGCCCTGGTAACTGGATATTTTTCATCCTAATGCGAGATACTGAAAAGTTTTCATTTTGTGTGATTATTATTGCTCGGAATTGTGTTCAATATTGCATATATATATATATTATTAGTGTATGCGTATATTGATCGATTGATTTTTGTTTAAAATGAACTCTGTGCAAATATGTTAAAATTGTTTTTGTAGATACATTTAATAATGTTTTTGCCCTGTAAGCAGCTGACGAGAAGGCGACGAAATAAACAATGTTGGTACCATTTTATTCTGCTAAAAGTGTAGTTGTTGCTTTGTTCAAACTGACAATTATCGTTATTATTATTGTTTTAATGTCCATTGAATCCTTAGTTAGAGTCCTAATGGGTTCCGAATCGGAACATAAGACTTCCGTAGCGCATATTTCTATTTCATCTTGTTTTCTGCAGGCATTTTTAGCTGGCTCCATGATTGCTCGTGAGCTCTCATCTCCTCCTCCTCGTCACTCATCGATTTCCTTTCGGATTTCACTCGAGCCATGCATGGACTGCTTTGCAGACGACGTCATTCTACCGCCTCCTCAACGTATGCCCGATCCATCCATCTCCATTTTCTCCTACATTTCATTCGTTGAGCAGTCGGCTTTCGCCTGTTGCCTGTGTTCCACTGGAGAGTTTCTTGCTGCTTCTTTTTTTCTGGTCAGGTGGCCAGCCATTTGATTTTCATTAAGGGCTGGCCAGAGAGGGCAACTATTAATAAAAGTCTGCAACCAGTTGGAAATGCCAAGTTTCTGACACGTAGAGAAGAACAGATCGACTAATTTCACTGACATTTGTGTTGAAAATCCAAGTCTTCTTATTCACGCTGACTGAGTGCAAAAGATTTCTGAACTGGTTTCAGGTTGGCATATCTTTCCTTTCCGATTCTGGCTGGCTGGCTGGCTTTCACATCTTCATCCATGGCGTGTGCCTGTGGTTGAAACCGTGCTTCCTAGCCAGGTAAGTGATGGTGATTGGTGCTGTTTGTTATTGTTGCTATCGGCTGGTTGGTTGTTTATCTCCATCACCTCCATCTTCTCTATGTCTACTTGGAATCCTATCTTCACTGCCTGCCTGCCTCTTCTGTCAGTTTGCTGGTTTTCCCCTGCCTGCAAGTCTTCGAGCTTGTGTATGTGACAATAAAGATAGGTCATGCAAACGCGGCGAAATCCAGATCTCCTAGAGTCAGTCTTCTTGTCGATCAGTGCAGCATATTCCTGTCTTCTTGCCCCCACCATGCACACTCTGATATATAGAATCCAGTCCACCACACAATTAAGATCATAGGCAGTCTGCGTATCTTACTCCTTTCTGCATTCACTTCGAAGGCCTCGCTGAGTTTTCCGTGGTGGATCAGCTGACACGTGGCATTGTCATATAGCCAGCCTTTGTGATGGACATGCCAGTCACTTGAAGGCAGTGTGAATAGAATTTACCTGGTACAGGTTTTTTGAGGGCGTGGCTACATAACTCTCTTTCCAGAGGAAGACCGAAGTCTATGCAGGTTGTTTTTGCGGATTGTGTACGTGGGGGATCGAACCCTAGACGATATGCATGCGTGGTTGACCAGCATTCTACCAGTGGAGCAGCGACGCACAACTCATTACAAATCTTATTTCCACTCATCTGTTGAAAGCATCAAATCACAATACACGCAACGCAACGCAACGAACTGAACTGATGTCAGCTGGATAACCGTTGGAAACCATGGTGTACTGACCAGTTGTTTGGTCCTGGTTTGTGGCTTTTTTCAGAAGTACGCATCTACGACTCGAATGGGTACTGAACCTAAGACTTTTGGGTTACCAGACCAACCACATTGACCATTCAGCCAGTAGGCCAAGAATCCAGTGGCCGATGAATCCCAACTTCTGTTAATTCATGACTTTAGTGTGACCGTGCAGCAAAGACAGGACTCCAGGTGAACATAGACAAGACGGAGGTTATGAAAATAACCAACCAACAACAACAGCAGCAGCAACATCCAGCGCCAATCACCATCAACGGGAGGGATTTGAAAGAGGTTACTTCATTCACTTATCTAGGGAGCATTGTCTCAACTACAGGAGGAACGGACGAGGATGTCAAATCGAGAATCGGGAAGGCGAGAAACACATTCATCAACCTGAAACCAATCTGGAAATCTTCGTCACTCAACTCAGCATCAACAACAAAAT